>OY101447.1:21513167-22245667 GCA_956483635.1 Panzeria rudis | reverse complement strand
ATTTATTATCTATCAAAAAATAGGTTCTGATAAGAAAGTACTTGTTAATGAATCAGCTATTTGTAGAAAAATATTAAAACTATATGTATCAGCACGACATTTTATTATTTTATGAAATTAATATCTTTAAGAGTAACCGAAAAGAGTATTACAGTCAAGAGCAATTTGTTTGTTATTGTTGTTGCAAATCCAAACAATATGCCCTCATGGTGAGTAATATTATCTACTACAATACACATTATTGTTATTACTTTTATTATTTTTGTGCTTGTTATTATTATACATACGAGTATTTTTGTATGTATTGTGATTAGGAAAAGTACCCTCTTTTATAAAGCGCCAAAAGTGTGCTTAAAGCTGTTGTGATGCCACTCTTCTATTACAAATGAGAGCTCTATTACTTTGAAGTGCGTAGTTAACTCTACTCATTCCGTAAGTACTTTGTTTAATATAAGAGTATGTTTAGTTTTTTTTTTGTCTGTGTGTTTCTTACCGCTTTATTATACTCTTACTTACTATTATTTTCATGCTTTTTTTTTGGTTGGTTGAATTGTAAATCTCAATGCCAACACGCAATAAACCAATTAAAATCATTTATATGTACATTTTAATTTTGAGATCCCGCTTGATAATGTTGCCAGATTTGAGAGGTTGTGATGAGTTGATTAGATGTATTCGAAAGTCATACGTTGACAACACGTAACTGATTTTTACAACTTTTCAGTGGCAGAAACTACATGGTAAATAGGCTGAACGCGTTACTAGGAACGAAATAAAAATTCTGCAAATTATTTAGTAGATACTCTTCACTATTTTCGATTTTTCTTATTTTGAGGATAAGAAAGTTTTTTAGCGCTTTATATAAAGTGCTGGAGATCTATACGTACGGTTCTAAATCGGACTTTGGAGTGGGTGGCAGCGCCTTTATTCCCCGTTATCAACAGACAATAAAGTTTAAGCTACAGGATAAATGTAGCGTGCTACAGGCCGAAATATCAGCCATAAAAAGAGTAGCTAACTGCATGAGGTACTATAGGATATACAATGAGGATATCCAAATTTGTACCGACAGCAAAGCTGCGATCAAGTCTCTATCGGGTGTTTATACAACATTCAACTTGGTGTATGAATGCCGGATGTCTCTAGACGAGATAGCGAGACATTCAAACCTAGAGATACTCTGTGTCCCAATGCGGGCAAATACGCACACTTGTGGCGTTAATTACAGGACACTGTTTGAAAGATGCGCATGCTAGGAGATTGAATCTACCGTATAATGACTTCTGTAAAGTTTTCATAATGAGGAGGAGGAAGAAAATGTAGAGCATCTCCTCTGTCTCTGCCGCGCTCTCTCTCTCTCTGTCTGAGCAAAGGGTGGCTTCACTGGGCAGCCCCGCTGCTGCAGGATCTAGCAGCTTATCAAGCTGCGACATTAGGTTGTTGAACAGGCTGCCGGTTTCTAACAACCGACCCACTTGGGTCCTTTGGTCCCTTTTTGATGAAGCTGCGACATTAGACGGATAAATTCGTTCATCCGATCGTCGGGTTGGTTCAACACTGAACCGAATGGGGAAACGCAGAGGGAGTTTTACCTATCTTCACGTCCCCGCTTCAGGTAACTCAACGGGACCTATAAGGATCCAAGTGAGCTGGTTTTAATCTTTAAACTGACAACCTGTGCAACCTAACCTAACCTAACTTAACATACATATAGTTTTCTGCGTATTGTGAAAAATAATAAAAAATCAGTTACGTGTTGGCAACGTATGACCATCGATATACTTAAATTAAATTTTAGTGATAATGTTATAAAAAATTTGTATAAATCTACATATTTTCAGTGATAGTAAGCACTTCGTCAGTATTCTTCGTGTCAACTTTAGGGTGTGTTGTAACCCAAACAATGCTTTTAAGTTTGACTTTCGTGGTTAATAGCGGGCTTTTTCACATGGAACAAATCTGAAAGAATAAAATAACTAAGTCTGCTTTAAATCCCACGATCTTGTAACATTACCGCCGGTTGCTGGATAAATTGTTGGAGTCCGAATATTTCACAAGATAAACATTTGTTCACCTGAACTACTTCCCATGACCAAAAAATTTTTAAAGAAACGAAACACTAACACAACAGCAGCACGAAATTGGTGATCGCAACTTTAGGGGAGAGGAACACATTTCACGTGAACTTTTTCTTCCCGATAAGGGAATTTAATCACGGAAAGCGTCGTTAAAAAGTTCCCGGGAAATAGAGTCATTTTTCACATCCCGATTCGTGGGAATTTTTGACGCATATCCCAGGAATTAGTGTACTAGAATATGCAAGCATGTTGTTCAGAACACATTTAGTCAGCTATTGCGCTCTCAAATAATTCTTCTAAAACAGTTTAAATTTTTAAGTTTTTCTATTAATTTGTGAATTAACTATGCTAGAGGATAGAGAGCCTGAAACAAGACAAGCTACATGACTAGCAACCGGTTCGAGTTCTGGAACTTTATATGGGAGTTACCTATCACTTTCACATGGCGTTGTCATTTTAGGAGGTCAATCGATATAATTAAGATACTCAGTTGTACGATCTAGATCCAAACTTAAGGTAACTGTTGTGGTTTCTTTAAAATATCAAATATTTTTGATATGGAAAGAATCTGCTTTTACAGTAAGGGTATTTTGTTGACATTTTTGTCCTACTTAAGTGGTGGGTTCTCGTACTCGGGAACATATCGCACCACTCCAATTTTAAATCAAAAAATTTTGAGAATTTGGAAAACCTAATACTGACCTGGAACCGTATGGTTCGATTGGCGAAGCCAACATGAATTTTGAATATTGAAATCACCAGCAACAACAATTTCACTGTTCGGACAACTATCAAGGATCTTCGGAATTGAATAGAGCTTTGATAGGGTTCAATTATTTCTGACTTTAGCCGTTCACATAGTGCGCTCGATAGAATTTTGTATGCAATGGGAAGGAGGCTTATAATTCTATAGTTGGCGCATATGAGACAAAAGACAGCAGAAAAAATTCATTTCTTATGCACAGCACATAACACACTGAGGTTCCAATCATCGGTGCATGCTCGTTAACAACTCGTCGAACTCGTCTTTAAACAGTTCTACGGGCAGACCATCACCTCCTGCAGCTTTGTTATTCTTCAGTCGGGATATTACATTTTCACACTAACGTCTTTCCAGTTTGACAGCATTTTCCATGGAGTGTGCAATACCTTGCATTCTGGGCAGTTATCATCGCGACAAGAAGTGCTCTCTTGTAGCATTTTGGGTTAGTTCGAGGCGAATTAATACCATGTGGACTTATCTCTACAAAAATCCAAGAATAAAAAAAAACAACACGTAGTTCTCCTTGGTTCACCTTATTAAAATTAACCAATCTATCAAAAAAAACAAGGGAACAAGGCGAATTCACGCACTGAGAAACAAGCTAGTCGATTTGGAAATGACGGCGCGCTGCCACAGGTTGCTTTTTCGCTTCTCCCGCCGCAGCCGATTACATCGGCCCGCATCAGCTTAAAACCACCCGCCAAGCCACGGGTGCCTTTTTGGCTGAGTGGTAGCGATGCTAGCCTGTCAGTCCAGAGGTCGTGGGTTCGATTCCCGCCATAGACCCTGGGTGTTTTCCGCAGACAAGCTAGTCGCTTCGCGGGTTGTTTGTTATATAAAAAAGATATATGTTGCTCACGACAGGACTGCAAATAGAGCCTACCATAACTCTGCCGGTGCACCATTGAAGATCCAATATCTGTCCAGATGCCGCCAGCGATATTTTCCTCGGGTTGTTTTCTGATTATTTGACAGATTGATGTTGAATAGCACAACACGCCTTCTAACAGCTGATGATCATCTGCGCTAATGTGGCCACCTTGTATTAATTCACTTGGATTAGTTGATTAGGCGGTAGCAGCTTGTTGTGCGGACAGCGTTGTGGCGGCCAGCTTGATCTGTGGGGCCATTCGTGCGTGTACGAAACTTAAATGCGACAAGGTTATGAATGATCCAAATCAATGTTAGCACCCCGGAACGAACGTACGTCTAGTACACCAGAACTATGCCTTCCATTCACAACAATATGATCAATTTGATTCATTACATATCGGGGGGGACCCACGTCGCCTTGTGAATGTGTTTCGTTCTTCGACGAAAGATATCAGTCTCAAGCCATTATCACTCGTGTCTCCGTGAAGACTGAATCAGCCGATTGTTGGACCGTAGATTTCTTCTCTTAAAATCGCCAACAACAATTTTAACGTCATGTTGGGGCACCGCTCATATGTTTCTTCTAGAAGCTCATAAAGCAAATCTTTCACCTATTCGTCCTTATGCTCTGTCGAGGCATGGCCACAAATAAGGCTTATGTAAAAAAAAAATTTGCCTTGATGCGGCTAGTGGTTATCCGTTCGACCACCAAAAAAAAAAAAAAAAAACCTTCTGGCAACTTTCAACAAAACGCTTTTCTCAAAATATCAATAATATTAAAAATTCAATAAAATTGTATTAAAATGAAATAAGAAACGTATTAATTATAAGTATTGTGGCAGTCGCATTATAAATTTATAATTGTTGTTTAAGGTGTTGCTCTAAGGGGATGATAAGAGTAAATAACAACCTTCAACAACAACAACAACAATACAATTATGTCCCACTCATAAAGTAAACTGATTAAAGGTAATTATGTCTTCAAACATGAACAAAATTACAACAAACATTTTAAAATTTCTAAAGATCACAACTTGCATTTTCTGCTTATTTATTTTTTACTGAAAAGATATTTTTACTTTATTTGTTTTATTAACAACAGACATTGGAAAGAAACAATGCAGGTAGTTTTGAACAAGAAATACTTGATGAAATGTTTTTAAAGAATCACAAAAAGATTTAAGAAAAGATGAACGAAAAAAAAATCATTTGTGGTACGAGTATTATTTGTTTAGCATTTCTCAAATGAATACAAAATAGTCTTCTTAATGCCTTTGTATAATACTTTTTTTTTTGCAGTATCATGTCGAAGATTTTTTTATTAATAAAATTCATACAAATGATTTTGTGTAGTCGTCATAATCATGATCATCGTGTTTATCATCCGTTCTTTAGAATGTGGTTAGATATTGTGTTTTTACAGATGACGGATCATAATCCTAAACTAAATTCTATTGTTTGATTCATATTGAATTTATTTAATAAAAAAAATAAGAAGTGTAAAGTTTTGACAGCCAACTGTGTAATGATCGCACGGTTTAAAAAATATATAGAATTTTCTGAATGCAGTTGTGTTGAGAAATAGATAATTGAAATAATCTATGTGGTGTAATATCTATTTAAAAGAAATATTAATAATATGTTGGTGTATTCAATGGACATCATATTAAATATCTTACAAAGAATACGGATATACTAGATATTAATTTAATTTAAAAATATTACTAAGAAATTTTTCATAAGGTTGTTGACTTGTTTAATTAATATACATACCCAGTAAAAAATCGAGCTTGCATATAAGCAAATATGTAAGGAAAAAAATCAATACTTCTGCTTACAAACCTGCTTACAAGAGGCATGATTTTTATATGGAGAGTTCCCACATGGAAGCACTATGACTTTATAAATAAATGTTTTGTTAGTAATTCGAAAGTGTTTGCAATAATCAATACTTCTGCTTACAAGAGGCATGATTTTTATATGGAGAGTTCCCACATGGAAGCATTATGACTTTATAAATAAATGTTTTGTTAGTAATTCGAAAGTGTTTACAATAAATACCTAGTGCTTTCCTGTAAGCGAGAGGGGTAAGCACAAAAATCAAGAAAGGTCACATGCTTCGAAAAACCTAACAATTCTATATTGGGTATCTTCAAAAACTACATGGAGGAAGTCATCAGTGTCAACGCTACCAATTAAATATAACCAATTTCGAACCATATGGACTTGGTCGACATGTTGTTCCTGCAGCTATATCTTGACGTTCTGCATTAACGTTCAGCATTAACGATTTAATTGTATGCCTGTCGCCTTCAAGAGGGCACAGTTCTGTATCTTGGTGACTAACCACATCTGGGTGCTGTGCTTTCTGAGAAAAAGGGTATTTCGGTTTTACTAGACCTTGAGCTTTTGCCGATTACGAGTAAAAACTTTTACGTTACTACCTAATCTCAGAAATACCAGAGTATCGGGCGTATATGCACGCCAAATGAAGTAGGATGGTCTACGCTAATCTGGTTATAGGTGAAGCAGCACTTACATAACCGTCCAGACCAGGCGCGGGTCAAGCTTGAGCTTTTGGGGGGGGGGGAACTTCTAAGTAAAACATACTATTTTTCCAAACTTCTTTTAGAAACTCTATAGAAATTTACTCGTTTTGGGGGGGGGGGATATCCCCTCCCATCCTCTTGTATCCGCGCCTGGTCCAGACTAAAGTCGATAGAAAGTTAACCTATAGGAGTTTTCTTTGAGACCAATGACCATACATCTGAACCTCAGGAACCGCTATCCCCACAGATGAATTGCCCTTGCAGAAAGTTAAAGAGGAGATGATCGTCAATAAGGCATAGTCTATTCCTAAACGGAGTGGATATGCTGGCGGACTTTGCATGAACCTCAAGGTGAGGGATGATTCTATGACCGGTTATTGGTTGAGGTCTCCGGGTGGGTTGTTGTGGTGGGTTGTTGGGGAAGGCCAGTATAGCTGTCGTGTGCCGTTGCGGTAAACTTTCAGCTTGCTGGTTATTCTTCAGTAATACTCGTCTGTATTGCGTAAGCTGCTGATGTAGTATGAGATTATATAGCTCAAATACTCTAGCAAGGTGTTTATGCATGATTCGGCGGGCCATATAAAACAAGTTGCAAGCTGTGTGTTCCTTGCAAGTAGACTTTTGTCCAACTCGTGACTTGGGTCCAACTCGTTCGAACTCGTTCAACAGCTCGTTTTAGACACAAACATATCATCAAACCCATGTGATTTAAATGAATTTGATCATATGTTTGTGTCTAAAACAAGCTGCTGAACGAGTTCGAACGAGTTGGACCCAAGTCTACTTGCAAGTCACTCAGCTGCCTTGGTGGTTCATCCAGGGGCGATGGTGAACGCCTAATTTCACTAGGTTAAAAACATTGTTAGATACTGGCGGTAATTTTAAACACATTTCCTGACGACTTTATCCCGCGCTGGTCTTACCTCAAGGTGAGCTAAGGCCTCTCCCAACCAGCATCAATGGTTGATTTGCAAAGAACACATAGGTGGCAGCTTTTTCACAAAGTATCAGACCATCCAACACTACTAATGCAGATGTGTTGAATGGCAAGAGCACCTAGAGACGAATTTGGTTGGCGGAGTATTTTTTTATAAACAAACACAATCCGCGAAGCGGTTAGCTTGTCTGCAGAAAACACCCACGGTCTATGGCAGGAATCGAACCCACAACCTCTGGACTAACAGGGTAGCATTACTACCGCTCAGCCACAGGGGCACCCAGACTGTACTTGTTACTAGCCCTAGATGAGTACCAACCATTTAAACTACGTTCTCTTCCCGCGATTTTGCTTTCAATCATTGCCACTGCTTATACTTCCGAGCAAACTCCAATGACAAGCTTTACGAACAACTTGCCAAAACAAGCACCTTCAGTCAAGCTTCGTAAGATATGAATAAAGTTCTGGCGCTCAAAGAAGCTGCCATATGGCAACATCATCTTTTGAACCAAGGAAGACAGGTCATCCTTACTCATAGTACCAGTGGTATAGATTGAAGCGTCTAATCTTTTTCCAGACTTAAGGTCCGGCAAGCCCGAGATGTTGGAACACCCTTACACAACATTCATTGGACGAGAGAAAGTCAAACAGTTTTTACAAATCATATCAGAAGCACAGGTTGCTGAAAATTGTCAAGTTGCAACAGATGAGCAATTTTTGAGAAAAATCCGTCACTAAATTTTTTTTAAAATCGATTGGTTGCGAAAACTTTTCATATTCTTCAAAAATTAGTTTCCTGCTGTTATCAAAAACTTCCAATTACTTGAAAGGCTGTTAAGATTGTAACCACGATTATTAGAGGTGTGATCTTTATTGACTGCTTCGAAAAAAAATGCAAGTTCTAATAGATGCGGCATTCGCTTTATTCTCCAAATTAGTCTTATCTACTAATTTTTCAATGCTTTTTTTCGGTGGAATCGGTCGTTTGCAGGTCAAAAGGCGATGTAAAAACCTCAATTCGGCACCCTAAAAATTATGACCATTGATGATCTATGCTTATCTCTGAGAAGCATTTGACATCTAGAAGCTTTTTTAAAATCATACTCTGTACGACATCAAGGACCCTCGAGGTATAGCTTCTGGTGGCTCGGCTATACTAATAAAATCGCGATTAAAACACTTACTTAATGGGTGATCATTGTAAAGGCTATATTCAAGCAAGTAACATTTGCATTAAAAATGTTCATCAAAACCTGGTGATTTTATCAAGCTACTCTCCTCCCAGGTATTTTATTTCAGAGAGTTAATGTACTATTCTTTAATTCACTGCGCCCACGCATTTTGGCCGCCGGTGATTACAACGCTAAGCATACATTCTGGGGATCGCGACTAATCACTCCCAAAGGTCGCGTTTTGTTCGACACAATTTCTAAAATGAGTTTGAATGTTATTTCAAGTGGTCAGCCATCTTATTGGCCAACAAATCGACAAAAATTCCTGATGTTATTGATTTCGGAGAAGCAAAAGGAGTTCCCAGTGAAATAATCCAAGTTGAAGCTTCTTTAGATTTATCTTAAGACCCCTCACCCAATATTATTACCATATACTCACTCTTAAGCCCCATTCACACTATGGCAGTAATCACGACAGTTGCTGTCACGACAGCAAAGTCTCAATATCAAATTGAGAATGATAGTACGACAGTGGTAATTACTATCAAAACTTCTCATAGAAATGAGCTGCCACGGCAGTACTATCACGACAGTTACTGTCATGGTGTGAACGGGACTTTAACAACCTCAACTACTTGCGATTTAATGCACGCACGCACGCCTTAATTGGTTAAAATACAAAAAATATTTAAGTGCAAATTGCACGGAAAATTAGCCGTTAAAAACGCCTGAAGACATACTCGTAGAAGTCTCTATTACACAGTTAGAGGCAAACATTAAGCAAGCTGCTCAAAATTTATTCTGAAGATTTGGAACGGCTATTGTTAAAAATTAGGCCGAGCTTAAAAAATTATTAGAACTGCAAAAAACTGCATCCTGCAACAGCATTATTCGTTATGGCGGACAGCCAGAGGCCTTAAAAGACCGGTGATGTTTAGCCTCGATTAGGAAGTTCATATGGAGACTGGACAAGAGCTGATGCTGAAAAGGGTACTCTGTTTGTTAACCACTTGAAAAAGGTATTAATTCCAAACAAAACTACTGACACAGTTAAGCTGCCACCAGTTGTAGTTGAAGATGTCGTCCGCGGCTTAAATTAGAATAAAGCGCCAAATGCTGCTAAAATCAGTACCAAAATGCTTTTAGAGTTGCCCTATATAGCAAAGAGGATAATTCGATTACGCCTAAAATACTATCCTGCAGAAAGAAAGATGTCATTAATCATTATAATACCTCAACCCGGCAAAGACTGGACGAAAATTCATCATCAGAGAAGGTAATCTTTCTAAGCACACCTCAGATGATTCAACGCCAGTTCCTCAAGGTAGCATTTTAGCTCCTGTATTATACCTGATATATACATTTGACAGCATGTGTGTTCCGTCAGTTAGCTTCCGTCAGTTAGCTTCGTTTTTAGCATCGCGGTGTTACTTTACATATCTCTCGCTCAGAGACTGTGAAGTAATACAATATCTCTCACTTGAACACTGTTAACTTAACAGAGTTGATATTTTATAACATTTTCAAGCAAAAATATTAATGTGCATATGGGAATTTTTTCGGTGGTCAATATATCGGCCAAAATGTGACAACATACTATATATAAAAAAAAATTGAATTCCATCCAAATCTCCTAGCCCGCAACATCTTTAAATTTAGAGGCCACACTCGGCTGAGAAGGAGAGGCAATCTTGCTCTCAGCCGAACACGAGAGACGTTAGACCACCAAAGAAGCAACCGTTGAAATTTGGCTAGCAGTGGCTGAACTTATTATTAAAAATTTTAGTTTTAAGATTTTAATACTTATTGTTAAGTTCATTTTACAATTGAAGGTTCAATAAATAAATCAAAATTAAAAAAAAATTTATGATCTAAAGATTAATACTAGTCATTTGAGGAACGTTTGCTTTGAAGTGTTCCATTGTTTAACAACGTTCGATTTTCACCAAAGACAAATCTCACAAAAAAAACGTTTTTGAGTGGTCTTCGGAATATTCGTCCTGGAGCAAATAACCACCATTGGATCACATATAGCAGCGTTACGCGATGGCAACATATGTTTTTTGTTATCGTCGAAAGTTGAAGGAATTAGAGTGGCTCATTGTTATCGTGTTAATCCATGTCGAAAACCACGGAAAATAACTTTAGAACGTCAAACTTTTTGATTCTGATGACCCTATTTTGCGTATGTTTTGTGTTTCTTCCTAGGACTGCAGTGATTTGCATTAAGAGCGTTATACAAACAATGGCTTAGCTGATGATATGTGTTCCAAACGATATATAATACGTTTATAGCTTTTTGTTATTATTTATATTTGGGTTTCGAAGTTTTTTCAAATATTTTATTATATAAAATGTACAAATGCTGCAGCCCTTAATTAACAAAAGTTAAGTTGAAGGAATTTCTTTAAAGCGTGTTAGTATAACCGCATTTATTACAATTTCAATTAATTTTTCATACAAAGATTTCTACAAATGTTCTATACATTATTTCAAGCTAATTAGTTTTATGTTCCTTTTTGTTTCGACATAAAAAACGAGATTTAATTGCTTAACAATTAAGTTTAATTTTTTTTTTGCCAGCAAAGATTAAAATCATTATTGTCTGTGCGGTAGGCTAGATCTAGGAAATTGTATTGTTTTGATTGTCTAATTTCCTTTTTATTGTTTAAAGAATAGAGGAAAAACATTTGGTTAAGATGGGTGTAAAAAGATAATAGGATACTGACGGTTAACTAAACACATGATGTATTTCAGAGGGACGACAAGCATCGTCTATTGTCCTTGAATTGTGCCACTTGAACAACAAAATATGAAAACGTAAAGGTATCTTTATTGAAATAATTTACTTAACATTTTCTTTTGTAGCATATAGCAGCATCAGTGTTTTTGTGTGAAAATAGTTTTCTGATTCACTACCTATTTGAGGACATTTTATTTCACACGTTAAACTGTCAAACAATTCAATTTGCACTGTCTTTAAAACTTGATAGGAAATTCTTTTATCGTTAAGTTATAACCACTTAAGTATTGTTTGTTAAACATTGACACATCTGTTTCAACTACCCTTTCTTTGTTGATTCATTATTTCAATGTATTTATTTTGTTAAGTATGTTAAAAATTAATATTTACTCTCAAGGAATATGGCACACAAACACAGATATCTTGTTGTATCTGTCTTTTGACGAAGACACTTTTATTTTGCAGCTTAGCATCTTAACTAACTATCATTTAGTATTACACATTTGCAGAAAGATTCGAATTGCTTCATAGTTTATATGTGGCAGTTTGGCAATATATGTATATTAGTTTCTTGCCAACCCGTTTTTATCCAGTGCATACATCAGTATATCCTACTCCTTAACGCATGCTGTATGGATTGCACGGTCCCTGTCTGGGGCCCACAATTGGAAAATATGCACTTAGTAGCACAGGAACCAGTAGCCTACAAGCCGTAGGTCCTCAATTTGTTATTCAGAAATTCTATGGTGACAGTGATTTAAGCTCCAATTGGAGGCAAAGGAATCTTACAACCATGTCACGGAATACCATTCCGATAGAAAGTGGTTGGAGTTCCATAAGTTACTTCTTCAGAAAACGAAAAACAAAATTTTTCTTCATAATCAAATCACTTTTAAATTGCAAAATGGATTTGACAAGGACTTTTTGTACTAACTTCATTTGCAGTAAATACTAAAAAACGTGCATACTTTTGGGAGCATCAAATAAATATTTTTCTATAAACTTCTCATGTTAATAAAAAGCTTAGTGTGAGCTTTTCTTGTAAAAAAAAGAGTAAACAAACGCCTCTAGGTATAAAAACTTGATCATTGTAAAATCGAAATACAAAATTAACGAAATCTGAAGAATCGGAATGCAAGTGCGGAATTAAAACTATTCCGATTGGTATGTGTAATATGGCCGTTAATATGCTGGTTTAATAGTCGATGTTGACTTTTAAATATTTTTCGTGTTAGCCAGCTGGTAGCTCTAGGTGGTGTTGCTAATCAACGGATTTTCCAGATACGGTGTGAAATTAGATAGTTCTAACTTCTCAGCCAAAGGCATGAGCTAAAATTGTCAACTGTATTTTGATACACAGGGAAGAACAGTGGAGAGCGCTTTGAATTCACCCTCCCACTGGAGCATATCGCACCAACAATTGCGGTTCTCCACCGTACTCGATTTTGGGCTATAATTCTAAGTTCGTTCAAAGTTAGATGTAGAGATCTCATTTCAGCTTCTGCGAAACGTCTCCAAGTAATTCGCGGTCTCCCCCCACTTGCTGAAAAGGATTCCAGAGCAGAGTTTGCCTGGAAATATTGTCATCCTGGTGACGAAGTACATAACCAATCTATTGCCATTTGCGTATTTCAGTTGTTACTTCCAACCGGTTCGTTCTACGCAACAATGCCATATTTGATATTGGCAGTGGCCAAAAAATTCGCAGCATTCGTCTTAGGCAACGCTTTACGAAGGTTTGCAAGCGTCTAGTAATGTTAACGGTAACCTTCCATGTAGTACATCCATAGAATAAAACTGGCTTTACGTTGGATCCGAATATTCATAGTTTAGTACGGAGGCTTATGTTGTTGTGTTTTGCCAGATCCTCGATAGGATTCCAAATTCTGCTCTGGCCTTACTGATCTTATTTCCTATATCTATCTCAGTACCGACATCGGCTGATATCATGGTGGCAAGAAAAAAAAAATCTGTCTATCATAGCGTAGTTTTTTCCACTAGTAAAATAGATGGCGAGGTGTTGCCTTTTATTGTCATTCCTTTAGCTTTTGCTGCATATATTTTTAGAAGAGTACCAATTAAATTTGACTGAATGGCACTCATGGACTCCTCTAGGTCAGATAATTTATGCGACAAAAGGCATATGTCGTCTGCATAGGCCAGGTTGTTCAAAAAAGTTTTGTATATTCGCCATTGGGTACCTCTACGTTAGAAAGAGATTGATGACATTGCGTCTTCTATGACAAGGTGTAATAGTATGCAACCTTGCACTTTACGCAATACCTGGAATGTTTCCGATAGCTTTCCCTTGCATAAGCAAGACGTAGCAATTTGCACCGTTGTAGCTCTCCTCCATGTAGAGGATTCCAAATGTAATCACGGTTTATGCTGTCACGCGGTTTTTGAAAATCAATGAATAGAAGATGTAAGTTTGAGTTGTATTCAAACGCTTCATGCCAGGTACATTCCCAGTAAAAAATTTCATGTTTTTTGAAGCACTAAAGAAATAAAGCGCTTCATAATTCGCTTTAAAATATGAGCTTGTTCAGAAGCTGATTTCATAGCGTCACAACAATGCAAGTGTTGAAGAGAGAAAAGTATTTGCTTTTTACTTATACAAAAGCTGCGTACACAAGCTATACAAAAAAACTGATTTTATAGTGCTGATCCAAAGCAGGTTTATAAGCGGGAATGAAGAGTAAGTTTATTTGAGTTTCTTGGTGCCGTTTTGCAACAGTGTTTTTGGTCGAGTGATTGGTACGTTGGACTTCAAACCGGAAGGTTCTTAGTTCGATACTAGTTGAAGTTAAAATAACAAACATTGAGTAAAATATGATATTAATAAAAATAAATAAAGTAACGAAATAAGAAAAATTCAAAATAGCGTTAACGACGCCAATCCACATCGAACCATTTTTTTCATATATTTTCAGTTCTAGTGCTGAAAATGTAGATGATTTTCAGCGCTTGAAAAGCGCTTTTGTGAGCAAAGATGTAGTACTCCAATCCGGGAACTCGCCATTCAAAAATCAGCAGCGGTATCAGCAGGTTTGTCAGCGCTACTTTTATTCTATAATAGTAGAAACCTGCTTTATTTGAAGCAAGTTTTTTACTGGGTTGCTAGTAATTCATCTCCTGGTAGTCTCTTCTTTAGCCCTTCATAGAATTAAGAGGAAGCAAATAAGCCTTCCAAATCCAGTAGCACCGAAAAAAAGAGCTTCCACAGAAGTCAATGAGATCGCCAACTTTTGATCCTGAAGTGGTGCCAATCCGATTCATTCTAATGATATTTACATATGCTTTTCATTGCAAGAAGTTCTCTCTTTTATTCCTATTCATTAGATTTGAAGTCATCTTATATTACCCAGGTTGCAGAAAAAAGTTTGGACGACCAACAGCTGTAGGTTCCGTAGGAAAATATGTTGAGTACCAACATTGTTGATTCGCATCACTTTTACTTTTACAGTATTAATCCCCAGGCTGCATTTTTAAACTTAAGATTAAAAGGAGTTTACTTTAACTTCAATATTCTCGAATCGATGAGATAGTAGACCGATATCATCTTGCAACCTATATTTAATTTGCAAGCAATTTCCCACCAGTACCTAGTTGGAACCTTTGTCTGTAAGTTATCGACTACTACATTATAAAATGGATTGGCTGCCAGCTAACAGATATAAAACTTACGAATGTTCATGGTTCATGGTATTAAAATGCAACTTAGTACACTGTCAGAGGTGCGGCTTGTAGTTTCTCCTGGTTGCAACTAGAAGCAAGTTCCTGGTTTCTGACTGGTGTTAACAATATGTGCCGCAAGAGGTGAAGACGTTATTCCAGGAGTTAAATCCAGATAGTAGTGGACGACTCTGGAAGACAGGTCGACTTTCCTAGATTGGATGCCGTGAATATTGGTATGTACATGATTTTCACGGGTTGTTAGGCCAGACTCAACGGTGAGTGTAGCGACGACGACTCGGAGCTAATGCAGATCATGCATAAATGTGATGAAATGAAGCGAAAAATAAACTGGGGTAGGAATCCTTTTTGACTGAAATGAGCAATGACCCTGGAGGTCATAACTCATACAGATAATGAGACAAAAGAGGAATCGACGTAAGGATTGTTATTGACAGGATACAGAAACTTCGAACATCATATGGGAGCAACCAAAAAACAACATAGGACAACGGTGTACCGCAAGAGGTAAAGATATTAATCACAGAATTATCTCCAGTTAGTGATAAACGATCGAGGTCAGGATTCCCGCGGAAAGGTTCAACTTCGCGGTTTGAAAACCGTTCATTCTGGTGGACAAACCTTTCGGGGATTTTAGCTAGTTCATATGCGCATTTCACTGGGGCTAAATGCAGATCGTCAGGGAACCTTTACCGGAAAATCTCATAGAAAAGCTAAGGATATTGTAGCAAACTTTTATTTAAATAAATAAGAAGTTTAAACAATATCAAAGCTTAAATATGAACACAGTAATCAATGTTTTTTTTTACATTTATTTTTCTACATTCCTTCTTACGGCTACAATTAGAGTGGGAAAAAATCGGCCTGTGTAATATATGGTAAAGTAAAAAAAAAATAAAACTAGCATAGGAACTAGCTAATGCCCATCATGGGAAATAGTGCGATTATAAATTTAAAAAACATAAAATTTAACAATTCCCAAAAATATCACAGATTTTATTTGTATAAGATAGGAAATGTTTCGAACCGAACTAAAAAGAAGCCACATTTCCCTGACGTACAAAAAGTGTTAACCATATATTAATTTAAAAAAGTAGAGCATATTTTTGAGAAGTTTCAAACCTCTTAAATCATTTAAGAATTACAATAGAGTAAGCGGAGCAGTCTTAGAAACTTATACAAAACACAACAAAGAAATTATATTCGATATGAATCTATTTTATTTTTCTACAACCGCAACAAATAAAAACTTTTTAAATTTTTAAATAATTGAGAGAATATCTGAAATAATTAATTTATTAAATGCATATATTAATTTATTATCAACAATTGAGCCCACAGAAAATATACACATATGTAGTTGAACAATTTGTTAATATCTTATTTATAAAATCTTGTTTCTTTTATATTCTAGTGACAGAAATTGAGCTTCCCACATTATTAATTCCAAATATAGTCATTTTATTTTTTTCCAATGGTTTCGTAAAAACAGAGAAAAGAAAAAAAAATTAAAACCACAGAATCATTGAATGAATATCCCCATTATCCCAAAATGATGTCATTATCCATTTCCATTTCTTATTTTTAAACTTTTTAACAATACAATATTTATTAAGCAATCTAAACAAGGATAATTATAACATGAGCTCTATATTGTTTTATTTCACAAAATAAGAAACTTCTTCATTGGCCCAAAGTTGCAATTCACACTCTCCCAAGTTCATAAGCACACGCACACTGACCGTTCTAATGCCATTACTATAATCAAACTCTATTTACATTGACTTGTTTGTAAAATATCAATAATCATGTGGTTTGAAAAAATTGAAAAAATTAAGAGAATGAAAAAAGAAAACCAAAAGAAATAATTTTAAATACGAACAACTCATCCTGGTTAACAATTTCAACAATAAAATCATGCCTGGGGAATAAATGATGACTTTAATATTTTTTTTCTGAAGCACTTAACGTTGTTTAGCCTTTATTTTTATATTTTTTTGCTGTTTTTTATTTAGTAAAACAAATGCGTTTAATACTCATTCCTTCGTTGTGACCATCATCAGTCGCACATCAACGCACAAAAAAATTTTTGTATTTAAAGTCTCTCGTTTTGTAACTAATGTTTTGTATTTTTTTAATTTTGTTTTAATAAAACTCAGCCAACAGAATACAACTCAAATATTTATGGTAGCATATGGATGAACAAATACACTGACATACGAGGGATTGTGGGAGAAGATCTTTAAAAAAAAAACTAACATTAACATGATTGTAGTTGATGTTTGTTACTGGTGGGCGGTGCTAAAGAATTCGCCACTTTTTTTGTTCCATTACGCACTCCGTCGACATTTTTGCTGATTTCGATTTCAACGAAACCCAAGTAGTTCTACATTACCTTCATATATATGTGGTGGTAGGGAATATCGAAGCAGACCACTACTGTCCCGGATCCTTTTCGACCGCTTATAGGTGTCTATGGTTGTTGGCACAACAAACCATTAGACCGACCTACAACTCAATCACTGACAACTTTTGTTTCAAACTTGAATGATTTCTTGGAGATGACTGGTAATTATCGCTTTCCATTCTCATCACACACTCCGTACATTTATTATATGTAAGGGAGAATATCGAAGCAGACCACAGCTGAAACGGGTACCTTTTCGACCCCCTTACGCGTCTAACTATTTGATTGTCCAGTCCAGCATTGGGTAGGCCTACCAATCACTGATACACATATAAACACTAGCGTTTGCTCTGGACTTTAATCATTTCTGAATGTCGACTGGTAGTTCTCGCCTTCCATTCTCATCACGGAGTCCTTATTGCTAGCATCTGACTGAGTTGCCCCATAGTCTCCACAACTAACATGTGTTCGCCGGTAGGTCGCAGTCTAATAAGAGTCAAAGCTGGACACTCAAACTCAATGTGCGCTGCTTTCTCAGCTTCTTGAGCGCCATACGAGCCTGCCTTCATGTTGTATTCTCCCGCCAGCTTTCCAGGTTTTTGGAATTCAACCACTGTAGAATCATAGCTCTCATCGTACAATATCCCAGTGCAATCCTGGCTACAAGTCCGCAAAACATCACAGCAGACCACTATTTTGCAAGTTCATCTGCTGCTTCGTTTCCCGTTATGCCGATGTGTCTCTTAGTCCGTACAAATAGCCTGCAAAATAATGTTTGCTGTCATCTAAGCTTCCTCTAGGCACAGTCAGCTAACATCATCTTCCTCTATCTTCATCCCAGTCAAATGGCAACTTGAAATATCTGTATTCGGCCACTTACGATCCTTACGTCTGTTCCTCTTTCATCTTACTTCCTCGCGTATTCAGGTGTTCACATTAACTCCGAGTTGTCGGCGACCGGGTTATTTCGATTCACTTCCTCAGGTTATCATTATTTGTACTAGCTCGGTGTCGTCGTCCCCTGGTGAAGGCTGTCCACCATGAAGCACGTCATTCAAACCAGGAAACTCCTTTTCTCTGGAGTCTTCATCACAATCGTTTATCAAAACAGACGTTGCCATCCATCCCTTTCCTTTCACTCAAAAATGATTCCTACCCGGCTTTCCACATTCATTTCAGTTCTACGGGTTTATGCATGATCTGTATCAACTCGGAGTCGTCGTAAACTCGAGAAGGTTGTCCACCAAGATGCACGGCATTCGAACAAGGAAACTCCTATTTTCCTCTGGAGTCGTGACTGCAATCGTCTATCACTAACTGGAGTTAACTCAGGGAGTAACCTATTTACCTCTAGCGGTACATCGTTTACTATTCCGTGTTATTAACTCCAATTATTTGCCGTGCGACCTCTTTAACCACTTTAATGGGTCTTACATTAGCGGCACCGATTTTTAACGGCATCCAACAAAAAATATTAGCAGAACTGTCAAGCTGCAAATCTGTGATGGCATATTGATATCGGCAGAGCGATACTACTACTACACTACTACCGGATTTCGTAGTTTCAAAGCTGCTAAAATTCCATATCGCAAGAGATCAATTCCAAAGAGTAAACCCATTACTTCTGCTTTTATAATTGTATCAACAAGAAAAGGAAATGTCGCTACTCCAATATCCATTTCTAAAAAGAGAGTAAGTGTCTAAAATGGAATATTTCGTTCAAAATAGACTTTCAGTTCTGAATATTGCAAACCCGAACCCATGTGCCACAAGAAAGTAATCGTTTGCAGTCAACTGTAGAGACGAGTAGAACCGGTAAGCAAGCAATGCGATATCCTTGTATGAAAATATCCTTATACCTCGTGCTAAATGTGGAGTTCTCAGGTTTCTTATTATGTTTACTTATGAAGACGCAACTGCTATTTCTAAATCATGCGGTTTTCGCAACAGCATCAACACTACACAAAAGTTTCAATAAAATGTCGACAGAGGAACATTGAATTCCCTTCTTCTAATATCTTTGTTCTACTTATCTTAAATCTGAGAAATACTGTAAATAATGTCTGAGAAGAGTTCTAATATTTCTAACTGAGGACTTTCCGAGGGAAGCAGATGTGAGCTTAGGCGTTCACAAGCGCATAACTTAAAAGTGCCACACAGGTGGCAACTTTTTTTGCCTTCTTCTTCCATACAAACAGTTTACGTTGAACACCCGATCAGCAGCAAAGGAATATGTATCAGCCAGCTTAAAGTTATCACAAAGGCGGACAACAATTGATACCGGTCTGTCAGAAACTAGTCACTAACATTAGGAGAGCATCAATTACTTAATCTATATTCTCTCCCAGTGATTTTGGTTTCAACTATAGCGACTACGAGTGGAGCCGAAGGAAGCGTAACTAATATTCTGTTATGGAATAATCCTCTACGTTAGGATTAGTTGCGAAGTCTGCCTGCCTCCACTCAAGATCTTGTCAAGGGAAATATCCTTTGTTGAACCTCATAGGATTAAAATGCTATACGCTAGCGGCCAAGGCGCCTGTAGTGAAGACAGGTTGTCAGTGGGGCCAACCGTTCCTTTAGTATTATTCTGTTCTTCCAGAGATTGGATAATAACATATAAATTTTTAGGGTAAACGTCCAAAGATCAAGGTTTGAAAAGGACGTTTACCTCCTTCCCCAAAAAAGCCATAGCATCAAGACACTACACTAAGCAAAGTGCGGCACCATACACTCCACACTCCAAGTCAGCACAAAGTCTAACCCGAGGCCAGACAACAATTGAACTGGTCTGCTTAGCAACAGCAACTAGATACGCATTTGGTTAGTCCAAGTCTGGACTAAGTATTAGCACTAGCCGAGCATCAATCATTTAACCAACGATCTCTCCCAACGATTTTGATTTTAGCCATAGCCACAACGTGTATTATCGAGATATTTCACTAATATTTGGTCACAGAACAATCCTCCTCATTAGGATTAACAACGAAGTCTGCCGACAATCTCCACATAAGAAACATCCTTGCTCGCGGGATCAGAATGAAGTCCGCTAGCGGTCAAGTCAAGTTTAAACCAGTGATAGCATTTTCAATATTCCGAATATTAAATCTTAGGGAAGCGGCTGCTTCAACAACAACTGGTGGCAGCTCAACTCTTTCAGCAGATATATTTGGATTAAATACTATTTTCAATTGGTTGCCAGCGTCTCTTTTTCAACATTAATTTTTAACCAGTCTTCATTTGAACTCCGCAAAAGAGGTTTACGTTTCATCGGTCTTTTAAAGCCTCTAGCTAGCTGTCCACCAGAAAATTTTGGCAGACATGAGGTTTTTTGATATTCTAATAATGTTTTATGTTGTTTTTTAAATTCTTTTAGTCTACTTTTCTAGTGAGAGGATCTGTAAAGTTGCTATTTTCTTCGAACTTTTATTTTTAAGCCATATATAGGATAAATTCTATTGATGAAGAAGACCCACCTAAATTTAGAGCCAAAGGATTTTCAACGTTGAAAGTTGAACAAGTCAACTTAGTATTCCAGTTGGACTAACCCAACTGCAGAAGAATATCATCATCGATGCGTTTCCAGTAGGATAAGAAAGGGAGGCTGCGCAGCCGGGTGAAGAGATTTATGAGCTAAAGCTCGAGAAAGTTTAAGCGGGTCCAACTACGAACGCGGGAGAGCCCTCGTTCAAACGCTATGCAGCCTGGAGGACAACCACCACAGGTTTTTAGCCAAGGTAGAACGGTGAAACCTTGACATAAATATTTTGCTGATGGCTCTCATATTTGCAGAAGAGTAACAATGGATGTTACTCCCACATCTGAGTATCTCCCACATCTTACGTTTTGTGGGAGGTGTCCATTATATGGGTAAAAATGTTTGGTTTCGATACATTTCCATCAGAATAAGAATAGGAGGCTATGCAGAGTGTTGATGTCAACATCCTCAGATAGACCTCCACTTCTTACCAGATTAACTGCAATTATGTTGACATTTCAAAATAGTTTTTAGTTTGTCTTCGTTCAAAAAAAAAAAAAAAAAGCCAGCCAAAACTGATCTAAACTAAACTAAATGCACTTTGGGCCCTCGCACACAAACCGTTTTACATTGTTGTACTCGTATGTAACATACAAACACATAAGATTGTATGCCTATCATTGTTGTTGCTTCACTGATGGCTATGCTGGCCGGTTGCTTGGTTAGCTACTATCCTCATAAATATACAATGAGGACGAAATACTATAAAAAATATATATATATAAAAAACAAACAAAATAAAAATGCTCCCAAATGTACATTCCTAGCAGTTTTATTCTTCTCATACGCTAGAGCAGAAGAATGATACTTAAAAATGTATTTGCTCAGAGTAAATAAAATAAAATATGTATAAATAAAATAAAAAAACAAAACAAAAATAATAAGGAGATAAGTGCGTTCCTTGGGTAAAAGAAAATAAAACAAAACCCACCAACCGGACAGACGGAAAGACAAACACAACACATCACAATAACAATAGCAACAGCAACAGTAACAACAACAACAACTAAAAGGTTTTCCTTCAAACAGTAAACAATTATTTTTATATTTTCTTAACAAATTGTGCAAGCAATAAGAGAAACAACATACACGTACTCTAAAAATAATGAGAGAAAAAAGCAAAAGAATTTTAAAGAAATTATAAAAAAAAAACGTATCGAGACTTTGCAAACACTCTCACAAATGCATCTTAAATTAAAAAAAGAATCCATCAGCAAACTAAACCAAATCAATACACAACACAATACTTTTACTACATGAACGAACGTACGTACGCACTGCACTGTTCGATCACTCAAATGCCAATCAACCGGTAAAAGGAACCAGACGACGACGACGACGAAGAAGAAGAAGGAACAGTTTAAGTTCAACACACATAAAAAAATAAACAGCTTTTTCAAAGAATTAATTCAATTTGAAAGCAACAAAAAACTAAATTTTCCACCACACATTTAATTATTGCCCTAAATATATAAAAACGTGAAAGCAATAAAAGAACAGACAAACAAGAAGACAGAGAAGTTTCATCATGTATTCATATAAAAATGTCACCAACACACACTAAACACATTTTGTATTGCGACAATTTCTAAAATACACAAAAAAGAAGAAGGAAAATTCAATTATTTACTTCATTTACTTCAATCAATGACCGAACAGAACGGACCGGACCACACAATACACTTCACTTAACATCACATTTGAACTAATTTCCAATTTAAACAGTGTAAATGTCAAAACTGACAGGAGTGTAGAGTTTGACAATAGAATTTACCTTTGATTTAGATAAAGTTTATGAAAAGTTTTTAAAGTTGTTGTTCACGACGAGGGTACATAAAGCACATTGCAAAAATGGACTAATCCAACGTCCATTGAATAATAATTTTAGAATTTGAAAGAAGACGGAGACAAAGAAAAAGAACTTAAGTAAATAGAATATACGAGGGTTGTATTTGCATGAGTACGAGTTTTGCAATCCTCGAAATTGATTAGCCAAAAATCTTGGGTGGTTACTCTAGAAAAATCAAAAGAAAAAGTTTTCGAATGACAATGGTTTAAGTAACATACAAATTCGAATAGTATTTCTTTCTTGATTTGAATTACAGAATTTCCCCATGTGAGTTTGGAAAGAAATCTTTCCTAAACGCAATATATTTGGTTAGGTAGGCAAGTTGCTGGTAGATGAAGGAAAAAGATTCCAGTCCACTTGGGTCCAACAATTATGGTCCCTTTGTCATACCTGTAGAGGAGATAGAAAAGGAAGAAAAATATAAAGTTGATGGAAGTGAAAAGGGAGAGATTGTGTTTAAAAAAAATAGATTTGGTGGGAGTGAGATGATAAGAAAAGGGAAACGGACATACGAAATTTCGTGCAGGAAGGGTCGTTTTATGCATTAAAACGCCATTTGGGAGTCAGCGAGTTCCACTACTGATAACTCGGAGAGGCTTCTGCATGATCTTTTGCCTCGAAGGCGAAGACGGTGATCCTCCACAGCAGGGCAGGCACAGAAGGTGCATGATATCTTCTTCTTCTTCGCCATTTCAGCTTAAACAGTAATCGTTGTGAGGGAGACCCATGCGTCTAGCATAGTTCCAATGGTGCAGTGTCCCGTTACTGTGGCCATGCGGCTCCGCTAGTGCAACTTTGGGAAGTTTTGCAGTTGCTTAGTTCTCTTAGAGTAGAGGCCAGATAGTTCGCGCTATAGAGCAGGTTGACATAAGAGCAGCATCAATTCGTCCCCAGCAAGATGAGAGTGGAAGACCGCAGAGATTGTCACTCTTAGCCAGATTATCCGCAATGATGTTGCCTAAAATGGACTCATGTAAGCGAACTCATTTGATTGTGATAACTGAATGATTTGCCATTACCTTTAATGCTGTGCGGCATTCTAAAAATAGATTTGATGTGGTGTACACACCCGTGAGGGCTTTGATTGCCGGTTGACTACAGATTATGATTTGGATATCTCTATTCGATAGAAATTAAGCCAGTTTATTTCTCTTTTGATGGCAGATATTTCTGCGTGTAGGATGCTGCATTCGTTTGGAAGTCTGAAGGACATTTTGATCCCGAATCCCGCAATGTAGATCCTCCCAACTCTCGTTCCGCTTTTGGAGCCATCTGTGTAAACATGTATGGTCCCGTGTGATGACGGGAAAAAGTCCTTCGTCAAGGAGTATCGATATTTTCTCTCGAAGGAGGGCTTTGTAGTGCCATAGTCTATGGGCTCTGCAATAATTCCAGTGGTTCTTTAAAATGTTAGCATGAACCCATGGTCGATGGTTCCATGCGCCAATTGCGTTAAGCCTTACTGCGATACGTAACGCAAATCCTCTAAAAAACTTGAAAAATTTTTAAACGCTTGCTGCACCATATCTGCAGATCTTTTATTCAAATTTATAAGCGTTTTTCTCTGCGCTTTGAGATATATAAAAATGATAATTTAAAATGTATGTATGTAATACATTGACAAACCCTCCAACTTATCGAAATACTTGTGACAAGTTCAGATTTTCCTGAAAAGTTAAGCCAATTGATCTGTTTTCATCTGGCGATTATTCAGGAGGAGTTACGTGCAATAAATTCTGTCAGAAGTCCGGCTAGTAGGAGAAAAAGAGCATTGTTTCTACCCTCGTGTGTGACCAAATCTGGATATCTGTCTGGCATTATTTAAAATATACACAAACCATTTAGAAAATTCACACAAACCAGTTTCAAGAGAGTAAGGTGTTTTTTTTTTAATTTCATGTTTAATATAATGGTCTAACAGGCACTTTAAGGTCCCTAACAGGCACTTTAAGGTCCCTAACAGGCACTTTAAGGTCCCCAAACAAGCACTTTAAGGTACCTAACAGGCACTTTAAGGTCCCTAACAAGCACTTTAAGCTCCCTAACAGGCACTTTAAGGTCCCTAACAAGCACTTTAAGGTCCCTAACAGGCACTTTAAGGTCCCTAACAAGCACTTTAAGGTCCCTAACAGGCACTTTAAGGTCCCTAACAGGCACTTTAAGGTCCCTAACAGGCACTTTGAGGTCCCTAACAGGCACTTTACGGTCCCTAACAGGCACTTTAAGGTCCCTAACAGGCACTTTAAGGTCCCTAACAGGCACTTTAAGGTCCCTAACAGGCACTTTAAGGTCCCTAACAGGCACTTTAAGGTCCTTAACAAGCACTTTAAGGTCCCTAACAGGCGCTTTAAGGTTAGATCAGGGATCTGTCACAGAATCATCTTATTTATGTCAATTGACCGCCTCCAATGACAACACTATGTAAAAATGGAACGATGCTTTTATATAAACAACCGACCATGTGACAAGTTCTCTTCCCTCTTGGCTCCGGGGTAGTTTTTTTTTGTCAACTCTCTATTGGAGTGAAGATGTTTTGTATGTTACATGTAATAATGTTCAATGTGAAAATATCCATGGAAGTTATTGGAAACAAAATAAGAGTCATAATGTCCAGTCATATTGTTACACTTTTGAAAGTGCCTTCATGTCCATGAACACTGTGACACAAACATTTTTTCCGGACTTAGGGGTTTCTCCTCTGTGTATGTCGAATAGCGGCTTCGCTGAATAAAGATTTTCTCCCTAGCCGGCCCTCGGCTAAGTTTAAGAATTCCCCTTTCTGGGGTTGCCAAATAAAGCACAGATTCGCTACTATCAAAACATTGACCTTTGACATGTCATTAGGGGACATTGTCACACCTTCAAAATTTACATAACGTCTATGGAAATTATCACAACTTTTGTGTGTCATAACGTCCGTGAATATTATGACATTTAACCGTTTTTAGTTAATGACATAATTTTAAAGAAAACAGAAAAACAATTGAATTATGAATTTTAGTCCAACTGTATGGTTTTTATCCAAGTTATTTAATTAGTTTGGCTTAAGTTCGTTATTCATTTAATCTTTCGATTAAATTATTTTTATTTTAGAAAGAAATTCTAAGGCATGTAAATATTAAACATTTAAAGAAAAATTTGGCTGTACGAACCTTTATAAAAATCAATAATAGTGCGATTCGTCACGAGATGGCGACTCATCTGTTAATTGGTTGAATAAAGCAAATAGGATTTTCGCTCGTTGGTTGTTGCTGCCGTCGCTGCCAGTGTGGTGTAGAGGAAAAGAGCTCTGATGAGAAGACTGTGGTGGTCTCGAAACATCTGCAGTCAGTTCAACCTTTCGTACAGCCAAATTTTTCTTTGAATCTTCAATATTTACATGCTTTAGAATTGCTTTCTAAAATAAAAATATTTTAATCGAAAGATTAAGCCAAACGAATTAGAAAAGAGGAGAATGCATATTTTCTGTGACGCCACGCAAGTTATCACATCCACCGTCCATTCATCTATCGTTAGGACGAAGTTCAATTACACTACCTAAGCTTCTTTCCTTTAGTTGTCTTTATATAATTATGACATGTTATATTTTTTTAGTTTCTAGTTGCCGTCGGCGAATGCAAATATATAAACTGTAATGGCTAATGTTGCTTTTCCACTTGATTTACTTTTAGTACAATCAAACCCAGTGTTGACAATTGAACATATTACGCTGTACCTCTCACAATTTTCAACCTTAACTTTTTTTCTTTTGGTTGTATAACACTAAAGCAATTTTTCAAATGTGTTCCCTCGTAATTAAAAATATTTGATATTCAGTTAATTAAAAATGCTCGAGCAGAGATAAGCAGAGAAGTTTATGCAGGAATAGTTTCAAAACCATTTGAATTGTTAAAACTTTTGTCCTTTTTATATGGTCAAAGCCGTACGTGACCAAAAGCCTGGAAAATGTTAAGAATTCACCATTTACACAACCTGATTATAAAGGCTATTTTTTGTGATTAGCATATAGAAAAGAAAATAGAGGTAAAAAAGCAAAACTAAAAGCAAAACACAATGAAATCCTATTTAAAAAATTTTGGTGACTTTGATTTCAATTTTCTTTTGTAAATTTTCCTGTAAAATAAAAAAAATACACAAACACATAAAATACAATTGAATTGAATTTGTGGGCACTTCACTCCTTGAATTTACTAACAGCTATTTTATATGATTCAGTATTATTCTATACGATTATATTTCTTCCTGCATTTTAGATATTTTTGCATACACATGTGTGTGTGTCTGTTTTTGTAAATAAACAACATCACCCAGCAGCTAAATTTAAGACTAAATACGCTTTGGGACAGTCATATACTAGTTGTAATGATACTACTCAAAAAACGACAGTCATATTACTAGTTGTAACAAAACTATTAACGATACTAGTAAAAAACTACTGGTTATATCGAGAGTAGCAGCGATACTAGTACAAAAAGGACGCAATTTCCAGGTATACAACTTATACATAAAACATATTTTTAGCTCTTCAAAAAATAAAGTAGAAAGTGGCTAAGTTAGTAGAGTACTTGCCTTGAAGTATGAGGAATGTGTGTTCGTACCCCGGTTGAGCCAAAGTTTTTTTTAAGAAATACTAAGCAATAAATAAAAAAACTAGTACGAGCACTACTTTACAACAACTCGTATTCCAACTGGGATATAACTGTATACAAATGAACTAGTTGTGCTCTTATGACAACCTAATATTAAAATCGATAGTTCGATATATGAAAAAAGGACAGATAGGCAACTAGTCTGAGTTAAAAAGCAACTAGTATATTTCTAAACACATACTAGTCATTTTGTTTGCAGGGCAAGAATCCACAGAGAAGAGTGGAAGGAGGATTTTTGGCAGTGGTATTATGTACCAGTAGATTGTAATTTTAAATGTGATAGGCTGCTAGCATGCATGTATGTATTACGACGGTGACGATGACAACGACAACGACTGTGTGGTGATAATGATGTTGTTGCCTTCAAGAAACGTGTGTGTGCAAACAATGAATTGTTTTATTAAAAATTATTTCTTTTTTCAAAGTTTAGCACGTACACGTTTCTGCTGCCATTCATTTAAATCATTCTAAGCAACCATTTATCCATCCAAAGGATGGATGGTTGGTTCTTCTCTTACCCTAAAAACGTATTGCTTTGTTGTTTATGTTGGTCTACAAAAATCTATAGATTGTTTGTTTTTGATATTAAATCGATTTTAAATCAAGGCAGGGGAAGCGAAATATCAAATTGCAAAAATATAAAAATTTCATATTAAATATTAAAATAAATAAATAAATAAATATTCGCACCAATTTCTCTTCAAAGAAAATAAAGTGTGATGTGAAATAATTTCATGTTCAATTAAAGTAAAAAGGACAACAATAATTTTGCATTATTATCATTGAATCAAACAGAAAAAGGAAACATGGGAGTATTTTCTCCATATATTTAACCATTCATTATTAATGTATATTTAACAATGTTTATTATTGTTACAATTTATTCTTTGTATTTGTTACAAGACACAAAAACGTACGGGAATAAAAGAAAAGGGTCTTCTAAAATAACAAAACCCCGATGGAAATTTAAGTAGAATGTAGTACGTGTACTTTTACTCCTTACACACACACACACATTCATACATATTCTGTAAAACAAAAAGAAAAGAACTTATTTTATGTGAGTAAAGTATTACAATAAATAAAAAATACATTAATAAACGAAGAGTATTGATTTACGCAGTTCTTAACATCGATACAACATAAACTTGCTAATGTGCCAGCCGATAATTCTATTGTCAATGAATGGTTAAAGGGAAACACTGCTAATAAGTATGCTATTTATTTAAGCAGACATGTGGGGGAAAAGAGCATTTTACTAACACTTCCTGTCTAATAAACTCAAGAAATATACATATACATATGTTTAATATTCAGTAGGAAGAACTTTTTGCGACACACTAAACGTTTGGTAAGTTTGGCAAAGTTACAACAAACCAGCTAGAATACAATTAGGAATAGTTTTTTTCCAAGGGTCGTCTTCTTATTGGTTGTGTCAGCAAAAATAAATATAAAAAACTACAGTTAAATTAACGGAAGAAGTAGTGAAAGTATATGTCATGTTGTTAAAGTTAATAAAAAGCTGATTGAATTGATTGAAATTATAGGCGATTATAAGGGAGTTTCATATAACGACTATTTTTAATTGCTATTTTGTTAGCGCGTTGACTACAAAGCAAAATAAAGTCTGAAGTCTTGAGTTCGAGATTAGTTTCAGGCAAGTCATCAACATCATGATTCTTTCTGATGTGCATTAATCAGCCGTGTCACAGATTCCATTCGGATTGGTTTTCATTCCGTAGTTGTCATTCCGAAAAAGTACATTATTGGTTTTTTAGATTCCGTTAATTTTGTATTTCGTTTTTACAATGATGAAGTTTTTATACCTTAAGGCGTTTGTTTACTCTTGTTTTTAGATGCAAAGCTCACATTGAGCTTTTTTTTTTTTTTTTTTTTTTTATTATATATTCCAATATGTACATAATATTAATAATTACAAGTTGATGATTCAGCGCCTAATTGGCATTTTTGAAGCAAGTTGGCAAAAATAAAGTTCGTACAAATATATGATCATCTATTAATCTGATTAACTAAATTTAGAAAGGTGATAAATTATATAAATGAATACAAATACTGAATATAAAAGTAGAATTGTTTTATGTAAGAAATAGTTCAGTTTGTTGTAATAAATAATTCTTTAAATTTTCCTTAAACGTGGAAATTCTCGTTATATTTTTCAAATATATCGGCAATTTATTGAACTCATGGCTACCCACATATTCTATTCGCTGCTTAGTTGTTTCAAGTCTACATCTCGATACTGATAGATTGTTATTGTTTCTTGTGTTAATTGCGTTTCGGTTTCTCGAAAAAAATATTGTGTGATGCCCCATATTGTTTATGCACTTGAAAACGTATACTAATAGGTGCATTTTGTAAATGCCATGAATTGGTAAAATATTTTTACATATATCTTTATAGAGAGATATTGTTGTATATGTGACGGGAAGGTTAAATACTACTTTTAAAGCTTTATTTTGCATACGTTGTAATGATTTCAATTCCATAGTGTTTTTATATCCATATATAATGGACAAATAATTGAAATGGCTTTGAATTAACGAATTATAAATTAATAATTTGGTACTTTGATTAAATTTATTTTTGAGCTTGTATAGAAAACCCATTGCTTGAGCCACTTTGTTTTTTATACATTGAATATGTTGATTCCATACAAGGTTGTTCTGCAGCTGTAAGCCTAAGTATTTTATTGAACTGCTTTCTAAAATTTCTTTGCCATCTACAAGCACGCTAAAATTGTTATCACGTTGACAATTTGGTTTAAATCTTAATAGGCGGGTTTTATTTGCATTTAAAAAAAGTTTGTTAATCCTCATGAATTCCGATACAAGGGCTGCATCACGCTCTATATACGCTTTAGCAACAGTTTCATGTTTATATGGGTACAATAAACAAATGTCATCCGCATAAATAAAAAGTTTCCCAGTAAGCTCAAGGTTTTTAATATCATTAATATATATGGAAAATAATAACGGTCCCAGAACACTGCCTTGTGGTACGCCATGTTCCACACTACCAAGTGAACTCTTATAGCTGTTAACTTGAACAAATTGTCTGCGATTTTTCAAATAGTTTTTTAGCAAGGTTACCTCTTTTCCACATATGCCATAATATCTTAACTTTTTAATCAATATTTCGTGGTCTATAATATCAAAAGCTTTCGTTAAATCGAAAAATATGCCAACAACGCCAGAATAACCCTCATCTAATCCTTTGCAAATATAATTGATGACATTAGTACCGCTTCCTCAGTGCCACAGCCTTTTCTAAATCCATACTGGAAATCGTTTAACAAATTATTACATTTCATATAGTTTGAAATTTGATTATACAGGATTCTTTCAAACACATTGTCAATAACGGACAAAACAGATATTGGTCTATACATATCTGCTGTGCAGGGGTTCTTTCCCTTTGGAATCGGCACCACCTTATGGATCTTTAAAATGTCTGGATAAATGCTCTTATTAATGATATTATTAAAAATATTTACTAAATAAGGTGTAAAATTATCTCTGTTGTTTAAAAGTATTTTTGGCAAAAAATTATCATGGCCAGCACTCTTACATGGTGCTAGGTTCGCTATGACATTGTGAACTTCATCCGGTGTTCTGTATCGAAAACTACATCTCTCATTAACTTGAATTAATGTTCTTAAAGAATTACAGGAATCATCAGGCAGCTGTATAATTTCTGCTTTTAGGTCCTTTACCGACTTTAGAAAGTATTTGTTAAATTCTTCAGCTTTTTGAACATCACTTTCAATTATTTCACCATTATCATCTTTTAAAATAATCTCCTTGGAATAATTCCTTCCTAGAGTTTCATTTACAAATTTCCAACATTTCTTCGGATCGTGTTGGAATTTATTCAAGTTGTCGGTATAAAAGTTATTCATAGACTCTCTATTTGCCTTTTTAATTACATTGCTAATTCTTTTCAAATTTTCTTCAATATTAGGACTGTCGCGGTTTCTTCTTCGTTTTTTTAAAAGATTTTTTTTATAATCCATTAATTTCTGTAGGTTTAAATTTATCCATTAACACGGAAAGCTCATGACCAAATATTTATTTGACGCTCCTAAAAGTATGCACGTTTTTTAGTACTTACTGCAAATGAAGTCAGTAGAAAAGTGTTTTTCAATTCCACTTTGAAACTTAAAAGTGGTTTGATTACGAAGAAAATTTTCGTTTTTCGTTTTCTGAAGAAGCCACTTACGGAATAGAAACCACTTCCGATCGGAATGGTATTCTGTGACATGGCTGAATATGTCATTTTTTTAATTGTTATTGAACTGTTAACGTGATGAAGGCATAGCACTAGTGACTACGCAGTACCTTCAGCGATTGATACTGCTCTATGCTAATATACAACATAGCGCTCTCCTTCGTCGGTAATGTTAGCAAAATCGTTTGCTAAGTAAAACAACACATACAGCTTAAGAAAGTTAATGCGTCTACTTAACACCAGAGGTGCTGCAACACTGCTCCGAAAAAAGATGCGCAATGCTAGAGTTTTCAAATAATTGACCTTTTTTCACATTTTCACCATCTGTCTTTTCCACACTTTCACCATCTGTCTTTTCTACATTATCTCTTTCCCACAGAAGGTAACACATTAAGTACCCAGTAAAAAACATGCTTCCAATAAAGCAGGTTTCTACTGTTATGAAATAAAAGTAGCGCTGACAAACCTGCTGATATCGCTGCTGATTTTTGTATGGCGAGTTCCCGGATTGGAGTACTACATTTTTGCTCACAAAAGCGCTTTTGAAGTGCTGAAAATCATCAACATTTTCAGCACTAGAACTGATAATATATGAAAAAAATGGTTCGATTTGGATTGGCGTCGTTAACGTCATTTTGAATTTTTCTTATTTCGTTACTTTATTTATTTTTATTAATTTCATATTTTTACTCAATGTTTGTCATTTTAACTTCAACTAGTATCGAACTAAGAACCTTCAGGTTTGAAGTCCAACGTACCAATCACTCGACCAAAAACACTGTTGCAAAACGGCACCAAGAAACTCAAATAAACTTACTCTTTATTCTCGCTTACAAACCTGCTTTGGGTCAGCACTATAAAATCAACTTTTTTGTATAGCTTGTGTACGAAGCTTTTGTATAAGTAAAAAGCAAATACTTATCTCGCTTCAAAATTGTTGTGACGCTATGAAATCAGCTTCTGAACAAGCTCATATTTTAAAGCGAATTATGAAGCGCTTTATTTCTTTAGTGCTTCAAAAAACATGAAAATTTTTTACTGGGTAGTTAAGTAGTAGGCATTAACTACCTGAGTGTTACTTCCCTTTAAAAAAAAAGAGATTAAAAAAATAAATGATTAATGGGCTTCCTTACGAGAAGTATTTAATGGGCAGTCGAAAGACTAGATCGGAAACTCATTGCTAATGGCAGGCGCGGATACAAGGGGGGAGGGGATATTCCCCCCTCCAAAACGAGTAAATTTTTATAGTTTTTAAAAGAAGTTTGGAAAAATAGTATGTTGTACTTAGAAGTCCCATCCCCACCCCCGCCAAAAGCTCAAGCTGGATCGGCGCCAGCTGATGGTAACACATACAATCACCTTTATCGGGAATAAAACTTCACATGAAATGTGTTCCCTTTCCCTAAAATTGTGATCGCGAATTTTGTGTTGTTGTTGTTGTTATGTTACTGTAAATAGTTTTGTTCACCATTTTTTGTTCATGGTAACTATTTCACGTGAACAAAATGTTCGCAGCTTATTCCCGGTAAGGGTGCATGAGTGTAAGGATTATGACATCAGTATATTTACGGACGGATCTCTTATGAACGTAAGAACAGGAGCAGGTGTTCATTCAAGTGAGTTAGGCCTCTCCTGTGTCGTGTGTTAAGGGATGTACGTATCTGTTTAAGCCCTTATGACACTACATTTTTTCTGCATATTTCAAGTTTTGGAGAACAGTGCAAATAGAATATAATAGGAAATTTTACCAGGTGCAAAGAGTTCAGCTATATTAAGATAAATACCAAATTGCAAAGCTTTTACTAATGTTATCGATAAAAAATGGGGGCATGTTAAAACAAATGTAAAAATTTTCAACTTAAAATTGACATTTCAAGCTTGAAACATTAAAGTGTTGCCAAGTTAGCGGTTTATTCACGAATTTAGCGACTAAGCGCCTCTTTTTTTTCAACTTTTTTTTCTTTTGTCGTTTTATAAATAAAAAGTAGGCAGCACTTAAAGAAGCCATTACAATTTGTTTACATTTTGTATAGTTGTTTCTTTTTATCATTTGCAATTTCTTTCTTTCAATTCTATAGCAAAACAATGCAAGAAAAATGTAGTGTCATAAGGGCTTTATCAGGCAGAGATACTCGTACTGATGCATGCATTAGATCACCTGATTGAGAGTCAGGTGGAGGGGAAAAGAATTCTCATTGCAATGGATAATCAGCCGGAGATTGGATGCATGCAGTAAGCGAACATGTACTCCAAACTGGTACTAGAATGTGTTCCATAACTCAATAGATGTGCCTCTGTTAATGAGGTAACACTGATGTGGGTTCAAGGGCACATCATTACAACGGAAAACGAAACAGCAATGAGCTCGCAAGAAAGTGAATTTTCTGGACCATAACCCAAGATTGCACTGGGTTATGGTATGATTAAAGCTATGATTCTACGTTAGTTGAGAAAGGTGGCAGCAGACTACAACATGTAGGCAGACTCGCATCTGGTGCTCCAGGAGCCCATGGCCAGTACAGCGGACAAGGTTCTTAGGAATAACCTTAAAAGCTGGGTGACTACGTTAATTACAGAACATGGAAACTACAGGTATTATCTGGCTAAGATGAAAATCGTATCAGATGACACTTAAAGACTTGTGCTTGGAAGACGCTGATATAGCAGCTCATGTTGTGTGAGTACAGCTTTGGCTAGTATTAGACTGATAATAATGAAAGTCGATGATTACCAGTCCACTTGAGGAAATCGCTAAAGTCCAGAGCAAACGTTGGTGCTGGCACGTGTCTCAGTGACTGCTAGGTCCCCCAATGATGGACTGAACAATCAACTAATGAGGCACGTAAAGGGACGAAATGGGATATTCCTCTTACATATACAATGGAAAGCCAAAAAGTTTTTGCAAATTATCCCAAACATCTTTTTTATATCTAGGTAGGGAATATCGCAGTAGACCAGCACAGTCCCGAAACCATTTTCGATCCTTTAAGTCCGTAAGTGATTGTTGGCATAGCCGCACTACCACTCATCCTCTATCTCAGTTCTCTCACAGGGCGTAATAAACGACGTAAGTGCCAAAAAGCACACAGTACTTGTCCACGATTCCTGACTTCTTACAGGAATGTAACCTTAAGGCATCGCTTTCAAAATCTACGGTGACTATTTTAACTTCCTAGACCAAAAAGGTAAGGACGCAGTTATATAACTCAATCGTAGGGAGACTTATCCTCACGGTTCAAGCCGCTAAAATTCTGAGAATAGCCTCTGACTGTCTCTTTTATTTTTCATCACATGACAACTACCTGATCCAGAACATAAAGTCACGGAATAAGGTCCTGCAAGCTCTAGTAGTCACCTCCTATGGCATGAATAAAGAAATTATTGTAGTGACATTATAGGCCATATGTAGCCCAGTCCTCAATTACACGGCGCCAATCTAGACCCCGTCCCTTAGTGAGATCCAAGCGCAATCCGATTCGCAACCGGATGTATTAAGATGAGAAGTGTTAAGCATTTACACCAGGAGACTAAATCGATAAAACAGCACAATATGATGTTGACTAAATAATAGTTAATTTCTAGTCAACTGCCGCAAAATCAAAACCATCAACTGCTTAGCCAACACCGCTCAAGACAAATAATGAAGGACTTCGGAGCTTATCGTGATAAGATAAGAAACGTCAGCCCAACCAAAGTCAACACGAAATCCATCGCGAAAGCCGAGAGATCCTTACACCAGCAGGTGATTTCTGATAACTAAAATGGAGTTTCAAGCTCAACAAAGTACGTATTGTCTACCCTCCCGCGATCTTGGACAGTGAAGGCAACTGCCAAGGCAAACACGTATGACCTTAGCACAACTAAGTGCCGGCTATGGAAGTATTTTAAGCTGCTATGGGGATCGTATAATCCTCGGTACCTCCAAAGTCGTAGTTAAAACCGACTGAGCTGACACTTAGACATATAATCCTCCATAATTTTCAGAGAACGACTTTCGACAGTAGCAGAGCTATTACAACAATGTCTACTCAATAATTCGATCGCGTCATTACCAACTTTTGCTTTAGACTTTAGAGATTTCTGGTAGACAACTGGTAGTTATCGATTTCCATTCTCATAACTGAGTCCGTAATAGTCACCTGCAATTACTTATTCTCAAGAACCTCACATTAAAATTATAGCGACCAGTCTTTCTTAGTTTAACGCTGCCGTCTCAGCTTCTTCCAGCCGCAGTACGCAAGCATCATGTTCATCGATTTTCATCCCTATCAGATGATATTTAAAGTTTCTGTGTCTTTCCTTCGGTTCCTCTTTCATCTTTACTGCTCACGTATACATGTATCCACATCAAATCGAACGTGAACTACGCCAGAACCATTCCTATACCGGTTCGTCTTTTGTTTAAAGTCCCTGTCGTTTATGCATGATCTGCATCAACATCCAAGTCGTCGTCGTAGAATTTACCGTTAGGTTTTTGCTAACATCTCGTGAAGGTTGTCCACAAGGATGCAAGACATCGAAACCAGGAAACTCCACCTTTCCTCCGGATTCAACGATCACGATAGTCTATTATTAAATGGAGTTAACTCAGACATTAACATCTTCGGCTCCTGCGGTATATTGTTGTCCATCTCATGTTGTTAACAACCAGTATACTCTTTGTCAATTATCAAGCAACCAGGAAACTGCTACCAGTTTCTACAACAAGCAGGTTCTAGATGTCATACCAGAGGATTTCTTTTCTATTTTCTTTTTTATTCGCGACAAAGAGATGGGATAAAGTAAAATTGGTACCTCCCTAAAATAATAGATATTTTTTCACCAAAAACAAATATTTTTCTAACTGTTTTAATATGCATCAATAATAATTGATTAATATAAAAAAATATGAAATGATAGCACCAAAGAAAATTAAATTTATAATATAAATCAATTAAAAAATACCGCGGCAACTACTCATTTCCTTCAATTTTTTACTCAGGTGTCTGTTAATAATTTTTAAATACAACTTATGAATATTAATATTTTTTATTATTGATATTAGCATTTAATACAAAAAAAAAAACAAAAAACAACGAAGTAGATATCAAGAATTTGCGATTCATGAAAGAACTTCCTTTTTGAAAATGATTAAACAAAAGAACTAAATTTTATTATGTATATTTAAAAAGCAATTGAAAATGTCAAGTTTTAATAGCAACTTTTTGCAATTAGGGTTAAAATAAAGAAAACCGAAAGGAATAAAACCTAATACTTGCTTGTTTAAATATTTATTTAGTACAAATGGGGGTGTTTTATAAGTTAAATAATTCAAATAACTCACAATGCAACCATTAAAGAGAAATATATTTTTCGTTTTATTAAGGAAAAATAAATAGAACGTTTTAGAACTATTTACTTACTTTTGTGTTAGTAAAAGTTAAATAATTTTTAATTAAAAGAGAAAAGAAAAAAATTTTTGGTTATAACAGTTTATTTAATAAATTGGATTGGATTCAGGAGGCTCGCCTTCATGCCATTCCGCAATGCCGAAATACTTTTATATTTTTGGTAGATCGTTTCAATTAATTACACTATGAGAGTGATTCCATTTAGCCGGGTGTGACCACTTTACACATATTTTTTGTTATAAAGCCATTAAGCTTAAAGTCGTTGAATAACGGATAGACACTGAAAGTACACGATTCCTGCTCAGAATGTACGTCAAAAAGCTGCGACGGGTGTGACCTTACAAATGTTAGTTTTAAAGAATTATGAATTGCAGCATAATTCTGTAAAATTTTTACTATAACGTACACAATAATTTTGGTATAGCTGTCTGTTCAAAGTGTTTTAGCTGTATTACGTATTTACTGTTTGACAACAAAAAAACAGTTTCTTAACAAAAACTATTTTTAAAATGTGACGGGTGTGACCGATTGGTGTGACCTACTACGAAAATTTTAAAAATACGAAGAAATAAAACTTTTTATTGATTTCATCAATATAAATAATATAAAAATAAATCATAAGAAAATAATAACACATTCTGCTGTGTACGTTGAAAAATTAAGTTGATGTTAATTTTTCCCTTGTTCCTTGGAATATTAATCATACCCAATTCTTTCTGAATATAACGTTACGAACCTTACCCTAATAATCAATTTAGATTCACAAAGCAAATACGTTCGAAATAATCATATTAATAAACAATTAGCTACTGGCTTGAGCTTTTCACACGTTTACATGTTCATATATACTTAAGTATAAAATCAAACCAAAAAAGTTTGTCTTGAGTAGAACAAAAATCAGAAAAATGAGAATGAAGAAAAATAAACCGATGGCAACGCTGGGAAAGTGCACTTTAATATCAGCTTGAGAGTGATTTAATTCTCGTATTCAATTTTCACGAAAAAGTTGTATATATAAGAATTAAAATCACATTCAACAGAGCCACCTGAGAAGTGGTGATAAGCAAATACACGTGAGCACTGACGATGGAAGTGTAGCGTCTTCCGAAAGTGGCGCTACTTTGTTCTGCTGTGTACGTTGAAAAATTAAGTTGATGTTAATTTTTCCCTTATTCCTTGGAATATTAATCATACCCAATTATTTCTGAATATAACGTTACGAACCTTAGCCTAATAATCAATTTAGATTAATAACACATTAAATTATTTACTATCCGTTTTATTATAGACAGCAGAATACTCTAGCTGAGTATTTTTTTAAATTCAATAAAAAGCGAAAAAAGTATATTCTTTTCAGAGATGATTCTTTTCAGAGATTAATAATGAGAAAGGGAAGAAAAGAAAAGCTGAAATAAATATTAAACATACAAAGGGGGAGAGCAAAATGTTTCGTGGATGATCATTTAAAAGTGCCTCAAATTGGTTTAAAAATATTAAATAATATATTTTTTTATTTTTTCTATAATTGTCATGCTCTAAAAAACATCAATTAAGAGATTTTTATTAAAAATAAGAAAATTATTTTTTCTTTGCATAGGGCCGTTTTACGTGGAACACGAAAAAAATTTACGGGGTTCTGACAACCGATTCTGGTAGACGAGAGCACAAAAAAAGACGTGTGTCGGCGTTTTGAAAGATCACATCAGAATTCGGCCTGTTCGTGCAGCATATCCGTATATGAAGCTATGTATTCTTTACATCTGAGGTGTAGGGTATGTTCAGCAACTTTGTAGAAAATATTAAGGCAAATATTTTTGTGGAACAAATTAACTCCCCCATATAACTGTCCTTTTTGGCTCTTTTCTAACAAATCGTAAAAAACACGCCTAAAATGGGGAGTACGAGGATGAGATGTTCTAGAAAAATGTAAGCCATACAATTTCATTATAGGCCTTTAAAGACAACCAAGCTGTAGACTCAACTTGTACACCAGAAATCATTGAAAATTTAGGCCCCTATTATGATTCACAACTAAATTGATAGTTGAGTCTTAGTTGTCAAATTCTTATTTTGGATTACAACTTTCATCAAAAGAAGACAACTGTTTTTTATCAGTTGTGGTTTGGTTTTTATTTCGACTATTGTGTTACTTTTGCTTACTTTTAATAATGTGATTTTAGGCGCCTATCTATCCCATTTGTCAACCAATATTGCTGCCATATCCATAAAACATAAAATCTCAAGAAAAATAGTAAGGCCAAAACTAAAAATATCTAAAATATTTTGTGATGGCTACTATGGTTTCAAAAATCAGATAGTATAGATAAGAACCTTTTTTTCGAATATTACTTCGAAGACAACTAAAATTAGTTGTGAATAATAATAAAGGGTCCGCCATCTAAGGTTTCTTTTTCAACTAGTGCTTATTTCGTGAATGGTAACACTTAGCTCATGTCTGATTGGACAGATAATTAGTTTTATCCTTCCGCTGAACGAATATGGTTGTGTATACGCTTGAACAACGCTTCGCTAAGTGGGCCTGCGATCGACTTACAGAAGATGCCGATTTTGCCAAAAAATCATCTTTTCAAATGAAGCTCATTTTGATCTTGGCGGGTATGTAAACAAGCAAAATTGTCGCATTTGGGGCACAGAAAACCCGCACGCATACATTGAAAAGCCGACGCACCCAAAACGAGTCACTGTTTGGTACGGATTTTGGTCGAGAGGCATAATTGGGCCATTTTTCTTCGAAAATGAGCAAGGAGTGGCCGTTATAGTCAATGGCGATCGTTATCGGGCCATGTTGAACGAATTTTTGTTCACAAAAATTGAAGAGGAGGATATTGGCAACATTTGGTTTCAACAGGACGGCGCTACGTGCCACACAGCCGAAGCTACACTCGATGTTTTGCGCCCTGTTTTTGAAGATCGCATTATCAGCCGCAGAGCTGATGTCGTTTGGCCACCTCGGAGCTGCAATTTGACACCGTTGGACTATTATTTGTGGGGTGCCGTCAAAGATAAGTGTTACGCCGACAAGCCAGAGACAATTGACGCTTTAATGGACAATATTAGTGAAGCCATTGGTAAAATACAGCTGCACACAATCGATAATGTGCTTAAAAATTGGACCGATCGTGTAGGCTACTGCATGGCCAGCCGAGGCAGCCATTTGAATGAAATTATTTTTCATTATTAACCGGAAGGATTGTACTTTCAAATAAAAAAAGAAATTTGAGAAAATATTCAGTAGTTTTTTTTATAGCATTTTCAAAAAAAAAAGTTATCTGGCGAACTCTTTTGCAAAAAGTATCGATATATCGATATTTTCTCACAAATATATCGATATATATCGTCGATATTTTTAATTGCAATATATCGATATTTTTTTGAAAATATATCGACAGTATCAAATTCGATATTTTTTTAGGTTTGCTTTTGTTTTTCGCTCAGTCTTTTTTTTTAAAGTACTTTTTGTGTTTTATTGTTAAAAGTTTATGGTATTATGTCTGAATAATCTTGCTTGAAAATATATCGATATATATCGATATATCGATATTTTTATTCGATATATGTCGATGGCGATCGATATTTAAAAATATATCGATACCGATATATATTTTTTCACTTGCCCATCCCTAGTTGTAACATTGACAACTCAAACTAGTTGAGTTGTGCATCATAATAGGGGCCTTAAACAGTGTTTAATGGTTAATTTCATACTTATTCTCAATTAGTACTCGGCAGAGATGTGCTCAGCACTTTTATGTAAAACACCACGAATAACATTTGTGTAAAACATTTTAGCCGCTTATGTCACCGGTTAAGGGGAGTTTTTTGGCCACCGGATTTGAGAAAGGATCAAAAACCCCTTACCACGAAGAGGTAGAGGGTTAAAATGTTCTATAAAAATTTTAAGCGCAGTGTTTTACATAAAAATGCTGAGCACATCTTACACCTTAAACATAAGGCTTACAAGATTTCCTATGCCAAGTACTAATTGTAAATAAGTATGAAGTTAACCCTTAAACACAGTTTAAGTTTTCAATGATTTCTGGCGTACAAGTTGAGTCTGCAGCTTGGTTGTCTTTAAAGGCCTATAGTAAAATTGTATGGCCAACATTTTTGTGCAACATTTCATTCCCGCCCTCCCCTTTTTATGGATGTTTTTCTCGATTTGTTAGAATAGAGCCAAAAATGTCCGTTATGTGGGGGAGTTAGAGGGTTAACATGTTCCACAAAAATACTTGCCCTAATATTTTCTACAAAGTTGCTGAACATACCCTACACCTCAGATGTAAAGAACACATAGCTTCATTCATATACCGATATGGTGCACGAACAGGCCAAATTGTGGGAAACTTTAACCCCCCTTAAAATAATGTTTCGATGTGATCTTTCAAAACGTCGATAGACGTATATTTTTTTGGTCTCCTCTACTAGAATCGGTTGTCAGTCAGAACCTCGTAATTTTGAAAAAAGTTCGAAATTGTTGTATGGCGTTATTTTTATTTTTAATTGGCCGCAATCAAAAAATGTGAAGCTACTGAATTCTGCCTGCACGATTTTCGGAAATGGAGTTTTCATTAGATCTTAAAACTGCGCCAAATATCGATTAAGTGGTATAACGAATACCATTGTAAAAACTTGTCAAATTATTTTTAGCTACTTCAGAGGAAAATGCATCTTCTCTTTACGGGATATCAATGCAAATTGAAAACTAGGTGGCGTTACTACGGGAGCTGATTATTTTTTTTTACTCGCTTTGTTTGGAACGCATAGCAGTCAAAGTTTCAAGTCCACTTTGAGTTTAAAACCGGACGATGTAGAGACAGAGCGAAAGAAGAAAATTGGAATTTTGCAGATGATGCGGCAATTGATCAATGGATGCTTGCCAGCATTCATTCTTACCAAGATTTAAACGAACTTACTTTTCCAGACCTAGTCCGAACTCAAACTTCGCCAAATAGCAGAACATTTTGTACAATTATCTTAATAAAAGCTCCAATTAAGTGGACAAGCTTTATGTTCCCAGTACTGTATATCCATATGTGTCGATGTTTTTTCTCAGTCTGCAAGCAAATTCTAAATATTGCAAAAAGAAAACCTTTTTATAAATTTACCGCATAAAAATACTTTTCTTTCACCTTAATAAATGTGAGAAATCAAAAATCAAGGCATATTTCATACAAAAATGAAAAAAGAAAAAAAGAACAAAAGTATTTCAGACACTAATACTGACACACGCATATCGAATTTTCGTACAACAATTCATAATTTCCGTTTAGTATATTTTGACAAATTATAATTCTCAGCAGGACATTACAAACAAACAATACTTTGCCGTAATGATACTAATCTAACCACAATGTTGCAAACATTATTGCTGTTGACTTTTGTAGCCGGCTCTGGGTGAACAAAAAATTTGTTAATGTTTCTGGCCGTGGGTTGCAATTATAATTCGGTTATTATAATCAACATAGTACGTACATTTGAATGTTTGTGTTGTATGGAGATGGCAGCAGTATTGAAAAGTAAGTGCGTAAAATGACAGTAAAACTTAAGCACGTATTGACAGCAAACAGCATTAAATTGTGTAGATAAAAATAATAATAATAATATAATAGAAGTGAATAAATACTTAAATATGCTGTCGTTGTCATCATCGCCATAACATTTTACACCCTTAAATGATTAAACGCATGACCATTCAAATCAAAATTGAAATTAAAATTCACACTATCGGCGATGGACAGAGGAACGGACGGACAAAATACAACGACAAAGAGAACATTGTGTGGTGTGAACATATCAACAACACAAATGAGAACAAAATTGAAATTATTTACTTGTGTGCCCCCATTCATGTTGTCCATTGCAATGATGCGTCCGTTGTTGTCACATCGTCTACCACAACAAAGTGTTTTATAAAATAGTTGTTGTTTGATTGACAATTGTTGTAATAATTACCATAAAGTTTTTTTATTGCATTTTTTTCTTACTGTATTCTTCTGCGGGTCTCATTTTATAAGCTATATCCAAAGCTTCGTCGTGAACAGGCTGGTTTTAAATCTGTCCGACCTTACGTGAGTAAAAGCAGAATGGTTAGGATTATAATCAAAAAGATGTGTTCCCGATTAATGTCAGTACCTGCCTTTCGGCCTAACCTGACGGTGCTCCTTAACACCTTTTGAAATTAACTGTTCATCATCGCCCGCTGGTTGAAACTCGAAGGCATCCGTATGACTTGCAAGGAGCACACAGGTTGCAGCTTCATGAACATGGCTCTTCAAACCATGTATAGGCACCTTGCTAATATGTTTTAGCTATCAAATCTCATACTACATCAGCAGCTTACATATTGCAGGCGAGTAGAGTTCCAATTCGAGTGGCTGACAACCGACTGGCACCCGCCACCGGGCTCTTTTTCCTTTACAAATATACAAATGTTTTTGTATATTTGTAAAAATGTTGTTATTTTTCCATCATATTAACCAATTTTAAAATAAGTTTATTTAAAGATATTCAAAAATTGCTAAAACGCTTACAGCTTAAAAAATGTAATTTTCGTGTTCAGCGGACCCAAATTAGGTTTTTGTCGGATCTCAACAATTTTATGCTTCATTTATTCGCCATGAAATTCTCTTTCACTTAAAGGCTTAAAAATATTAATTAAATAATTTTTCTTACCTTAATTGAGCAGAAAACATCGGGCAATGCACTTTTTAAATTACAACGTCTGTAGCTCAAGAAATTTTGGTCCGATCAGTACAAAATATATCTGGAATGAAAGAGCAGATCAATGACTTTAACACAATCTAAAATTAGTAGCGTTTAGATCAGCCGTTCTCGAGATATTTGCCAATGACTGAATAAAATTACAAAAGAATAAGTTTTTCGCGAATATCTCAAAAACGGTTTCACGTAATAAAAATAAAAAAAAATAATTGCATATTCGTGTTCAGCGGATCCAAACTAATGATTGGCTTTATCAACATTTTATTAAAGCTCCATAAAATTTTAGCTTTACAGAGCAGAAGCTAATTTTATTCACATATAGTGCATCTTTCGGGCAGTCTGACGGGCTTTAGCAACTGATGAAACTGGCATTTGTTGTTTGCAACTTCCCAATGAATGTGCAATAAAGCGACTGACTGATACCTGCCAGACTGTGTTTCCCTGCTTAAAATGATAAAAATCGCCACAAAAAATTTTTCAGTCTTATACGCCGCAGGCCGTCAGTCAAAAGTTCACTAGCTCTTGGACTATTAATAGAAATATCGGCTACAGCTAGAAGTCTATCATAAAAGCAGATGGCTGCTATACTGGCCTTCCCCGAGCACCGGACCACAAAGCAACAGCACAAAGATGCATATTTCGTTGTCCGAAGTTTCCTGGCTGAACATCCGCCATTTAACAAACATCATCACCCATCGATTTTGGGTTTAAACACTGCCACCACGTATACTCCCGAAAGCGACCTCAACCGACAACCGGTCACAGAATCATCCCTCCCCTTGAGGATAAGATCCGCTAGGATATCCATACCTTACTGGTGATCATCATCTCTTTAAACCTCTGCAAACATCCTCAATCGGCGATTTTGATTTTAAGCACAGCCAGGTCTCCTGAAGGAGACCTCAATCAACAACCGGTCACAGAATCATCCCCGTCTCTTTGAGGGTAAGACATAAGTCCATCAGTCTATCCATATCGTGTAGGAATAGGGTATATCTTACTTGCGGGTATAATTTCTTTAACCCTCTGTAAGGGCAGTTCATCTGTTGGACGACGAGTTCCAGTGGTACCACTGTATGGTCACTATTAAGACCTCAAAAGAAAACCCATAAAGATTAATTTTCTGTCGATTTTGGTCTGGGCGGAGACCTTAGGCGCCACTTCATCTTCAACCAGACTAGCGTAGGCCATATTATTTCCTTTAGATACTTATAAGCACGCCCGTTGTTGTGTTATTTCAGGGCCGGCAAAACTCAAGGTATGAAAAAACCGAGTTAACATTTTATCCTGAAAGCACAACACCAAGGTGTGGTTAGTTACTAAGATGCAGAACTGTGCCCCCTGGAAGGGATGATAATCGAACAATCAGTCAAACTGAGGTCTCCGTTATGGGATAACTTGGCCCATATGCATTCATTGGGACAACTTAATTTCTGAATATAACGTTACCAACCTTAGCCTAATAATCAATTTGAATTCAGAAGCAAATACGTTCGAAATAATCATATTAATAAAAATTTAGTATTTATTTAAATGATATTAAATAAAAAAACATTAACTTTTACTGAAACGGTTTTATTTCTGGTATTTGATAGTAAATTTTTGTAATACATATAAAAGTTCACTTACGAGTTGAAATAGCAAATTTTTTTTGATTGCGATTTCCAATACACCAATTTAGTTACTTTGAGTCAAAATCGTATTTATCGGGCCTGGGCCCCATTTCTCAAAACTACAAGTTACAAATCTACAAGTAAAATACACACAAAACAACAACACTTTTACAAATTGTATTGGTGTTTTGCGTGTATTTTACTTGTAGATTTGTAACTTGTACTTTTTGAGAAACGGGCCTCTGTTCTGTAAATCACGAGATGTCAAATCACGGCGATTTCAAAAAATTAATAAAGGCTAAATTATTGCTTTCGTAAATTGAACGATTTATAGCGTTTGTAGTTCCAATATAATGTTCTATTGTAACTGATAAAACTTAAAACACAATAAAAACCCGCTAACAAATCAGCTATTAACAGTTTATTTTTGGAATCACGTGATTTGAAATCACAGTGATTTTCAGAACATACCCGTATTTTGCGAAATGCGACTTTCAGCGATTGTGTTACTATTTTGTTCGTTTTTTCACCATTTTTTGTTTATGGGAAATATTTCACGTGAACAAAATGTTCGCCTCTTATTCCCGATATGGGTGAATATCATCATAATCAGTGGGGTGCCGAACATAGAGTATGAGATGGCAACATACGCTATCACTTTCTTTTTTCATTTGCCTAATTTTTGGTGATTTCACTTGTATCAAACATTGTCACAAAAATATTTTGTAATATGTACTTATAGGCATGTACTTTCGCAGATGTTTAAAAAAAATGCCAAAACATCGATTTCTTTTTTTATTACCCTAATTGTGCCGCTATGTAGTTATCAATAAGAGCACAATCATAATACACAGTAAATAAACCTACAATTACAACACAGTAGCCAAAGTCAAAAAGACACAATTACACTTATGACAGACAGACATCCAGCTCATAACAAAATGAACAACATAATCTTCAAGAACATCAAAAATGATCAAAATAATTATAATACAATCGAAACCGTGGGCTGTAAAATTTTTAATGGGCAATAATAACGACCACAAAAAAAATCAAATGTAAGAAGAAAAACATACAAAGCATGAATTTTTACTTGCTCCACTTGATTTTTATGCAAGTTATGAATATTTCCCTAACAAATTTTTTTAAGTGGTTTCGTTTTGTATTTGATCTTTTAAGGATACTTATTGCAAGTTACTTACGGTCGTTTAAAAGAATCAACTAAAAAGATAATTTTGTGTGAAGATAAATAAGTGCAGAAAATATGTGTTTAAAAAAGTCGCATGCGATAAATTTCTCTCTCTCTCTCTCTTCATTTTGTACAGAATTTCAGACTGTCTTCTACATACGTGTATATACGGTCACTGTAACTAAACTCTTTTTCCTCAACGAACGAACTAAAATATATTTACAGTATATTATCACATAAATTGCTAAAGGGCATATCATAATTTTTAGCAATTTTCGGCAAAGATAAAAAGCTTAATAAAAAGCATTCTATTGTGAATATAAAAACGATTTTTTATTAATAAAGTCTGAACTATTGATGATATCCCGAAGAAACAGTTTTTGTAATCACAATAGCTTGCTTTTTATTAAGTTTTTTATCTCTCCTGAAAAATTCTTATAAATAATTATAGACCCTTTTGCATTATATATGACGATATGTATCTAAATAGAATTTATTTAAAATTATTTAAAAACTTTTAAAACTTCACTTCAGGCATATGAACAGAGTTTAATAGTCCAACATATTTTTACGAAATTAAAATGCAGATTTAAATTTAAAAAAGCAAATGGACAGCACTGATTGTGCTGCATCAGACAAGCTGTGTTTAGTAACAGTAAAATGCAGCACTGCCTATGATTGTTAGAATCATCGCGCTGCCAAGCAAAACAAATCGAAATGTCTCTTAAAATTCTATATATAACACGTTTTCAAAAATGTATCAAGAGCGCCTTATACCTGTAACCTATAACTTCAATTAAAATTGCAAAAAAAAAACAGTAGGTTAGGTTAGGAAGCGTAGTGTTGCAACACACATCCACTCGGAGGCCCCTCCCTTTGCACAATGAAACAACCCCATCACCTGTCATTAAGCCACATAAAGCCCCTGATATCTTCCAGTTTACACTTCGCGATAGCACTAATGATCTCATGGAAACGTCTGCTCAGCCACCTAAACCTGTGGCGTTGCAGGCTCGGGCAATGGCAGATAATATCCTCGATGGTTTCTGGTTTCTCTTCATCCTCTCACATCCTACAGATGCTTTTCCTGGATCTAACCAAGTAGTGACCAGTTAGCGCGCCTATCAAGACTCCTAGCGCCTTCCTATTCATAGCCAGTAGTAGTACGGATCTTCCCAAGTCAAGTTTTGGCCACATAGCCCTCGAAACTCTACAATCCTTCCTACTCCCTCATGAATGGTTTGTCCTGCTCAACACCAAATTACTGAGTTCTCTATAGTAACGACCCAACGGTAATTTAACCGATATCTCACACATTTCCTTATCTAACGCAGTTTGTCGGCAGTTTGTCAACTCATCGTCATTTTCATTTCCCTCAACATTGCAGTGGCCAGGAACCCAACATAGTCTCACACTTTATATTTGTCCATAAGTAAGTTGAGGGCTCTCCTACAGTCACTAACTGCTTTCGATTTGATACTGTATCCCTTCAAAGCTTTTAGCGCCGCCTGAATGTCGACGTAGAAGGTTACCTTCTTGCCTTCAGCTAAATTTCCGGCCACCAGAGTTCCGTGGCCCTGACGATCGCCAGGATATCAGCTTGGAAAACGCTACATTTGTTCAGTAGTCTAAAACTCCTACGAATGTCCGTCCCCAAAATATAGACATCAGCGCTCGTGCCTATTGCCATTTTTGTAAATACCGCGCAACCCTCGTAAAGCCTATCGGATTGAACCCAAAAGTCTCTATCCGGAATTGCCAGTGAGGGTGTCCTACTAAAATCAATTTCAACGACCTTACAGTCCTTGAACGCAGAAGTTATGGAGAACCCCCGCTTAAAGTGATCTTATTCAAGATTGCTGTGTGACCTGTTACTCTTGTCACCACCAAACCTGCATCTGACAGTCGCCGTTCTTTCCACAAAATCCTCTATAGGAAGCAGGTGAAGAATGACATCCAAGATAGCTTGAGGTGTGCTCTTCTGGGCTCCTGTGATGCCCAGGGAGGCACACCTCTGCACCTTAGCAAGTAATCTCCTATGACTCCTTCCACAATGCCTCTCACCAGAACACACAACCATAGGAAACAAACTGACAACCGGTTGCAGACCCCAGTTCCCTCCAATGGAGTTCCTGCGTGCGTAGTAGACACTGAGCCCTTTCTTTAGCATTTCCAATGAAAGCATGCTATCTAGGAAAACAACCAAGTATTTAGCCAACTCCGCTAGCCTCAGCTCCACCCATCCAATCGTAGGCAGTACAAAGCTATCTATTTTGTATATCCTGATAAAGAGGACTAGCTCAGTTTTCTCTGGGTTGACACCCAGTCCCTTACTGCTAGCCGAGGAGGATAATTGGCCAAGCGCCGACTGCATGACTTCACAGATAGTGGGAAGAAACTTTCCCGTTACCAGTAAGCCCACGTCGTCAGCATAAACGACTATCTGCCGGTCACTCCTGTTAAAACGCCTACGATTTGCATATTCATCGCCAGCAGCCACAATAGAGGTGATAGAACTCCTCCCTGTGGCGTGCTCATAGCCGCTATTTTTCTCAGGTTTTCGCCTCCCATGCTCGAGTTGATAGTCCTGCTGCTAAGCATGAGAATTACCACTCCACCAGGAAGTTGGGAACACTGAGTATCTCCTGCGACTCCGTAATAGTCTCTATGCCAATGTTGTTAAAGGCTCCCTAAATGTTTAAGAACGCAGCCAAGGTGTAATCCTTGTACTGCAGTCCCCGCTTAATAACACCAACCACATCATGAAGCGCGCTCTCAACAGACCTGCCCTTTAGATAGGCATGCTGATGAGGCGCATATCAATTGTGTTCCTTAGATGCAGATCAATCAGACGTTCTAGTGTTTTCAGAAGAAAAGATAAACATAACCTCTCTCCAGCCCTTCGCTATTTATCTCTTAAACAAGCATATCGTTAAGATATTCACCAGAGACAGTAGCACGCTCAAAGGTGTTCACCGCCCATGCAGTTTTTTTCTATGTCACTATTCCGTCTTAACCTCCGTCGTTGCCCGGAAAGTGTGTGTGTGACAGTATTCGTCTGAACCTTAATAGCTCATTGACGGAATCGATCTCACAGTATTTCCTCCATGAGGGCCTTTGCGTCCTTTCGAGATCTCCCTTGTACCTATTGTACATCACTTTATGGCTGTTCCAGTCTTGAATCCTGTCCGTGAGTTTCGCCATATTGAACAGCTGCCTCACCGAGGACCGCAGATCCCTCAGATCCTTGGTCCACCACGAAGACTACTCACTATTACCCGGAAAGTCCAATAGGCAGGATAGCTCAAAAGTTTCTCTATAAGTGTTAGTGAAATATTCCACCTCCTCTTCCACTTCACTCCACACCAAAAAAATTAAAAAATCCGAAAATTCGGATTTCACCACATTTCCGTAAATGCAGCAAGTGTATTTTTAAGTGTACCAGATTCTAATCACCTCAGTATGGAAAATAAAAAATCGAAGTTACTACGAAAAAACGAGCCTTCCGAAAATTCGATATGCATGTATATGCGTAGTTTGGCTATCACTAAAAAGGACACATAAATTTAAACTCGGGAAAAGCTGGTCTAAGCCTTGGACAAAATTTCTGAAGTGCGAAAAAGTAATAAAAACGAGGACATACTAATTTATATTACAAGAATAAGCAAAAATGGTAGAACCACAAAAAAAGTCTCAAAAGTGGTTAAAAGAACCAAATCTTCAAATAAAAAAAAATAAAAATCACTTTTCTACAGCAATGACCAATATAAAGCACAATTGTTTGAATTAAAAAAAGCTTCAAAATTGGTTTAAAAGTTCATTAAATGAAAAGTAAACAAACTTCGGAAAAACAATTAGATTTCATAAAAAAAAAATTATCTTTTTGGTCAGACACTTAAGCAATGATCACTGATTTTAATGACCAACAAATTAAAAGAGAAGTTCCTTTAAGGTTCTGTTTACAAAAATGTTTAATAAAACTACTTTTCTTTTTTGCTTACGCCACCGCCGCTTCTTATTTCATTTCTTAAACTCATAACAAGAGATATTGCAACGCTGCATACACACAAGTTTCCAATAAATATGCCTTCGCAAACATTTTATTTTACATATTTTTTAATTTATTTTTTATTTTGAAATACCTAAAACCAGTTGGGTGTGTGTGTGTTTGCTTGTGATTTGCTCATTGATTCAAATATGGATGAAGATGGACGAATTGTGATTCGAAAGAAAATGAGAAATGTATTTACGTTAAAAACGCGTGCTTGTGCTCCAAATATAACCAAACAATCAAAGTAACAGGCACTAAAATCTTAAAGATGATCATGATGTGGTTAGGTAGTAGTTGTTGAAAATGAGGATGATATTGTCTGTGCATGATCTTTATGGCAATGCCGGATGGAACTACATTTAAAAGAATTTAAATGAAACGGTAGCATAAATACAACAACACACACGTTTTTTTTTTAATCACCAAACAACAACGAGCCAACACCGCTCGCTCACTCACTGATCCCAAGTCTTCTATCTCTTGTACAAAATTGCAACAGATTGGGGATTGTGTATTTATGCACTACATACATTCTTATATTGTTTGTTCATTTCACTGAATGGACTCGTATATTTGAATATTCGTGAACGTTTTTTTTGCATGCTTTTATTGTGTATTTTCATATTTTTTATTATTATTTTTGAGTTTTTTTTCTCAAACTTAAACTCTAAATTGTATACAAATGTGCTTGCTCCACGCTAAATTGAGGAAGTCACCTTAGGGTGTGTGCATTTCCAATTTGCTTGGCTGTGTGTATGTGTGAGTTTGCAAGATCAGCAAATAAAAGAAAATAAATATAAATTAAATTTAAAAATTGTTTGTTGTGACAGTTCATAAAGATCATTTTATTTTTTTTACTTTATTTTGCTGTAAGTTTTGCATGATATGTGATCTAGAGGAGAATACGTAATTATCAGAATAAAAAATTTAAATTAATTACAGGTGGATTGTAACTTAATTCAAGTTTTTTTTGCGGTATTTCACGGTAAAAGTGAAGAATAGATTTTGTTAGAAAAAAAAATTCCAGGTTCCAAAACAGAGAGGTGGGTAGACAGACATCTAAACGAAAATTAAAAATATATACTTATATTAAACACCACACAATTGGACCGATTGCAAAAATAATGATAATAAATCTTTAGGCATCTTCTAAACTACTGATCCGTATACAAAATGATCAGTAGAGAACCTAAGTTTTCGGAAAATCAATTCCTTGATCATTCTCTTGGAATGCACGATCAGCTGTAGGGTGTCAAAGCCCTCGGAGATCAAAAACTACATATGGGTATTTTTCCACAGGAAAGTCCACTTTCTGCCATGCTCGACCCCAAGCAATTATGTTGATTTTTTTAAAGCAACGTAAGTTTTTTTTTACTTCTTCATATATTTGTGTAGCCCATAAGTAGCTCTACAGTTAGGAAAATTTTAGGAAAAATTGCACGACTTGATTCTGAAAAACAAGCTTAATTTCTTGGTGACGAACGTGACAGAAAGTGGACTTTCGTGTGGAAATACCCATATGTAACTTTTACAAATCTGTAGGTGGATGGACACTTAGTCTATTTTTACCCGAGTGCGCGACGCAAAGAAGGGCATTGTGTTTATCAGCCTATTTATGTATGTATTTACGTGTGTTCCTTTGCGGTACTATATAAACCGAACGCGTAGACCGATTTTGACGACTCTTACGTCAATCGATTCGTCTTAGTCCGGGGAGTGTCACTAAAGATATGACAGTAATCAAAATTCAATATGGCGGCCAGCAGACGCCATTTTGTTTATACGAAAAAAATAAAAAGTCGGTGAACTATATCAAAATGGGTATCAATCGACAGGTATTTGAAAATCATCTTTAGGTTTTTCTTATGATTTTTTATTTTGAATGACTATTTAGGATCTGTATAGGATCGGTATAAAGTTGTTTTCTTTTATTTTTTTTTCGCAATCGGGTTTTTTGATTTTTTAAATTTATGTCTTGTTTTCAAAATACTTTTTTTATACAGTTGGAATCTGCATTTTTACCTCTATCGATAGGTAAATTCCACAAAGTCCTATGTTTGAAGGGACATAGCACTGCTCAAAATCATCATTTGATGTAAAGAACTCCAAGTACATTTTGTAACTCTAATATTATATAACGTAATTTTATTAATGATATATAAAATTATATATTCGGTGTAAGTAAAATTGTTAATACTACAGAGATAAAATCATTTGCGATTTTCAAAATGTTTCTACGATCTCTTGCAAAATTTCCAAATTGTGACTTGGTGTAGTTTAACCCCCACCTACAGAAATATAGACCGATTTTAATAAATTTTAGTGTTCGTAAAGGTAATAAGATGACAAAGAAAACCCAGTTTAATTGGGAAAGGTATATTTGATAGTGTAAAAGATATCTAATTTTCGCCTTGACTTTGATATTATTTTTTGCAAATATCTTCGGTTATAGTGTTTCGAAAATTCTTAAAGTATACTAATTTGCAAAATTATATGCTAAAAGTTGTTTTTAATTATCAGCTGTGCGATGACACTCGCACGATTGTCAAATCAAATCGCTAAACTTGTTTCTTCATGTTCTGAAACTCACGCGTTTTACTTGCGATTTGCCATATTAAAACTGATGTATTTACACTAAACGCAGCTTTAAAGAAGCAATAAAATGGTGATAAAATTAAATGTGTGTTCTTCTTATTTCAATCAAAACTAGTAACATTTTCTTAAAAATTTTATTAAAAATATGAAATTAAAAAACATTTCTTTAGTTATGTTTCTCCATTGTTTACTTATGCACTGGCGATTTCAACAAACACCTGATCTTTATAAAATGTCAAATCGCAAGCAAAACGCGTGAGTTTCAGAACATGCAAAAGCAAGTTTGACAATTTGCAACTCACATGCGATTTGACGATCGTGCCAGTGTCATAACATACATGAATGTTAATTAATTCCACTACCTACAAGGCAGAACATAACAACGTCAGTGTTCAAGAGTATTTTATATCTTTCGAGCCACTGTTTAGGTGGTTCGATTATAAGTGAATTTATATGTTTTATGCAAATCATGTTTGGAAATTGAATACGAGAATTATTTGTTATTCTAACGCAAACACAACTCTACCACGATCTACAAATTCAAATTTACTTAGTTACTCCGCACCTCTTTTTATCTTGTAGTGTAATGATTTGCAAAAAGCTCTAAGCTTCTATCTGTCTTGTGCAGTTATTTTGACTGTTCTATGCTCTATTCTTCTTGCAATGAGGATCTTGTTGATTGTACCTTGCTAGGTCATTATTCTTCTCCTATGGTTCTTGTACCGTTCGGTCTTGCTTCCAATACCCGTTTCCAAGCCCCAAACCATCTTAGCTTTTGGCGCTCGATTTTATTGCTTAACGGTTCTGTTGATAAGTTTGGTCGTACAGTGTCTTTTCGTGTTATGTGTTCTGTAAGTATTTCTTCCGCTGCGTGAGCCCTGCTGTGATTTTTGGTTGTAAACAGTGATGTTAACTTTTATTTTTTCATTACCGTACGGCTCTTAAAAAATTACAGTTTTTGAGAAAAAATTAACGTACGCAAAGTTTTTTAAATATAATAACAGCAGTATTCATAAACTATTTATTTGAACTGGCATCCCGCCAGGTGGTCCGAGTTGGACCACTTGATCCGCAACCTGGTGTATTTGTAACCGATTTTTTATTAAAAAAAATATATTGTGGATATCTAGAGAAAAATACCTTTTAAACCATATCGCTAAAGATAAGCGATCCCGTGATTTTTAAAGAACATTGTGAAGAGTGAACGTGATTTAAAAATCACTGCTACTTAAAACTGTGACTGTGATCAGTGTTTTCAGTTCTCCTATAGCAAGGTAATTGTCAAGTACATGCACATACACAAAAACATTTTACTAAAGAAATACATATTTGTACATACCAAGGCAGATTTAAATGCGCCTTAAAATATACTTTGAATTTTAAAAATAAATACTAATAAGGAAGAAGAGGGAACACAGGAAATAGCAACAATATTAATTTATTGTTATTGTACGCACCGTTATTATCCACACACAAACAGTGAATATTATAATTTTGTGTATGTAACAAATAGAGAAGAACGACTTTGCAAGTAGCAGTTAGTTGACAAATTTTGTCACAACTGTGATTCGTGATTTCTCAGTAACAGTGATTAAATCACAGGTACAGAAATATCGCTTATCTCTACATATCACGCCAGCTTATTATTGGTTGGCGCATATGCCTCAAACTAGGAATAGAGAAAAACAAAGAAGGTTTACAGAAAGTTTTCTGAAAATATATACGAGAACTTTTTTGTAATTTTTACCATAACTCATTCCTGACTAATTCTTTTTTTTTAAATGACCGGTGGGACAAACCAATAATAAGCAGACGATATGTTGTATCCATATTGGTGAACATTAAGATACTTAAAAGTGTGCCACAAAACAATCGATCTAATTTTATTCAAAATTAAATGAGGAAACTCAATTGGTAAAAATCACGATTTTCATACAGCAGCAAAGATTCAATTTGTGTGTGTGTTGTATAGAAATCGTAATTTTTGTTGAGTTTCAAAACTTTTTAAAGATTTTTGAAATTACCGTATTTTTAATAAATTACCTTGCTACCTTTTAAGGTCTGAAATTACCATACAAAATGGTAATTACTGTACGGTTAACATCACTGGTTGAAAGCGCCCAGCAGGGGATCGATTCTGAATTTATGATAAAAATGAAGTGATAAAAAATTTATCATTTTCACTTCGTAGCTATTTTTCACTTCATTTTTCTTTTAGAGCGATTCTGACTGCAAATATGAAAAATTTAATCGTTATGAAAACCATTTGTCACTTTTTCTTTTATTCCGCTCATTTCTTGAATTATAAGCAAATTTAAACAAAAAATAATTTTAAACTGATTATTAGGCTAAGGTTCGTAACGTTATATTCAGAAAGAATTGGGTATGATTAATATTCCAAGGAACAAAGGAAAAATTAACATCAACTTAATTTTTCAACGTACACAGCAGAACAGAGTAGCGCCACTTTCGGAAGCCGCTACACTTCCATCGTCAGTGCTCACGTGTATTTTGCTATCACCACTTGTCAGGTGGCTCTGTTGAATGTGATTTTAATTCTTATATATACAACTTTTTTCGTGAAAATTGAATACGAGAATTAATTCACTCTCAAGCTGATATTAAAGTGCACTTTCCCAGCGTTGCCATCGGTTTATTTTTCTTCATTCCCATTTTTCTGATTTTTGTTCTACTCAAGACAAACTTTTTTGGTTTGATTTTATACTTAAGTATATGTGAACATGTAAACATGTGAAAAGCTCAAGCCAGTAGCTAATTGTTTATTAATATGATTATTTCGAACGTATTTGCTTTGTGAATCTAAACTGATTATTAGGCTAAGGTTCGTAACGTTATATTCAGAAAGAATTGGGTATGATTAATATTCCAAGGAACAAAGGAAAAATTAACATCAACTTAATTTTTCAACGTACACAGCAGAACAGAGTAGCGCCACTTTCGGAAGCCGCTACACTTCCATCGTCAGCTTGAGAGTGAATTAATTCTCGTATTCAATTTTCACGAAAAAAGTTGTATATATAAGAATTAAAATCACATTCAACAGAGCCACCTGACAAGTGGTGATAGCAAAATACACGTGAGCACTGACGATGGAAGTGTAGCGGCTTCCGAAAGTGGCGCTACTCTGTTCTGCTGTGTACGTTGAAAAATTAAGTTGATGTTAATTTTTCCTTTGTTCCTTGGAATATTAATCATACCCAATTCTTTCTGAATATAACGTTACGAACCTTAGCCTAATAATCAGTTTAGATTCACAAAGCAAATACGTTCGAAATAATCATATTAATAAACAATTAGCTACTGGCTTGAGCTTTTCACATGTTTACATGTTCACATATACTTAAGTATAAAATCAAACCAAAAAAGTTTGTCTTGAGTAGAACAAAAATCAGAAAAATGGGAATGAAGAAAAATAAACCGATGGCAACGCTGGGAAAGTGCACTTTAATATCAGCTTGAGAGTGAATTAATTCTCGTATTCAATTTTCACGAAAAAAGTTGTATATATAAGAATTAAAATCACATTCAACAGAGCCACCTGACAAGTGGTGATAGCAAAATACACGTGAGCACTGACGATGGAAGTGTAGCGGCTTCCGAAAGTGGCGCTACTCTGTTCTGCTGTGTACGTTGAAAAATTAAGTTGATGTTAATTTTTCCTTTGTTCCTTGGAATATTAATCATACCCAATTCTTTCTGAATATAACGTTACGAACCTTAGCCTAATAATCAGTTTAGATTCACAAAGCAAATACGTTCGAAATAATCATATTAATAAACAATTAGCTACTGGCTTGAGCTTTTCACATGTTTACATGTTCACATATACTTAAGTATAAAATCAAACCAAAAAAGTTTGTCTTGAGTAGAACAAAAATCAGAAAAATGGGAATGAAGAAAAATAAACCGATGGCAACGCTGGGAAAGTGCACTTTAATATCAGCTTGAGAGTGAATTAATTCTCGTATTCAATTTTCACGAAAAAAGTTGTATATATAAGAATTAAAATCACATTCAACAGAGCCACCTGACAAGTGGTGATAGCAAAATACACGTGAGCACTGACGATGGAAGTGTAGCGGCTTCCGAAAGTGGCGCTACTCTGTTCTGCTGTGTACGTTGAAAAATTAAGTTGATGTTAATTTTTCCTTTGTTCCTTGGAATATTAATCATACCCAATTCTTTCTGAATATAACGTTACGAACCTTAGCCTAATAATCAGTTTAGATTCACAAAGCAAATACGATCGAAATAATCATATTAATAAACAATTAGCTACTGGCTTGAGCTTTTCACATGTTTACATGTTCACATATACTTAAGTATAAAATCAAACCAAAAAAGTTTGTCTTGAGTAGAACAAAAATCAGAAAAATGGGAATGAAGAAAAATAAACCGATGGCAACGCTGGGAAAGTGCACTTTAATATCAGCTTGAGAGTGAATTAATTCTCGTATTCAATTTTCACGAAAAAAGTTGTATATATAAGAATTAAAATCACATTCAACAGAGCCACCTGACAAGTGGTGATAGCAAAATACACGTGAGCACTGACGATGGAAGTGTAGCGGCTTCCGAAAGTGGCGCTACTCTGTTCTGCTGTGTACGTTGAAAAATTAAGTTGATGTTAATTTTTCCTTTGTTCCTTGGAATATTAATCATACCCAATTCTTTCTGAATATAACGTTACGAACCTTAGCCTAATAATCAGTTTAGATTCACAAAGCAAATACGTTCGAAATAATCATATTAATAAAAAATAATTTTATTGCAAATACTTGTTATGTACTTTCTGGTCTTCTGAAGCTTTGCAACATCTTTTTTTATCCGTTGGGTTGTTTTTAAATATTAAGTTCACTTTTTTAAAATTTATGGTTTTATCTGTTTGTTACAAAAATGTATAGCAAATAACTTAACTCTGTTATTCTACCACAAAATACAATTCTACTTTATTTTTATTTCTTGTTTATTTCAGTGTTGAAAGAATTATTGTAAATAATACATTGTGGCGTTTTTTACTTTATAGAAAATGATTTTTGAAGCAAAAGTTAATAAGAAAGTTATTAAAAGTTGGCATCATTTAAATTTTCGCCAACTTTTTCATGATGAAAAAAAAAATTATCATATGAGAAAAATTTGACAGATAAAAGCTGAAACTAGAATCGCATTCTCAATGAAGTGATAATTTATTTTTCATTTTCACTTTTTCACAAAAACAGAATCGGGCCCCAGCACTCATACGTGCGGGTTGGTTTACACGCGGAGTTGTATACCGCAAACTGTTTTTTTTATGTGTAAACATCTATACGCTAGGGGGTAAAAATCTCTTTCATAATACAATCACAAATTTTGAGTAAGATTAATCTTACTATAACGCGGTGTGAGCTGTGCATGAGTGTATTAGTGTAATCATACGGACAACAAGAAGTACAGAGAAACTTAACAGCTGCATAGAAATACACTAACGCTGGCAAAGGGAGTCTCAAGGTCAAACTCCTGCAGTAAGGTCGTACGCAAGGTGGATTTATACAGGTGATATTATAAGCACAGCTGTTCTACTTTTTTTCCGCAAATTAGATGCTCGGATGTCAAAATTTGTATACGTTGACATAGGTGCTGAGATGTCAAATGTTATTGTAATGTTGTAGTTGTTTTAGAATCAACACCACCTGATAAAATTAATTCACCTTGGTCGTACGTTTGTTGGTTGGTGCTGTGTTGCCGTGTTTTTGAATTGAGTGAGTATTTCGGCGTTGCCGTTTTTGATTTTTGCCGGGAATTTCTGGGATTTAGGGGATTTTGTGTCCAGTTTTTCGGGATTCAGACCCGGTTCGTCTCGGAGTTTGAAACCGGGTTTTTTGAAAAAAAAAAACCGGTTTTTCGGTTTTACCGAATTTGTTGCTGAACTTGATGCGATATTTGGCTGACGGTTTATTGACTGCGTTTGTCTTTGACTGTTGGTTATTTGCTTTTTAACTGCGGTAATTCCAACTATTTTGTACGGGTATATTTTTTTTTAACTTTTTTTTATGTTTGTACACGCATAACTCTGTCATTTGTCAACCGATTTTTAAAATTCTTTTTTTGTTGGAAAGGGTTTGCCTGCAGTTTGGTCCCATAATTTTTTTTCGAAAATCGGATGGGGAAAATTTGCTCCCCCCATGCATGACTCTGTCATTTGTGAACCGATTTTCAAAATTCTTGTTTTGTTGGAAAGGGTTTGACAAAGATTGGTCCCAAAATTTTTTGTCGCAAATCAGAGGGGGAAATTTTCTACAGATCTACCCTGTGATCGGACTCACATTATTTTTTTTTTTAATGTGAGTTGATCGTTTGTGATTTGCCCAGGGTTCTGCTCATCTTCTGGGATTATATATGTATTCTTCGTCTAACACCGTGCTACATTCGTCATTTAATAGATTTATAAAATAATCGCGCTATCTCTCTACTATCTTTTTGTTTTCTCTCAAGATTTTTTCTTTTCCGTCCTTTCTTCGGATAAATTTTATGGGTCAGTTTTTAGGTCTTCTAAGTTTTTGAATGGTAATATATAAAAGCTTCAGGTTCTGGTGGTTTCCTTCCAGGAATGATTTGGTTAGACAGACTAATTCCTTTTCATCTCATTTTATTTTGATTTGCTTCCACTTTGAGAGCCTCATTTCGCCACATATTGCGTTTATCATGCCGACTTCCGCATTTCGACTCTCCGCATACTTGTTTGCAGCATCAAGTATTACGTTTTTCATTCCATATAGTGTCAACGTAATTGTTTGCTATAAGCGATCCGATTTTCTTACTCTTTTCGGATACTCGTTTTGCTCTACTTGAGAAGATGAATCTTAACCAACACTTTGTCATTACAAAAAATTAAGACATCTAAATATTCGAATGCAAAATTCACCGTATTTCTGTAACAGTTTCCAACACGAATTTTAAACTTTCAACAGGTGGATGATGCAAATTATCGCAAATAATCCATGTTTATCAAAAAAAATTTAATATAAAACGACATATTGGTTACAACTTTCTTGCGGTTAATGCTCGATATGTTTGTTCTTTATTTTCAAATCAGCTATTTATTGTATTTCTTTTTAGTTTATTTAATTAAGAAGCAAAAACTAAGTAGATTTGTTTGTATGTACATATGTATGTTCATATGTATGCACATATGTTTCATAACTATTTTTGCTCTATTTCCCAAATCATGATCAATCACTAAGAAATGAATAAATTTAAATTTATTTTACTTATTTACATATGCATATACACATACATACACACACACACACATACATACATATAGTATACTTTCTTGTAAGAAACACTCCTTATTTTTAATAGCGACTGTTTTGAATTTAAGATATACAGTTTTATTTATTATCACCAACACTTTAAAAAGAAATAAAAACTTAGTGAATTAGAACTGAAATCACAAATTGTCGAGATTTTATAAAATATAAATGTCAGTGAAACATTTAAATTCTATCAAAATAATTATAAAATTTCGTGAAGAACAGGAAATTGCAAATTATATAGTTAATAAAATCTAAACAGACATTTAAATAAATACAAATTTTGTTGTTTTTTTTAGATAATTTTCATAGTTCGAGGTCAAACGTTTATTCTTAAATAAACATTGATTTTAATAGAATATTTAAACCTTTTGAGCTGGATTTAAACAAAAAAAGAAATTTTTTTCAGAAAAAAAATTGTTGTCGAGAAAAGTAGACAAGTGACAATTTCGCTGTCGAGTTGATGTGACGTCGACGAGGTAATTCATAAAAAGAGGGATTATAGTTTTGTTCAAGCCGACACTTAAGCCGTCGCCGAGCCATTGTTGTAAACGCTTCCACCGCCGGCCAATATTATCCGCACCGCCGCCGATGACAAAGGCTCGCTTGGATCACTATTATAAGTCTTTAAAGACACTAAAGCTCCAGACTTAGGTTGACCATCAGAAATCATTCAAAACTCAAAATGTATTTAAGGGTTAATACAAATACTTTTTTTGTAACAGTGTAATTCTCGAAAAGGTAAAAAACACACCTAAATTTCAGGGTCGGTTAATTATATTTTGTACCTACCAAAAAATTCTTCGTTAGCGGATTTTATTCATTTACATTAATTTCACATCCCTTTTGATAAATAAATTATGATCCAAATTTGTATTTCTTTGTTTACAGACTTTTAGAATTCACTGTATGTAAATATAATTTATAATTATCAGGGCTCAGACTTTCATGCAAATTTGTGATTTTGTGGTGATAGATACAAAAGTATTGACTAATTATCTATGCGAACCATCAAACTTTATAATAACCCTATTATGGAAGGCAACTGGGCCTCAGTTGGGTTGCCAGTTGTTGAAAATGATACTACTGATGGCAACTGAGATCTGTCAATTTCAGTTGCTATTTAGTGGCTTTCTGGCAATCATTAATTTTCAGTTGCCGACTGGCAACGAAACTAAAGTTCGGTTGCGATTTATGTTATTGCATTTTTTGTTTTTTTCCCTAATAATAATAAATAAATTAAAAAAATATTTGCATATATTTTTAGTTTTGGTGCTTTATTCGTAAGTAAATGCATATTTTTCGGCATATTTTTAAATTTTAGGTGCATTTGTTAAGCGGTTAAAAACAATTTTTACTTGCATGAAAGTCCATGCCCTGATAATTATAAATGATGTATTGCACAAAAACCAGCCAATCAATTTAAAGACGACGGCACGCCGCCACCGGTTCATGTTTTGACCATCCAACAACCGCCGATTACAATGGCTGGCATCAGCTAAAAACCAGCCGCCGATTTTGTCGAATTTCGTTCACGACACATTGAACCTTCTGTACTTTTTTTGCCCCAAAATAGTCCGTCGTATTCTGTAACTATTTGTCGACGTCACGACAAGACAATACCAAAAGATTGGCACTTGTCTACTCGCTGTCGAAAAAAAATTCCAATTTTCTATGAACTAGAGAATAGTAAGTGGCTGTCAGTAATAGTAAATTGTTGTCCATGACGAGTAGATTTGTGCCAATTTTTTGGTATTGTCTTGACGTGGCGTCGACAAATAGTTACGGAATATGGGGAATATGTAATATGAAATTGAGCACCAGAATTTTCTTACGGCTCGCCGGTGCCGATTATTTGGCTCCGGCTTATTTTTCCGATTTATGCCTGTATCTTCTGTATATTCCTACATACTTACATATGTACACTGAACCAAAAAAGCATTCTTAAATTAAAAATTTGCGTTCTTTGTTTTCAAAATGCAACATTTTCATGAAATAATTTTAAAAACAAAAATGGTTCTTTTAATATTAACATTTAACATTCTTGTTTATATAATGAGTATTTTAAAACAAAAATGTGAGTTTTTGTTCGCAGCCGCCGCCGACCTATACGGCTAATTTTCGGCTTCGGCTGAGCCGCTTTTAAAAAAAAGCCCCTTTAAAAATAAAATCCCCTTTTTTTAGTTGAACGGCAAAATATGTGCCTGCTTCTGCCATCAATGGTAACGTCAGAGATTTTGTTGACATTAACCGACTTTGAGCCGAAATACACTAGCCGCCGACGAATACATTTGTCCTTTCTTCTGCGGAAGTCGACTTTAAGCCGCCGCCGATGATATATGTGATCAGCCGCCGCCGCCGACAAATCAGTGACGGCTTCGTTCCCTGTCAAGGTGCTTATCGACTTGAAACATGCATTTTAAAATCAAGAATGAGCATTTTAAAAATAAGATTAAAGAAACTTAGTTCGACTTCATCACGGTTTTTTACTTAAAATAAGATTGTTTCTTCTTTATTTTAAAATTTATTTTTTTGGGTGTACAAATATACATATGTATACACAATGAAAGCAAAAACATATGTTTACGAACCTGTTGCTGTTGTTCTTGTTGTTGTTCAGATGTTATCTTATCAGATTTGCAATCATAGCAGTTCATGTTTGTTTATAATTACATTGCATGAGCTGGCGGGCATTCCAACACACTAACTAATGTCAATTTCTCCAGCACTAGTTGATGCACTTTACAAGTTTTACACAAATATTAGCGCCAAAAGAATTACATATGTACATTGTATCTACATACATATGTATATACATAATACATATCTGCACGAAAGTACTATACAATCTTTGTAAAAAAGAGAAATTTCGATAGTATTTCTGTCTTTACTTTATCATACACCAAACAAAAAAGAGTTTTAATAAAATATGTACACAAAATATTAAAATAGAAATTAAATTTATACATTTATTTTGCAGTTTAGCAAGCTGTTCAGAAACTTGTCGATTCCACCATTATTTAATGTCAAAAGTAAATAAATTTTATTTGCAAATGGATCTGTAGAACTAAAAGACTGCACAAAATAAGTAAACTATTTAATATACTTAATTTATTGATTAATATAGACATTAAAATTCACTTTGTTAAAAACTCACTATGTTGCCATTTTTTACGACTGAAAAAAAACTACCGTTTTTTCACAGTTTTATGTTAAAAACAACTTAACAGTGAACTGTTAACTAATAACATAGTCAAGGTTGTATTTATTGTTCAACAAGTACACTTACTAGCACTGGTATGGTATCACCATATATTGAATAGCTTAACAAGAAGTAGCATGACATTTAATTTAATATACATATTTGTGTGTATGCGTGTTACTTATTTTACACAATAAACGTTTTTCAAAAGCCATATAATTTTTATATGTTTTCAACAACAGTTTTTAATTTAAACTTTTGAAAATAATACGTAGAATGTCTTCGCATTCTTTGCCCAAAATTGATCAGAAAGAGTATCTTAAGAAATATTTATCTGGCGATAAGGGAAAGAAAAAGAAGAAAGACAAGAAACACAAAAAGTCAGCAGCAGGTTCTGTAAAAGTAAAAATTATAGATGATGATATAAATCATTTGAACAACGGGCCTGAAATTGATGAAGAATTGTTACTCACGGGTGATGATGCTCCACAGATAGTTGGCGAATATATAGAGGAAAACCCAGCCGATCAGAAAGTACCAAAATGGAAGAGTATTGTTATAAAAGATGAACCTGAAAATGAAAGCGATGATAGCAAACAAAATGAAGCACATTTATGGGGACGCAAATCTAACAAAGTAAAAGTAAAACAAGAATTTAATATGGGCGATTTGCACTCAAAAAGAACAACAGATCAGTCTCCACCTAGAAGAAAAGATCGTAAACGAGAGTCCTCTTATACAAGCCCGCCTAGAAGTAGTCGCAAATCTACTCCGCCAGCCAAATCTAAAAGAGATCGATCCCCTACGAGATGTAGAACAGATAAAATTTCTCCTGATCGCATGCCTAAAATCAAAAGTGAACCACAATCGCCACCACACCGACAAAATGAAAGACGTGATTCTTCTGATGTATCACCTCCTAGAAGTAGAAATTCCGATCAATCACCGCCAAGAAGAGGTAAAAGCCCATCCAGTCGCACTCGTTATCAATCACCGCCAAGGAGAAATACAAGTCCATGTACTCGTTCCCGTTATGAATCATCTGCTCGTCGTAGAAAATATTCTGATCAATCGCCGCCACGAAAAAGTAAAAGCCCGGATCAATCACCACCTCGACGTCGAAGAAGAAATTCGGACCAATCACCGCCAAGGAGACATAAAAAAAGTGATTCGCCACCCCGAAAGAACAGACAAAAAAAGGATACGCTGGATAATTCTCCACCCAGGAAAAGCAGGAAAACTCCTGACCAGTCGCCTCCACGCAAAAGACGTAATTTAGATGAATCACATCCTAGAAAAAATAGAAACTCTCCTTCGAACTGCAGAAAGCATACACCAGACCAATCACCACATCGAAGAAGAAAATCATCGCCGTCATCCCACAAGAGACGAGAAAAAAGAACACCAGACTTATCGCCTCAACGACGGCGCTCAAGATGGGAAAAGCAAGAGCTAGAGAAAGATCTCTCACCACCGCCCACACACAAACCAAAACCAGTAAAAACTCTAGAAGGTAAAAAATCCGGCTTACAAGATGCCAAGGCTCTGCAAAAAGAAACTATGGAAAGACGTAAGCAAGAAGATCTTCTATTTGAAACAATGTCTTCAGATATATCAGGACGTAATGCCGACATACAAGTACGTTCTACCGGTCGCAAGGGACGCCGGGCCAGAGCAGCTGATGAAGATCCCGAAGAACGTCGCCGCAAAGAAGAACATGAAGAAAAGAAAAAACTTCTTTATGATCGTTGGGGCAAGGGTCTGAAACAAATTGAAGATCATAAAAATCGTATGCTCGAACACCAATACGAAAGTAGTAAACCTCTGGCGCGTTACTCCAACGACGAAGACCTTGAACGACATCTTAAAGAGCAGGAAAGATCTGAAGATCCCATGTTAGAGTATATGCGTAAAAAACGCAAAGAAAAAGAAAAACAATCGGGTAAACCGCAAATTCCTCGTTATGAGGGATCATATCCAGAAAATCGTTTTGGCATACGTCCCGGCTATCGTTGGGATGGTGTTGATCGTTCTAATGGCTATGAAAAGAAATATTTTGCTGTGCAGAACGAAAAGATAGCTCGACGAGATGAAGCCTATAAATATAGTGTCGAAGATATGTGAATAATTTCCTATTAATTTTATTTCTCAAGGCAAAGTTTTTAGTTCAATAAAAATTCTTGAATTTAAAAAAATAAATTGTTTTTATTTAAAAATTTTTATATTTTGTTCAATTTAAGTGGAAATAATTATTCTATTTTCTTGGCCTTTTTAATTGTTATTCAATAAGAAATTTATTATTCGACATAATGTCATTATTTTATTTTCAAATGGTTTTTAAAAGTTTGTGCATAAGATAAAGGGTTTGTAACTGTTCAAAATTGTGTTTGAAGTCTACTGATGATTTGGTAAAGCACCAATGAAACGTTATTCAATAAGTATTTTTAAGCTTGGGGTATTTTTTATATATAATATACTCACCGGGTAGAAAAATTATATGTAATTATACATAATTATATATATTATATATAATTATATATATTATATATAATTATATATATTATATATAATTATATATGAAAAATTGCCCTATATAATTATATATAATTTTACATAATTATATGCAATAATATAGAACCGAATTTTACAAGAGTTTGCTGTATTAAAAAAAAGGAATTTCGAAAACGCATTTATCTTTTAGAATGCATTTACTCTGTAATTCGATTCGAAAAGAAAACTGTTCGAATTTGTATCTTATTAACATTACAATTCGAAGCATTTGCTTTCGATTCGAAATGCAGAGTAACGCCCAGGAGTCGTATTAACATGCTTAATGCGTAAAACTCTAAACTTTTTTCTAAAGTCTCGTATATATAATGGAACAAAAATATTTGTTGAACATAACCATTATATTCAATTAATATCTCTTTCATTGGCTCATAACTATTATAATCGATAAATAGTCTTTTCTGTTATCCATAACTATTTTTAAAGAATTTTATTGTTTTATATTTATGATAATGAATATTTTAATATTAATTGTTTTATATTTGTACACTATTATCAAAGAAAAAATTGTTTTGAAGAAAATAAAACTGTATTTTCCATTTTAAAATGTTTACCGACAAAAACAAGCCGTTTATAAAATAATATGTTTAACTAAACTTAAATATGTAAAATCTGTTATAACTGTTATATAATATTTCTTATTCATAAAAATTAAAATTAATTTAAAAAAATATCTATCGGAGAAATACTTTTATTTGATGGCCATAAAAATAAAAATTCGAAATAATAATTACTCTTAAGAAATAAAATTTATTTTTGTTATTGGGTATCTTATTTGTAGATTTACAACTTGTAGTATTGAGAAATGGGCCCAGAACTCAATAGTTGATTTGTATTTGTAGATTTACAACTTGTAGTATTGAGAAATGTGCCCAGAACTCAATAGTTGAGTTGTAGTTTATACAATCATGAAAACTTTGTTTTTGATATTTAAGTTGAGTATTTTTTTATTTGTAGATTTACAACTTGTAGTATTGAGAAATGGGCCCAGAACTCAATAGTTGAGTTGTAGTTTATACAATAACGTAAACTTTGTTTTTGAGATTTAAGTTGGGTATTTTTTCTATGACATTTTCATACAATTCGATATTTATTTAAAAAATGCTAGAAATTCCAAATAAATAGTCAAAAAATGATAAAAATAATGCTAACTGCTAATTAGAAAATTTTCAGCTAAATCAAAATAATAAATGTTATATTTAGCTGCTAAAATGCTCCAATGGGCACACTGACCGTCAGACATTTTTGGTGTACAATCGATGTCAAACTCCGTATGAAATATGAGGCAAAATGACAAACTAAATAAGACTTTTCAGTTATAGCTTTTGACAGCTATCGTGCATTACCAGGGGAAATATTACACACATGCTACTACCTTATTAACTAAAATGTGTCAGCACCGCGCAAGGCGAATTCATAACAGGTAGACTCGACAGATCGGCATATTATTTTTTCCTCATATACTCCCCTCGTAATTTGTTAGCTAGTTCGGATGTCCTATGTTTTGTTGACATACTTTTCAGTACATTTTTGGATAATCAGAATGGGTATTTTCCAAAGTGAATTGAGGCGAGTCTACCTATCATGAATTTGCCTTGGCACAGCTGCAACTGAATAGATAATTTCTGTACTCCCGATGTAAAAATCCATACATAAACTTAGCTTCTTTTGTCTTTATATATCATAGGGAGTTTGACACTGCCGGTACACTAAAAATGTCTGTTAATTTTGTATTGCTTTCTGTCTTCAAATAGAACCATTATTCACGTACACCTATTTTTACAACCAAAAGCAATTTGTTGTAGAAACTACTATAGCAATTGTCAAAAAAAAAACTTTGCAATCATGTTGAATTATCGCACAGATATTTTTTAAAGAAATATCAAAAACCATATAGAAGGGAATGTCTTTATAGAGTTTGATAGTTTGCAGGCAGTGATAATATTATGAGCATTTCGTCATCGAGTAAGAAGTAGCAAGTGCTGTTCTGGTGGTTCCACCTGAATGACGCGTCTTTGCACGTATCCAACAAGGCTGATTAATAAAGCTCGTGTTGAAATCACACTACGCTGACGCCGCATATATTTGTGTATCATTTTAGGTAGTGTGGAAGTGTGCGACGCACAGAAACAACGCAAGAATATTCGTCACATTCAACGCACACGATCCGTGGCTTGTTGGTTTTTGACCAAGGTAGATTTATTTACCAGGTACTCTTGATTCCACAGCTGTCTAATTTTTTTATTTGTGGCTGTCAGTTTATACACAAGTTATGTTGTGTATGTGATTTAATAATTTGACATTTTCATGGAACTTCGACTATCTGGTAAATAAATTTACCTTGGTTTTTGACGAACAACACAAAAATTTGCTTCGCATTCTGTTCTGGTTTGGACGCATTTGAAGAAAGAGTGCTAAATTTAATGTTTTATCATTTGTTTGAGCGGGAAGACGTAAACTTTTACGTGAATAAATATTTGTGAGAAAAATATTTAAAAGCTCGTCCACATATACAAGCTAAAATTTGCGCTGCAAATATTTTCGGCGAACGCTTTCGGCACATATATTTGCAGTTGTGGACCCACCTTTACGTGTCAAGGTGATTTCATACCAGGTAAACTCGCAAGTACAACAAGTACTATATCTAAAAAGGACACAAGCATTTTGTTTATGTAAAGCCATCGTGCCATGTCAAATTTACAAGGCAAATAGAGATGTTTGACATCCAACCATGATACAAATGCAAAAAGTAAATATCAGCTGTGCTGTCAGCTTCACCTGTTATGTATTAGCCTTGCTTATGTTTACACAACAAATTTTTTTGCACGTATTTTTACAGTGTGGCACCTCTGCTTACAGTTTGTTTTTCTTTTGTGTTGTTGTTTTTATTCTTCTTATCATTCTTGTTGGTCAAGTGTGTGTGTTTGAAAAGTCGTGTTTGTTGTAAAAAAACTTGCAGAATTTTTTCTTAAAAGAGTTGAAAAAACAATACTAAAACCCACAAAAAGTGAAAATATGAAAAACAAAAAGTGCCTTTCAATTAATAAAAGTTTATAAAATTTTAAATATTGAAAAACTCAACAAAAACGTTTTATATTTATTGGTCAGCCGCAAAATGAAGTAAGTCACTGAGAAAAATATAAATTTTTATACATTTCTTCGAAAATTTGCTTTATTATTTAAAAGTGATTATTTGTTAAATCATATAATAATATTAAATAAATTTCACAACAATTTCCTAAGAAATTACTTCTGCAAGATGGAATTAAAATCAATAAATTCTTTAACAGAAATTTCATTTTTGAACTTGCACTTGAATTGTTTTTGTTTTTCTCTCAAAGCTACAAGGGCATTATGTATGTATGCATTTCATCCATGCATCTGGCTGCTTGCCACAACAACAGCAAAAGTTCCAGAAATCAACAAGAATGGCAGCTGCAGCAACAAAAGGAATACATAACACAATCTAATCAAAACAGTCTGTAGCCACAACTCAAAATCCAATTTTGTGGCCACATGTAATCACGAATCAACATGTAGTAACCGACCGAATTTAGTAAATTTTAAAGAAGATTCGGCCAATGTTGAACTTTTTATTATAGGTATTCTCAAAAAACGCAAACTTCTTATTTTTGTTTGGTAACATTCTTTTAACAGACGTTTTTCCATCATAGAGGAATAAGTCTCTATTCGTGCACCACGCCTAGCCTAGGACTATGAAGGTATACAGTTTATATTAGACAAAACGATTCCCGCTGTTTTTAATGCCCTCATAACTTTGATCATAAGTTCATAAAATAATGAAACTTTATACATACATAATACTCAATATAAGCAGACATGGATATTAACCCCCTCCCGCCCCCACAAAAGAATAAAAAAATATAACACAATTCTCTAGAGTTTCTAAAAGAAATTTTGCAAAAGTTCAAAGAAAATCAGTAAACGGGAATTTTTTTATGTAGTTGACTTGTTTTTCCCCTTATTTATGTATAGCAACACCAAGGTGAATTAATTTTATCAGCTGGTGTTGATTCTAAAACAACTACAACATTACAATAACATTTGACATCTCAGCCCCTATGTCAACGTATACAAATTTTGACATACGAGCATCTAATTTGCGGAAAAAAAGTAGAACAGCTGTGCTTATAATATCACCTATATAAATCCACCTTGAGCAACACAGGAAGGTCTTAGGTAAAAAGTGGTCAGAAAAATTTGAAAACGGAACTTTTTATCTATGGTGACTATCAGTGTTACCAGGAGCTGGGAGAAAAAGAAAAAAAGTCTAAATATTTTTTACTGAAAAGTTATGTATATTTATTATTTAAGAAGTAAAAATACATAAACATGGTAATTGTTACACTGCAACAAGAAAATACCAAAAACAGACGAAGTTTCAATGTAAAATTTGTAATTTTTAAAGAGGCTGCTCCAGCGATTTTCTCATAACTTGGGAAGGGGTGTGCAGAAGCTACTAAAAATTTTTAAAGAAAATTAACTTTAAGCCGTTTTAATATTATTTTCTTATATACTGCCCGGCTTCGGAGTTATTCAGACCACAATGATGGAAAATATATTTTCCCTATGCAAAATTGAAAACTTCTTATCTATTGAAATTTAAAAAAGATCGAAATCTGCGAAAATTTTGCCATGTTTACTAACTGATCATAAAGCCACATATCATTTTGTTATGAATAAAATCAGATAAAAATATTGTTTAAACGGCTTAAACGTAATTTTGTTTTAAGTTTTTTTAGTGTTTATTTTGTAATCAAATTGGACTACCCGTTTCGTTTGCAAGTTATGATGAAATCGTCTCTTGAAGAATTAATTTTTTTTAATTAAGAAAAACGTACCCATAGAATTTAAAATTTCCACTGTTTTCATTTGTTAAATAGTGTATTTAATAAAATAAGAAGGTACTTCAAGTAGATAATGAAAAAAGGACAAAGGTACATAGTTTTAAATACGCATTGTATAATTTTTTCTTTAAAAGACAACAACGGAAGTATAAGGAGTGTGAAAATAATTTTGGTGCCATTTTATAGAGAAAAGAGTCCAGTTTAAAAAAAGTATTCCTTTAGTTCAAAATTTACATTAAAATGCCTTAAAAACAAGAAAACTAGAAATAAATTTTAATTTCTTTATAGCAAAAGTTTACATTAAAATTCGTTAAAAATAAAAAAAATACTAGAAATAAGTTTTTATAATGTAGAGAATAAATTTTGCGCTTTTGATGCTAAATGAAAAATAAAAAAGGCTAAACTGGCAACGCTGGTGCGATTCGGTAACAATTTTATTTCAGGTAACGCAGGTTGCTAACCTTCATTCCCAAGTTTGGTGATTGGGCTGATATCTTAGCAACCAAACGTAGTGTTGGAGCCAGAGTTTCAGAGAATTCAGTGTTCGCATTTCTCCTAGTTCCTGAGACGGTCTTAGGCCATTCAGGGTTCACCGACACTCCATCCCTCCTCCTTTACAGACTTGGGGTTTGCGACAGAATTTCCTCTGTGCAGCTCTGAAGGTTATACCGCCTAAGATCAGTCGCCAGAGCCTCGTCAGTGAAGACAGGAGAAACCAAGTCCTTTATGGACTGTGGGTGAGGTTGACAATTGAAAAGGATAGGCTGTGTACACAAATTGATAAGTCAATTGTATTCGCATCACTTTTCCGTAGGTCTCCCAATGCTCCAATGGGAGTTAAAGGAACTTATATAATTATGGCAACGCTGGTGACTAGGGTGCCCCGTTATTAGTGTGGGACACTTAAGCCCCATTCACAAATGACAGTAATAACGACAGTTAATGACACGACAGTTGCTGTCACGGCAGCAACATCGCAATATGAAATTGGGCTTAATATTGCGCTGTCACAATTTATCATAGGAATGAACTGTCATGTCAGTACTATTACGACATGGTGAAATGTTTCAAAAAAAATATTGCAATTCGGACGGTCTTGTCGAAAAATCTGTTACAGATATTCACTTTTAACTCACACTATCATACTTTTTGCGCACACAAGTTTCTTAATAGATCTAATGACTAAATCCGATAGTTAATCACGGCCTTAACAAAGGCTTTATATATCGAGGCGTAATATATTGTTGGCCACTAGTCATTACTTAATCTGGTCATAACTATCTTGTATGTAGTTGTAGAAGTTGTTGCAGTAATTTCGCGGTCTTGTTAAAATATTCGGTCGGCCATAAAATGCTTTCGTTAATGGGCCAAGCACTGTTGCAATGCATACCATCCCAGCAAACGTATAGGTCTCATGTCAAATAAGAATTACGTGCATATGCATATTCAAACATTTGGAAGTATTTAAGTACATACTTGTGTATGTACATTTATAGCATATACATGTCGTTACCTTAAATGCAAACGGACGTAACTACACCTTTTTACAGGAGAATTAAAAAACTAAAATTTTAACCTTATTGGAATTTTGTAAATGAAAGCCAAAAACACAACAAAAAAAACAAATTCAAATCGCATCAAGAAGTGGTTAAGTAAATTTGAATTTCTTTAAAAAATCTCCGTTTTTGATCATTTAATAAAACGAACCATAACACTTTGTAACAAGAAAAATTATTTGTTAAGCGTAGTTCGAATTTTTGTATAAAAAGTGGCAACTAAAACGTCGGGACTTTAGACTTAGTTCGTTACAATCGAGAATTCGTTATGACCGAGTTTTACTGTTTCGTTATTGACTCCTTGACGACATCTTAAAAACAAAATTGACTATCAAGTTGCTTGCAGCCTACGTCACAGCGTCCATTTCAATGAATTTTAACAAGCAATACCTGTGATCAACTTGAAAGCGAATTCTTGAACGTGTAACTGCAGAGTAAGCTGCTTGAATATTATTATTATTTTTTTACAAAATCAATCGTTTCAGAATTATTCAGACCGCAATTGTGAGAAATATATTTTTTTAGGCAAACTGGGAAAATTTAATTTTTTTCAATGTATGAAAAATCGAAAATAAAAAAACTTACCATTTTTATTAACAAATCATAAAGTCAGTTATATTACAAATGAAATAAGCTTGATTTTATTCATAATAAAGTGAAATCATCGGGGTTTTGCAAAAATTATGAATATTTTCACTGTACAACAAAATCAGTTTTATTTTTAAATAATATTCGACCAGCTGATTCTAATAAGGCCCCCAAAAATATATATACATGTATCGGTTTACATCTGGGGCTCATTTTGTTGGGAGTTAAATTTTCCCCCTTTTTGCAAATAGTTATACTGACTCGGCATAATATATCTTGTAGGCGTTACGTGTAACGTATAAAATGTGTTTAGCACTTTTATGTAAAACACCACGGCTAACATTTTTGTAGAACATCTTAATGCTCTAGCTCCTCGGAGTATGGGTCTTTTAGTCCCCTAAATAAATAAGGGGAAAAAACTCCCCTTCAGAGTCACAAAAATGTTCCTCGTGGTGTTTTACATAAAAGTGTTGAACACATTCTAGACCTTAAAAGTAAACCTTACTAGATATTCTATGCCGAGTCAGTATCACTGTGTGCAAAAGGAGAGGAAATTTAACTCCCCTTAAATATGTAAAATCCAGCTGTAAGCTTTCAAAACGCCGATACACGTACTTATATCTTTGGTGGACTCTACCAGAATTAGTTCTTATAACCTTGTTATTAAAAAAAATGATTTTGTTGTACGGTGTAAAGTTTCCACATTTTTTGCAAAAATTTGGTGACTTCATCATTGCGGTCTGAATAATTCCGAAACCATTGACTATATAACAAAAATAATGTATGAACTCCTTTAAGGTTGGTTGGTTGGTTGGTGTACGTGGCTGCCTACTGCACGCAAGCAATCAAGTAGAATCAATAAGATTCCGTTTTTGACAGACCACTCCACTCGTTAGTGTCAACCCATGTAGGTTCGAACCTACAACCCGTCACATTGAGATGCCTAATCAGGTCACCTAGACCAATTTCTGCTATCTCTGACAGATCGTCCAGTATATTGCTGGCCAAGAATTTGTGTCTCAAGAGATGCAACCAAGGCCGGGCACTCGCAAAGAAAGTGAAAAACTCTTTCTTCTTTACTTTGCTCCCGGCAGCCACGGGAGAACACATTGTAGGAAAGGCATATCCTGCTAGCGTGTCTGCCGATCGCCCAGTGCCCCTTCACTACTGCGACTAGCCTCGAGATGTCCCTACGGTTTCTGTTAGTTAGTTGTGTTGTGCGCTTATCATTGTAGCAAGGCCACATCTTCCTAGCCACCTTAGTGCCTTTCACGACTATCTGTACTGGATATTTTTCGTTTTAGTTTTCTACTTTTCGCAATACATACACACATCAAGCAAATAAAGCCACAATACTAACACAAATTCACACACATCAAGTAAACAAATCGGACATTTCTTGACGAAGTGTGAAAGCTTCAGGACAGTTCAAAAGAGAATTAAAAAAATGTCGGTAAAGAAATGTCTCAACTGTGAAAGGGGCCTTATACGTGTTCAACTTGCGCCACTTGTCTTCAGCTTTCTGCCGATAATGTTTGAAAATATGGTTTCTAATAGTGCCAAACGGCATGGCTACCGATTCAGCAGTGCAGGCGTCCATAGCAGAGCCAGCCCTGGCCAGCTCATCCGCCTGTTCATTACCAAGAAAGTTACTATGTGAAGGGACCCAGATGAGGGTGACATCTGCCTGACTATCTAATCTGGATTGCATGTCCTTGCACTGGCTAACTAAAGTAGAAGAAGTAGTGTGTGACCTTAGGGACAGAAAAGCCGCCTGACTGTCGACGAAGATGACGACTGTCCCCTGAACACTCCTGTCAATTAACGCTCTGCCCGCCTCTCTTACAGCCAGGACTTCAGCCTGAAATACCCCAAGGTCATTTGAGAAGACTCCGGATCCTTTTTCTATGTTACCTCCCTTCCACTCCCGTCTGGATAGAATAAGGACTTTAAAGATGCAATCGAAGTCTAGATGAGGTATCATATAGTCAGAGGGCTTGCTTAGTATCGGTGATAATTGATCTAAAATTCTAGCATGACCATAAGTCCTTCGACAGGAGTTGTAGGCAACTGAGACCTCTTTAACTCTTTGCTGAACATTTAGTTTCCACGATACTTTGGTTTCCGTTATATTTGGGCTCACTCCTAGACCACAACCTGTAGCCCATTTGCTGAGTGTGCCCAAAGCATTGGACATGATATCACTGTGGTGTTCCTCTACTTGCCCATTTTGACTTTTCGCTGTTGCCTAGTTTTGCAGTGACGTTTTTTGCCCTCATCATAGTGATAATCCAGCTGCTGATGTTCAACATCGACATCCCGGAGAGCCTGTTGAATGGCTGCCACCGATATATTGTTAAAGGCGCCTTTTATGTCTAGGAAGGCATCCAGAGCATACTGCTTATGTTCAAGGGATCTCTCTATGAACCTTACCACTTCATGTAGTTCTGTTTCAGTAGAGCGTCCCTTAAAGTAGACATGCTGACTATCCGAGCGTCTTGACGACTCTACAACTCTATGTCTAATATGTGCGTTTAATAATCTTTCCAGCGTCTTCACTAGGAAAAATGAAAGGCTGATTGGTCTGAAGTCCTTTGCACCTTCGTGACTTCTCTTGCCAACTTTTGGAATGAAAACTACTCTGACCTTCTACCAGCTGGTCGGAACGTAGTTAAGAGAGAGGCATGATAGAGCTCTTCGCGCTCTGTAGCATCTTTGGCATAATGCCATCAGGACCCGGCGATTTAAACGAAGAGAAGCTGTCAATTGCACAAGAGATTCTCTACAGGGATATAATATCATCATTGACAGCGAGTTGCTTCCCCAACTAAATGGACTGATCACATTGGCCGTCCAAATCTGAATAAACACACATTAAAAAAAAGAAAAATTTGTATATGACGGTCCATAAAAAATCGTGCTAAAATGAAATGGAAATTGCCTCTAAATGCCGGTGGGATTTAACTACACAACACACTCTTTAACGAAAAGTTTCACGTCTTTACTTTCATGCAAGTTCATGCCAAAACACAACTATTTGTCTACGAAACATAATAGGTTATGTTGACAATAAATGACATTATTACAAAACTCAATACAAAAACGACAAAGATAAAATAATTAAAAATTTGTAGTTATTGAATTCTACTTACTCTGGGATCAGGAGCGGATACAAGGAGGGGAGGAAACAGGATATCCCCTCCCCCCCAAAAACGAGTAAATTTCTATAGAGTTTCTAAAAAAAGTTTTGCAAAATAGTATGTTTCACTTAGAAGTTCCCCCCCAAAAGCTCAAGCTGGATCCGCGCCTGACTGGAATTAAATTTCCTTTACATCTCCTTTGAATATATTTTTATTTTCACACTTTTATTTAAAGTTACTTTAACACCGCTTTGGTAAAGATATTTAACACGTTTATAAACTTTCAAGTTTAAAAGCATGGCACACTGACATTGTAGCCACCTAATTTTTTTAAAATCGTTTTTCTTAATTGCTTGGCAAGCCAAATTCATACCAGGTAATCTCACTAATAAAGCAAGTACAACATGTAACAAAAACCACAAGCATTTTGTTTTTGTAAAATCATTGTTCGTAGTCAAACTCACAAAGCAAATACGAGTAGTGTATTTTGACATCCGACTAGAATGAAAATGCAAAAAAAAATTAACAGCTGTGCTTACAAGTTCACCTGTAGTGAATTCGCCTTGATTGCTTGGGGTGTTGCCATTAGGAAAATGTTTTCACTTTTTAAATTTTCTTAATTTTTTTTTATTTCTTCAAAAAAAAAAATTTACTTGGGACCAGAGTGTACTGTACGGAAAAACCTTAAGTTAGTTGACTCGTTCCTGAAGAGTACATCCAACCTCGGATATCCAAAAATATTTGCGTAATTAGTTGTCGTGGTTGTCGTAGTCGAAATCAAACGACTCCAATGTAAAACATATAGCGAGCGTTGCCACATTTGATCGATTTCGTCACGACTACGACAACCACAAGAGGGCTGAATAATTCGATTATAGGCCACTGCCGCGTTTGCAAGGCGTTTGTGGACTATGAGGTGAATTGGACTATGCTTGATTTATACATATACATATCTACATATAATCCAATTTTTGTTACGGGCGAAAACGGCAAAAATTGCGTGTGAACAACCCCTAAAATCTTGGCGAAGGCTACAAAAACAAACTTTCAAATACTATAGTATTTTGTTTGTGGGTTAAAAGAAAAACAAGCATCCAAGCAGAACCCCAAATCAAAACATTTAAACGTGCCCACTTTCTTGTAGAATACGTACATATAATTTTTTCTCATTCCTTCTTAATTTATGCATTTTAAATATAGCATGAATAAAGTGGTTTGTTTTCTTGTTGATAGCTTATGTGTAGATCTTTTAGAATAAAAACTGTCTGTCGTTCAAGACTTTTGATGCATTTTATGCACACACACACACACACACACACACGCGCGGTAAATCGTTTTTATTTGCGATTGTTGGTTATTTGTTGTTCCAGTAAACACAAAACCTGTTTAACCATGTTTTCTTTGCAATTTGGCGCGAATTGTTGTGGTGTTTTTTTTGCTCTTAGTTTTTAATTTGAGGTTAAATACGATTTCGTGCACAAAACAAGCAAACAATTGAAAGAAAATGCATACATATGTAGATTGAATGGAAAGCTTGTTTGAAGGTTGCGAGAGAATAATAAATAGAAAAATTTAGAATTAAAGATTTAAATTTAACATTAAAGATTTGTTACTCATTTAATAATTTATACTTATGTATGTACTATGTAAGTATATCGTGCTATAACCGCCAAAAAAGCTTAAGTGCCATAAAGTAAATTTTACAGGAGAAGTATTTTTTAGTTATCCTTGGTTTAAATCGAAGTAGGGCCCTTATATTGGCTATATAGGATTGTAGTGGACTGTTATATCTAATGTTAATAGTTTTAAAAATTTTTCTATAAGACAACGCATGTTTGTAAGGGTTAAGATATTTTAAGATATTATTGATGCCATGAAAACTCAATTAATTTAATCAAATTATTTTAAAACTAGTAATTATTATCTTTATCAAGCTGTTCTTTAAGCGTTCCATTGAGGTCCTTGCCGTTTTTGACACTAGTTTTGCTCTACTTGCAAAAGAGAATTTTAGCTTAAGCGACACATTGCAGTTACAAAAGAATGTAAACAAATTAAAAATTTAAAGAGAAAATGCACTTAAGCTAAAATTTCTTTTGCTGTATTTTCGTAGCGGTACATGGCAGGACTTTGAAACTTTGACAGATAGTCCGATTTATCGTAAATAATCGATTTTCGTCCAAAAACGATTTTCGAAAAGCATGTCGCTTGAGCTTTTTTGGCGGTTATGGCTCGATATGATAATGCCTTTCACTATGTAAAAATGCAAACGTAATATTTCCAAAATAAAAATGTTTGCAAATTTTAAATTTATGAAATAATCTTTTTTAACGATTTTTAGTTAAATTTTAGACTTTTTATACAGTATAATTCGTTTATAGTAGAATTTGCGATATATTCCAAAATGTTAATTTTTCTGTCGTCTGTAAGTAAAATACCTGCAAAATATTTTTTATATAGTCCTTTAGCTCTATAGTCCTTTTTCGCTTATACGCCACCAAGATGTGGTGTGAAATACATATCTTAAATATATGCAAGTTATGGCAGATATAATCCAAAATGCAAAAGTCAAACATAATAGATTTTTTAATGATAATTTTATAAAAATATTACTTACATTGAAGTAGAAATTATTTTTATTTTAGCAATCTTAATTGCAATATTTATGTATTGAGTAGATGAGGAAGTAATTTCTAAGCAATAGTTTTATTTTTCTACTGTTAAAAGAAATAATTATAAGAAGAGATTCGCATATAAGCCAAAAAATTGGCTTATATAAAATTCAAGATATAGTCCAATTCGCGTTATAGTCCACAAATAGCGTACAAATGAGCCAGTGGACTATAAGCGAATTTTACTGTGTATACCTTAACGAACATTAGAAGAATGACTTTTTGCATTTTTAGTAAGAATTTGAATTCTTTATCGCCTAGCCGAATAGACAATGAAAAAGTATAAAGAAATGATATAAATACTAGGGGAAATCACTCTTTGTAGGGAACTGCTATTGCAGACTTTGCAGCTCTTGCAAGTCTAGGATATATGCTACAATATGCAACACAACAAGAACAAAATATAAGAAACTTACATTTCCTACACAGTAGCAGATATGCAATACTAAAAACTGTAGGAAACTTGTCTACCATATATGCAATTAACAAAATTACTCAGAAAGACTAATAGAAAAATACAAAAGAAAATACAAACTAATATGTAGTAGGCCTGTTTGCTTACTTTTTCAATACTACAAATAATAAATTAAGAAATAAGTAAGAGTAGTTCTTTCTTTATGGTTCATTTGAAAAATACATAGTTATACATAATATATGTATGTATTTCCTACATTTTTGAAGAAGGCACTCATTCTTTGTAGCAGAAAATGATAGTTTCTATCCTAGAGGTGCAAATATGCTACCAAGAGTGATTTCCGTTACTATTAGTTTTTCGCTAAAAAAAGTTCCAACACCAAACGCGGTGAAGTTTTGAATTTAATGGGTCGATTATGGATAGCAACCGAACTTCAGTTGGGTTACCAGTTGCTAAAAATCATGTTACGGATGGCAACTGGCAACTGAACGCTGTTCATTTCAGTTGCTTTTTAGTGCTTTTCTGGCAACCACAAAATTTTCAGTTGCCGCATGGCAACGCAATTGAAGTTCGGTTGTTTTTAAAAATCGGTGGTGCGATTAATTATTGAGTGATTTCACGTAAAACGGCACTATGCAAGGAAAAATTAACTGTCTTATTTTTAATAAAACTATCTCAATTGATGTTTTTTAGAGCATGACAATTATAGAAAAAATAAAAAAATACACTATTTAATATTTTTAAAGCAATTTGAGGCTCATTTAAATGATCATCCACGAAATGTTTTGCTCTGCTGTCTATAATATAACGAATATCAAATAATTTAATGTGTTATTATTTTCTTATGATTTATTTTTATATTATTTATATTAATGAAATCAATTAAAAGTTTTATTTCTTCGAATTTTTTAAATTTTCGTATTAGGTCACACCCGTCGGTCACACCCGTCGGTCACACCAGTCACATTTTCAAAATAGTTTTTTGTTAAGAAAACTGAATTTTTTGTCAAACAGTAAATACGTAATACAGCTAAAAACACTCCGAACAGACAGCTATATCAAAATTATTGTGTACGTTATAGTAAAAATTTTACAGAATTTATGCTGAAAGTCATAATTTTTTAAAACTAAAATTTGTTTGGTCACACCCGTCACATCTTTCTGACGACCATTTTGAGCTTATTGGCCTTGCGAGTCGCACGCAACCTTTTATTAAGTAAAAATTTTATATTCTTTATTTATAATAAAAAGTATGTGTAAAGTGGTCACACCCGGCTAAATGGAATTACTCTATTTTGGACAAAGTTTTTTTTTTCAATTTAATCTTTCGATGCTTTCAATAAAAGAAAAAAAAGTATGCAATTCAACCAAATCATACCTTGAAATAGAAGTTACAACTTACATGTTCCCTTCTCGTGAATTTATTTTGGGAAATAATTCGTGGGAGTAAACACATTTTGAAAGTTTATGAATTCGCCCCTAAAAAATTTGTGATTGGAAAAAGATTCACAATAGAAAACCAGAAAATTTGGGAGTTTTTTCATGGAAATAGTTATTCGCCATAGGGGTGATTATTTATTATTATTATTATTATTATAATTATTTTTATATCATCATTTTGTGAAAACTGAAACTGACCATGAACTCTTTCCCAATTGGAAATTCTAGTTCAATGTGCTAATTTTTCGTTGAAGTGCTTTGTATCCATTTCGCCGCAGGAAATATCTTGCCTTGAACTTTTCTTATTTCAATTTGTGATTAATTAAAGAAATTCACTGTTTCTTTGTTTATTGAATTTACTACCAAATTTATGTTATCGTTTGCTAGTGTGCTAATTGGTATTAATTGATGGCAATGTTTATTGGTTATTGGCCACAAAATTCACAGATAGAATTATAGCAATACTTCCATGTAGATAAAATGTACGCACATGTGTACATGTACATATCGTCAGCTGAAATGCAAAATCATGTAACTAACAAAAAAAAGTCGTCATCGCATATATAATTAATTATTGCGTATTACATCGAAACGCAGGTTCCTACAAATTTTAATTCCTTGAATTATTTGATTTTGTTTTATCTCTTTCCTATAAAATTTAAAAAAATATTAGTTATGCTATTTTGAATTTCAGCTAACGATATGTATATATGGGCATTTCCATGTCAGCGTACCTGACATTTGTACGCCTACAAAGTGGAATAGATTTTGCAAAAATAGGAGTAACTGAAAAAATTTTGTCGCTATATTCCATTCAGAGGGTACTAAGTATGTGTGAAAAAAATTATTATATTTGGAACCCTGTTGTTCAAAATATCGAGGGAAATAAGGCCATAGCGTACGTGACATAAAACGGAAGTGATGTTTTTAAAGTGCATGTAAAAATATGCGAAAATCTGCGAATTATGAAGATTTTTCTTTTATTTTAATTTCTTAAATGAAGCCAACTATTTTTCCTTTATTATCCGTAAATTTGAAATAAAAAAAATTTTTGGATGATTTTAAAATGAATAAAATTTAATAGCGTACGTGACAGATTTTTCTCTTATAGTGTTCTTAAGTAATGAAATATATGTTTTGTAAATATATGTAAACAAAAACTTAAAAACAAATAAAAAATATGTATTTAGTGATAATAGCAATAAAAACAATCAATATTCAAATTCATTTAATACTGCATACTATGTATGTATTTGGGCGCTGTGCTTACGGCGCCGGGTGTGACCATTTTACACACATTTTTTTGTTATAAATCAAGAATATAAAATTTTTTACTTAAAAAAACGTTGCGTCTCGCAAGGACATTAAGCTTAAAGTCGTTGAATAACGGGTAGACACTGATAGAACACGATTTCTCGTCAGCAAGCTGCGACGGGTGTGACCTTACAAATCTTAGCTTTAAATAATTATGACTTTCAGTAAAAATTCGGTAAAATTTTGACTTAAGGTACACAATAATTTTGGTATAGATATTTGTTCAAAGTGTTTTTAATTGTATTATGTATTTACTGTTTGACAAAAAATTATTTTTCTTATAAAAAACTATTTTTAAAATGAGACGGGTGTGACCGACGGGTGTGACCTACTACGAAAATTTACAAAAATTCAAAGAAATAAAACGTTTTTTATTGATTTAATTAATATAAATAATATAAACATAGACTCATAAGAAATTATTTGCTTATCCGTTCTATTATAGACAGCAGAATACTCTAGCTGAATATATTTTTAAATTCAATAAAAAGCAAAAAAAAATTATATTCTTTTCAGAGATAACGGGTTTTATTAATAATGAGAAAGGGAATAAAAGAAAATCTGAAATAAATATTAAACATACAAAGAGGGAGAGCAAAATGTTTCTTGCAGTGCCTCAAATTGATTAAAAAATATTAAATGGTGTATTTTTTTTATTTTTTCTATGATTGTCACTCTCTAAAAAATATCAATTGAGAGATTTTTATTAAAAATGAGAAAATTATTTTTTCCTTGCATAAGGCCGATTTACGTGAAATCACTCACATACTCATAGCTGCCAGAAATGCCGATTTTTTACGATATGGCAAAAAACGATATGACATGCTGTGTCGACATATCGCAAGTTTTTTACGATATGACAACACTGAGAAAACAATACACCGTGTATGACTTTCTCAGTATTGTCATATCGTAAAAAATTTACGATATGAGAACACAGTATGTCATATCGTTTTTGTCCTATCGTACAAAATCGGCATTTCTGGCAGCTATGCACATACTACATAATTAGCAGGGCTCGGAGTTTCATGCAACTAAAAATTGATTTCAAGCGCTTAACAAATGCACCTAAAAACTAAAAATAGATAATTAGTTAATACCTCTTTATCTATCACCACAAAAAACATGCATTTGCATGAAAGTCCGATCCCTGTTAATTAATTTGAAATTTTTTCGCTTAATGAATACGCAGTACGAGAATCATATATATGCTGACTATCATGATATGAAAACGGATGAAGTTTTTTTATTTTTGAAATTTGATGGAAATTTCGCTATTTTTCAGTTGCATTTGAAGTACATACTACAATAGCGTACGTGACGAACCTTAAATTCTTATAAAATTTTTATTACACCAAGTTGGAAAAAAATGTCGATCAATATTTGTTTGCGACAAATATCTTGCTTGCAACTTTAATTTTGAAACAGTTGCGACCGGTCAAATTCAAATAACGTAGACAAATAATGTTTTTTGCACTGCGTACGTGACATTAGAATACACTCTAAAGAAAATAAAAAATATACAGCTAATTGAACTCTATATTTTATCTTTCCTCGCGAACTTTTTTCTTTTATGTTGCAACATTAATTTCAAAATATAATTGCAATGTTACAAATAAGTGAATTTAGTCGCTAGAAAAGCGAAAATAGTTTATTGTAATGTCTTAAAATTAGTCAAAGAGATATTCAGTTTAAACTGTTATTTTTGTTATTTAAAAATTGTTGTAAGGTATAAATACCTCTGTATGGTAAAATTTGATTGTTTTTTCTTCTTAAAAAAAGTTTTAAGGGTTTCAATTTTTTCAGTCGTGGTTGTCATTTTCATGGAAATGCCCACATGGATGTATGAATATATATATATATATAAATTTCTTAATATATACTCTTTAATGTCTGCTTTGGGATTTTGAAATATTGGCCATAAATTAATTCATAAATGTTTATTTAATTCTATTTATAGTATATTATTAAAATAAGACACAAAATTTACATTCCAAGTAATTTTTAATTTATTCAAGGACTTTTTTTGAATTATTTCCTAGTACTATAGATTATCGTATTCTAAAACTACTTGAAAGCTTCAGTCATCAATTTTAAAATTTTAGGGGAGCAGCTACAACTTGTTGTACCTATAGTAAGGTGATATAAAAAGAATTTTTTGAAATATTTCCAGTGCGGTCCTGGTAAATTATAATTTCCGTATACTTTGCGAACATAGCGGTTAAGCTAGTTGAAATCATTTTTGATTTTGCTGTTGCTAAGTGAAAATTTTTGTTTGTTGTAGTCCTTGTTTATTTCTCTACTTTCTAAACTCCATTTAAAAACTACTACTACTATATAGCACGTGTTCCTTAACCATTATCATCGTCATCATCATCATCATCATCATGTGAGCCAACAACCACCATAACATTGCAAAAACTTCTTACTTCATCTACCCATCTAATGGTATTGGCATCAATTCAAGCACCACGTTAAACAGCAGGCTTTAACAAGCAACTTAAAATGTCTTTGCAATCAGCAACAGTGATTATTATTTTGAAAACTCTTTTTGTGTAGCATTTAAGCAGCGGAAAGTAACCCTAGTTTGTTAAGAGTTTTATGTTGTTTCTTAAATGAAACGTCACCCAAATGTAATGGAAATTTAAAGAAATAACTATATACGAATATAAAAGGAGATTAATCAGGGTTGTAAAGGAATGTAGTGAATGTGAGTTGCATAAAGTTGGAAACAATTAATTGCCAGTAAAACATATTCTTACAAATAATCACTATATATTAGGAATAGCTGTTTTTTTACTTGGTTCTTGCTATCCCAACACAAGTTCTTACTGGAGAGCTGCTGTAAGGTCAAAAGGTCATCCGGCAGTCACAGTCACAGACCCACGCTAACATTAAGATTATAGCAAACAATTTATTTGTCGATTGAATGACTTGAGAGACACACATTTGGAGCAAGCAAACTAGTAACCTCTTTACGAATGAGACTGCTATATTCAAGCATTGAAGTTTAAATTCATGAGATATTTCATTAGTTTCATAGTCTGTTAAGACAGCGAGATCTAACTTGTCATTTGATAAGGTGTAAAAACATCAAAGTATGTATGTACATATGGATTTGATCTGTTCGTTATTCACCACTATCGTGAATATTTTTTCCCTCGAAAGGTTTTCCCTTTCCCTTGTTTTGGGATCGTGAATAAAAAATCGAAAAATTCCCCTTTTTATGAATGATTTTTTTCACGTGGATTTTTTCCTTTTTCCCCTGTTTTTGTTCACTCTATTTTAGCAGGCGAAATGGATAAATACATTATATAATTGCTATTTTATTCTTCCAATTAATTATTAAAGCTTATAAATATTTATTTTCAGGACAAATTCAGTAAATAGTGTTCATTTATCTTAATACTAACACATTTATCTTAACACTACCTCCATGCAACACCTTCCCGGCACACATGAACTAAGATTCGCGATGATGGAATAGCAAATAATTTTCTCGCCTTCGTAGAGAATCATTCATCGCGTCCAAAATATATAATAAATTAAGTAAAGTGCGACTTTGGCTCGCACACGAAGGGTTCCGTACGAATACACATATGCATATCCCTTTTTGTTTTTGCCCCGTTTGTCATTTTGGCAGTTTTTTCGTTGTGCTTTCTTGTTTAGTTTTAGTTTTTTATGTTTTTAAGTATTTTTCGTTGTTTTTGGGGTTTTTTTTTTGTTTTGGGTGCTTTTCGTGATTTTTTTTAAATTTTTTTTCTGGCGATTTTTGGTTTTTTGCAATTTTTTTGTTTTTTGCCGGTTTGTTTAGTTTTGGCGATTTTTTGGTTATGGCATTTATTTAACGTTTTCAGTTTCTGACGATATTTTTAGTTTTAGCGATCTATTTTAGTTGTGGCGATTTTTTTCAGTTTTGGCGCTTTTTTCGTTTTTGGGGATTTTTTCGGTTTTTTGCTGTTTTTTAGTTTTAGCGATTTGTTTTTTGATTTGACACTTTTTTCGTTTTGGCGATTTTTTTGGTTTTTGGCGTTTTTTTAGTTTTGACGCTTTTTTTGGTTTTTGCGTTTTTTTTTTCGTTTTTGTAATTTTTTTTCATTTTTGGCGATTTTTTAATGATTTATTTAGTTTTAGCGATTTTGTAGTGCTTTTTTCGTTTTGAAGACTTTTTAGATTTTTGACGTTTTTTTAGTTTTGTTGGCGATCTTTTTAATTTTGGTGATATATTGAGTTTTAGCGATTTTTTTAATTTTGGCGCTTTTTTTCATTTTAGCGTTTTTTCGTTTTGAAATTTTTTTATTTTTGGATTTTTTTAGTTTTAGCGTGTTTTAAAATTTCAAGATTTTACATCTTACGGTTTCCAAGATACAGCATATTGTCTAAACTACATAGTCAAAATTACAATAACTGATAGAATACCCTTTAATTTTTATTGTTTTAAATATCGGTGCTAATTGGTGTAGTCTATTCTACAGACTACACCAATTAGCACTTACTTCAAAAATTTAAAGTGTCTTTATATAAGTGTCTGTATATTGCATTAGTATTTCAACATGTTGCGTTGCTCGTTTTAGAACACCCTTTGATTTTTAACTGTCATATATTTGTTGTTGTAGCGGCCTAAGTTTTACATATTCTGTGAAAATTTCAGGTCCGTAGCTCTTACGGTTTCCAAGATACAGCAGATTGTCTAAATTACATAGTAAAATTACATTAACTCATAGAACACCCTTTTGTTTTTATTATTTTAAATATCGGTGTTAATTGGTGTAGTCTATTCTACAGACTACACCAATTAACACGAACCCTGAAAATTTAAAGTGTATATGTAAGTGTCTGTATATTACATTAGTATTTCAACATTTTTAGTTGCTCGCTTTAGAACACCCTTTACTTTTTAACTATCATATATATTTGTTACTTTTAAACTATCATATATATCTGTTAACTATCATATATATTTCTTACAGTTCCCGAGAAAACATTACATTAGTATTTCAACATTTTTCGTTGCTCGCTTTAGAACACCCTTTAATTTTTAACTGTCATATATTTGTTGTTGTAGCGGCCAAAGATCTACATATCAGGCGCGTAGCTTTTACGGTTCCCGAAAAAACAGCCTGTGACAGACAGACGGACAGACAGACGGACATCGTAGCGAAAACAATAGGGTTCCTTTACACTTTTGGTGTAACGGAACCCTAAAAACCAAGTTTTACTTACTCTTGAGAAAATTTAATTTAACCACAAAAGACCATTTCATTGAATTAGGCTGCCTGCAATGGCTCGGATACTCTTAAGACATTGGATGTACGAGTATCTAGCAATCCTGGGCGAACTATTCGATTTTGCTTAGATTCCTCATGAAATAAAAAGATAATTCCAATTCTTAGCACTGCATTTTTTATTTTTTAACAAAAATTTCATTGATTTTTAATTTATTTTATTAAGCTTCTTCCTTATTTACATTCACTAAGAACTGATAGCGGGAAAAAATGTTTACGAGAACTTCACGATAGCAATTTTCCCTCGAAGAGAAATGAAAATTTCATGAGAACATAAATTTCACTTGTTATTCTCGATAGGGGTGATTATCTTTATCAGATTGGGAGTAACCTCCTCCAAAAAATTGTTTTCATCTTAGCATGGAACTAGCAATGGCGATAACTTTCAGGTCTTTGTATAGAAGTTCGATATAGTCGCACTAGAAATTAATGCTTCCTCAATTAATATTTCCATTAACTTTTGTATATTCCGAACAATTCTCGATTCTAGTTCCGAAATTGTTCTATCGTCACCACAAAAGTTGGTGATGATTGTGTCGGAATCCAATATGCCGACAGGGTGTGTATAGGTCGATCGATCGTAGATTCTCTGCCACCTGATTCTTCTAAGTGCTGTTGCTAATCGACAGAGCTACCTTGGCGGTTGCAGCTGGCTAGTGGTCTACAATATGGAGACTGTTGAGCCGTTTTTGTAGTAGCAAGTTAGATATCTCCAGCACTTTCACATAAAGAAACTAAATTTCATTTTCTGTAAAGGAATTCAATGAAATAGTAAATATTTTGTGTAGGAACGGACCTACAAACAAATTTGTAAATATAGACAGAAATATCTCAAGAATTTCATTGAAAAAAAAATCGTGTTTTTTTCCAGTGAACAAATTGTTTAAACCTATAAACAATTTGTCTAAAAATATTTACAAATTGTAAACAAAACAATTTACTAAATCAAACAAAAACATTTACTGGATTTTCTGAAAAATATCAAACAATATTTTTGTCTGAATCTATAAACCAATTAGTCTAAAAATACTAACAAATATTAAACAAAATAGTTTACTTAATCAAACAAAAATATATATTGGGTTTCTTGTAATATATCAAACAAAATTTTTGTATGGGTCGTCATCATCATCATCATCCATTAAGCATTTATGAAATTTTACTTTGTTAAATATGTTCAAGTCTGAATGTTTATCTAAAGACTCTAAAAAAATTAATGAGAATTAACGCTTTCACTTGAAAATCTTCAGTAAACAAACTTGATACATTCGTATTCCTTTTGCTATCATGGTTGTTGTGGTTATTTGTGTGTATGTCGTCGTCGGAGTTGTTTTTCTACGACACAGTTTTTCTTGTTGTTCTTGGTGTTTGCGTCAGACAAACAATTCATTGATTATGTAAGGAACATTTACTGAAAATGAAATTTATTTTTAGACAAACGTTTGTTTGAAAAATTTTTGGTGATAATTTTTTCTGTGTTATCAAGGTAGCTCTGTGCATTGTACGGCACAGAAATTGCTACCATGTTGTGTTTAAAGAGCGGTCTACAACTGACATGAAAGGACTAACTTTATTAACACTAACTTCATGTTAATGTTAAGTGTACACTGCTTAAGTTAGTGTTTGGTCAATATTTAACACGGCTGTTAAGGAATCTGTTTTAACAACGCAGTTATAACATGAAACGAGAAAAAAAGAGATACCACAGTTTTTCTTTGACTCACCTTGTACTTCTATAGGGGTTTTGCCTTTTAACTAAAGTGCTGGATGACACCACGAATCTTAGATTTTTCCATTTTTCAAAAATATCAAAAGTTGTATGGAGCAATTCATGGGTAAAAAAGAACTGAATGACGGATTTTCGTAAAAAGCTTTCCAGTCATCTTTTGTAACTTTAGATTTTTGAGAAACCTCCTGTGTTTTAAATCCTTAAAGCTCTTTATGTGACTAAAAAACTTATATGGAGTTCCTCTCATGTTTTAGTTATGAATTATACAGCCCAATTATGAATTTTCCCGGGGAGTTTTTTCTCTTCCCATTCATTTGTTTCCGGGGAAAAATCCTCCTATTCTAAAAAGCACGGGAATAAACCGGCAGCGATTAATACTAACATATCCTAATGCACTTCCCAGCATCCTCCTTCGTCGGTATTGTAGAACCGTCGGCGAAGTAAAAGAACTAATAAAATGGCTACATAGCTTAAAAAACTCAATGCCTCTACCTGACACCAGAGGGGCTTGCAACACTGCTCTACAAAAAAAAACGCGCCATAGCAGGTGAACAATGTTGTGGGGAAATCTTAGGAGTAGCTTGCTTAGGTTTAGAATTATTTAGGGCTGCATTCAGCGCCTAAATTAGAGAGACAAGAAGCCAAAATGTTTTTCCCACTTGTATTTGTTAAAAATGCTTTACAATTCCTTAGCAATGGAAGGAATTGTGAAGGAGTTAGAGGTGTTAAAATAAAAAGAAGAAATTTTCTATTAGACTTCAAGTAATTATTTTATTTATATGATGTTTACTGCTCGTTAGTTTGATTTTAAGTGTCGCGCTCTTATTTTCTTAAATTATACAGAACTTCATGTTAAGCTAGATTTAGTACAAATTATAGCAAATATTTAAAGCAGTTAACACTAACAGAAAGGATGTAATTCACAATGAGTTTAAAGCTTGTTAATTGTTACAATTCATGTCTTAACATAAAGTTGTTAGGCAATATAAAAAGGATGTACAAATGTGTAAATTGTAATATAAAATATTGTGTACTTTTTTATGAAACAAAAATCAAATATATGTGTATCTTTAAGATACAAAAGTTTAAAAGAAATATTGTTTAAATGAATGTAAATGAACTAAGCTTTCTATCTCTCACTTCACCACCTGTTCTCTCTACACTATCCCTTTCCCAAAGAAGGTAACACATTAATTAATTAACTAGTAGGCATTAATTGTCTGATTGTGTTACTTAAAAAAAAAATAAGGAATAGGGAAAAATCTGGATCAGCTGTTTAGTGTTTACATTTTATTCTGCACTAACGCAAGAGTTCAATAATAGAAATTAATAAAAATTTTATGTTTTCGTTGATAATAAGATTGTGTGTTAATACAAATATTTGTTTTTGCTTAAATAAAAAGTAAAATGTACAGTGCAGTCACTCAGATGCTCTCGGAAGAACTTTATGAGGAGGAAGTGAAGCGAAAACTGGGCCAAGGCCAAGGCCAGAGCCAGATGCATGCATGAAATCCCCAATGATTGTGTGTAAAAAAGGAAATTGCTAATTTTTCAAACCGCAACAAATCTTCCATTTACCTATTATGTGAACTTAAAGGATGAGTTTCACAACATTTTTTGATTGGAATTTAAAATTTTTGCATTAGTTCCCTTGAAAATTTTTGGGGAAAAAACTCGCAAGAATTTCTCCCTCTTCCTCATACTTAGAACACTTACTTTTTCCCTGCGAGTTTTTTCCCGAGGAAATTGTAATTTAGAATAGGAGGAATGGGAAAATGGAAAATTTTCCCCGGGAAGATTTTATTTAGAATAGAGGAATAGGGAAAAAACTCCCGGGAAATTGTGATTCATAATTGGACTGATAGTCTCACAAAGCCATGCAAGGTGTTCGTTCGCTTATATCACAGCTTTGAACATCAAAGAATCAAGTGCCACAAGTAGTATGTTTACATCAAGGCTATGGACTGCTTCGTTTTGCTATCATATAAAAGAAATGATTACACATAAAAGCTTTAAAACTTTTAAATGCCAACATTTTTTTCGAGTCGATCTAATAAGAGAGTCCTTAAATATTTATATAGTCCTTCACATTTAATAATATTATAACCTTCGTTTTCTTAATGCCAATAGCATTAAAGTGAACACATTCACTTTAATAGCTGATATATAACCTTCACTATAACTTCCTACATTACAATATACTTAAAAGTTCCCCTGATTAAATGTTGTTGCCAAACACAAAAAACTAAATCATTATAAAGGAAGGAGATCCTTTTTCTTCAAATAAAAAATATTCCCTTTTAGTTTTCCTTCAGCAAGGAAAATACACTTCAATAGGACTTCTTTGAACGAGGGTAAAAAAAAAGTTATTCATTGTTTTAGTTTAACAACACAGATTGGGGTTGATTTCTATTTATTTATTTTTTACTTCTATCATCCAGTTACTTCAATGACATTAGTTTGATGATAAAATGTTGTTCTTTGGAAGAATAGTGGTTGAAAGAAGAACTACTTATTACAACAACCCGGTAACTTTTTTACATTCCTTTGGTTTTTATAGGAAAGTCTAGGTAATTGTAGTGTGTGTGTGTGTGTGTGTGGGAATGTTATTTGGTGTTTGTGCGCGAATAGTTCAAGTTTTTTTTTTTTTTTTTTTTAATTTAAACTCTTGTGAAATAACTTTACATCATGTTCATAACCCAATGGCTCTTCTGTTCGTTCCATTGCGTAAATAAATCCCTCTTTTGTTCTGAGATCTCATTTGGCTTTCATATTTAAATCATTGTTTTTGTTATATTCTTATTGTTGCCTTTGTTTTGTTTGTTGTTGTTGTTGTTGCTGTTCCTGATAGATGATTTTTTTCCTCTCGAGTTGTTTTTTTTTACGAAGGGATGTGTAACAATGCTTTGGCTTTTACATTGCAAAAGGATCACCTTCTTTAGAGGTGTACAAATTATTTATGTGAATGTGTGTTTTTTCTTGGCTTTTTCTATAGAAAAATTAAAGCATTTTTTGTTTAAAGAGGAAATTATAAGGAAGAATATAAAAAGCACAGAGAAAAACGGTATCTGACTACAGCGGAAGACTCGCACAATAGCCCAATTACTAGTTCCGCTTCCATTATGTTTGAAATTTTTTTTCGGTATCCTTATAGGTAGACCGCTCCGCTCCTCTATCTGTGTTCGAACTGAAATAGATATTCCGAAGACCCTAGATATTAAAAGCTAACCTTGATGTGTTCACGAGGGTTAGGGACAAAGAATTAATTGTTCTCTTCGGTAACACCAGGATGCAGAGTTCTGCATCTTGGAGACTAATCATACCTTGTTGATGTTTTTTCTGGGGATAGGGGTCATTCGGATTTCCCAGACCTTGAGCTTTTGCCGATCATCGGTAAAAAGTTATATGTTACCCTTCCAACCTCTGAAATAATAGAGTTAACGGGCGTGCGTATATGTAAGTATGTAAACGATGTAGGATTGCCTACGCTAATCTGGATATTTGAAGCGAAACTTGAGGCTTCCGGTCAGACCTAAAGTCGATAGAAAGTTAACCTCTAGAGGCTTTATTTCGAGGCCTTACCAGTGACCATACACCTGTACCAAGTTAACCGGTAGTCCTAAAGATGGCCTGCAATCACAGAGGGCGAAAGATATGATACTCGCCTTAAGGGATATTCCATTCCAACCCGGAATGGGTATGCTGACGGACTTCGTTTTACCCTCAAGGTGGGGAATGATTCTGTGACCGGTTATTGGTGAGTTCTACTTCGGGAGTGGCTATAGTTGCAACCAAAATCGCTGGGAGATGATGTGGGCTAAAATGGCTGATGCTCAGTCAGGCATAGTGACTGATTGGACTTCGGAGAAGGCCAGTATAACTGTCGTCTGTCTGCGGTAGAGCTCTAGCTTGCTGGTTATTCCTTGGTAAATCTTGGCTGCATTCCATAAGCTGCTAATATGAGGCTAGCTCAAACACTTAAGTAAGGTTTTTATGCTTGGTTCGGCGGGCCATGCACAAGGAGCTGCAACAAGTGTGTTCGGTGTGTCACACAGTTACAGAGTGTCTCCGAGGTTGTGGATTCTGTGACCGGTTATTGGTGAGTTCTGCTTCGGGAGTGGCTGTAGTTGAAAACCAAAATCGCTGGGAGATGATGTGGGCTAAAATGGCTGATGCTTAGCCAAGGATAGTGACTGATTGGACTTCGGACAACCAAATTTGACTCTTTGTGGCATTCTATGGCCGGGAATTCGGAAAAGGCCAGTATAATTGTCGCTTGTCTTTGTGTTAGAGTTCTAGCTTGCTGGTTACTCCTTGGTAAATCTCGGCTGCATTCCATAAGCTGCTGATGTAGTATGAGGCTAGCTCAAACACTTAAGTAAGGTTTTTATGCATGGTTCGGCGGGTCATGCACAAGGAGTTGTAACCTGTGTGTTCCGTGCATGTCACAGGCTGTCTCCGAGGTTCACCCACAAGCGGTGGTAAACACTCAATTTCGCACGGTGCTAAGAGCACCGTAAGCTTAGGCCAAAAGGCAGGTGACGCACCAATTGTGCTACAATAAGAAATTCAAGTAACTTTTTTTTTAAATCAATGTATTTAATTTTTTTTTAATTGTGTAGAATATTCAATTTAGTTTTATATATCTAATTGTTTTTGAAGATGATGACCGTAAATGAACTCCTCCATGCTCATCTGATCAGAAAATTATTCATTGTTGCCTGAAGGGTTGAAGTCGGGATCGCTTCAATTATTGTTTTAATGGACTGCTTCAATTCAGTCAAATTCCTTGGTTTCGTTTTGTTCACCTCTTGCTTGACAGAACCCCATAAAAAAGTCTGGTGCAGTCAGGTCAGATGACCTTGGGGGCCAGTGGAAAGTGGAGTTTATGGATGTGAGTTTGTTTGGAAATTTTCTTTGGAGTTCCGCCATAACCGGTCTGTGCAGTTGCTGTTGAAACGGATACGTCTTCGGCGTAGTTCAAGTCATCATGAATTATCCGTTGTAATGCCCGCCTGCTAGTTCCAATTGATTTGCGATGGTACGTCCTTCGTTCGATGCTTCCAGATTCGGCAAACATATTTACCAGCCTCATAATGGTCCATCTACTCGGAGGAGTGCCGCGAAACTCCCGCCTAAATTGTCTTTGGATGAAAATGAAGGTCTGCGGAACATGGTGCTGCTTCACTATCCAAATCCTTTTTTCGGTATCCCAAGCACTCATTTTAATAAATCTAAATTAAAAAAAAATAAGCCGATTACTCACACAGAAAAAAAGTTATTACGTTTTATTTTCGTGCGGCACCCTTAGATGGGATCTCATCAAACAAGTTCAAGTTTAATTCAGTATTACCGTAAGACTCCAATCTTTCTACTACTCTGTTTCTTATTTTTCTAAATCACCTTTTATGTCAAACTTCCCATCGTGTCTACTCTTTAGCAGGTGATAGCAGCTATTGCCGTTCGTATTTGTTCGATTAATAAGGCAATGCTGTCGAAGATTGATACCATGAGGCAAACTATGAATCACGATCTTCTTACAATCTCTGAATGGGATCGTGCGAATAGGGTCGATATGCTTACGCACCGTTGCATAACCGAAAATGTTGCTCCATCTGTAATGTATAGATATTAAGGAACCAGAAGCTCTTGTTGATATTCCTCTGATCCAACTTTTCAATTCTCAAGAGAAGCATTCAAGTCCCTCGGGTTCTTAAGATACTTTATTTCATCAGATCTCCTTACTATTTATACCATCTAATATTGGACCGAAAACGGTATACAACTCTTTTTATGTTTGGAGTTGTGCTTCAAAATCAGTTTTGAAGTTAATCGATAGCGTACAGGAAATAGCAAAGAAGCTTATCTGTGACAGTAGGGAAGCCAACTATATTGACTCACTGGAGCTTCGTCGCCATTTGGGGTGTATTTTACTGTTTTATCGGCACTGCAATGGAATGTTCTCTAGTAAAATTAGGGAACTCGTTCTTTGCTGACAATAACTCGTTCTTCATTAAGAGCATATCAATTTTTGTGTGATACGCCAGTGAATTGCACTATACATTACAGAAATAATTCGTTCTTTGGCCTTTTCGTATGTTGAATAAGGCCACTTTCCTGCCACCTTCAGTCTGGGAAGATTGATATCAAATCATATAATACCTTAATTATGTACCCTGACTCCCTCCAATGACAACGTCATGTACAAGTAACAGATTCTTTTTACATCAAGTGTTAGAACTAGAACCGGTCGCTACTACTTGGGAACCGATCGCGTGACTAGTTCTGGGACAGGTTCTCTTTCATCTAGGATCTATCCGCAATGAGAGCACGCTGGAGTCTTTTGAAGGAAGGGTTAAAAAAGTGGGAGATCGCCTGGATGAAGTATGTTGAAAAATAAAAATGATATAAAATTTGGAATGAATTTTCCCAGTGTATTTCAAAAGTTTCTTCTTGAATAACTTCTCTCATTAGAAACAATTTAAATCCATGACACTTTAATAAAAGTATAATGTGTAATTTACAGACGAAGCCTTGGGTCATTTAAGATTTTCACAGAACTTATTTTATTTCAACTATTTTTCATACACTTTTCTTTAATTCATAACAAAAAAATATATATATATATATATATCCCTAGAGTTTTCCTTAAATTTCAAACATATTCAAAGCTTTATTAAAGTCTTTTGTTTTGGAAATTCAATAAAAAGAAAATGCAACCGACCGACCGACCGACCCTCTTTACAACAATGTACTCTCTCATATGAATTAAAATGAAACTAGTTTCCAACCAAGTCTACTTCTTACCCAAACGAATAAATTGCACGTGTGCTGTGATTTCTTTAAGGAACTTTATTAGAAATTACTGTGTGATATGACTTGACCATAATCACAAAAATACACCAGAAGATGATGCCAACATCTCAACATTTAAAAATCTAGTTTTGAAAGATTCGACACAGAATTTATGGGGTGTGTTTTGGGAATCATCCTTCTTTAATATTGATTGCATTGAAACTCTGCAGGATCTGGTTTTTTTTTTATAAATTACCTCTAATTTATAAACAATTTTTCATTTTAATAATGTCAATTATTCTTTAAAATTGTTTATCACATTGTTCTTATACACATTGCATGTCGGCATGTGTGTGTTGTTGTTGTTGTTGTTATTCTTGGAAATACAACATATAATAAAATATGAACTTCCTTTTTGACATTTCATCATAAAAGAAAGGAAGAACAGGAACTTTCTAATGTTTAACATATAATTAATCTTTTGCAATTAGCCCATGTTTTGATTTTTGTTCATTGGCTTTCTGTTTTTTTTTTTGTTTGAACATTTTCATTTTGTTAATTTTTTTTTCTTAAATTATTTTTCCTGCAAGAAGTTCAATTCAGTTCAAAGTTTTAAGAAGTTTTGTTGTTAAATTGGATTTTTCTCTGCTCTTGTTTAATAGTTAACAAGGTTATGATCTATAGATTTTTCTATTGTTTGGTCAAAACACAATGAAGAAGAGTTAATTGTTGGAAAAAAATCGAGGTTTGAGCAATAGAAGATAGAAGATGGAGAAAATGGTTTAGTGCAAGAAGATTGAGGTTTATTTAATAATTTTATCGAAGATTTGCGTGTTTCTAGGTCAACCTTCGAGAGCAATCAAATAATATTCAAGCATCCTTTTTTGTTTAAAGAAATTGATATAAATCGATATAAATTTGCTTATTACCGGCTACCAAACGCTAGACAACAAGACCACCAACGTTAAAATTAGTAGTAACAGTTGATCAAACTGTACTTTCAGCCGCTACACGAAGGAGCTGCATAATGTATGTCCAATTTGACCATTTTGTTCTTCTTCTTGGACCAGTACTCAGGGGATGACCCCTACTCATGCATTGTGCATTGTGCTGGAACTAGGAAAATTGATTGTGGGAGGGAGGATAAAGGGAGTAGTGTTTGTGGACGTTAGATTTGAATCTTTCAACATTGAAACTGTCAGGAGAGATCTCTGCAGGGAGTTTATACCACATACGAACTGTTCGGCCAAAGAACAACGAGTTCTCTCTATAATGCGTAGTGCGATTTACTGGCGTATCGACCACAAATGGATGTGCCCCTAATTAAGAACGTGTTGTTAGCAAAAAAGAGTGGGTTTCGGGAACCAGTTCCCTGATTTCATCAGGGCACATTCCATTGTAGTAACGATGAAACAGCGAAACGCACCCCACATTGCGTCGATGCTCAAGCGAGTCAATAGAGTTGGCTACCCTACTGTCACCGATGAGCTTATTTGCCCTCTCCTGCACCCGGTCGAGTAACTTCAAAATATACTTTGAAGCACCGGCCCATACATGAGAGTTGTATTCCATTTTCGGTCGGATATAGGTGGTATAAATAGTAAGGAGATCAGATGGAGTGAAGTATATCTTACACCGTCTGAAGAAACCAAGGCACTTGAATGCTTCATTTGAGACTTGAAAAATGTGATCAGTCCAATGTGAACGTCACACTGGATTTTCATGCCAAGAACATCAAGAGCTTCTGATTCCCTAATACTTACGCCAGCCATACTTACAGATTGAGCAACAGGCTCAGTCGTACGTGCCCACATTTTCTTCTCAATATTCCGCGTTGAATTGGATTTTTTTATTGGTACGACCTTGTAATACCTTGTAATTTTGTCAGACGAAAAAATTTTTTTAATTCATCTAAACCATTGAAAGTAACGATCAGTTAGTTAGAATGAAGTTCACCCAAAAATCGTGAACATCCTAGAAATTTGAGTATAAACTACAGGCACTACGTGATTCCCATAGGGTCCTTACCAACAACTAGTACAGGATGCGGTTAACTAGCGGTAATAGTTAACATGATACCACATGGAACTCTGGCTAACCGCGATCTTCCGATATTAAGGCGCACACGAGCGTGGGACACCTTCCCCGTCTAGTAATACATCAAGGTGGTGAGAATCACCAAGAACAAGTGTGTTTACGGTTTTAGATCAAACATGTCAGTGTATGCTCAATATTCATGTGGATAACTGCCACAGCGAGCTTATCTCACACCGGCTGAATATATCTCCTTGGTAAGGAACGGATTCTATCTATAACTCATACCGTCCTCCCTGCGATTTGGTCGATGGTCTTTCGATACCCTTGGCACCACAATTAAGTCCCCAGTCGGATCTTGAACTCATATTAGACATATGGGGTCTAATCACGGCATTCGATATCGAGTACACTATCGTATCGAATAAAATTACGACATGGATGGATTACCGCATTCGATAGCATCGTAGCGTAATGTTTAAAAAGGTTGCCAAGTTTATTTTACACCGGTTGTTGAATCGACTAAGAATTTGTAATATATTAAGGAAAAATTGTATGTTTCTAGTAGCTAGTACAACAACCAAGTCAATTGGCCAACTCTAATAAGGTTTATAGGTAATGTTCCATGCTTTTTTGCAAAACAAACACAATAAAAGAAAATATTATATTCGATCGCTCTAGTGCTTTCGAGTGGAGTTTAAACAGAAGCTACTCGATTATCGTATGCCGTGATCATAAAAGGAAAAATTTCGATAAATTCTGCTCGATATCGTATGCGGTGATTAGACCCCTGGACTGGTAGCACTCGCCACAAGAACATAAGAATTGATATACAAACAATCACAACCACCCTCACGGCACCCATACAAAGTAAAACATATTCCTTTTCAATTACTTCTACTCAACCGATTCTTATGAAACTTTGCGCACACATTAAGCTTTTGTTTACAAACTACATCATGATTAATAAATTAAGTAAAGTGCGACTTTGGCTCGCACACGAAGGGTTCCATAAGAATACACATATGTATGTATATCCCTTTTCGTTTTTGCTCCCCTTTTTTCATTTTTTAAAATTTTTTCGTTGTGCTTTTTTGTTTGATTTTAGTTCTTTTTTATTTTTAAGTTGTTTTTGGCGATTTTTTTTTGGTTTGCTTTTTTAATTTTCGTGATTTTTTTCGTTTTTTCCTGACGATTTTTCGTTTTTTTGTTTTTTTTGCCGATTTTTTTAGTTTTGGCGATTTTTTGGACTTGGAGTTTTTTAAAAGTTTTTTTCATTTTGGCGCTTTTTTCGGTTGTGTGGATTTTTTTCGTTTTTTTTCAGTTTTGGCGCTTTTTTCGGTTTTGTGGATTTTTTTTCGGTTATTGGTGATTTTTTTTAATTTTAGCGATTTTTTTTCGTTATGACACTTTTTTTCGTTCTGGCGATTTTTTTTCGTTTTTTGGCAATGTTTGGTTTTTTGCAATTTTTTTTGTTTTTTTTTGCCGATATTTTAGTTTTGGCGTTTTTTTTTTGTTCTAACGTTTTTTTTCGCTTTTTGACGCTATATTTTTATTTTACCGATTAATTATAGATTTGGCGCTTTTTTCAGTTTCCCCGCTTTTTTTGGGTTTTTGGGGATTTTTTCGGTTTATTGTGATTTTTTTAGCGATTTTTTTTTGTTTTAACACTTGTTTTGGCGATTTTTTTGGTTCTTGGCTATTTTTTGTTTGTTTTGGTGCTTTTTTTTGTTTTGACCCTTTTTTTTGTTTTGGTGATTTTTTTTCATTTTTGGCGGTTTTTTCATTTATTGATGATATTTTTAGTTTTAGCGATTTTTTTATGCTGTAGTGTTTTTTTCGTTTTGACGACTTTTTTCGGTTTTTGGCGTTTGTTTTAGTTTTTTTTGTCGATCATTTTAGTTTTGGTGATATTATGAGTTTTAGCGATTTTTTAATTTTGGTGCTATTTTCCTTTAAGCGTTTTTTTCATTTTGGCGATTTTTCGTTTTGAGATGTTTTTAGTTTTATAATGTTTTAGTTTTAGCGGAACACCCTTTAATTTTACACTATTGGTGTACGGAACCCTAAAAAGTGGGCAGTGCCACGCCTAAGGAAAGTAAATTGTCTTTTTCAATAACTTCTAATAAACCAATTCTTATGAAACTTTGCAAACGCATTTAGCTATCGTCACAATACTACATTATGGTTAGAAAAGTTTGCAATGCCACTCCCATCATTTTTTTTTTTTCGAAAATTGGATGGGCAATTTACCCTCTCGAAATATTGATTATAACATAATTTCGCCATTTATGAACCGATTTTCAAAATGATTTTTTTTGTTTGAAAAGGTTTACTTGCAGTTTGCTCTCATAATTTTTTTCCGAAATTCGGACGGGTAGTTGGCCCGCCTGAGATATTACTTCTGGCATAACTCCGCCATTTATAAATCGATTTGGAAAAAACTTTTTTTTATTTGGTGAAAGTATGTGATGGCAGTTTGGTCCTATAGAAATTTAAGTGGAAATGACGCGGATAGTGGATAGTCTCACAACTCCACAATTTATGAACCGATTTAACATTCTTTTATTTGAAAGTTTTTGTACTATGAAAAATTTCGGATTGGCTCTTTGTGTGGAAATCGTTTTTTTTTTGTCGCCACAATTATTGTAGTTAGCGGAACATAACACTTCGATAAATACATATAGTAGTTAGTTAGCTTTATTAATTTTCTTGTTGCGTAGTATTATTATTAATTGCCACCACTGTTTTGTAAAATGTTACTAAATTCCAAGCAACTGAAAGCCCATTTAACACCCCTTTACTTATAATTTATCATATTTGTAAAAGAAAATTCGTTTTGGTTTATTTGCATGTAAATTATTTATTTCCTATTCACTAAATTTTCGCTTATTCATCATTATTTTTCACAACTCATAATTATGATTATTGAAAAACGCTTAACTTGTGTGTGTACATACTTACATATGATTTTTAACAAACAAACGGTGGGATGCCGATAAGAAAATTTGCCTACTGAGAATTGGTTGGTTGGTTGGTTGGCTGGCTGGCTGGCTGGCTGGCTGGCGGTGGGGTTGGTTTTCTAGACATCTCCCTCCATTTGATGATTACAAGCGTAAATGTTTTAGCACGCCAGGACTTTTGCTTTGATGTAAAACATTTAAAAAACACTTATAAACACAGCAATGATATAATTGCTGGAGGAACTTTAAGTTAAGTAATGTAAATGTTGCCATTATAAATTGTTATAAATTAAAATTATAATTTTTATTTGCATTTCTATTGATATGAATTACTTATCAACGTATGCAAAGTCGTTAAACAGTTACTCCCTTCCCGTTTTTCTTTTTTACTGTTTAAGAAAGGGAAGGCTGATAAGGAAATCCTTTGCTTCATGATGATCCTTCTTTTTTTTTGGTTTTCTTTGAAGGAAGTGGCAAATGTGAAAAGCATGTGTGTGTGTGTGTGCGTGTGTTTTTTTTGTTGCGTTAAGCCATAAAAATTAAAAATGCATAAATTTTTATGATTTGTATTTATTTGATTTCACTGTCATTTTACAGGATCCCTTTTGAATTTTTGTTTTGTCTGGAATATCTGTGGCATGAAAAATTTCTTTTTAATTTTCTTCTATGCTTTTTTTTCATGTTTGTTCATTCAATAAAGAACTTTTCTTTTTTCTCCTCGTCGTCTTCTTGTTGTTGTGTAAAGGCCTTTTGTTGCAAAGTTGTCATAAATCTTTCGCGTTCATATGTGCTACCAAAAAAAAAAAAGAAAAAACTTTTATTAAATATAAAGAAAAGATTTAAATTTTAATTACAAAAGCTTTGAAAAGATATCACAGCGGTGTAAAGTTTTTCCAACTGGTTTTCTTACAAAGAAACTTTTAATGCCTTTCAAAGTCTTTAAATTCCATTGAAAATCATTCACAGTCAGTATTATTCACATGTGTGTGGTGGTGTCCTTGTGCTAGATATTTTTCTTAATGCTATTGTTAATAAAAATGAAAAAAAAAAAACAAAAATAAGAGAAGGATGTAATACCTTAATTTCTTTATGGGGTTTGTTCCTTTTTTTCTTTGGAGAACAAACAAAAACCATATTTCTTGTCTGGCTGGTAATAAAATCTTACGACTACTGGTTTTCGCTTTTATTATTTCTAATTTTCATTAGATTTTCAATTGAATCATCCATCTATCAACTTTATTTCTATATTTTTTATTATTTCTTTAGTTTGTGTCCGCTATAAAACTGTTATTCTTAAGATTCTTTTTCTATAGTTGGTTTAGTAAATGATTTATAGCCTCTGAATTTGTTTTTATTTTTATTATTAAAAGTGAAACTAATAAACCATGACATGCTGACATGCCGTTACATAGACATTTAGATGTTTTGATGTCCTTTGTTAAATCGATCCGTGCGTTAATGTTGTATTTATGGATCTTTAAAGTGTAATTTTTAAAAGAGTAGCTGGCTCATCATCGCCCAGACTAAATGACTGAAGCTACACTCGAAAGAAAAATACCAATGTAAAATCAACTTGTCGCAATGTTGTTTAGAAATCATATTAAATTTCTGCAAAAGTACAGACTTTCTTCAAAATTAAAAATTATTAATTTAACCTTTAATCTCGTTAATTTAAAGTTTTTCACTGTTAAAACAACATTGTTCAATATTGAATCCATAAAATTCAGTTTTTCTTATGTTTTATTATGTACTAGCTATACCCGGCGTGCTTCGCTACCCCATTGTTGTGCAGATATAGAAAACTTATTTAAATTGGCTAGCTTTTTTTGGCGATCTTTTTAGTTTTGGCGAATTTTTGCGTTTTAGCGATTTTTTAATTTTGGCGATTTTTCGTTTTGACTTTTTTAATTCTGGAATTTTTTAGTTTTAGATTTTTTTTAAATTTCAAGAGTTTGCCTCTTACTGTTTCCAAGATACAGCAAACTGTTTAAACTACATAGTCAAAATTACATTAACTTTAAGAACACCCTTTAATTTTTGTTGTGTTAAATATTCTACAGACTACACCAATTAACACTAAATTTAAAAATTTCGAGAGTCTGTATAAAAGTGTCTGTATATTACATTAGTATTTCAACATGTTTCGTAGCTAGCTTTAGAACACCCTTTAACCTTTAGCCCGTAGCTCTTACGGCTCTCGAGAAAACAGCCTGTGACAGACAGAAAGACATATCGAAAACAATAAGATTAATTTACAGTTTTGGTGTACATAGCCCTACAAAGAACCTTTTCCAAAGAGTAACTTTTCAAAAAGTAACTATTTTCAAAAGAGTACCATTCTCAAAAAGTACCCTTTCCAAAAATATTTTTCAAAAAGTACCATTTCTTAAAACTTCATTTTCAAAGAAGTAGGTTTTCGAAAAAGTAGCTTTACTTTAAAATTTAAACCGTTAACAAAAAAAGTACCAAAATTATATTTTTACCCTTTTTTGGCCCCTAAATGTACAAATTTCAAAACAAGTACATAACACATATCCACTCATTTTTCTATCTTATTATGACGCTTTTGGAATTTTATGTCTACCTTACTTAGTTTCGGAGATATAAGAACACCGAGTTTACCCGTTTTTACCCCTTTTAATCTAGTTAGAATTTAAGTTTTCAAAAATTCGTTCTTAGAGAATATATATTTACAAACAAATGCATTCAGTATGTGTATCAATGTGCATAAAAAATAGTTGTATGGAAAAAAGTACCAAAATGGGCTACCAATTTTACCCATTATATATTCAAATTTGAAAAAACAAGAAACTGTTTTTGAGGGCTTTTTAAGGAGAGGAGAATGAATTTCAAGTTTAGTTTCTAACTTTATTACTTTAGGAGATAAACTGTTAACAAAAAATGTACCAAAATTATATTTTCACCCTTTTTCGGCCTCTAATTGTACAGATTTTAAAAAAGTTTTAGACACCTGTCCGCTCATTTTTCTATCTTATTATGATGCTTTTAGAATTTTATGTCTACCTTACTTAGATTCGAGGATATAAGGTTACCGATTTTACCCGTTTTTACCCCTTTTAATCCCCTTAGAATTAAAATTTTCAAAAATCCTTCCTTAGTGAAAATATACAAACATATCCATTCACTATGTATATCAATTTGCATAAAAAATAGTTGTATGGAAAAAGTACAAAAAAGAGCAACGAATTTTACCCTTTATATGTTCGAATTACAAAAAAGTACCAAAACATGTTTGAGGGCTTCGTAAGTATAGAAGAATGCATTTTAAATTTAAATTCTATCCTTATTACTTTAGGAGATAAACGGTTAACAAAAAAAGTACCAAAATTATATTTTTTACCATTTTTCGGCCCCTAAATGTAAAAATTTCAAAAAAAGTACCAAACGCCCGTCCGGTTATTTTTTGACCTTATTGTGCTGTTTTTGGAATTTTATGTCTACCTTAGTTAGATCCGGAGATATAAGGTTACCGAATTTACCCATTTTTACCCCCTTAGCGTTTGAATTTCCCAAAACCCCGTCTTAGTGGTTCTATACATCCTAGCTTTAGTGGTTTGGGCGACGATGAATCAGTCAGTCAGTCAATCACTCAATAACGTTACTCTTTTATTAATATAGATTATAAAATCTATTTTTATCACGTTAAATAAAAGTTGCATCTACTTTAGTGAATCAATGAAAAATCAACGTTATATTTCATATTAAATCAACATGACTATAAATTTAATTTGAAATAAATTTTCAGCCCGATTATGAATAACAATTCCCCGGGAATTTTTTCCTATTCCCACTCCCGGGGAATTGTTATTCATAATTGGGCTGAATATGCACAAAACACCACATAGCATAGTTTTTCCCCTTGTTTTGCAAAAAGTCTTACAAACATTTTTTATTTGTCAAAATCTAAATACACTGCTAAAAACTACTCATAGTTTTGTAAATTTTGATATGTGATATGTCTAGCTTCCTTACTCTTTTAAACGTGTAAAATTAATGGACTTATAAATAAAAACTCGTACTGAAATCGCTTTACTTGGAGTTAAAATTGTAACGTTCCTCACTACGTATACTTAATATTATTAAGTATACGTATCGAGGGTATAAGGTGTGCTCTCAGCATATTTATGTAAAACACTACGAGTAAAATTTTTTTGAAACATTTTAGTCCTCTAACTCTGCGCTGTATGTGCCTTTTTTGTCCTTTTCTTTTGAAAAGGGTAGAAAACCTACAAAAGCTATATATTTGTCATAAAGTTCTACTGTAAGTCTTCAAAGACATCAAATTTCGTACTTATTCACAATTAGTGCTAAAATATCTCACGAAACCGGATTATATGAGGATGGATAAAAACTACTTTTCAGCTTCCATATTTTTTAAAATGATTAAAAATAAATATTTTTGTTTATTTCGGATATTCTTCACAAAATTTACAAAATAATTTTCGACAGGTTAACGCATTAGTATGTTACTTTTTCTTGGAATATCATTCACTAAACTTTACATATATGACAGAAAACAAAAAAAAATTCAGCGTTTTTTTTCTGAGAAAAGCTCGCCATTTATGCTTTAACAAACATAAATGACGTAAGATTTTATCTCTGCCAAAAGAAACATTTAAACATGACCAATCTATTTTTGTTGGATGATGTAAGATGTTAAACACAGATGAAGTAAAGTTATGAAAAAATAACATTTTCGGTTGATAAACAATTCAGGTAGATTTCACAAGAATTTCATAAAAATTTTGGAAAAAAAAAGGAACTCAGTAGTACATAATACAAAAAAGGGTTTATTTATACATAGATATTTATTTATACATACATATGAGGCATTCCGCACCAAATCGGACGGTTTGAAAAAAATTTTTTTTGATTGTCCCAATTTTGTAAGCTTCGCCTACGATAAACCAAGCTAACTATTGTTGTACATGTTTAAACATGTTTTCTTTATGTCATAATTTGCATTCTGATTGGCAGTTTTAAATTAGACCGCAGAAACTACACATGTATTCAGCTTACGTACAAGCAAAACCAAAAATAAAAATAAGAGTTGGAAAAATTGGAATAAAGAATCAAAAGGTGAGATTTCGTTCGGCACACCATATTGATAAAAGGAATAAGATAACTCATATTCTATTTCCTCATAAAATTTGGTGAAATAGCTGATGTTTCATTAATATTAGTATCCACGATCAAACGTGGTAAAAGCGAACAAAGGACGCTGATGATGACAGCGTAGCGGCTGTCGAAATTAGTAGTGAGTGATTCCACGTAAAACGGCCCTATGCAAGGAAAAAATAATATTCTTATTTTTTTAATTAAAATCTCTCAAGTGATGTTTTTTGAGCATGACAATTATAGAACAAATAGAAGAATACATTATTTAATATTTTTAAGCAATTAGAGGCACTTTTAACTGATCATCCAGGAAACATTTTGCTATCCCTCTTTGTATGTTTAATATTTATTTCAGATTTTCTCTTATTCCCTTTCTCATTATTAATAAAAACCGTTATCTCTGAAAAGAATATACTTTTTTTCGCTTTTTATTGAATTTAAAAAATATTCAACTAGAGTATTCTCCAGTCCATAATAGAACGGATAGCAAATAATTTAATGTGTTATTATTTTCTTATGATTTATTTTTATATTATTTATATTAATGAAATCAATAAAAAGTGTTATTTCTTCGAATTTTTTAAAATTTTCGTATTAGGTCACACCCGTCGGTCACACCCGTCACATTTTAAAAATGGTTTTTTTTTTGTTAAGAAAACTGATTTTTTTATGTCAAACAGTAAATACTTAATACAGCTAAAAACACTTTGAACAGACAGCAATACCAAAATTATTGTGCACGTTATAAGTAAAAATTTTACAGAATTTATGCTGAAAGTCATAATTATTTAAAACTAAAATTTGTAAGGTCACACCCGGCTAAATGGAATTACTCTAGTACTAATCCGTTCTGCTAGTCTGATTAGATATTCTAATATTCCACTCTTAAAAAATAATTTGAATTTACATTAATTCAATTGTTGTGAACTTAAGCCGAATAATAATAATAATAATAACTTCCGACTTTAAAAATTTTTTTAATATTTTTATTTTTATATTTTTTGCTCATAAATTTCTAAATAATTGCCCAAATTGCACAATTCTTTTGATTTTCGATATGTTTTCCAGAAGAAAATAGAAAAAAAACTATTTTTTTTATATTAATTTTTCGGTTTGAAATGTCAAATCGTATTTTTGAAAATGAGTTTATTTTTTGATTTTTTTTTTGAAATTTCTAATTCTTAACTTCTATCCACCCAACAACTTTTAAGGCCGATCCGGTAGTTGGCCTTCCATAACTAAGGGTGGCTGAGTGGTATTGATGCTAGCCTGTCATTTCAGAGGTCGTGAGAGTTTTCCGTAGACAAGCTAATCGCTTTGCGGGTTGTGTTTGTTAAAAAAAAAAAACTATTTATATTTTGATTTTTTGAAAATTTGTAAGTCTTGTCTTTATGGTATACGATATGTTCAGCACTTTTATGTAAAATACCACAAGTAACATTTTTGTGGTATATTTTAACCCTCTAACTCTTCGTGTATGGATAATCTTGCCCCTTTCTTAAAAAAATATTTCCCATAAAATTCTACTATAGGTTGAAACCTATACTATACCTACTATACCTATACAACTTTAACGCCAGAAATCAGTCAAAACATAAAATGTGTTTAAAGGCTAATTTGGTACTTATTTACAATTAGTACTCGGTATCCTTATCTCGTAAGCCTTACGTTTAAGGTATAAGATGTGTTCAGCACTTTTATGTAAAACCCCACGAGGAAAATTTTTGTACAATAATTTTGGCCGCTATATCGCCGCTGAAGGGGAGTTTTTTTGGCATTTTTTTAAGAAAGGGTCAAAATGACCCATACAGCGAAGAGATAGAGGAATAAGATATTCTACAAAAATGATGCTTGTTGTGTTCTACATAAAAATGCTGAGCATATTGTACACAGTAAACACAAGACTTACAATATTTTTTATGCTCTATAGAAATTATTTTTTTTAATTTTCAAAAATCGAAAAAATAGTGAAAGTTTTTGGGTTCAAAATTAAAAATTTTCAAAAAAATTCTAAGAATATACTCATTTCCAAAAATATGATTTGAAATTTCAAATCCAAAAATCTAAATAAAAAAATTATCAAAAATATTTTTTTCTATATATTTTTCCTGGAAAAATATTGAAAAACAAAAACTAAAAAATTTTTTTCCAATTTGGACCGTTATTAAGAAAGTTATGAGCAAAAAAACTAAAAAAGTGATTTTTTGAGTAATCAAAAAATCTCTAAATTTACCAGGAAGGCTCTTTTGAGAGGTACTAAAAAAAATATCACAAAAGTGTAGTCTAGGAGCCAGGGACATGTTTGGTCCATTATTTCTTCTCGAACTATAATTGATGAGAAACATCATGGAGTAGTATCATAAAGTGTAGGCAAAAGCAGAGCCACTCATAGAGAGGTAAAATGTAGGACCGACCTCCTTAGTTTTTTCCTTTTCAAAATTTTTTCCGATCATACTTAACCCCTATCTCCATTCCTTAAAGGGGCTTCCATACAAAGTCAAAAATTTTATAAAATTCTAGATAATTGGCCCCTACAGGCCATAGGATGCTCCTAGATGGGTCAATGTAGGAGCAACATCCCTTTATTTTTTCTATTTAATAATTTCTCTGAACATACCTACCGCCTATCTTCATTCCTTAAGGGGCTCCCATACAAAATTTACAACACAGACAGTTCCCCCTAGGAGGGTAAAATGTATAACTGACCTCCATTGGTTTTTTTGTTCCCAACATTTTCTCCAAACATTACTTGCCCTCTATCTCCACTCCTTATGGGGACTCCCATACAAATAAGGTGGCCTGATGAAATTGTTAAATTTGGCCGCAGCAGCGCATAGGATTGACCCAGACGGGTCAAATGTATTACTGACTCCTATTAGTTTTTTAGCAACACCATTTTTTTCGAACATACCTACCGCCTATCTTCATTCCTTAAGTGGGCTTCCATACAAAATTTACAATACAGAATAGAAATATATTGAAGAAAAAGTGCTATAACTATTTATTTGTATGGGAGCCGCCTAAGCGGTGGAGCAAGTGTATTTTAAGAAAATTTTGGGAACAAAAAAGTAATGTCATACCCCCTAGAGGGAACTCCCAAGGAGTTATGGTAAATTTTTAATTTTATGAAGAGGCATGCTCAGTAAAAATTTTAGTGCTTAAAAACTAATGGGAGTTAGGCATACATTTGACTCGTCTAGGGCCATCCTAGGCGCTGATTACGCCAAATTTAACAATTTCATTAAACCGCCTTATTTGTATGGAAACCCCCTAAGGGGTGAATGTAGGGGCAAGTATGTTTTGAGAAAATGTTGGGAACAAAAAACTAATGGAGGTCATTTATACATTTTACTCCTTGCCAGTTATAGCACTTTTTCTTAAATATATTTCTAGTCTGTATTGTAAATTTTGTATGGGAACCCCTTAAGGAATGGAGATAGGCGGTAGGTATGTTCAGATAATTTGTTAAACAGAAAAATATAAAGGGGGTCGCTCTTACATTTTACAACGCTAGGAGCATCCTAGAAATTTATAAAATGTTTGACTTTGTATGGGAGCCTCCTTAATGAATGGAGATAGGTGTTAAGTATGATAAAAAAAATGTCAAAAAGTAAAAACTATTGTGGGTCGGCCCTACACTTTACCTCTCTAGAAGTAATTTTGTGGCAGTTATGAAGTTTTTTTTTTTTTAATTTTTCCCTTTTTGCCCGCACTTTAAAAGTATCAGCTGGCGGTCCTTCCACCGCTATACAGCCAGCAACAGGCGCGGATCCAGCTTGAGCTTTTGGGGGGCAACTTCTAAGTAAAACATACTATTTTTCCATACTTCTTTTAAAAACTCTATAGAAACGTACTCGGTTGGGGGGGGGGGGGGCTTTAGGATACTACTCCCTGATGCGTCTCACCAATTATCATTCGGGAGGAACTTGGTTATGTAAAATTGTCACTGGCTCCCGGAATATTGGGACAACCAAAAAAATTTTTTTTTCAAACCGTCCGATATGGCGTGCAATGCTCCATATAGTACTGTTGTGTTTGGGGATTTTATTGTGTGCGTGTGTGTGTCGTTTCTTCTGCTTAATAATACTATGTATTCTTCTTTAGACTAGTAAATTTATTGCAATGAATCCCTCAGGAGTTGACTCATCTTTATCCTGTTGCTGCTGTACTTTTTGTTTTGTTTTTTTTTTGTATCTTCTTGTTGTTGTCTATGTACAATAACAATAGTTAGAAAACAACCAGCAAAAAAAAACATAACTTTAACTTAGAAGTTACTTTATTCAATTGAATTTGAACAAGTCTTCTTAAGGGATGATTTAAATTTTCATTCAAGATTTTTTAAATGAGAGCCAGTGCTGATAATAAAGAGACTTTCAAAATGATGTAATTTCCATTTTAAAGGAATTCCTTTAAGCTAAAAGAAGGGGATTTTTCTTACTCTCCATCGCGCACTCACTCGCTCACTCTCTTGTTTACTATTTTGATAAAACTTCCCTTGGTGAATAAATTGTTGTTGTTTATGTATTTTACTCACACAAACCTGTACATATTTGTGTCGTTCTGTCATAACATCTTAAGTCTAAAAATCGTGTTTGGAGATATTACCAATTTAATGTAAAACATGTAGTGTTTTTGTTTTCGAATAGAAAAACAGAAAAATTAAAAATAGAGTATTTGAAAACGGATTAGACCCAAATGTGGATTGTAAGAAGATGGACCAGAATATGATCTTAACTCGAATTTAAATTAACTCGACTTAAGATATTATGATAATACAACACAGAATATACCCTGAAGGAAGACAGGGGCCAAGTGTCTCCAAGTCACCACTTTTGTCGACAAGCTTGGTAACTTTTTGGTAACATTGTCAACGAATCGTCTACACTTTTTATTTTGCCTTTAATGGGAAGAGAAGTTTTTGACAGCTACAAAACGATTTTTTATTCTCTCATTTTGTTGCGTTGAAATTAAATAAGGCTGCACGCAAAACTAAAAATTTTCGTCAAAAATCTAATTTAATTGCCTTACCTAGTAAAAAGTTTCATATGTGTTGACTGACTATAATCATTCAAATGCACTAGTGAATCACTGGTGCCAATGTCTCAATGTGGCCCCATAAGAACCACCTAGTCTATAGTAAGTCCATAGTTCCGAGGTCACTACTGGAATCTCAATGACAAGCACATGCTAAATGTCTATAGCATAGAATATTGCTTGGGGTAAAAGTAGTCATTAGTACTGGGGCAAAGTCAATAGTGAATCAGTACATTATAAATTTATAGTCTTTGGTTCTATTATCGACATTTCCTTCAGGATATTCAACCACACACACACACATACGTGCACCACATATTGATACAAATTTACGCACGCAAACTTTAAATACTATTCGCGGTGTATCCTTTTTTAAGTTCCTTTATGCATACATATGTACATACGTACATAATATTCCATTAAATGAAAAATTTCAAGGATGTTTTTTTTATTACTACACATTCTTCCTGTTTGTTTTCTCTATGATTTTAATTTTTTTCTCTTTTCGTATTTATTAACATGAGTTCCTTAAGGTTGCTTTATTATCAGTGAGAAAGCGACTCATTGACACAGTTATCTGGTGCAATTCAGGGAAGTCGGTCGTCGTCATTTTCATCGTTTTATTTTATTTCCTAATAAAACAATATAAATCGCGAAAATTCTTAGCAGTATAGTGTCTAGTGTAAGTTGTTATACGTTTAGTTTTTCTTCTCTTTAAACTTGTAGTTTGTTAAATGTTTTGCTAAAAATAAACGATTTGTTTTTCTATTAAGAAAACTTAAAAGTTTTTTAATTTGTAAAAAGGACTAAAATAACAAATAATCAAAAAAAACTCTATAAAATCAATAATACTCAAAATAAACGAAGTAAAATTTAATGACAGAAAAAAGTGGATAAGATACTACAAGGTAATTAATTATTATAAATTCTATTGACTTAAAAAAGTAATGAAAAAATATTAAAAATTTTCTTATTCAAAATCTTTAGATAACTTTTCTAGAGACCATTGATACGATAATAACTTTATCGATAAGTTCTTTAAATATAGTTTTAAGTTAAGCTAGATTTTCTGAATTATTTGTACACTAAATGCGTGTTTTTATAAAATGTAAACATATTTTCATGTGAGAAATTATAGTACATATCGTCCCTAACATTTCAAACTATCAAATATGCAAATTTGTACTTTTCAGAAGAGCGCAAAGACTCGTAAATTGGAATTTAAAGCCAGCGTGTTCTTAAAAGTGCCAAATTTAAAATATTTCTTATTGAGTTATCAATCCTGTATGCGAATTTCAGCATTTTGAAACGAATTAGTGTATCTAAAACGCGAATTTTGCATATTGGATAGTTTGACATGCTACACAGAAAAAAATAGACAATAATTATGTTCAATAAAACCATGTTATTGAAAAAAATATGAATTTCAATAACACTTGTCATTAAGTTAATACAATATTTTGTTGTATGTATTTCTTTCCCATGCCGGTTATTTATTTTCTTTTCATACATAAGTACTTAAAACAAGTTTTATCGCATTAAAAAAATAACTGGGATATGATGGCTCACCTGTGCAGAGCATGCTTTACGTCCGAGAAGCCCGGGTTCCTATCCCAGCCATGTGAAAATTTTTTTTATTATTTATATATTTTTTCTTTTGAAATAATTTTGTTATCAATATAGCGGAATTCTTTATCACAGGAAATTTGAAAAAAAAATATTGAATACAGGGATTTTTGTTATCAAAAACGAAACTTGTTTTTTTCTGTGCAGAGAAAAAATTTAAATTCGACTTCACTTACGAAAACTGCAGCTTCAATTAATTTTGTTGTTGAACCTACGGACGAAATTTGTATATTTGTTCAATAACTGATATTTAAATTTTCAATTACTCAAAGTTTATAAAATTTGTAAGAAAATCTAGTTTTTGATCACATGAGTGAGTAATTGATTCAATTAAAAAATTATTTGAAACTAGTTTTAGTTTTTGATTGAGTGAACATTTTTCTAGGAATAATTTTTTCTGTGTAGATATTTTATAACAAACTGAACAATTTACTATACAGAACTTATCGATTACTGAAACATTTTTTATAGAAAATTTTTCTACACAAAATTTATCGATAACTGAAATATATTTTAGATAACTTATGCACATTTTTCTGAAGAAAATTTACCGCCAACTGGAGAAATTTCTAGGGAAAATTTATCGATAAGAAAAAAATTTTCTGCAGATTTTATGAAAATTATGTATAATTTTTTAAATTTATTTTTATTTTCTATCGATCAATTTTAAGCTACTGATTAAATTTTATAGAAATGAATCGACTTAAACTGACATGTCTTTAATGTGTTAAAATTTTCAACATGGGGAAAACTAACTCAAAAGATAGAGTCTTTTATTTATGACAACTCGATAATTTCTATGAAAATTGCCATGTTACGCGCACACAGGAGTAGAAGATATGTGTCGTTTTTCATTAAAATCGGAGAGGTGAAAAATCCAAAACGTTGCTTTCATGTCCAAAATTTTCGTTTTTACTCGATAGTAAAATCGTATATTATTTTTTTTTGTGTATTCAATTTTTTCTTTGTGTTAAAATTTTTTAAATTATTATCAGTTATCGATAAATTTTGTAGAGAAAAATTTTTCAGTTATCAATTTTCTGTGGAAAATTTCTTAGCTATCGATAACTTTTCTATAGCAAACTTTTTAGCTATCGATCAATTTTAAGCTATCGATTAAATTTTATAGAAATTTTTTTAGTTATTGATAAATTTTCAATTATCTAAAAATGTTTAATGGAAATTTTTGTTTTTTATCGGCTATCGATAAATTTTCTATAGAAGAATTTTTTGCTATCGATAAATTTTTTATAGGAAAATTTTCGATTACACTATGCAACAAGATGAAACTTTTGTCATGACCTTTGATCACCATTATACTTTTTTTGATGTGTTATGTTTCCCTAACTAAAAAAAACAGTCGCATTTTTAAATTCTATTGATAAGTTTTTTTTAAAGAAATTTAATTATTTTTGGCATGTGTTCGGTTTTAATTTAATTATTAAATTAAATTATATTTTTATTTAGAGATAAATGTAAACCATGTAGACAAAGAAAATTTTGACTGCGCGGAGGGTTGAACTGACGTTTCGATAGCTCCCACTAACCTCTTCAGAGTTCTTTACCGTCATTATTTCTCTATAGAGAGGGTTGTCTATTCAACCCTCCGCGCAGTCTAAATTTTCTTTGTCTACATGCTTCACACACATTTATCTCTAAATAAAAATATAATTTAATTAAAAAATTAAATTAAAACCGAGCTCAAGCTCGGTTTAACTCATAACTTAATTGATAAGTTTTTTTCTAAAATTTGGGATTTTTCAAGAGGCTTTTACACCGATTTCATAATAACTTAAAAAGGTGCTATCCTCACAAAAAACACTGAAAACCTTGGAATAAAATTACATTTAAGCCGTACTAACATTGTTTTTTGTATATAATCAATGGTTTCGGAATTATTCAGAACGCAATGATGAAATATATATATTTTTTTATGTAAATTTGGAAAATTTGTATTTTTTAAAAATTTATAAAAAATGGAAAATAGAAAAAATTTACCAGTTGGAATAACTAAGCATATACTACAAATAAAATAAGCTTTATTTCATGAAAATCGATGGCTGAATATTGATTTATTCATAATAAATTGAAGTCACCTAATTGTGAATATTTACACTGTACAACAAAATCAATAGGTGTATCGGTGTTTTAAAAGTTTACATCTGCGGAGTTACATACATATTTAAATTTTGTATAAAAATATATATGTAAATTTTATAATTGTACCATTTCTTGTATAAAATTGTACTTTTTTTGGACCTAATTGTGCTAAACAGATTTTCGAAACCAGATTTTTGAAAACATATATTGAGTAAATAGATAAAATATATCACTTTTCAATACATACATACACTATCTGTAGCAAAAAGAAAAGTGCGCTTAAGACGGATTTTGCAATTATAATTTCTAATCGAAATAACTCATTACTTCGGACATACTAGATATTAGAAGCTAGAATAATATATTCTCAATAGTGTTCGAAATATTCGCTTTGTCTATAATGTAAATAAATTTATAAAAATTCATTTTTTTAAGACCTTAATATGTATCATGATCTGCAAGGGCTTTAAATTGCTGATCTGATCACTTTAAATATTCCTCCTTTTAAGTCGAACTTTGTTCTCAATACTTCTCAAAATTTTAATTAAATTCAGATAAAATGTTTCATATGTACGAAAGGAGAAAAGGATAAAATATTTTATCACAATAAAAAAGCAGCAATAAGAAAATTTTCTAAAAAATTAAAAAGTTATTAATTGTACTAAATAAGCCATTGGTGTACCATTGTACTTTTAAAGTCCGATTTGTACCAGATATGGTGCAATTGTACCAATTTTGCCATCCCTGTTAGGAACACGTGACTAACATGTCTGTCTGGTTACTGAAATGCACTCCACACACACACCCACACACACACACACACAAACAAACATATATGAATATACCCAGTAAACATTTTTGTGCCGAATTCGCTCCGAACAAGGTCATATGAAGCCGAATTCGTATCCGAAGTCAGCCAGAATAATTACCGAAAACCATATGAGTAGTTGGCGGACCTCTTTTTGTCTGAGCAAATTCTGAAAACTTTGTCAAAATGTCTAAAAGAATTCTGTACGAATTCTAAAGGACTTTCTATGAAAATTCTAAAGTAATTTTCGACATTTCTCAACAAAGTCGGAATAATGTCTGAAAAATCATCAGAGAATTTTCTGATTTTTCTAAGATTTTTTACGTACTGTCGCACATTGGAAAAAAGGATAATAAATTTGTATCTTTAAAACTTGCGATCCGATTAAAAAACGATATATGTAAAAATCATAGAGGAGGACCTAAGCTTTAGGAATGTTGAAACTTGGACCACCCTGTTGAAACATACTATGAGCTACAGGGTGTCAAAGTTGACAACATCGCGTATGAAAAACCTTATTGGCCTCATAACTTTTACAAATATATGATGATGATATGAAGAAAATGCGAATTTGCAATTTTTTAGGGCAAATTGTACGTATGAGTAATGTGATAGTACATTCTATCATATTACTCATACGTATACAATTTTGTACTAAAAAATTGGAAATTCAAGTTTTCTTCACGTGTTTTTTTAGTTAAAAATTCATTTAAAAAAATGCTGGTTTAATATATCGCTAAAAAATTAAACGTAAGCGGATTGCTATGATTTTTAATAAATAGTAAAGAAATAAATTAAGTAAAGTAAAGTGCAACTTTGGCTCGCGCGCGAAGGGTTTCGTACGAATACACATATATCCCTTTTCATTTTTGCCCTTTTTTCATTTTGACAATTTTTCCGTTTAGCTTTTTTGTTTAATTTTAGTTTTTTTATCTCTTAACTTTTTTCATTGTTTGGGCTTTTTTTTATTTTTTGGCAGATTTTTCGTTTTTTGCGATTTTTTAAGTTTTGGCAATTTTTTGGTTTTGTAATTTTTTTTTTGGTTTAAAGTTTTTTCACTATTTCGCTAAAGTTTTGACGATGTTTTTAGTTTAAGCGATTTATTTAAGTTCTGGCGCTTTTTCAGTTTTATCGCTTTTTCGGTTTTGGGGATTTTTTCGGTTTTTGGTGATTTTTTTAGTTTTAGCGGTTTTTTTTGTGTTTTGACCTTTTTTTCGTTTTGACGATTTTTTCGGTTTTTGACGTTTTTTTTTGCTTTAGCACTTTTTTTCGTTTTTGTGATTTTTTTAAAATTTTCGACGATATATTCGATTTGGATGATATTTTTAGTTTTAGCTTTTTTTTAGTTTTAGTGTTTTTTTAGTTTTAGTGTTTTTTTTTCGTTTTGACGACTTTTCTCGTTTTTTGCGTTTTTTAGTTTTTTTGATCTTTTTAGTTTTGGTGATTTTTTGGGTTTTAGCGATTTTTTGTTTAATTTTTGTGTTTTTTTCCTTTAAGCGCTTTTTCATTTTGGTAATTTTCCGTTTAGATTTTTTTAATTTTGGAATTTTTTATATTTAACGTTTTTAAAATTTCATGAGTTTGTCTCTTACGAGGCGGTTTCCAAGATACACCAAATTATCTAAATTGTATAGTCGAAATTGCACTAAGTGATAGAACACCCTTTAATTTTTATTGTTTTAAATATCAGTGTTAGTTGGTGTAGTCTATTCTACAGACATTAGTATTTTAACATTTTTCGTCGCACGCTTTAGAACACCCTTTAATTTTTAACTGGCATATATTCGTTGTTGTAGCGGCCAAAGATTTTTTGAGAAAAACGTCCTACAATTAATCTCTACTTTTGGCAAAATCTAGCAATTTTTCACTCTCATATCTAAGTCTTCAGTTTGATTATTTTTCACGACTACATAAATTGAGATAACTAAAAAATTTTTTCCGTATATTATCAAGGATTGTGTTAGAAATCATAAAATATTTTTTGGAAAGTTTTCGCTTGCTATTGCCAGAGATATTTACGAAATCGGGAACAAAGTCGATTTAAAAATTCAAAGCCAAATATCTATGAAAATATTAAAGATATCCTAATGAAATAAAGTTTATTTTTATCTGTTTATAAACTTTACACCAAGTTTAAATTTATCAAAATCGGATAATATGTACTTAAAATGTAAAACTTATGAGGCCGACAAAGTTTTGTATTCCCAAGGTAGTTAACTTTGACACTTTGTCACTTACCGTGTGTTCACAACAGAGTGGTCCAAGTTTCAACATTCTTAAAGCTTAGGTCCTCCTCTGTGATTTTTACAAACAACGTTATGTAACCGTGTCACAAGTTTCAAAGATACAGCTTTATTACTCATTTTTCCAATGGGAAACATCGTACCAGAAAATTGTCAACTATTCAGACATTAGACGTGTCGGCATAAAATGTTCACTGGGTATAATATATTGGCAAAAGGCCTGTTTGTTTACAACACAGAGAAAAATAATACATAAACAAAGAAGTGTTTTTTGTATTAACTTTTAATTGTGGGTGCAATTAAAATTACCAGCAGCAAAAATATTGTAAATATTAATTATATTTGTTATTATTTTGTAAATATTTGCTTGAGTCTTTTTTATTGTTGTCATAATTGTTCTTTTTTTTTTGTTTTACAAACGCTATAAATATTGACCATTATGTGCAAATTTCTTTTTCTTTTGCCTTTTTTTGTTTTGTTTGTTGTACATTTTACGAGAACAAAGAATTTTTGTTGTTAATTTCATTTATTTTTTGTGTAAATTTTTATTTATTATAATTTGAAAGTGGGTGGACTTTGTTCATCTTCTCCATCATCATCATCATCGTTAAAATACTTTCCGGTATTCATTGGAAACTATCTTCCTTTTTTTGTGATTTTATTATATTACACTCTAAAACACTTTTGTTGAAAATTAGGTCGATAATAGTCGGCAACACTTTACAGATTATTATCGACCTAAAATTACACACGCATTATTTTTGTACAAAATGTTTTTACTAAAAAAAGTGATTGACTGCGTGTAGGTTTGAACCGCGACCTCCTGCCTGATAGCATGACGTAGCTACCATTCAGCCATAGCCGTATTATACTTTATGTTACATATTTTCCACTTGGACTAAATATGTTTAATTTAAATAACTACAAAATCGATGTAATTTTAGACAAGGAGAAATTTTCAACACAAATTTAGACAATATATGATCGAAAATTTTAAGTAATGTTTTAGAGTGTAGATGATGGTCGTCTAAAGTATTTTTAGTTATGGGTAATATCTGCATACAGTGGGGAATTAAATTGAAATTTTGATTTTAATGGTTTTTTAAACGGGTGGAGCCGACTTATTTGCCTTTCGGAATTTGTGCAATAAATATTTTGCACTGATCTCAAACACCCCCTTCAAATTTTCCGCAAATTGCATAGACAAACATTGATGATTGTGTTGTGTAAATGTAAATAGCCGACAAACTTCGCATTATCAGCGAAAACTTCCTGCTACTGATTTAAAACTAACATTGTTGTATATTAATTTTAAACGAAAAATTATTAATCTAACCTTAAATCACTTTGGCTTAATATTTTTCACTGTTAAGACAACATTATTATAAACGTTACATTCCATTTTAAATCAACATGACTATAAGTTTGTTTTCAAATAAATTTTATGTTAAATCATCAATTAAATCATGTTGAATTAAAGCTAAATTCATGTTACTTATGATATCATATATTTAGTGTATATCTAAAGTATATTTGAGGTTGTTGTGACTGCAGTGGTTAGCGCGTTTACTACCAAGCAAGTGGTCCGAGTTCAAATCTTGGCTGGGGCAGCCAACCACAAAATAAATTTTTATGATGCCTATGCGAATACACATTGCGTATTTTATTAACAGTGAATTCATGTTGTTTCTTCTTGAAATAACTTTGATTCAACATGATTCTTCGTGTTTTTTCAACATTAAATTTACAATGTTTCAACTTGAAATAACTTTGATTCAACATGATTCTTCCTTCGTGTTGTTTCAATAGCAAATTCACGTTGTTACAACTTGAAATAACTTTGAGTCAACATGATTCTTCGTGTTGGTTCAATATCAAATTCACGTTGTTACAACTTAAAATAACTTTGATTCAACATGATTCTTCCTTCGTGTTGTTTCAGTACCGAATTCGCGTTGTTACAACTTGAAATAACTTTGATTCAACATGATTCTTCGTGTTGGTTCAATATCAAATTCACGCTGTTACAACTTGAAATAACTTTGATTCAACATGATTCTTCGTGTTATTTCAGTATCGAATTCACGTTGTTTCCACTTAAAATAACTTTGATTCAACATGATTCAACATGATTGTTGTTTCAGTACCAAATTCGCGTTGTTACAACTTGAAATAACTTTGAGTCAACATGATTCTTCGTGTTGGCTCAATATCAAATTCACGTTGTTACAACTTAAAATAACTTTGATACAACATGATTCTTCCTTCTTGTTGTTTCATTACCGAATTCGCGTTGTTACAACTTGACATAGCTTTGATTCAACATGATTCTTCCTTCGTGTTGTTTCAGTACCAAATTCGCGTTGTTACAACTTGAAATAACTTTGATTCAATGTGATTCTTCGTGTTATTTGAGTATCAAATTCACGTTGTTTCAACTTAAAATAACTTTGAGTCAACATGATTCTTTGTGTTGTTTCAATATCAAATTCACGTTGTTACAACTTGAAATAACTTTGTTTCATCATGATTCTTTGTGTTATTTCAGTATCAAATTAACGTTGTTTCAACGTGAAATAACTTTGATTCAACATGATTCTTCGTAATATTTCAGTATCAACGTCATTTTGACTTAACTGTAGCTGGAATATTAAATCAACGTGAAACATAGTTATTTCAAAAGGAACAATGTTTTTTGAAGCTTCTGTAAAGTTATGTTGGATTAACATGAAACACCTATGGAGCAAAACCACTACCGCAAAATTTTAAATTAATGTCGTTTTCCACGATTTTAAAATGAAATTTTTCTGTATGTATGTGTATTGGTATTTTAACTCATAACTTTCTTATAAGCATTTTTCGTTGGGTTATTTAACACTTTAAGATAATTAATTCTTCTTTTAAGTTGTGTAATTTTTTTAATAGAAAATAAATTTTCTCGTTTTGTTTCTTCCAGCGACCGAAAAATTTCCCTGTAATGATTCGTTCTATGATGAAATTATTTTGTTATTAAATTATTAAGGTAAGTTTTGTTAAATATTAATTCAATTATAATATTAATGCTATTGACGCTGCTATTGTTGTTGTTGTTAATAAAAAAATATAATAATTTAAATCCGCACATGCCGCGAATTATTTAACTATTAAATTTTTATGGTTTAATAATGCAAAAAAACAACACTATGCAACAAAGAAGAAGAGTTTATTTTATGACACCTGGTAATTAAACATTGATAAAGAAATCCCATTTAATATTATCATTATAATCTTTTAAACTTAAGAAGATTGGTTTATTTTTAAATAAATAGCAAAGAAATAAAAATGAAAATATATACTTTAGTACAATATTTTTTTTTTAACATACACAACCCGAGAAGCGATTAGCATGTCTGCGGAAAACACCCAGGGTCTATGGCGGGAATCGAACCCACAACCTCTGCACTGGCAAGCTAGCGTTGCTACCACTTCTGATAATGTGACACTTTTTAGCAAATCTTCTTCTTTTTAGAAAATCTTCTGCCCTGGCCACGTTTTTGAGCACGCGGGTAATAATTAAGAGTCAGATCAATTATATTAAATGTATCTAATATAATTTGTAAGGAAAATCGAAAAACTCGATATAACTTTTATTTCTTAAGCGATTAATTTAGAATTCCGTAGAAAAGTTCACGATTTAAAATTTCATCAGCAGTTATAGCAAAATTAATTAACTCGTTTAAAAATAACCATAAAATTGGTTAGTTTTTTGGCGATCTTTTTTATTTTGGCGATTTTTCGTTTTGACTTTTTTAATTCTGAAATTTTTTAGTTTTAGAGTTTTTTTTTTAAATTTCAAGAGTTTGTCTCTTACGGTTTCCAAGATACAGCAAACTGTTTAAGCTACATAGTCAAAATTACATTAACTTTCAGAACACCCTTTAATTTTTGTTGTGTTAAATATACTACAGACTACACCAATTAACACTAACTTTGAAAATTTCGAGAGTCTATATACTACATTAGTATTTAAACATGTTTCGTTGCTCGCTTTAGAACACCCTTTAATCTTTAGCCCGTAGTTCTTACGGCTCTCGAAAAAAATAGCCTGTAACTTTTCAAAAAGTAACCATTTTCAAAAGAGTACCATTTTCAAAAAGTACCCTTTCCAAAAAACATTTTTCAAAAAGTACCATTTCTTAAAACTACATTTTCAAAAAAGTAGGTTTTCGAAAAAGTACCTTTATTTTAAACGGTTAATAAAAAAAGTACTAAAATTATATTTTTACCCTTTTTTGGCCGCTAAATGTATAAATTTCAAAACAAGTACATAACACCTATCCACTCATTTTTCTATCTTATTATGACGCTTTTGGAATTTTATGTCTACCTTACTTAGATTCGGAGATATAAGAACACCGAGTTTACCCGTGTTTACCCCTTTTAATCCCGTTGGAATTTAAGTTTTCAAAAATTCGTTCTTAGGGAATATATACAAACATATGCATTCAGTATGTGTATCAATGTGCATAAAATATAGTTGTATGGAAAAAAGTACCAAAAAAGGCTACCAATTGTACCCATTACATATTCAAATTTGAAAAATTCAAAACTGTTTTTGAGGGCTTTTTAAGGAGAGAAGAATGAATTTCAAGTTTAGTTTCTAACTTTATTACTTTAGGAGATAAACTGTTAGCAAAAAAAGTACCAAAATTATATTTTCACCCTTTTTCGGCCCCTAAATGTACAGATTTTAAAAAAGTTTCAGACATCAGTCCGCTCATTTTTCTATCTTATTATGTGGCTTTTAGAATTTTATGTCTACCTTACTTAGATTCGAAGATATAAGGTTACCGATTTTACCCGTTCTTACCCCTATTAATCCTCTTAAAATTAAAATTTTCAAAAATCCTTTCTTAGTGAAAATATACAAAGATATTCATTCACTATGTATAACAATTTGCATAAAAAATAGTTGTATGGAAAAAAAGGTACAAAAAAGAGCAACCAATTTTATCCTTTATATATTCGAATTACAAAAAAGTACCAAAACATGTTTGCGGGCTTTGTACGGATAGAAGAATGCATTTTAAATTTAATTTCTATCTTCATTACTTTAGGAGATAAACGGTTAACAAAAAAGTACCAAAATTATATTTTTGCTCTTTTTCGGCCCCTAAATGTAAAAATTTCAAAAAAGTACCAATCCGCTTATTTTTTGATCTTGAGATATAAGGTAATTGAATTTACCCGTTTTTACCCCCTTAGCGTTTGAATTTCCCAAAACCACGTCTTAGTGGATCTATACACCCCGAGGGGAGCCCACATACGAAATTTCAACTTTCTAGCCTTTGCGGTTTGGGCTGGGCGATGATGAATCAGTCAGTCAGTCAGTCAGTCAGTCAGTCAGGCAGTCAGTCAGTCAGTCAGTCAGTCAGTCAGTCACTCAATAACGTTACTCTTTTATTTATATAGATATCTTAATGAAACGAACATTATTTTATTTATCTATTTAAAAACTTTACAAAAAGTCGGCTAATATTTGTAAAAGTTAGGAGACTACTAAGTTTGTTCATGCCTGAGCTAGTCAACTTTGACAGCCTGCAGCTCACCGCATCTTTCAACAGACTGTTCAAAAGCTTTATGTTCTTAATGCTTGGGTCCTCCGCTATGATTTTTACATACATCGTTTTGTAATCGGATCACAAGTTTCAAAGATACAGATTTATTTATTACCCACATTTTTCCAATTGGAACCACTGTGAGTTGTCTTGCAAGGTTAAAAGATGATTAGGTGTTGGTGGCTTAAAATTTATTTTAAAAGTAATGATCATTCTGTTTTAGAACATTCGGGAAATCTACTAAGTCGAATCGCTTCATATTCGCCCTATATCTTAGTTATGTCAAAATCTTCAGAATGGTTAAAATCTTGTTGCGATCTGTTAAACCGTTCAATAGTTATGAGTGGCTTAGATACTTACACACACATACATAGATACAGCCATACGTACAGCCATACGGACAGCCATTGTAAAAATACTCAGATTAATTTCCTACGACCTCAAAATGACGAGATCTGATGAAAACTCAATTCTTTGATTGCGGGAAGATAAAAATAAATTATTCAGAGGACTTTAAATTTCTGCCGTTTTTGTAATTAGAGGGCGGCCAGAACACATCAAAAACTATAGTGCTTAGTTATCTTTGATATTTTTCTTGTTGCATAGTGTAAGTGAAGAAACAAATAATAAAAATAATAATAAAAATATGTTTGGAATGTCATTTAACTGGATTGTGACACTTTTTTAATTTTGCTAGATCGAGTAAAATTCATTTGGGTATTTTTCTGCTACTGCAGTCGTATTACACAGTGTGCCAAATCATTTTTACCACGAATATGATTTTCCCAGCAAACATTCTTTGCCATTTTCGGACCCAGAAACGAATTTTATTTGATATATTACAAAAAATGCAGTAAATATTTTTGTTTGATTAAGTAAACAATTTTTTTAATGTTTCTTAGTATTTTTAGACTAATTGTTTTATAAATTCAAACAAAAATATTGTTTGATATTTTTCAAGAAATCCAGTAATTATTTTTGTTTGATTTAGTAAGTTGGTTTGTTTGCAATTTGTAAATATTTTTAGACAAATTGTTTTATAGATTTAAACAATTTGTTCACTGAAAAAACACGTTTTTTTTCACTGAAATTGTTGAGCTATTTTTGTCTATATTTAAAAATTTTTTTTGTAGATCCGTTTCTATACAAAATATTTACTATTTCATTGAACTCCTTTACAGAAAATAAAATTTTGTTTATTTTCTGTGTAAGTCTGTGTTTTTTAATAAAACTATTATGCTTGTGTATTGTGATTCTCATTTCGTCTTTGAGAGTCTAAGCATAAGCATACGATCAATGCCCTATGTTTGTGAGGAGAGTGGTGTGCTAGCTGGTACCATTATTATTATCATTATTTTTTACTTTATGTCCTATCTAAACTCTATGATGCGGCATTTTGTTCCGGACTGTACCCTGGATTTATACTTTTTTTTCATAGTTTACTGCCAAGCGCTTGTATTTAATACCCATATTGATGGAGCTGACAATATATATCCATGAATATAGTCCCCTATTTTGTACTGGCCGCCATTTTTAAATTGAAAGTTTTTCATTGCTTACTGTATTGTAGTAGTCAAACCCTTTCATTTGATATCCATATTGAGATGTTTGTAAAAACAAATAACTAATTCGCCATTTTGTGGCGGCGGCCATCTTTGATTTAAAATAATACTGAACACTCATAATAGCAACGTCATCAGATCAATCGGTCATGAAAACTAAATTTCAGATCACTCGCTCAACAGGAAGGGGGTAAAACTAAATATTACTTTTTATGGGCGTGGCTCAGCCGACTTTTCTGATAACAAAATTGTATAGTCATCAAAAGTAAAGGTGTGTACCAAATCGCAGATCAATCGGTCAACAGGAAAATGGTAAAACTAAACATTACTTTTAATGGGCGTGGCTCCGCCCACTTTTTTAATTTCAAAATTGTATCATCATTAAGAGTAAATTTGTCTACCAAATTTTAGTTCAATCGGTCAACAGGAAAGGGGTAAAATGAAATATTACTTTGTGTGGGCGTGGTGAAGCCCACTTTTTTATTTACAGAATTGAGTCATCGTAAATAAAGGTGTTTACTACATCTCAGATCAATCGGGTAACAGGAAGGGGCTAAAACTAAATATACTTTTTTATGGGTGTGGCGCATCCCACTTTTCTAATCATAGCTTTGCATTGTAGTCAAACGTAAAGGAGACGCTTACCAAATTTCAGCTTAATCCTTCAACAAGAAGGGGGTAGATTTTCAATTATTAGAACTGAATTCAACTAAGTACTAACAAATTGATAACGACCTCTTCTTTTTTAAGACGATTAAAAATAGACCCAATATTTTTTCAATATTCTAGGACAAAATTCTAAAAATTCTACCAAAATTGTACTAACTAAAAATAACACAAAACTTTCTTTAAAGCCCACGAAACCTTAAAAGCATATTAATATCCTGTGGTTACCTTTCATTAACGCCTACACAAAAACTTAGGAAGTACACCCACACACAAACATGCACTACATACATACATACTCCGCGATATTGTTGTTATTTACATATTACTCTCTCTACCTACTGAAATATTAATTTGCCTTAAAGGACAATAAACCCATTTTATTTCAATGTCAGCTTTTTTTTTTCAAAAACTTTCCTTTTAACTTTATTTCATAAACCATAAAAATTTCTCATTCCAAACATAATAATAAAACCCAAATCAAGTGGAATATAAATTATGTTACTTGATTGACCTTGAAAATGAAAGTTTGCTTGATACACACATTTTTTCGTTATAAAAACAAACAAATAAATGGAAATATGTATCAAACGAAAAGACACATAGACAGACAAAGGATCAACAGCTTAAAAAAATAACATTGTTTATAGTAAGTATTTTTAGAAATTATATAGGTACCTGCAGATGAAAGTTGTTAAGGAAAGAACATGAAAAAGGCCATTAATGCCACGCCAAAAGTAAATAAATATTATGATGATGATGATGATGTAAATAAACAAAATAAAGAGTCCCTCTTTAGTTAGAGGGAATAAAGAGAGGAACAATAAAGATTTGCGTCAATGAAAGAAAACTTTCTACTTCCCACCAACACAAACTTAACAACATGTCATTTACTTAATACAATATACATAATAAGAGAAGAAAAGAATAAATAAAGAAAAATATCCTAACGAAGTAGGAAAAAAAGACTTACTTAACCCCCACAATCCCCGTAAAGACTAGACACGCTAACCGGTTAATAAGACATGACATTTCTGTTTGAGTACCACCTACATACAAACAAATGTTTTCCCACCATATACTTCAGTAAAAGGAGGGGAGAGAAGAGAAATTCCCCTATAAAATTTAATATGGCTCCAAGGTTATTTCTTTACTCATGATAATACAAACATGCAGTCGCAGCCATTTACGTACATTATTCAATATTCTATTGTGTCTACTTAAACAATTGTAAATATGTAATCCCTATTCTACACAGAGAACAAAAAAAATTGAATGGTTATTTAAATGGACTTTAAATCTTAAAGTTTAAAAAAAGGTATCTTTTACAAAAAAGTACCTTTTATAAAAAGTAGTGATGCCAACTTTTTTTGAGCAAAAAGCACATTATAATTTAAATAAAGTAAGAAAAGTGCGACTTTAGCTCGCACACGAAGGGCTCCGTACGAATACATATATGTACATATATCCCTTTTCATTTTTGTCCTTTTTTCATTTTGGCAATTTTTTCTTTTTGCGTTTTCGTTTAATTTTAGTTTTTTAATTTGAAAATTTTTTTGCTTATTTTTTGTGATTTTTCGTTTTTTTGCAATTTTGTTGTTTCTTTTTTGCCGACTTTTTTAGTTTTGGCGATTTTTTTGTTATGGCGTATTTTTTTTGTTATGCCGTATTTTTTTGTTGTAACGTTTTTTTGCTTTTTGACGATATATTTAGTTTTAGCGATTTATTATAGTTTTGGTGCTTTTTGTCACGAAAGGCTCCGTACGAATACACATATGTACATATATCCCTTTTCATTTTTTTTCCTTTTTTCCTTTTGGAAATTTTTTCGTTTTTCGTTTAATTTTAGTTTTTTAAGTTTTTTTTGCTTATTTTTTGCGATTTTTCGTTTTTTGCAATTTTGCCGATTTTTTTAGTTTTGGCGATTTTTTGGTTATAGCGTATTTTTTTGTTTTAAAGTTTTTTTTGCTTCTTGACGATACATTTAGTTTTAGCGATTTATTTTAGTTTTGGTGCTTTTTGCCAGTTTTGGCGCTTTTTTCGGTTTTTTGGTGACTTTTTAGTTTTAGCGACTTTTTTTTTTTGTTTTGACACTTTTTTTCGTTTGGCGATTTTTTCGGTTTTTGGCGATTTATTTTAGTTTTGGCGATTTTTTGTTTGTTTTGGCGCTCTTTTCGTTTTGGTGATTTTTTTCCATTTTTGGCAATTTTTTTTTGTTTTTTACGACATTATTAGTTATAGCGATTTTTTGTGTTTTAGTGCTTTTTTCGTTTGTTTAGTTTTTTTCCTCACCGATTTTCAAAAGAATTGTGGGTACATTATGCAAGCAACCCCTTTAAAAAAATTGTTTTGAAAATCGGTTGACAAATGACAGAGTTATGGTTGGGTGGAGCAAATTTCCGCAACGATTTTCGAAAAAAAAATAAATGAAAATTATAGGACCAAACTGCAAGGAAACCCTTTCAAACAAAAAAAATAATTTAGAAAATCGGTTGACAAATGAAAGAGTTATACATGGGGGGAGTACATTTCCTCCCTCCGATTTCTGAAAAAAATATGGGACCAAACTGCAAGGAAACCCTTTCAAACTAAAGAAGAATTTTGGAAATATGTTGACAAACGAAAGACTTTTATGCCTGTGCAAACATTAAAAAAATACACGAATTGATAACCCCTTTCTTTTTTTAGTCGTTTAAAAAGTACCAAAAGTACTGATTTCTCCCCGTTTTACCCCTTAAAAAGTATCCTATATTTTAATCTGCCTCATCCGTCTACCAAATTTCACCCAAATCCATTAAGCTAGTTTCGCATTATAGTGGATCAAACATAAAAAACTCACAAACACACGAATTTTCTCATTTATAATATTAGTAGGATATTCTATTCTGCCTCCATAAGGCTGCATTCATCGAAAGAACCCTATAAACCAGAAACTAGAGCAATCGGACCATAGATGGAGGTTGGAAAAATGATCCGATCTGATATGACATTAAACTTTAGTTTACGTTTGACGATCATAGCGATCTCTAAATAATTAGCGATTTATTTGAATTTTTATACAAACAGCCTTTTGAAATCCATGATATCAACGTAATAATGTTTTCGACCAGCATGGCGTTTACTGAATTTCATTAATTTACACTATAACCTCCAAATATTGACCGATTTGCCTGTATATTTAATAATAATCGTATGACGATGAAGTCCTTACTTAATGCGAAGAATAAAACTAACAAACTTTATTGAAATTTGCTTTCTTCAAATAAAGCAGGTTTTTACTATGAGAGGATAAAAGTAGTGCTTACAAACCTGCTAATATAGCAGCTAATTTTTGTATGACGAGTTTCCGGTTTGGAGTACTACATTTTTGATACAGAAAGCGCTTTTTGAAGCGCTGAAAATCATCAGCATTTTCAGCACTAAAACTGTAAGTATATAGAACTTTCTCGCTTAAAAACGTGCATTGTATCAGCAGTGAAAAATCTGTTTTTTTTTTACAGTTTCTTTCATATACATTCACTGCTCTGCAATAAGCTCTTCTTTTAAAGCGTATTATTATGCGCTTTATTGTCTTAGTGCTTCAAAAAACATGAACATTTTTTACTGGGTACTATGTATTTTGTAGCCGAAATTGTTATTAAGGTTTAACGTGAGCATTTGCAGCATTTGCGATGTTTTTTTAAGTTTATATTTATTATAAAAGTTATAAAATATAAAAACATTTGTAAAAAGCGTAAAGGCACTGCTGAAATTTTTGAAAAGCAGCAAGTTAGTACTTTTTCTTATTAAAGCACCACAGCTAAAAATTTTATCTTTTGAGACATCAAAAAGCACTAAGGGCCGTTTCAGACTGTAATACAAGTGTTAAATACTTTTGAGTAATATGACACACTGGTATAATTGTTGTTTAAAAAATTAAAAAAAAAAACAATAACAAATTCTTATGTCAGGGTTTCATTGTCCTCAAAAGTATTAATACTTGTTTTATAGTCTGAACGGTCTTAAGTTGCATCGCTGATACACTGAAAGAATTTTGTTCATAAATACTGTGAATTTTGACATTAATCCAATGAAAAATTTCATTAAAACTCAACCAGCGTCACGCTTCGTTGAATTAATGAAACAAGTTTCGTTAAAATTATTTTAATGAAAATTTCATTAAATATATGAAATAGTTTCATTGTTTCAATGTAATACTTTCATTGTTTCAATGTAATAATTTCACTAAGCTGATGAACATATTTCATTATATTGGTGAAATTATTGCATCGTTTTAATGAAAATGTTTCAGCATTTTAATGAAATTATTTCAATATGTTAATGAAATTTTGGCATTATTTTAATGATATTCTGTCATTATTTTAATGAAATTATTTCATTGTTTTAATGAAATTATTACATTACATTGATGACCGTTGACAGTATCGAACTCAGACTCTTGATGATGATGAGAATCATGGCAACGGCTTAACTACTTCAGTTAACAGCACCGTCAATACATTGTGTCTATGAGTGTTTAATAATAAGAAAGAGTACGGAAACAAAAAATATATAAAACTATTTTTGCAGTTCGCTTTTGGTTGCGAACTGTTGATATAAATAAGGGTGTGTTTTTCAAAAAAGAAAGTATATATGGGCATTTTCAGGAAAAAGTCCACTTTTCGTAACGTAACGCCAACAAGCAATTAAGCTGTTCTTCAAAGAAACCCCAATTTTTTTTTTACTTATTTTTACAATTTGTCTAGGTCGTAAGTAGCTCTATATTTAGTAAAATTTTAGGAAAAAACTGGTTCTGAAATACAAGCTTAATTCTAATATGGCGTTACGGTACTTTTCGCTGGAAACGCCCATATGTAATTGATTTATTTCATAAATGCAATGAAACTTTTCATCAAAACAATGAAATACATTTCATTGAAATTATGACATTCAAGGAAATACAATTTTAATTGTTTTTAAAAATTTTGTATAGCATATATTTCATGAATTTTCAGTATCCATGAAAATATTTTGTCTAAACTTAAAGGGGTTTCCATAAAATGACAAAATGTTATTGTCATAAATCCAAAGAAATTTTCTAACGAAACAATGAAAGCTAATGAAGCAATTCCAATGAAATTCTTTCACAATATTCTTGAAATTTCATTAGAATTGTGAAATATTTCATTAGATTCGTGAAAAAAATCTAACGAAATTGTTTCATTGGACTTATGAAGCGAAATTCTTTCAGTGTAAAAATTACCTTTTATAAAATTTACTATTTATAAAAAGTTTCTTTTTATAAAAAGCACCTTTTATTAAAGATTGATTGGTAGCATTTTTCTTTGAGTGTTCGATTTTTCATTTTATTTTTTATTTACATTAAGCTGTTATTCTTTCACACTCTGCCTCTCTTAACACTTGCCGCTAAGCACAATAACAATGTTGTGAAATAAAGGGAATGGAAAAGCATATTCAAAAAATAATCATATTGTCCTTTGCACTAAATACGATATGATTCCGCTAGCTCTTGTTTTTTTAAGCATAATTCATGAATAGCAATATGTTATGAAAGGAAGAAAAATAAGTAACAACACAAGGACATGCGTAGGAGTACTCCTGATAATACCTACCCCTTCTGGTTTCATTCCGGAAATGTAACAAAAATTAGTACAAAAGGAAAAGTTTATAAAAATACATATCGAAGAATTCAACAGAAAATAAAATTAGAAACAAAATGTAGGAGTATTCGGGACAACAGCGGACTAAACCTAACCGACAACATTACTCAGAGAAGGTTGAAAAGACGGGATTTTATAAAAAATTTTTTGCGCCGTACTTTCTATTTTCTATTTTCTCGTTTTTATGGTTAAAATTAAAGCTGCAAATAGTACAACCTCACAAGGATTGTGTTTTTATTATATTCTATGCTTTTTATGTTAGTCTTAGGAGCAGTAAGTACTTGTGGGCTTTTAAATATGTAGAGTAGCAAGAGGTTTTTCCTCATGGCCATTTGAAAACAATTTATAGTAGAAAAATGTAAAATGGGTTTTTTTTTGTTTAAAGGAATAAAAAAAAGGAAAAATTGCTTAAGGCCAGGGACATTTGTTTTAATTGACATCGTTCAATTAAAGTGGAAAAAAATGTATTTAGAGAATTGGAATTATTGTAAATTTTAAGTTAATTGAAGTAAAAATATTGCGTAGTTTTTTTTTTGAAGACTGAAATTTTTTTTATGAAAAATTATTTTTTTTCCAAAAATTAGTAAAAGGATTAATTAAACTGAGGGAGTGTTTGTATTGATTAGATGAAGAATTTGGAAATCTTTCGTAAAAACATTTTTTTCATTCATAATTTTTTTTTCTAAATATATTTTTTATTACACTGTGCAACATAAAAGTGAAAATAACACAGCTTTTTTAACGACTGATTCTGGTAGAGGAGAGTTTTTAAAACTTTCATCTGTCCTTTTGCAGACTGTTATAGCGATTCGGCATAAGTGGGCATAAGTGCACAGTGGGGCAGAATCAAAATATTTGGGAAATAAATCAGGCATTTCTAAACATATAATCCTATCAGAACAAAATTTAATATAGACTTAGCAGAGGAGTGTTCATCCGTACGTATACATATTTAGTATTAAGTATACATAATTTTTGAGAAATAGGGGGAAAATGGTGTTTTGTGCATATCGATGACAAATATGTCAAAAGCGACTTTTCCCAAAAAATAACTTTTTTTTTTGTTGAAAGTGATTGCTAGGGCCGTCGGCAACAATATTTGTTCTACGACTTTGTTTATATTTGAGCTATCCAAAAATTTTTCACTTCAAAATATGGCCTTGCAATGTTCAACAACTTTGCGAAGAAGGGTTGATTCTGTATTTTGTTGGAATATTTTTAACATGAAAATTTTTATTTTATGGCAAATTTTTACAGTCTTCTATCAAATATTTGATTAGCGCCATCTTCTGTAAAATTTTTGAAACAGCTTGTGAGACAGAGAAAAAGAAAAATTTACAGGCTTTCCATAAAGGTCCAATGTGTCCCTGAAATAATAAAACTACTTGGGTATGTAAATCTTGAAGTAAAAAAAATTTTTTTTTTGACATATAGCTAAATATAGAAAAGGCGTATCCCGATTTGTTGTTATTTTGCAGGAAAAGGCAAAAAATTAATATAAGCTAGAACACTTGCATACGAAAAAGAATTTTTAAGTGAACATAAATTTCTTATTTTCTAGTTCTTTATGAGATGTATTTAGAAGTTGACGAACAGAAAGCACACGGTGGTTCCAAACAGGGGGAAAATGTCTAATAAATCTGTATCTTTGAAACTCGTGATCCGATTACAAAACAAAGCATGTCAAAATCATAGAGGAGGACCTAGCCTTAAGAATATTACATTTTTGGCCACCCTGCTAAAAGACACTGGGCTACAGGGTATCAAAGTTGACTATTACTACATTTATACGCACGTAGTGCTACCAAGTATTGTTTTTTATTGTAACTTACTAACTCACGAAACAATTAGTAATTAACGCGCTATTTGCAAATAAGAAGTTTGGGTTGCCACATGAAAAACCTTGTTGGCCTTTAAAGTAGGGATGTAACGAATACCGATACCGATACCGATATATCGGCGATACTTCAGATTTTCCGATACATCGGTATCGGCGATATTTTACTGCCGATACGACGATAGTTTTAAAAATTTTTTCAGAGTTTTTTTTATAACAAATAATTTATTTTTGTTCGATTTTACCATGAATTAAATACACTTCGTTATTTTTTAAATCTTATTAATATCAATTTTAAAAATTAATAATATTTTATGCTGTTATTTTGTAAAAAAAATTATTTATTTTTTGTTAATTTTACCATGAATTCAAATTCAAGCCGTTGTTTTTTAAATCTTATTCCAGCAAAAAAGAGATACTCCAAAGAAGTCATGAAAATGTAGAATTCGCGATCTGGAAGTATTGCAAATTTGGATAATTTCTAATTAGTTTTACATATCCTTGCCCTTGCAAGAAGTTCTGCTTTTCGATTACCAATCACCGAATTGGAAGCGATGCTAGGACAAATTTCCTTTTCGGTATTCTATAATGATTTTTCCTTAAGAAAAAGGATAAAAAAGTACCCATTTTCACAATTTTTTTATGCGAATTTAAACTCAGAACTGTATTTTCATGTAAATTTAAGTGAATAAATATAAACTTAGAAGTCTTTTAATAATTAAGCTATTAAGTTATTTAGATGAATATTAGTTGATAAAAGTCCTTTAAAAAAAATCGATTTTTTAAAAAGCATGGCGAGTATTTTTTTAAATTATAAAGGAATTAAAAAATTTTTCTTGCTTTTCTACTAATTATCTGTATATTTTTAATATAGATTTGTTGGAAGCAAAGAAAATGTAGCTCCTTAAAAATTACTTCCAATGTTTTATCAATTTTAAATATTCTCTCTTATAATGTAATTTTGTATAATAAAAAATTGCACTTGAGTTTTGTTAATCTAAACTTGAACTCAATTTCAATATTCGAATCGGTATCGGAATCGGTATCGGCGATATTTATTTTTAAATATCGGTATCGGTATCGGATCGGCAAAACGGCGTATCGTTACATCCCTACTTTAAAGATGTTGTAAAGTTTTTAAGTAGAGAACAAATCATTAAGATATCTTTAATATTTTCAAAGATATTTGGCTTTGAATTTTGAAATTTCGGTTTTTGGCCTCGAATTTATTCTCTATTTCGTATACATCACCGGTAATAATAGTATTACGAAAGCATCAAAAAAAAATATATGTTATGATTTTTAATACAATCCCTGTTGATATGCAAAAAAAATTTTTTAATTATCTCAATACATGTAGTCGTGAACAAAAAAAACTAAAGTCAAGACTTTGAAATGAGAGTAAAAAATGGCTTCATTTTGACAAAAATGTCAGCTTAATTGTTCGAGGTTTTCTCAAATATAAAATTCTTCTTTTTAACCCTTGGTCGTTACCCATATTTGGCGTTGACTTTTCCTACCTAAGGTGTACGAGCACCTCGAACTTTCATTAGCAATGTATTAAAAAAAATATTTAGAAAAATTCATTCTTTTGAACATTTTAAACACTTTTGGCATAATTTTTTTATTTTATGCTCTCCACAGATATGGGTTTTGCACTTGTAGCCCGGGCAACCTTAGGTAGAGTTCTAGGGTTAATGTGATTATATCGAACTAATATGCTTTTTAATCCAAATTGATTATATATGCTAAGGCTCGTGATGTTATACTCAGAAAGAATTATACATGAGCAATATTTTCTAAGAATAAGGAAAAAATCGACATCAGCTTAGGCCCCTATAAAAGTGTTGCCAAGAAATTTTTTAAAAATATCCCCAAATCGAAAAAATACCCCCTAAATTTGCACTGAGGCAAAATAAAAGAACCCCAAAAAAGTTTTCGTACAATTTGTTCATATTTTTTTTTAAACAAATACCATTGAGTGGATGTATTTTAAAAAGAATACTCATCAAAAGCGAAAAACAATAAGTGTGGTAGTGCTGGATTAAATCAGATAGGTGAAATTTCAAAGCTGACTAAATTTAGTTGAAATAAAAATGCAACAATTTACCAAGGAAAATAAGTCTTGTATTCTATTTACTGGCAAAAATTAGTTAAATAGCTGATGTTTCATTGGAAAAAAGCATCCACCTTCATAAGTGGTAAAAGCGAACAAGAACGCTGATGATGACGAGCGTAGCGGCCGTCGAAATCAGTAGTACTGATCCGTTCTGCTAATCTGATTTGAATATTCCAGCACTCCACTCTTAATAAAAATAATTTGAATGTACATTAATTCAATTATTGAACTAGAAAGCCGAAATAATAAAATTTTCAGACTTTACCTATTCAGTTCAAATAAAAATAAAAAATACCATTTTATTTCATTTAACGAATATAGAATGTACTATTTTTGAGTATCGAGTACTCTAAAAAACGACCGGTATTGAGTACCAAATACTCGACACTTTTACAACACTATGCAAACTTTTAACTAGTTTTATCCATGATATAAATATACAATTAAGAGTAATTTTATCATAAGTTTGTTTAAAAATTTTTTATTAAACTTATTATTTGAGATATTCTCCAAATTTTATTTTAAAAACGCTTTATTTGTTGAAAACTAAAATAGATTCATATCGAATATAAATTGTTTGTTGTGGTTGGTATAAGTTTGGCATAAATTTGGTATAAGTTTGGTATAAGCCTACTACGCTTATTCTATTGTGATTTAAAAAAATTCGGTTTTAAATTATCAAATGATTTTTGAAAGTCTGTGCATAAGTTAAGAGCTTTGAAAATTTTCAAAAGTATGGTTGAAGCCTACTGATGATTTGGTAAAGCACTAATGAAATGCAGACATGCTTAACCCCCAACAAATAAAGCTTTCTTATAATAAAACTTATATCAAATAATAACCTATAAATTCGTTTTCTTTTTTTTTTGTATTTCTGAGAATATTTTCTTTCCTTTAACATATTTTGCATTTTTATTTTACTGAGAACTTTTTTTCTGTTAACAAGAAATTTAAATCAAAATAAAATTAAAAAAATATGAACAGTAGCAATATTTAGGCAAATATTGATAATACTACTAAATAAAATCTAAAAAAATCCCAAAGAATCCTAAATTTCCCCCTAACTACTTTATACTCCCTAAAATTACCCTAACCGCAAAATTAATACCTAAATTTAGGGTGAAAATTCCTAACTTGGCAACACTGCCCTATAATGACTCACAACTAAACTGATAGTTGACTCGTAGTTGTCAAATTTTTATTATGGATTACAACTTTCATCAAAGTGAGACGACAACTGTTTTGTTATCATTTCTGTTTTGGTTTTTATTTCGACTATTGTGTTAATTCTGCTTACTTTTAAAATGGTGATTTTAGGCGTCAATGTATCCCATTTGTCAACCAATATTGTTGCCATATCCATAAAACATAAAATCTCAAGAGAAATAGTAATGCCGAGACTTAAAAAGGTTTAAAATATTTTGTGATGGCTACTATGGTTTTAAAAAAACAGAGAGTATAGATAAGAACCTTTTTTTCGAACATTTATTCGAAGATAACTAAAATTAGTTGTGAATCATAAGGAAAAAATAAATAGTTGAGTTGGGTCGCAACACTGACAACTCAACCTAGTTGAGTTGTGAATTATAATAGGGGCCTTAGTTTTCAACGTACACGGGAGAACATAAAAACACTGCTTTTGGAAGACGCTATACTTCCATCATTATTGCTAACGTGTATTTTGAGTTAGGACCTCTTTTAAAAATGCTATTTTTATACACAAGGCTTTATGCTTTACTTCCTTCACACGTAAAAATAACGAAAAACGGCATTCCTTTAAAAATATTATCTAGTTTTATGAAATTTAACTCAATTTCAGCCTCAGGAAGATAAGGTCCCATTTCATCAGGATCATCACTTATAAGTACTTAGTGCATGTGCACTTCATTGTGCCTTTTTTTTTGATTTTGAGTAAAAAATATTTTATAATAATAGAACAAGAATTTATTACACTCGGACTACAAAAAAGTACAATTTATCTTGAAAATTAGTACAATTTGTAAGATCTCATTTTGCATCCCTGGGTTACTGTCGGGAAGACACAAAGAAAGCTTTCTAAAAACCAAAACTATTTTATATATTAAGATAATTCCTATTTTAAAGAGAATATTTGGGACTACAAAAAATATACCTACACTCTAAAACACTTTTGTTGAAAATTAGGTCGATAATAGTCGGCAACACTTTACAGATTATTATCGACCTAAAATTACACACGAACTATTTTTGAACAAAATGTTTTTACAAAAAAAAAAAGTGATTGGCTGCGTGCAAGTTTGAACGGCGACCTCCTGACTGATAGTCTGACGTATCTGCCATTCAGCCATAGCCGTATTATACTTTATGTTAAATTTTTTCCACTTGCACTAAATATGTTTAATTTGAAAGGTTTTTCTTTAATAAAATAACTACAAAATCGATGTAATTTTAGACAAGGAGAAATTTTCAACATAAATTTAGACAATATATGATCGTAAATTTGAAGCAATGTTTTAGAGTGTATACAATATTTTTTTTTTATTTTTATTTTTTTGAAAAATGCTTAACTTAGAAAAAACATTTTTAATATTTTTCCTTTGGTATAAGCTCTTTATAAGATGAAAGAAAACTTCTGACCAAATTTCATGCAAATCGCAAGGTGTCGGGTAAAATGTTGGCCGATTTGACATGGAATTGCCCATATCTAAAAATGTATGATTTTTACCTATAGTTAATGTAATCTAATGACCAAAAACCCAAAGAAATAATTTTGGCCACCTAGATTAGTATAATTTTTTTTGTGCCCTCTGCCAGAATCGGACGGTAGAACCTTGTCATTTTTTTTGTGTTGAACAGTGTAATTTAAAATGTTTTGCAAAGTATTAAAATTTCTTGAGCTATTTTTTAGCAAAATTTATTTCTAGCAGTCAGTATGAAATTTATAAAATATATATCGTTGGCTGAATATAGAAATGCCCTAACTCATTGTGTTTTTTAAATTAAGTTTTTTTTGCCTATTTCGATAATTAGGGGTTCATCTACGAAATGTGCGAAAAATTCGATTTAAAAATATAATGAGATGGCATTTCTATATTAAGGTAACGATACGTATGTCCAGTAAAAATTTATGGCATTTTTATTAACAAAAATTATTTGAATTGGCGCTTAGAAGATTTAAAAAACAATAAAAAATCAACAAAATAACAAGAAAAATTTCATAAAAATGTAATGAAGATTGCTGATCATTAATTAATATAAAGAAAACATAAAAAAGTTTCATTTTTTACTTAAAAATATGTAATAAATGTACAATTTTGACACCCTCATTTATATGTATGTATGTATGTATGTGTATGTCACTTCATAAACAACATGCATGTATTTATGTACATACATACTTATATGTATGTATGTATTAGGGAAGTAACGATACGCCGTTTTGCCGATCCGATACCGATACCGATATTTAAAAATAAATATCGCCGATACCGATTCCGATACCGATACGAATATTGAAATTGAGTTCAAGTTTAGATTAACAAAACTCAAGCGCAATTTTTTTATTATACAAAATTACATTATAAGAGAGAATATTTAAAATTGATAAAACATTGGAAGTAATTTTTAAGGAGCTACATTTTCTTTGCTTCCAAAATATCTATATTAAAAATATGCAGATAATTAGTAGAAAAGAAAGAAAAAATGTTTAATTCCTTTATAATTTTAAAAAATACTCGCCATGCTTTTTAAAAATCGATTTTTTTTAAAGGACATTTATCAACTAATATTCTTCTAAATAACTTAATAGTTAATTATTAAAAGACTTCTAAGTTTATATTTATTCACTTAAATTTACATGAAAATACAGTTCTGAGCTTAAATTCGCACAAAAAATTGTGAAAATGGGTAATTTTGTATCCTTTTTCCTTGAGGAAAAATCATTATAGAATACCGAAAAAGAAATTTATCCTAGCATCGCTTCCACCGAATTGGTAATCGAAAAACAGAACTTCTTGCAATGGCAAGGATATGTAAAACTAATTAGAAATTATCCAAATTTGCAATACTTCCAGATCGCGAATTCTACATTTTCATGACTTCTTTGGAGTATCTTTTTTTTTTGCTAATGGAATTTTCCCCATTGAACTTGAATTCATGGTAAAACTAACAAAAAATAAATAATTTTTTTACAAAATATCAGCATAAAATATTATTAATTTTTAAAATTGATATTAATAAGATATAAAAAATAACGAAGTGAATTTAATTCATGGTAAAATCGAGCAAAAATAAATTATTTGTTAAAAAAAAACTGAAAAAATTGTTCAAAGTATCGTCGTATCGACAGTAAAATATCGCCGATACCGATGTATCGGAAAATCTGAAGTATCGCCGATATATCGGTATCGGTATCGGTATTCGTTACATCCCTAGTATGTATATTGAACTTGTAACATATAATTTTCCATGACCATCAATTTTTGTTCAGGAAGTAAATAGAAAAGAAAACGAAATTTTGCTTAAACTAAGAACTTTTGCTTCTTTGTTGTTGACTTTTCCAGTTAATGTGTCATCCTGTTGATTTTCACCCCCCAGTTTACAGCAGACATGCTTTTCGTACCCCCACCAAACAACTTTATATGCATGTTTGCTTGTAGGTATGTCAATTTCAAATATAAACGTAACTGTACTGACAACAAAACATTAATATAAAAATTCTTTGGCACAAAAGATATACAATTTTCTCACAAGAATATAAACAGCAAAAAATTTTCACCATCTCCTGATTTCCACCCCCAAACAAAAAAAAAATAATGAGAATGAAGAAATAGGAAAAGTACACATAACCGACACATGCATATTTATAAAAAAAAAAAGCCATCACCACCAGCGTTACCATTGAAAATTTTCAAAAAGGGGCACAAAAAGGGGATTTTGAAAATAAAACGGGCACAAAAAGGGGATTTCTGAGAAAAAAAAGAGGCAACTTTAATAACAAGAAATATATGAAAAAAAATTTATTTAATTTTTAAAAATGAAGATTAGCAAACATAAACTGCCGCTCATCTAATTAGATTTAACATTTTAGCAATACTTTTTGGCAGTTCTATCAAAAACTATTGCTCAAACTACTAATAAAATTGGACTTATTAATAAATAATATGCATTACGTGAAATCTGGGCAAAAAATTTAACGGAAATATTGTACCATTATCATATAATTGCTGCAAAACAAAATTTGTCCAAGAGTTGTGCCTAATCAGAATAGTTTACAGTATAACTTCCGCACGAATTGTTAGTTTTTAATACATTTTTGATCTTTCTAAGCCGATAAAACAATTTGAAATTTAAATGGTGGTCGGCGAAAATCTCTATCTGAAGCTGAAAGAGTTTAAATTAAATGTTATGCTAAAGAAGGTCTTACTCTTGAATTATTGAAATTCAAAATTGTGTGAGTAATTTTTGTAAAATAAAACAAAAATTTGTTGTAAGATTTTATATTCCTAAAAAAAAACAAACTATCGTATATTATTGTTGTTTTCAACATAAATACTCACAAGAAATTTTCGTTTTCTATTACAAAAACTAGCAGTCAATGAGACTAACTATGAAAAGAACATGAAAGGAGAAATTTTTTTTCATTTCGGCCATTGTTCTATATAACGGTACGTTTGCGTTTTCGGTGTACACTTCCCGTTAAAGCGCTATCCACATTCCAAGGCTGGTTTAATTAAAGTGCTATTGTTTGAAAGGATACAAAATTACGCATCGAATAGTGGATAAGTGACTTTGATAGGATAAAAAATGATTTAGTTATAGGGGATCAAATTTAATTTTTTTAAATATTTATCGCTTTTCACCAAGTGTTGTCTTTTCGGAAGCTGTTATGTACCAGCTATAAAAAATTCCTAGCTAAATACTTTTATTGAATAGTTTATTCGATTTTAAAAATGTTAAGCAATAATGGACCGAAATCGGATAAAAACTAAAAATGCTAGATGAAAAAAACGAAAACACTAGCATTTCAATTTACTTGCAAATCATTTATTTAATAGTTTTATTTTATTTTGATTTTTACTGCATAGTGCATTTTTTTAGTAAATTTAAAGGTTTGTATTTTGTTTTGTTATTATACCATTTTCAGTTTTTATCCAATTTCGGTCCATTATGGCTTAAGTTTGTTTTTAATCGAATAGACTATCCAATTGAAATTTACAACCATGGATTTTGCTATTATTTGTGGTACTGCTTCTGAAGAGACAACAAGAAATTTTGTTAAATTTGACCACCAATAACTTTAGTAATTTTTTATCCGATCAAAGCCAATTATCCACTATTCGATGCGTAATTTTTAAGCTTTTCAAATAATATGTAGATCACTTTAATCGGACCAGCTTTTGACTCTGGGTAGTACACATCGAAAAAACAAAAGTGTACCGTTATCTGGAAATGGCCGAAATTAAAAATTTTTTCTTTACTTTTTTCGTATTAAGCATTTATACATTTATACATTTTTCTTGTAAAGCAGTGTAATGTAAAGATTGATTTTGCAAAAAAAAAATAACACCACTTAGTTCACAGCGTAAAGAAAATTGTCTAAAGTCTTCATTCAGTAAAAAGTATCAAAAAAGTGGCAAGAATTACAAAAAGTATCACATTTGGGTGCATTTTGTAAAAGTAGCAAAATAGTTTCCAAGCAGTCGAAAAAGTGGCAAATTGCTACTTTAGTAGCACCAACGGTAACGCTGAACACTTGGAATATACCGAGAGCGAGAGAACAAAAGAGCAAATGTAAAACAAGTTTGAAATGTGTTGCCACCCAAGGGGGAGTCAAAACCAGCGGTGCCAACTTGTGCTTTATATCTAAAAACGCCAAATTTTTAGCAGTGGTGCAATAATAAGAAAAAGAACTAACTTGGTGCTTTTTAAATTTTTACCAGCAGTGCCCTTAGCGCTTTTTACAAATTTTCATATTTTATGACTTTTATAAATACAAACTTAAATAACTTCGATTTGGGAAAAGTGAAACCTTAAAAAAATATATATTGGTAGAACAAATTGCGGCTACAAAATACATATGTGTATGACACTACTGGGATACTACTTCGAAAGGTCCTACTTGAAGATGTGAACACTGCACAGAAAAAAAATACACAAGAATTATGTTCAATAAAACCATGTTATTGAAAAAAATATGAATTTCAATAACATTTGTCATTAACCCTACAAGAACAGTGACAGTCATTTGATCGATCATATGACTGGTAGTGCTGATGGAAATATCCAACAGGTAGAACAAAGTTTCTATCATTTTCTTAAAACAGTTTGAAAAAACTAATGGACACTTTTGTGTACGTGTGATTTTGCGTCTTTTTTCGAACTTATGAATCCTATCGACTATAGAACATATAGCTAAACTGCTCACTCCACTGCTTTTTACTAATCATTAATGATATAAATTGTAGTCACAGCCGACTAATCAGTCCTGATGAATATTAAAAACGTGCATACTTTTAGGAGTGTCAAATAAATATTTGGTCACATGCTTTTCATGTGAGATTTGTTTCTAAAAACAAACCCCTCAAGGTATACAAACATTATTATTGTAAAATCGAAATACAAAATAAACGGAATCTAAAGCACCTAAAATGAACTTTTTCGGACTGACAACTGCGGAATCAGAACGGAATCTGTGACACGGCTGATAGGATACTGTTTAAGGGGGAAAACGGGGAGAAATCGGTACTTTTGGTACTTTTTCTTTGCCTGCGGCGACTGTTCTGGTATTTCAGCAGCTCACTGACGAAGTCACGGGTGAACGCTAGTAATATTATATGAAAGTTTCATATCTGTGCACTTTTGATAAAACAATTATTAGATGCACTATATATCGTCAACTGAAACGCTAAACGCCCTAACTAACATTTTCATCGTTTTACAGGAGAAGCAATAAATATGCTAAACTATTTAATTGGCATGCTCTATTTCCATTTAGATTTTCTTACTATCGGGTAAGTCTGATTTTTATAGCAGTTATATACAGTGGTGGAAGAAATAATAGGGACAATTTTTTTACATTAACGTCTCATAAGCTTGTTTGAGCTAAACTTTTATGGAGTGATAATGCTAATCACCACCACAGATCACCCATAGAACACCTCTGTGGAACTCTAAAAAATAAAAAGTTGGAACGTAAAAACTTACAAATAATCAGGTTATGTGGGGCACAATTCAGTAAGCTTAGTACACCAATTCTCCGGATATCTGCGCCAATATTGTGAGTTCAATGATGCGATAGAGCTTCTACCAAGTATTGAAATAATATTAGGATTAAATAGTAAAAACAAATTTTGTTTTGTAATATATAAAATGTCCCTATTATTTTTCCATATATATATTTTTGAGTTACATAAATTTCCGAATTCAGCAGGATTGCATTTTTTTTTTTGTATTTTTTACATGGACAAATTGAATGCCTTGAATTTAATATGTATATTTAATTCTATTTATGCAAAAGCATATAAATATTTCAGAAAATATTGAAAATATTGTGTATCTATTATTTGTTCCACCACTGTATCTTGGTGAAATACATCAGAATTTACTAAAAATCCGATTCGAATTTTTAGCGTTTTATTTAACGATGTGTAGGTATAATTGTCAATATCAGTTTCTAGTTGTAGTGGTTTTAAGTGGAACCTCTCCGTAATAAAACTATTGCTTATATCCATTATACACCTTATAATAGAAAAATTAGGGTATTCTACCGGGACTTAATGCACCAACAACAACCAAAAATAGGCTGGTGCTTTTTACGGTTTTTTACTTCGAAATTACGCTTTTTTGTGCCTTTTTTTAAATTTTATTGTACCTTTTGATCGAAAAAAGTTGCCATCACTGTTCAAAACACCCACAATAAATGAAAATGAATGTATAAAAAAAACACACGCACACATACTTGCACTCACGCACATGCATTCCCCCACTTCTTGTTCATGAAAATGTAATATATTTTGTTGTAGTTTTTCTTATACTTTCTGCACATACCAAGAGATGGACATAAAAACAGAGGAAGTTTCAACCAAACACAAAAAACGCGAACCAAAAACACATCACCAGTGCTGCCATAGTCGATATTAAATTTTGCATGGGAAAACAAAAAAAGGGAATTTGAGAAACAATATTATAGTTACTGTCGCTTCCGTTGAGGACGCTCTATGGAAAACTTGTTCGCCCGCCTTTAGGCGAAAACAAAGTGGCCTACAGCAACCATCAAGACGCTTGATAGACTGAAGCATGGTTTACTTCTACATATAACGCATTATTGATTTTGGAGTCAGTAACTACGAATATAAATCTATAAACAGAAAGAAAAAGTAGTTCTTAATTTAAGTGGTTTCTTCTGACTTTTAGTAGAAGTCGTGCTTAAAAGTTTAGGTAAGATTAAAATAAATTTAGAAAATGTCGGTATTACTTGAAAAATCAATCCTGGACCTCTCAAACCAAGTACGAAAAGTCTCAAACATATTTCATGTTTATGTTGACTTTGTGCGTGTAGATATTTTATGTGCTGAACTGCCACAAATCTGGCGCTAGCCAGAGTAAGGATAAGAATACTTGGCTCTAACACACTTAGACAGTCTGGCAAATGTAGGGCTTGTCAAGCTATCCTCTTATCTGGAACAATCTCAGGATGGTTTGACACGGCGGCTGAGCAACTATAATTACGCCCTATCTGCTACAGGGTATCACAAAAGGGTCGAATTGATGGACCCAAGAGAGTCACTTCTTGAGTTGTAACTGCCCTCTCAATCTAACCTAAGCATTCAGTACCAAGCCGTCCCATTTCAAACTTAAATCTAGCCTGCCTAAACTGTTGAACTAAAATCAAGTCAGACCAGAATTATTAATGGCATTGATAGAAAACTGGTAACAATGCTGATGCAATTAAACATCAACACTATGGACAAGTGTCTTCGTTTTCGCCCCATGACCCTTGTCATCATTGCGATGACAATTCTGTCATCAATGAAATTATTTAAAAAATTAAATTTAATTTCCATACTTTTACTTGTTTCTATTTTAATTCTATTTTTTATTGTTTTATTAATTTAATAAATTTATTATTTGAGATATTCTTCTAATCTTGTTAAAAAAATCTTCTACGTTTATTATTTTGTAATTCTGAAATGATTTTTGAAAGTTTTTGAATAAGCTAAGAGGTTTTGTCAGCAACTTTTCAGAAATATTGTTGAAGTATACTGATGATTTGGTAATAGCAACAATGAAATGCTTAACCCGAAACAAATGAAAACTTTTTATTTTATTGATTTTTCTAATGATGATATTGATATTAAACTCCTGAATTCATTGCACGTTTATAAGCCAACACTTTTTCCGCCTCAGCCACGCCATTTTTTAAAATATCGACAGCACAAACTCAACATAAACGCCATTATATTTGATGATGATGCTACCCAGTTGGCTACGTCTTTAAGACATCATCAATGACGGCCAGCCGGAACAAATCATCGATGAAGTTTTCGAACAAGTGTCGGGAAAATCTCACTCATATTGTTCTCAACAAAGTTGGATTGAGGACAGCAATTAAAACATTGTCGCTCATCTTGTCCTCCACAATGTTAATTTGTCGCTCAGATTGTCCTGAACGACGATTTCATTTAAATTGTAGATTAGAAAACCAATCGACAGAGGACAATTCGTACAAGAATCGTAGATGACAATGTCGTGCAAGGCAGTCTGGCCAACTGGGTATATACACGTGATGACTAAATGTCATCACACTAAATGTCTTACAAAGAAATTTGTAAATTCAAATGCAAAAATTTTTAAATGAAAAAAAAAAATTCAGATTTTTTTCAATAAACAAATTGTTTCAATCAAAAAATGGTTTGCAGAAATTTAAAAAATAAATCAAAGAATTTCATAATTTTATCAGGTTTCCAACATTGGCGGTAGCAAAATGAAATGAAATAATAAGTCAAACAAAATTATTGATCAAATAAAACAGAGACAATAACAAAACAGATTTAAAATCAGTTTTAAAAACATGTTTGTTAAAAAGAAGCTATCATAATTTTTTCGGTGTATGTCACACCCGTCAGTCACACCTGTCTTATATTAAAAATAGTTTTTTTTTTGAGAAAACTTATTTTTTGTCAAACAGTAAATACATAACACAATCAAAAACGCTTTGATCAGCTAGCTAAGCCAAAATTATTGTGTACGTTATAGTCAAAATTTTACAAAATCTATCCTGAAAGTCATAATTCTTTAAAATTAAAATTTTTAAGGTCACCTCCGTCGCAGCTTTCTGACGAAATCGTCTTCTTTCAGTGTCTAGCCGTTATTAAACGACTTTAAGCTTAACGTCCTTGTGAGTCGCAGGCTTTTTTTAAGTAACAAATTTTATATTCTTGATTTTTGACAAAAAATGTGTGTAAAATGTTCACGTCCGGCTAAATCGAAATACTCATGTACATAACATAAAACTGTAAAAGGGACGTGTCTGTACACAGAAAAAACTAAATTTAATTTTTTGTAAACGAATTCAATGAAATAGTAAATATTTTGTCTAGGAACGGACCTACAAACAAATTTGTAAATATAGACAAAAATATCTCAACAATTTCATTGAAAAAACGTGTTTTATTTATCAGTGAACAAATTGTTTAAATCTATAAAACAATATGTCTAAAAATATTTACAAATTGTAAGCAAAACAATTTACTAAATCAAACAAAACGATTTACTGAATTTTCTGAAATATATCAAATAATATTTATGTCTGAATTTATAAAACAATTAGTCTAAAAATGCTAACACATATTAAACAAAATAGTTTTACTTAGTCAAACAAAAATATTTACTGTATTTCTTGTAATATATCAAACAAAATTTTTGTCTGGGTCATCTATCATCATCATCATCATCCATTAACCATTTATGAAATTTCACTTTGTTAAACGTGTTCAGGTCTGAATTTTTATCTAAAGACTTTTAAAAAAATGAATGCGAATTAACGAAACGACCTTAACGAATTGATTGATTCACTCAAAACTCTTCAGTAAACAAACTTGATACAATCGCATTCCTTTTGCTATCATTGTTGTTGTTGCTGTTATTTGTGTGTATGTCGTCATTGGGGTTGTTTTTTTACGACACAGTTTTTCTTGTTGTTTTTGGTGTTTGCGTCCAAAATAAGAGTCGAACAAACAATTCATTGATTATGTAAAGAACATTTACTGAAAATTAAATTTATTTTTAGACAAACTTTTGCTTGAGAATTTTTTGATGATATTATTTTTTTTTGTGTACAAGAATAATTTTTTGAAATTCCGAAATTTTTTTCTGGATGTTTCTCTGAACACGCATCGCGCAAACATCGCTGAATGCAGTTTGATAAATCTTGGTGTGGAGCTACATACTTTAATTTCCCGATTAACAAATAAGATACTTTTTTACTGCCATAAAATATCTCATTTCCAAGGAAAATTTTACTAAGATAAATGAGAATGTAAATTAAGAAGCACCTTTTATTGTTTTTTAATGTTGGTTCTAACATTTTGTAGAGCCAACTTTTGTCGACATGAAATGCTTGTGCGCTTGGAAGTACTGAAATTTGTATTTTCCAGTAGCGATAACATATACATATGTATGTAATAAAATAAAAAAATCCTTAATTATCTAATTACATAAGATAATGTAATAAAAAAAAAACTCATATTTTAGTGAAAACAAATTTTGTTTGTGGCAACGCTGAATGTCACAAAGGTAATGGGGACTTTTTAAGAGATAATCAAAAGCGATTTGCAAAAGAGTGAGAGAGCGGAAGGAAAGGAAATGAAATATATAAACAAAGGCGAAATGAAACACAGTGGAAAAAACATGTGTTGAATATAAAATTATTTTGTTTTGTAGCTGTTAATGTGTTAGTGTTTTTGTTTTGTTTTAAATATACCATATGCATGAACATATTAAAGAATACAAAAAACAAAACAAAATAGTAAAAACTATTTAAGAAAAACAAAATTGACATGTTTGCTCAGAATAAAGTGTTGGGAAACAATAAGTGGCGTAAAAAGCATAACAAAGATATCAGCACATTTTAATAAAATAATATTCATATTAGAATTATCGAAAAATACGAGGGCGGTGAAAAAAGATTTACTTTACACAAAAGTTAAAAGAAGTTTCAAATATAAAATATGTACATATGTATTTAGGAAATATTTTCGCCTATAGAAAATTTAACACTTCATAATAACTTAAGCTATCTATAAATATCTAATAAAATCTGAGAAAAAAAATTGTTAAAGAAAATTCTAGTTAATTTAAAATTGTTAACCATCTATCGAAGTTAGCTGACATGGGTATAAACAGGCGCGGATACAAGGTGGTGACGGGATATTCCCCCCCCTTCTAAAACTAGTAAAATATACTTAATTTCTATTGAGTTTCTAAAATTTTTTTTAAAAATAATAATATTCAAAATAGTTTGTTTTTCAATAAGTTTTTTGAGTGGAGTCATGGCTCTTCCGGGTCTGCTGTCGAAGTGCTAAATTCTAAAAAGGGGGATAACGACGACGAGACGTCGGATATGGCGAACTCTAAAGGTATGTGGCCGCTTGCTGCCATTAAGAAAGTGAGGCGTAGTGACACGGATAGCGAGGTTGATAAAAATTAAAGGGGGATGTTCTAAAACCAGGAGCGGTGCTGCTGCAGTGCTGCTGCCGAGCATCCTTTAGATAAAAATTTTTCTGCTGCTGTAATTGGTGGTGGTGGTGCTGCTGCTACTGCTGCTTGAACTTTTGTTGTTGTTTCTGGTCGTGTTATAGTTGCTTTTTGTTGTCACTTTTGGCTCGGCTGGTACGTTGGCTGGTGTCTGTTCGGCTGATAATAGTATGGCTGAAAGGAAATAAGCGGCAGAAGAAAAAGACGGCTGCTGTCGGTGGTATATAATGATGCTGGTGATATCGTGATAAGAGCAGAAAAGGGTCACTGGTTCACTGACTGAGTTATTGCGAGCTGATGCGGTGAAGTAGGAGCTTCTCTTGAAGAAGCTCATAGCTGACAATGAGGGGAAGGTTAGACACCGACAGTCCACCAGCTAGGTGGATTACGGCTGCTACCAGCGGTGACCCCAGCAGTTTGCAGGTGACTGCTCCCAAAACGGTTGAAACCAAGGCGAATCCATACAAGGTGATGCCAGTGGCGAATTCAATTTGCCATAGTCAATTCGCTTAGACCGCATACATGTTAAACTTTATATATAAAAAAAATTAAACAAAAATTGCTTACAATTTTTTTATATGGAGTTTGACATACACAGAAAAAATCATCACCAAACAATTTTCAAACAAAATTTTGTCTAAAAAAAATTTAATTTTCAGTAAATGTTCTTTACATAATCAATGAATTGTTTGTTTGACTCTTATTTAGGACGCAAACACCAAAAACAACAAGAAAAACTGTATCGTAAAAAACAACAACGATGACAATTAACAACAATGATAGCAAAAGGAGTGCGATTGCACCAAGTTTGTTTACTCAAGATTTTTGAGTGAATCAATTCATTAATGCTGTTGCGTTAATTCTCATTCATTTTTCTAGAGTCTTTAGATAAACATTCAGCCTTGAACACATTTAACGAAGTGAAATTTCATAAATGCTTAATGGATGTGATAATGACCCGACAAAAAAAAATTTTTTATATATTATAAAGAATCCAGTAAATATTTTTGTTTGATTAAATAAACTATTTTGTTTAATATTTGTTACTATTTTTAGTCTAACTGTTTTATAAATTCAGACAAAAATATTGTTTGATATTTTTCAGAAAGTGCAGTAAATCTTTTTGTTTGAATTAGTAAATTGTTTTGTTTACAATTTGTAAATATTTTTAGACAAATTGTTTTATAGATTTAAACAATTGGTTTACAAAAAAACAGTTTTTTTCAATGAAATTGTTGAGATATTTTTGTCTATATTTACAAATTTGCTTGTAGGTCCGTTCCTAGACAAAATATTTACTATTTCATTGAATTCCTGTACAGAAAATAAAATTTAGTTTTTTCTGGGTACGCGGTCCAAACAACACGAGCAAAAAATAGTCAGCTGTCGTAATAACGCCAGCTGGTTGTCAATATTCGCCTTGGCTGAGACTTGGTCGGTGGTTGTTAAGGGGAAGGGTGGTAATAGCAGTAGTACCTCCTCAGATGTACATGTAATGTCATTTAGTATCATGTCATATCATGTCGTGTCAGGTCATGTTTTTGGTTTTCGATAAATTTATCGATAAATTTCTTAAATGCTTTACTTTAGAAAGTTTGTTCCAATCGATAAATGTTTTTATTTTCGCAATTTTTCTACTGGTCAATACATTTCGATATTTTTTCAACATTGAGGTACTATTTTGAGTTGTTTTAATTTATTTTTAAGTCTTAGTCATAAGTCCAAATTTGTCCCCCTCTGCTCTCGTATTTGAAAGCGCACACTCAAAAACAGCTGAGCTTTGCTTTATTTAAATTTCTATACTAGATAGTTTAAAGTTTTAAACATTTAAACAAAATAAACCACAAAAGAACACAAAGAAGAGTTTTTTGTGGCGGGGAAGGAAAACAGCCTGGAATAAGCAGATAATAAATATGTAGTTGTTGTTGTTGTTGTTGTTGTTGTTGTACAAGAAATATAAATAAACAGAGAATAATTTCATTTTCATCATATGTCCGTATATATGTACGTACATACATACATATGTATTTACATATGTACGTATCTGTGTTTACAAAAAGAAAAAGCTCTTTTCGCAATAATCTGAGCAAATACAAATATACAAAAGAGCTAAAGTGCTATACTTAATGAGAGAAACTGAGAAAACTTTATAGAAACGACAAATAAATTTGGCCCGCCATTCGTTTTGGTTAGTGGGACGTATGATTATTGTAAAAAATTTTATCAAACGGTCAAGAACGCTATTTTCAATAAAACGCTCTAAACGGATGAATTAAATATAAAAAAAATAAAACACCAAAGAGAACAAAATATAGTGAACTTTAAAAAAGTTTCAAGTGTATTGAAGAAAAAAATAATAATTTCTAGATTAAATTCGAAATTTAATTTTTAAATTACAAATTCTTAAAAGTTGAAATTTATTTTTGTAAAAAATCTACTTCGAAATAAATGAACGTTTTGAATAAAAATGTTACAATAACAAGTATAAAGAGCAAGTGCAGAAATTTGCTTTATATATTATATATTTTGCTAAAAAAACCATATGCCTGCGTTCGTTCTACTTTAAACAAAAAAATAAATAAATATTTATAATAACGAAAGAATTGTGGCTCAAAGTTTTATACAGTTTTTTTTTCATAATTTAATAAAATGTTAAAAAGTGTGAAATGAAAGAAGAAACTAATTAACATAAAAAGGTCTTTAAAATTATGAAGCAGAGTTTTTTCTTTTTTTTTCTTCTACTTTTTCAAACGAACCAGTTTAAAACATTTCAATAAAAAATGTGATTTTTGTGTTTATAAACAACAAAAATAACCAAAATAGGTTTAAAAACCTAAACAAATTTACATAATTTATTTACATATTGAATACTTAAAATAAATAATAAAACCAACAACAACAACAAAACAACCTTTTGAATAAAAACGAGAAGAGAAAACAAATAAATTAATTGTCTCCCCCGATTTTTTATTTATTTTGATTTCACTGTACATCAATATATTTTTTGGTGTTCGTTCAGTCTTTGTTTGAAGTGTGTATGAGTAGAGGTATGTAAAGATTTCTTCAAACAAAACGCAACAATAACAACAACAAAAAACCACAAGAACGACCAGAAACTTAATGAATTGTTTTAAATACTCTTTGTGTTGTAATAAAACAAATCAAATTGTAACGGTCATCACGCCCCCTCAATCACTCACACATTCACTCACTGTACATGATACCAACACAAACATATTTATAAGATTGTTGTCATCATCAGAATTACAGCATTTCTCATGATGACAAATTCAATATAAAGCGTTAAAATAAAAGTTATTAGTATTTAAAGAAAATAAAAAAGTCAGTAAAGTGCGAACTTGGCTCGGACTCGAAGGGTTCCGCACGAATACCAAATATTTAATTATACATCGTTCTAGCGGTTATTGTTTTTTTTTTTTTTTTTTTTTTTTGTAGCTTTTTTCGTTTTTTGGGATTTTTTCTTGTGTTTTGGAGGTTTCTTTCGTTTGAGCGTTTTTATCGTTTTGGCGATTTCTTTTTTGTTTTGACGATTTTTTTCCTTTTGACCATTTTTTCGTTTAAGCGTTTTTTCATTTTGGCGTTTTTTTTGTCGTTTTGGCGATTTTTTCGTGTGAGCGTTTTTGTCGTTTTGAGGTTTTTTTCGTTTTGGCGACTGTTTTCTTTTTGACGATTTTTTTCGTTTTGGCGATTTTTTCGTTTTGCCGGTTTTTTTTTAGTTTTGGCGATTTTTTCGTTTTTGTGACTATCGTTTTTGGCGATTTTAATTTTATCACTACTTGACAAATATAATTACATATTCACGCTTATCGGGAATAAAAGTTCACGCGAAATGTGTTCCCTTTCCCTAAAATTGCGATCGCCAATTTTGTGTTGTTGTTGTTGTTGTGCTACTGTACTATTTGCTCGTTCTGTTCACCATTTTCTTTTTGTTCATGGGAAATATTTCACGTGAACAAAATTTGGGGCTCTTATTCCCGATAAGGGTAAATAACTGCCTGTTCGCCGATGTCGAAGGAGTTCTTTCTTTCGCACAAATACATTTAAAACAATAAAAAAAGTTTTTAATTTGTTTTTGCTTTAAATGTAATTTGTGCGAAAGAAATAACTCCTTCGACATTGGCGAACAGGTAGTAATTTTATTTCAGGTAGTAGTTTCCATAATAATACACTAGTTGCGAAAATTTCATGAGATACAGATTACTCTAAAAATTACATTACTTGGTAGAATACCCTTTAATTTTTATTTTTTTTATTTTTTACTATTCGTTAGTTAAAGTTGGCTTTAAAATGCTACACTAGCTGTAGAAATTTCAAGAGTTTGGCTTTTACGATTTCCAAGATGCAGCTCATTGTTAAAATAACATCGTCAAAATTACATTGTCTGATAGAATACCCTTTAATTTTTATTTTGTGTTTAAATTTTAGTATCTATTGTGTTTGTATAATAATACATACACTAGCTCTGACAATGTCTACAAGTGTCTATACATTACAGATCAAAATATACATTAGGATTTCCACATGTTACGTTGATCGCTTTAGCACACCCTTTAATTTTTAGCTTTCATGAACATTGTAGCGGCCATTGTAACACATATTCTGTGAAAATTTCAGAGCGGTAGCTCGTACGGTTCTCCAGGTTGAAGCCTGTGACAGACTGACAAACGGACAGATAGATAAACAGACGAATGGACGGACGGACAGCGTAGCAAACACTATAGGATTCCTTTTCTCCTTTAGTGTACGGAATCCTAAAAAGCTGTTATACTTAAAGATGATGCTCTTAATCGAAACAAATCCAATAAATATTTTTAAACATTGCAAAGTGTTTTGCTGTTTATAATTTCAAGGTCGAAACAAACAAAATAATTTGAATGGTGTGATGTGCGAACTGGAAAATCACAAACTTTTATATACAAATCTGCATAAATTACACTGTACAACAAAATTAAAACTTTTTGAAAATAACAATGTTCGGCGTTTTGATATTGAATCGGCATAGGAAATAAAGTAATTTTTACATTTTAGATATAATAAAAGATGTATTTAGCGCATTTATGTTAAATACAGCGAGGAATATTTTTGTGCGACATTTTAACTCGCTAGCTCTTTGATGTATGGGTCTTTTCATATCTTTCTTGAAAAAAAGAGTAAACAAACTTTCCTTAACTCTGCAGTTACACGTTCAAGAAAATGCTTTCAAGTTGATCACACGTATTGCTTGTTAAAACTACTTTAAATTGACGCTGTGACGTAGGCTGCAAGCAACTTGATATTCCATTTTGTTCTCAAGATGCCGTCATCAAGGAATTAACAACGAAACAGTAAAACTCGGTCATAACGAATTCTCGGTTGTAACGATCTAAGTCTAAAGTCCCGACGTAATAGCGGATTCGTAGTTAACGAGTACTCGTTTATATCGAACTACGCTTATTATGAACTTGTCATAGAGCGGTTTTCTTGCTGTTTGCACAAAGTTCGTTATAACCGAGTCTTACTGTAATTTATTTACAATAATTGAGATCAGCTGTTTAAATTGAACGAAAAATTTAAAGAAAACTTGAAAGAAAAATTGAAAGCAAGCTGGTAGTCAATTTCAAAATGTTTGAGTGTGTTAGTAAAAAAGTGAAACTTGAAACAAAACTTGAAGCAAAACTTGAACGTGTAACCTCCAAGTAAGCAGCGATATAGCGGGCCGATATTTCCTACAAAAATATTTGTCATAACATTTTACTGCAAGACTTCAAAGTCACCAAAGCTCAGAAGTCCTACTTAAACGACAGAAATAAATCAAGACTTAAAATGTGTTTAAGGATTAATTTCGTACTTATTCACAATTAGCACTAAAATATCTCAAAAAACCAGATTTTTGTTATTTACATAAGCCTAATTCACAGTCTTGTGCAAATGGACTTGCATCGTAGCATTTGCAAAATGGTATAGTATATTGATACTCACCACTAACAATTGTTAAGTTGTGAGAATCAATAGACTATACCATTTTGCAAATACTACGATGCAAGACCATTTGCACAAGATTGTGAATTGGGCTATAGTTTGTATTAAATATATCATGTAACTAAAAATTGATTTTAAGTGCTTAAGAAATGCATCTAAAAGTGAAATATATGCGCAAAAATATGCATTATTAGAGAAAAAAACGTAAAACAAGCATAATTTAGTCTATTATTTAATAGATCCGAACTTTAGTTGCGTTGCCAGTCGGCAACTGCAAATTAATGGTTGCCAAAAAGGCACTAAATAGCAACTGAAATTGACAGCTTTTAGTTGCCAGTTGCCATCACTAGTATCATTTTCAGCAACTGGCAACCCAACTGAGGCTCAGTTGCCATCCATAATCGGCCTATTAATATTTTTTGTTAAAAAATTAAGAAATATGCACTAAAAAAATTTTATTACTCCTAAAATATGCATTTATTGCCAAAATATGCAAAAATATGAACTTACCACAAAAATATGCAACTACAAATCGATGCCAAACTACTTAAAATTTGATGATTCGCATAAATAATTAGTCAATAACTCTTTATCTATCGCCACAAAAAACATGCATTTGCATGAAAGTCCGAGCCCTGCTCATAACTAACTTGATCTCTAGTTAGTATTGCTTATGCTGAGATAAAAGCGAAGAAAACATAAAAGTCGCAGAATCGGAAGCTTTTTTTGCCAACTGTTGCAATTATAGAACCTTCAATATTAAAAATAAGGCTGTCGCAATAACTGGACCGTCGCGAATAGAGGGCTGCAAAGTGTACTCAAATGTATAGAAGTATGTTCTTATGTATATATTTATGAATACATTCATGTATATATGTGTACGTGCATAGCCACGACCAAATATACATATATACATACATATATATGTACACACATATATACAAAAACATACATATATATGTACACACATATATACAAAAACATACATGTATACACACACAAACATTCATACGAGTACTTTCGAGTATATTCGTGCAGCCCTCTAGTCGCGAATACCGAGCGTGTACTGTATATTGGCATGATATGTTATGACGAGTTACATGTTACGACATGACATAACAGGACATGACATGATAGGATGATCGCATGAAATGTACATCTGAGGAGGTACAACAGTTGTTCTCGCTCATCTTGTACTTAACAAAGTTTGATTGAAGACAAAATGTAAGGCATTGTCGCTCATTTTTTCCTCAATAAAGGTAATTGAAGACAAACCGTAAGAAATTGTTGGTCAGCTTGTGCTTAACAGAGTGTGATTGAAGACAAACTGTAAGACATTGTCGCTTATCTTGTTCACAACAAAGTTTGATTGAAAACAAAATTTAGGATATAGTCGCTCATCTTGTCGCTCAACAAAGTTGATTGAGACAAATCGTAAGACATTTGCTATTCATCTTTTCCTCAGGAAAGTTAATTGAAGACAAATCGTAAGACATTGCCGATCATGTTGTCCTTAACAGAGTGTGATTGAAGACAAAATGTAAGACATTGTCAGTCATCTTGTCCTCCCTAAAGTTGGACCGAGGACAAAATGTAAGACATTGTCGCTTATCTTGTCCTCAACAATTTTACTGAAGACAAAACGTAAGAAAGACATTGTCGCAACAACATCCAAGCATTTGTCGCTCAGATTGTCCTGAACGACGATTTCGATTTCGAAGAACAAGTCGTACAGGAATCGTTAACAACAATCTGGCCAACCAGGATTTTTCCAATTAATAATTAATTTGAAAAATAAGAATAAAAAAACTGCTGTAATAAACGAAAGTAACTACCTTAACGCACATTATCCCACTGTCAGACAAATTAATTTTGAGGAGAGTGATCGGTGCAAAAAATGCGAGCGAGTGAATAATGAGTTTTGCAAATCGTGTGTGTGTGTGTGTGTGTTTGTGTTTGGGAGAGTGTATTAATTTAATAAAATTAATCGTTTTAACACGCAAAGCTTTCGTGACACCTGCCCCGTAGGCCAAGTCTTGGACGATGAATTGACGACAATCCAAGCCAACTACTGAATACATTTTCGAACAAAGGCCACAGAAGTCGTTGATGACAACGTTGGTAACATGCTACTAAAGTTGTCATGAATATATAATCATCCTTATCGGGAATAAAAGTCCACGTGAAATGTGTTGCCTTTCCCTAAAATTGTGATCGCCAATTTTGCGTTGTTGTTGTGTTACTGTACAATTTTGCTTGTTTTGTTCACCATTTTTTGTTCATGGGAAATATTTCACGTGAACAAAATGTTCGCCCCTTATTCCCAATGAGGGTGAATAATATTTAAAAATGTAATAATCGAATCGAACCCACAACCTTCACACTTATAGGCTATCACGCTACCTACTAGTCTACAGAGGTACTCTAAAAACTTTATAAAAAACATGTTTTGTGGGCAACTTAAACTCTTTAATAGAATTGGAAGCACGACAACTTCGATGCAGTTGTCAATCTTGTTTGAGGCAATAAAACCGTACACACGACAACTTCGATGCAATTGTTACTCTTGCTGTCGTCATTAGAACTGGACACACGACATATTGCATGCAGTTGTTCTTCATGTTATCGTCAAATTTTCATAATCTTGTCAGAACAAATTTTTTATACACGACACCCTATACCACCTTGTCGCCATACTTATTTCTAAATGTGTTTTATAGGCGACAAATCATTGATTGTCTTACAGACATCATCGATGAAAATGTCGTCGGTAACAACTGGTCCTACGGGGTGAACAAGAAAACGAATAAGATATTCGTGAAAATACACATACCCTGAAGCATAAACGAACATGTGTTAGCTGGTATAATTTTTATAAAAATTCAGTAAAAGCCATTTTAATAACATGTTTTTTTTCTTTCTTGCCTCTTTTTACCACCCCATTCCATTTCAATTAGAATAGAAGTTTTAACAAAAATACAACAACAACAACAATAGCAAAGTGAAAAAAAGAACATTTAAATAAATTAATAATACATCAACCAAATGAAAAAAAAGCAACGAAAGAAAATATAAATAATAAATACTAGTGCAGAATAAACAACAAAATCAAATGTTAAAACTTTATTTAATTAACTAATACACATTTACATACTTAATACTTTTAAACAAATATTGAAATATTTATTGTGAAATAAATGTAAAAAATAAACAACATACAGAGGAAAAATTTTCAACATATTTCTTTCTCCTTTAAGGGATCTTTTTACTGGATTTCTACTTGAATTGATTTTTTTTCGAAGGTAAGTTTGAAATTTTAAAGTTTTGAAAAAAAAAATATTAATGTAAAATAGTGAGACGGACAGAAGGATGGATGGACCAACAAGTCCAAAATAACAATTTTATGTATTGGGACAAATCTGTCAGTGTACTCTTTCATATGCAATACAAATTTAAAAAGTCGGTCTGTAAATGGTAGAGTTGCGAGGGAAAAACGAATAAATAACCTTTTCTTTTTTATCAAATCGGTTTAAAAATTACTCACCAAAAACTTGATAATGAGTGTTGCGATTACGAAACAACATACTTTTAACACACAAAGTACATTTTATCTGCATTACTTTTCAGAATTTCAATCAATTACTAGTAAATAAACAAGCTATTTCTTTTATGAGCATAGTGATAGTGCCTGCGCTTATCATACATATGATCACCAGTTCAAACCCTAGCGAAGCAAAGTGCATTTTTTTAATTGTGTGCATTTTCGTAGAAACAAGTCTTAAGCTCGCAACAAAATATGTGTTACGTACGAATAATGTGTTAAAGGCCAGTAAGTAAAATACTAGGAATAATACGCAGGAATAACTTAAAATGGCACGAGTTCAATGCCCAGCAGATACATTTAATTTTTATGTATTTTATAGACTCTCAATACACTGTACAACAGAAAAAGGAAACTGGGTTCTAACAACTGATTCTGGCAGCGGGCAGCAAAAGTTCCCCCCTTTTGCACATAGTTATAGTGAGTCGACATAGGAAATCTTATAAGCCTTACCTTAAAGGTGAAATATATACTCAGGACTTATATGTAAAACACAACGATAAAAATTTTTGTAGAACATTTTAACCCTCTAACTCTCCGTTGTATATGCGTTTTTGTTCCCTTCTTAAAAAGGCAAAAACCTCCCCTTTAGGGGCGGACCCTAATGTTCTACAAAACTATTTGCCATAAAATTCTACTACAAGTTTTTAAAGACGCCCAAGCTTCAGACTCAACTCCAACGCTAGGAAACATTCAAGACTTAAAATGTTTTTAAGGGTTAAATATGGTGCTCATTCAGAATTAATACTCGGCTTAAGAAATCTTATAAGTCTTACCTTTGAGATACAAGATATGCTCAGAGCTTTTAAGTAAAACATATCGATGAACATTTTTGTAGAACATTTTAACCCTCTAACTCTTCGTTGTATGGGTCTTTTTGTCGCCTTCTTAAAAAAGGGAGTACTGCTTTCCTCCCTAACAAACCGTACAAGTATAAAAGCTCCATTCTTTTGCTGAGTAATTATGTTTATAGAAAAGAAGTTTTGGGATTTTTTTTTGGAGTATCATTTAACAAATAGTAAAATCTCATAATGAATGTGATTACGCAGATATTTTATTCTAGTTCAGTTTAAAATATTTCCAAATTTCTGTCAAAGCAAATAAATGAAATAACCAAAATTTATTTATAATAAAGTATGTATTTTATAACCACATGTTTTTTTAAATTTCATAAATCATTTCTTTTTTTAATTTTAATTTTATCTTTGACAAGTTACACAAAAAAAACTTGTATCTATACATTATTCATTTGTTTCGTTGTAGAAGGGGGGAGACCGACCCGACCTGCTTAATCGACAAACATAAAATATTTGCACAAACAAATAACAAGTTTTTTTTATTATACATTTTATATTAGAATATTTTTGTGTTGCTTTTTATTATTTAACAAGAATTCTTCTCAATCTTGCGTTCTTTTTTTTTATCATTATTCTAAGAAGGTACATATAAAAAGAATGACTGCGAAATGTTCATGGAGAGGAGAGGAGAAGTGGGGTGGGGTTGGGGAAAAACTAAGCACAATCGAGGAATGATCAAACAAAAAATTAAGAATTACTGGTTGTTATTGTTAAATTTCTATTCAAAATTTCAGCTATCGATACATTATTAATGAAAGTCTTTGTTATTGATGAGTTTTCTATATAAATTTGTTCTATAGATTAAGCTCCCCTTAGACAGTTTTACATTAATTTCACACACCGACAGTAAAGTTCCTTTTTGAAAAAAACTACAACCTTTCTAATGAGTTTGACGTGCTTAAAAATATTGTGTTCTCAGTTTTTTCCTATCACGTACTAATTTCCGTTTATGAGCATGTCTAATATTTCCACTAGGTACATTAGCATATTTCACTCTAACTCAAGAACAGTATGCCCACATTCGATTAATAAAACACCAGATGATGCATAACAAAATTACTTTCAAACTGTCTTAATATGTTTTTTATTTGAGCAACGTTTTATTGGTTATTTACAAATTAGTATCGAAAAGAAGTGTTTTTTTTTTGCAAAATTAAAAATTTTGTTTCTCTCTAAAAGCTTATAAAAAATTTTGAACTGCTAAAACTTTTCCTTTTAACTATTGTTCTTAAAAATAAATGTATTACGAGTAAAATAAGCCATATTTGATGAAAATCGAGGAACAAATGTTGATTTTATTAGCAATTAAGTAAATATACCCAGAAAAGGTAGTTGCGTTTTTAGTTTTCTTTTTTACAACATAAATTTCAGTTTTCAAAAAACTCTACTGCGGAAAATTTATAAATTACAATAAATTTTCTATCAAAAACTTTAAATAAACAAAAAATGTGCTCAACTTGAGATTGCAATAAATTACACAGTACAACAAAATCATTTTTTTTAAATAACAAGTTTCTAACGACTGATTCTGGTAGAGCGCAGCAAAAAATATAAACGTGTATCGGCGCTTAAAAGTTTTCGTTTGGGATTCGTTAATATTTTTAAATATTTTGCAACACAAATTTTAATAAAATGCAAAATTTATGTGATAAAATATATACATTTTTTCATTATTCATCACATTTTGGCTTCTCTACTGGAAACTTTATGACTTGTGAGTATCTTCTCCTATTAAATTGGCAAATTTTCTATAGAAAATATTTGCTATCGACAAATTTTCAATAGAAAATATTTGCTATCGACAAATTGTGCACTTAGAAAAAAAGAATACCAATGTAAAATCAACATGTTGCAATTTTGATTTGAAATCATATTAAATTTATGAGAAATAATTTGCTGTTTAAGTGTGTTGGTGTTTATTTGCTTTGTTCATAGCTACAATGTACTGCTGTGGTCAGTTATGTGACTTGTTGTTGTTTATTTTGATGTTCGTGTTGTGTAAATGTAAATAGCCGACAAACTTCGCATTACTAGTGAAAATTCCCTGCTGCTGAATTAAAATTACCATTTTTTCATATTAATTTTAAACTAATCTAACTTTAAATATCTTTGATTTAATATATATCACTGTTAAGACAATATTGTTATCAACGTTACATTTCCCTTTAAATCAATATCACTTTAAATTTCATTTCAAATAAATTTCATGCTATATCATCAATTAAATCATGTTGAATTAAAATGAAATTCATGTTACTTGTGATGGTATTTATATTAGTGTATATCGGAAGTGTATTTAAGGCTGCAGTGGTTAGTGCGTTGACTACACCGAAACAAAAATCCATGCAACCTATGCACGAAAACGCTCGTACATATTACGAAATATATCGGAATTTCGCACCACGAAACTCTTTCGTAAAATATACCAAAATAATTATAAAAATAAAAGTAAAACAAAGTTTGGCTCAACTGGGGCACGAAAAATGTTTACGAAAAGTTTTGGGCTACTTTCGTAAATTCAAAAAATATTGCCTAATATTTTTTTTCATAATATGTACGAAAGTTTCCTAAATTCTACGAAAAAAAGCAACTACGAAAGTTTTTTTTTCGTAAAATGTTGCATGGACTATTTTCGGTGTTGAAATATGAAGATTGCGAGCTCGTGCCCCGGTTGAGCGACACTCTTTTTAATTTTTTTTAAATTATTTTCGTACATTTCGTATATTTTACAAAAGAAGTTCGTGGTGCGAAATTACGAAATATGTCGTGGTGCAAAATTACGAAATATATCGTAAAATGTACGATCGTTTTCGTGTGTTACATGGATTATTTCGTTGTATGCTAGTACGCATTACGTACACTGAAAAAAATCCATGCAACATATGCACGAAAACGCTCGTACATTTTACGAAATGTTTCGTAATTTCGCACCACAAAATTCTTTCGTAAAATATATGAAATGTACGAAAATAATTAAAAATTTAATGTAAAAAAAGTGTAACTCAACCGGGGCACGAATTTCATATATCAAGTCAAGTACTCTACACACTGATACACTTTCTACTTATTTTATGAGATAAAAAATTGCTTTATTTACTTACGACATCTGAAAAATATGTCAATTTATAAAAAATAGTTTTAATTTATTTTTTTATTTCAAATATATTTTTTAACAAAGAAAAATGTTTACGAAAGGTTTTCGTTACTTTCGTAAATTAAAAAAAAAATTTTTGCCAAAATTTCTTTTCGTAATATGTACGAAAGTTTCGTATATTTTACGAAAAAAATAACTACCAAAATCTTTTTAAAATCTCTAAATACTTCTGTTTTTCCCAATTTATTCGAAATTAGAAGGGTAACAGGCCGAACGGACCTCATATTGAGATTCAGCGAAATTCGAAATACATGTATGAAGGTGGGTGTGTTCAAATAACCAGCCCACTTTTTTTTCTTTTATAGATTGTTTCTGCTTGAAAATCATGCTTTTTCTGCTATTTTTGTCTTCTTTGCTACTTACACTACGACTTCCATATCTCGGGATCGGTAAAATGTACATCAATAATTTTTTAACACGTAGTTAAATAATGCATTTGGAGCTCGCAGTAGAAATTTCAGAAAAAAATTAAAATGTTTAGTTAGTTTTTTTTATAATATAAAAAATTTCTTCCTGAAAGTTTAGTTTTTTTTTACTAATTTTGCCCTAGCTGCTACAATTATAGCCAGGATGTCTTCATTTAAAGCAAGAGCAATGCTAGCTGCCTACTTAATGAAACTTTGTTCACGGATTTTTAAGGCACCCTGTGCAAAGTTCTTTACAGGCACCTAAACTCAAAAATTATTTTGAAAATTTATGATTTTCAACCAATGCCAAATGTAGGGTAAATGTCCAAAATGATTTGCAGTTTTTTGTAGTTCAATTTCAAAGTTTTGAAATTTTTTACGACTTAAGGACTCAAGACATTTCAAAGCTTTGTTCTGCGTGTTTACTTACACAGAAAAAAATATTTGAAAATACAATTAATTTTTTTGTTATATCAGTTAAATCATTAATTAATTTTGAACCTACAACGATTTTTGTCAATACAATTACGAAATTGTAAGTTAAAGGAAACTCAGAAGAAATTAAAAAAAAATTTTTTTTTATTGATTTCAAATTTATTTCAATTAAGATTATTTTTATAGCAACAATGTGAATTGTTGATTTTCCGAACAAAATTTAACTATCATAGTTGTATTAATAATATTTTTTATACACAATCCTCAAAGCGACTTTTTGCTTGTCTTCGAAAAACACTAAATGTCTTTGCGCGGAATCGAACCGGCGACCTCTGGACTAATAGACTAACGTTCTTACCTCTCAGCTACAGAGCAATTCGTTATTAAACACTCAAATAATGAAGACACACAAAACGTGATTTGCTTTGTTTCATGTACGTGTGTGCCTTCATTTGTTATATCAACAATGATGATTGTCCATTTTTTTCACAATACATAATAAAAAATTTGGTTAGTTCAGTTTGTTGAAAAAATTTTCTGTGTTTGTCGTATTAACAACTAAATTTGTTGTATTAACAAAATATGTGTTTGAATTTAAATTACATATTAACAATTGAAATTGATAGTTACAGTTTGATGATATTTTTTTCTGTGTAAGGTTTTTTGTGCAATGAGCACTCAAATATTTTTTGAAATTTTTGCTATTGGCAATTTTTTAATAGAAAATTTTTCATATCGACAGATTTTCGAAAGAAAATTTTTGCTATTGATAAATTTTCCATAAAAAATTTTTGCTACCGCTAAATTGTCTCTATTATCTTATTTTCGATGTCGTAAATGTTGTTCATAAAATTCAAAGAATCGATGGTAATATTATTCTTGTCTCTACATACATAAATATTATCTATTTATAGTTACATACATTCAAGTTCTTCTTTGCAAGTCTTTTATTTAAAGTTTTATTTATATCTTCTGTTTTGTTCATAAATTTTGCCTTATCTTTGAATTGATCCCTAAAATAGTTGCTTAAGTTTAAAGAACCTTTTTTCTATTATTGGTTTGAATAGGTATTATGGGAATTAAAGCAGATTTCGATATCTATTTATTTAGGTAAAAAGTGGCAAAACAAAACCGAAAGAAAAAAAATTAAATTAAATAACTTTAGAAGAGCCAAATGACGTCGTTGGTGGCTAAAAATTTTAAAAAGAAATATTCCTAGAATACAAAGCAGAGAGAACCCAGCAAAAATTTTGCTTACTGGTAGCCAAAAAAAAAGTATATGAGGATTTAAAGGCGTAACTACTTACAATTTGAGTCGATAACTACTTATTTGTTTATTTGTTTGAGAAGTCCCAAAAAATAAGGGGTACCCCTTACAAATATATTTACATTGTCACAGGAATTAACTAGTTCCTATTTGGCTTACATGAAGCTAAAAAATAAGTAGTCAAATAAACAAATTAAAATTGAAAAAAATGTACCATACACATTACGTAGTATGAATAAAAAAAGTATTTGCTTTTTACTTAAAAATTTGTTTTAAAACCAAAAAAATTCTTAATTTTTATAATGAATAATTTCCGGAATTTTGTGTTTTAAAAATTTTTTAAGCAAAAAGCAAATACTTTTTTTTTATTCATACTACCCATTGTTTTTTATTTCTATACTGAAAAAATTCCATGCAACATATGAACGAAACGCCCGTACATATTACGAAATATTTCGTAATTTCGCACCACGAAATTCTGTCGTAAAATATACGAAATGTACGAAAATAATTAAAAAATAAAAGTAAGAAATAAGTATGGCTCAACCGGGGCACGAACTCGCAATCTTCATATTTCAGGTCATAACTCTACCCACTGAGCCACTTTCTACTTATTTTATAAGAGCTAAAAATTTGTTTTATTTACATACATCTGAAAAGTACGTCAGTTTATAAAAAATTATTTTAATTTATTTTTTATTTCAAATATATTTTTTAACAAGGAAAAATGTTTACGAAAGGTATTCGTTACTTTCGTAAATTCCAAAAAATATTGCCTAAATTTTTTTCGTAATATATACGAAAGTTTCGTATATTCTACGAAAAAAAGTCACTACGAAAGTTTTTTTCGTAAAATGTTGCATTAATTATTTTTATATTTTTAAAATTTTTTATTTTTTTCTTTTTGACCCTGTGCTCGTTCAGATTTCCAGACAAGTACTTTAACCACACAGCTATTGTTGACTTATAAGTTTAAGCGATTAATATTACACAGTGCTACAGGAAAAAATATAACCATACACGGACACCACTACGTGATAAAAGACCAGAAAAAAAGACCCGTGTCTCCCAGTTTTGCCCCAAGTCATACTCTTTTTTTTATGGGCCCCCAAAAGATTTGGGTCCTCGGTGTCATTTTTGCAAAAAACTGATCATTTTCTCAGGCTCATATCTGGCAAACCGTTCGGAACTTTGATTTACTCTCTGAATCAAAGTTGTAGCTCTTGTCACAAAGAACAAAAATTGTGAACGTATAAAATCAAAAAAACTTCATCTTCAAGATCAAATTCGCAAAAAACTTAAAAAAATATATATAGATTTTTTTTACTTTTGCGGCTACCTAAGCGCTGCCTAAACGGTGTGAAGAATCATTCCTAGGAAGTTTATATGTTCTAAAAAGTTGTTTATTGAGATCTTAGGTACATTTTTGTAGTTGATTGTTTCCTTGAACTTTGAACGGTTTGCTTGCTACCTATGGACCTGAACAGGGGAAAAAAGGCAAAAAAAACAAATTTTAAAAATTTTTTTCGATTTTGATCATGAAGATGAAGTTTTTTGATTTTATATATTCACATATATTTGTTCTTTATGACAAGAGCTACAACTTTGCCTCAGAAAGTAAATCAAAATTCCGAACGGTTTGCAAGATATGAGCCTGAGAAAATTATCAGTTTCATGCAAAAATCACACCGAGGCTCCAAATCTTTGGGGGCCCATAAAAAAGTGCATAACTTGGGGCAAAACTGGGAGACACGGGTCTTTTTCTTTTGGTCTTTTCTTACGTAGTGGTGTCCGTATATGGTTACATTTTCATGACTCAAAAAATTACACACATTGCTATTTTTCATATACAAACACATGTTGACTTAAAAAGTGGTTCTATACTTATTTTATTAATACATACCAACAAATTGTAACCACTTTCAGATAATAAGAAAAATACGTACTAATTTTATTAAAACTTAGGTTTGTAGTTCTAATTTGAAGCATAGTAATAAGATAAATAAGTACCATTCATTACTTTGTAACCCACTAATAAAGTATTACCGATTACAAACAAAAATGACAAAAGTTTTTGCTGGGAAGTATATTATTTATTTCTATGTTAATATTTGTTTCTAAGTTTGTATTCTATTTAGCAGTTGTCTGTCTTTGTATCTTTATTTCAAACAATTTGCTTGTCATATACGTCCTCCGTTGTTTCCCATCTAAAGACTCGGGCATTAGAGTGAGTATCTACAATTAAAATATAGAAATGAGAAAAAGCAACAGCATTTGTGAGATTAAAAACTAGATCTAATAAAAAAATTTGCTGTTGTTTAAATTGTAAACATTTTTTTATGTTAAATATTACATACATACACACACATCCAGAAATATGTGTATATCTATTTAATCATTTTGAAACTTCCACTTTTCTTACAGAATCAGCCAGTTCATTATTTTGCAAAGTTAAACAATCTTATTTTTGGACTTTTGCTCGCTTGAAATTCTATTGTAAGAACGAAGCGTTTAATAGGAACGGGAATATGTAATAATATTTCAGTTTGTTTTTTGTTTTTTTTTGTCATTCTAGTAGTATTCAAGGCCAATAACAGTCAACGACCGATTAAAAATTTCATTTGAATTTTATTTTTATTATAATTTTTGTTTACGCCAAACAATGAACAAATAAAATTTTTTGTTAAATACCCCTATACATACATACATATTATGTATGTATGTATGTATGTAAATGGGTATATACTCGTTATAATAAAAACACTTTAAGGTTTGAAAAGAATGTAAATGGTAAATTTCGGTAGAATTGACTGACAGTTTTATGAGATGGATGGCGCTAATAAAAAAGCAATAATATTTTTATCGATAATGTTTCTAGATTTTAATTTAAAATGTATGAATATTTTTAAATTTTATATGAGAAAAGTTTTTTAAATAATGTAAAATTTTTTAGAGATGAAAGCTCGCTAACATTGTTCAAAAAATGGCAAGTTACTGATTTCACCTCAATTTTCTAAAATCGAGTTTTCATCAGATCCCAACGTTTTGAGGTTCTAGGAAGCTATTCTCACTGTTTTTACGATGATGTCTGCACACACAGAAAAATTTCATGCTAAAATTGTCGAAAACAAGATTAATTTAACTTTTTTCGGTAGTGATTTTGCTTCATAGGTGTTTCATGTTAATTCAACATGATTTTACAATAACCGTCAAAGAGCATTTTACCTTTTGAAATACATAATTATAGTTCATGTTGATTTAATATTCCCCGTACAGTTAAATCAAAATGAAGTTGATACTGAAATAATACGAAGAATCAAGTTCAATCAAAGTTATTTCAAGTTGAAGCAACATGAATTTGATACCGACATAATACAAAGAATCATGTTGAATCAAAGATATATCAAGTCGAAAATAAAAATTTCGAAAATGTTTTTTGAAATAAATTTTAAGGCACAGTTCCGATCGAGTCCAAAATATAATCAGCTCTTAACCTTAACAAAGTACGTTGATTATTGATAATTTCATTAAAATTTTATATAAATCAGTTGTTATATAAAATGTCTTTTATCGATAACTTTTATGTAAAAACTATTGTTTTCGATAATTTTTTTGTAGAAAATTGTTCTTATCGATAAATTTTGTACTGAACATTTTGGTTTATTATTATTTTGTATATGAAATATTTGTTATCGATAATTTGATATAAAAGGTTATTGCTATCGATAATTTTTATAAAAAAATTTTTGTTATTGATTGATTTTCAATGGGACATTTTGATTTAGCGATAAATTTTTTTGCAGAAAATTTTTGTTATTGATGAATTTGATATAAAAAATTATTGTTCACATATTTTTTTGAAGAAAGTTTTTGTAAGCAAAAATTTTTTATAGAAAGAAAAGATTTTACCGATAACTTCGTTTTCGAAAAAAAAAACTATTTGTTAAGTACTCTAAAATTCCATGAAGTTTTTTTTTGGCGCTTTGAGCTTGATTTTAGCGGGATGATCCGCAGATGACCTGCAAAGTCACAACCCAGCAAAAACTTTTGTCATTTTTGTAATCGGTAGTACTTTATTAATGGCTTACAAAGTAATGAATGGCACTTCTTTATCTTATTACTATGCTTCAAATTAGAACTACACTTAGTTTTGTATTAATAAAATAAGTAGACAAACACTTTTTGAGTCAACATGTGTTTGTATATGAAAACTAATTTGTGTCGCTTATACTTATACGCCAACAATAGCTTGTCTTCAAATCTGAACGAGCACGGGTTCGTATCCCAGCTGGGTCAAAATAAAATATAATGTGTATAATAATCTTTTTTAAATTTGTTTGTTTGACTACTTATTTTTTAGCTTCAAGTAAGTCAAATAATAACTAGTTAATTGCTGTGACAATGTAAATATATTTGTAAGGGGTATCCCTTATTTTCTGGACTCCTCAAACAAAAATAAGTAGTTATCGACTCAAATTGTAAGTAGTTACGACATAAATCCTCATATACTTCTTTGGCTACCAGTAAGCAAAGTTTTTGCTGCGACGTATCCAATATTTTGAGGTAATAACATCTTCCTATGGAAAATTTGTCATTGCAATTTTTGGAAAAAATCTGTCGATAACCGAAATTTTCTATAGAAAATGTATGGGAACGAAACGTAATGAACAAATATTAGTATAGAAAATTGATACACAGAAAAAAATAAGTTTCGTTTTTGATAACAAAAATCCCGGTATTCAATAATTTTTTTTTTCAAATTTCCTGTGATAAAGAATTCCCCTATATTGATAACAAAATTATTTCAAAATAAAAATATATATATAAATTAAAAAAATGTTGACATGGCTGGAATACGAACCCGGGCTTTCCGGACGTAAAGCATACACTCTCTAGCTGAGCCATATCCCATTTATTTTTTTATGGGACACAACTTGTTTTAAGTACTTATGTATAAAAAGAAAAGAAATAACCGGCATGGAAAAGAAATACTTACAACGAAATATTTTATTATGTTATAAAATTCATATTTTTTTTAATAACATGGTTTTATTGAATATAATTCTTGTCTATTTTTTTCTGTGTAGTGAAGGAAAATTTTGTACAAAAAGTTTATCTTCAAAAAAATATTGTCTGCCGAAAATTTACCAATAAGAAAAAATTCCTTTGGAAAAGTTATCATTCAAATCTTTTTGTTTTATAAATAAAAAACTTATTTGGAGCAAAAATGTCTACAGAGAAGTTATCGATAACAATAACTGTCTATAGAAATTTTATCGATAATTTTTTTTTTATAAAACTTTTATAGAAAATTTATAGACAACAAAAATGGATCAAAAACTTACAAAAAAGTTATCGATAACAGAAAGTTTGTATACAAAATTGATATTAAAGTAAAATTTTGCACACAAATTTAATCTCTAGTAAATATTTTTTATAGGAAATAAATCGCTAAAAAATATTTTCTATAGAAAAAGCTTTCAATAAAAAAAATTTATTTATAACCATAATCTTTCTAAGAAAAAGTCATTTATCATTGAAATCTTTTCCTTTTTATAAAAAAATAATAATAATCGATAGCAAAAACTTTTTATAAAAAAAATGATCGATAATAATATTTTTTTATATATTAAATTTATCGATAACCAACACATTATATATAAATAAATAAAAATATATACAACCGATAAGCGAAAATGTTCCTTTGAAAAGTAATCGATAACAAAAAGTTTCCATAAACAATGTTCGATAGCAATAAACTTTTATATTAAAGTTATCGATAACAAATATTTTATAAACAAATAACAAAATTTTTTTGTAAAATATTTATTGCGAAACAAAAATGTTTGATAGAAATTTTATCGATTACAAAAGTTTTTCTATAATAATATTACGGATGACAATAGTTTTTAAATTAAAATTATCGATAAGTAATATTTTATATGTACTATTTACATACATATATCAATGTCACGATAACTTTGAAAAAAAAACTTTTAATAACAAAAATTTCTTGCAATGCGTTGGGATTTGGAACGTATTCTGCACACACAATTTGATCGGAAAGAAAATTAACAGTTTTTCTTTCCGAATATAAAAAAATATGTTTGATTACTTTATTATAATTTTATTCAGTTACAATTTGATTAAACTTTTTTTTTTTGTTTCGTTTTGTTCGAATTTTGTATGAACGTACGACTTCTTCTTATCATTTGTTTTATGTTGTATTGACCCACAAATTAATTGTACCCATATTAATGATGCAATAAAATAACAATTGACAATCATCTTTGTTTGAATACAAAAAAAAAACACAAAACGATTTGAAATTTTTTCTAACAAAAAGAAAAAATGAAAACTAGAAAAATAGAAAAAGAAATAAAATCACCAACAACAATTAATATTCGTTTGTCACTTTAACGTCATATTAAGCTTGCATCTACGTCAATTCCTTAAATAAAATTCAAGTATTTATTAAAACTTAATGAAGACAAAAAAGTCAAAACTGTTGAACTTTTATTGTGTTTTTTTTATAGCAGAAAATTGTTCTGCGTGGTCCTTGAAGTTTGATGCGAAAATAAGATATTTCCGATAAGAACATTTCGAAAATTTTTAAATATTTCATGGAGTTTTTAAAATTGGGAGAAGGTTTTTAAAAGCTTTACAACAAAATATCTTTTTTTTTTTTTGTTAAAGAAGAATTTTTGTTCTTTGAAAACTTGTCGTTGCGCTAAAGATAAGAAATAAGCTTTTAAATTAATCTATTTAGGAAAGCTTTGGAGCTTGTTTTTCAGATCAAATTGGATTGGGTGCTCCTTAAAAATAGATTTGAAAATAAGAGGTCCCCCACTAGAAGATTTCTAAAATGTTAAACTATTTCAAGGAATTGAGAAAAGCTTTTGAAGGAGCTTTGCAAAATATATATTGTTAAACAACTAAATAATATTGTACATTTTTTGTTCTATATCGTTACGCTTAAGATAAGAAACAAGGTTTTATATTAAGCTTTTTAGGTAAGCTTTGGAGCTTCTTTAGATGATTAACTTTAAACTTATTCAAGAAATCATTAATATAAAATATATTTTGCTAAACAAGCAAATTTTAGTAAACCATTTTTGTTATTTGAAAGCTTGCCGTTACGCTAAAGATAAGAAACAAGCTTTTGAATTAAGCTGTTTGGGAAAGCTTTGAAACTTGTTTTTCTTATAGAAGCTAATTTAAAAATATTCTAATGGAAGACATTTCCGATTAGAATATTTCTAAAACTTTAAATTATTTCAAGAAATCATTAAAATATGCTTTTGGAAGAGCTTTACAAAATATAAAATTTGTTAAACAATAACATTTTAGTTAACAATATTTGTTCTCTGAAGTCTGGCCTTTAAGCTAAAGTTAAAAGAATGCTTTTGAATTGAAGTACCTAAGAAAGCTTTTGAACTCGTACTTTTTATAGAAGGTAGAAGGGTCCTGCTTGAAGTTACTTAGATTTGAAAAACAATATGTTTCCGATTAGAATATTTCTAAAAGTTCTAAACTATTGCAAGGGCTCCTTAATGTTGAGAAAAGCTTTTGGCACAGCTTTAAAAAATATATATTTTGTTAAAGAATAAAATTTTAATGAAAAATATTTTTTTTTCGAAATCTTGTCGAGAGAAGCTTTTAGAAAAGCTTTATAAAACATGTATATATACATACACATTATTAAAGGACCAAATTTTACTGGCAAACTAAAATTCGTTTAGATCTTGTCTAAAGGCTAAAGTTTCTCAATTATGCTATTTAAGCCTTTATGAGACTACATTTTTCTTGCATTTTTTTTTGCTATAGGATTGAAAGAAACAACTATACAAAATGTAAACAAATCGTAATGTTTTATCTAAGTGTTGCCTACTTTTTATTTATAATAAAATGCCAGCATAAACCGCTAATTTGGCAACACTTTAATGTTTCAAGGTTGAAACGTCAATTTTAAGTTGAAAATTCTTAATTATTTTTTTTGACAGACCCTCATTTTTTATCGATAACATTAGTAAAAGCTTTGATAATTTGGTATTTATCCTAATATAGCTGAAGTATTTGCACCTGGTAAAATTTCCTATTATATTATATTTGCACTGTTCTCCAAAATGTAGTGTCATAAGGGCTTTAGAAATCTCTCTCTCTCTCTCTCTCTCTCTCTCTCTCTCTAAGCTTTTAAAAATATCATAGTGGCAAAAGATTTCCAATTATGAATAATATTAAAAACAACTATCTGCGGCTAATGTTTATTTTGATATAATTTGTTTAAAGAGCTTTTTAAAGCTTAAGTTTTCTTGCTGGCTAATTTTTCTACCTCCCTCGTATACTAACTAGAACTAAATTTGTATAATTACAATCGTGGCGAATATATTTTTATCTATCTCCCCACTCTTTTTTTCCCATTTTATTTCATACTTCCTCAGCGACTTATTTGTTATCAGTTACGATTTCTATTAAAAAAAAATTAAATAACACGTGACGTTACAGTTCAAATAGTGATCGAAAGATAAAGTCGCGGAGTAATTTACACAACTCTTGTAATCATATTTAAATATTATTCTATAAAAATGAATAGAAGATTAGTTTTGTTCGATTACAACAAAACTTTGCTCTCAGCACATGACTCTCGTATGAAATTAAGAATGAATGCAATTTTGTGCTGAAAAAATTAACATATATTTTCTTTAACAAATATGTAAATATATAGTTTGAAAACACTGTAAACTTCTCTCTAGTAAACACAAGCTTTTAATTGAAGAAATAATAGGAAAATGATAAAGATAGAATGAATGACTGGCATTAATGAATGTAAAAAAAAGATTAAAAAAATATTTGAGAGTGCATGTGTGTTTTAAAGTTAATACAACAATTTTTGCTTATCATATTTTAATTTAAATACATGGACCTATTTAATGTAAACAGAAATTAACTCGAATTTCATCACATTTTTTTTTGGAGTCATGATAATTTCTTCAACAGCTACAGTTTGTCTAGAAATGTTTTGACATAATGCATAAAGTTTTCGTTTTAATGCTTCCGATGAAATCATCATTTTCTTTCGTCCAAAAGTTGGCCTAACTTGTCTGATCTTTCTTTTTCTTTAACTGAAATGCTTTATGAGAAGCTTTTACCGAGTATTAGATTTTCCTTTCAGCTTTTCCGCTGCCTCCTAAACTATAACTAAAAGTCAAATCTTATATAAGGAATTTTTGCAAAGTAACGTTCAATACATTTTTGTATGAGTTTCATATAATTATTTTCCAAACACACACTGCAAACTAAATCAACAGCAATTGAGATGGATAAGCTTTCAGAAACAAATCATTTTTAGTTAATTTAAAAACTATGGGTAACGGTCAATACATTTTCTTAGAATACAAATCATAATCGATTGCTCAAACCTTTTCCAATATAAAATGTATTTGACAAAACTTTTAAATATTTAAAATCACAGAAATATGCTCTTCTCATATTACAGAAAGAGTAACATTCAATACACACAAATGCAGACAACAAAAAAAAAATATTAAAACTTTATACTCTACTATTTTACAAAATATTTGGTATGTGCAATAACCAAAGCAAATGCTAATACATATATTGAATCCTTATAATTTTTCCTTCGTTTTTATGAAAATTTAGTTTTCTATGTGGCTATTCACATATTGTGCAGTGCTCCAAAGGGGTGGGCTTAGACATTTGTTACGGATTTTCTTTCTTTGTTTTTACCACATGCCAAACATTCTTACACTTAAAAAAATATGTACCTTCATAAATAACATTTTAAGCCACGGTAATTTGATTCAGTTTTTCAATTGTCAAAACATTTTCCTGACAAACTGTTGTTTTTTTTACCAGCGATGATAAATTGCTATAGGACAGAAAAATAAAGATAAACATGAATTCTAAATAAATATTTTAACAGCTGTTTTAGTTATAAACATGTTTAAGTAGTGTTTTTTTTTTGGTAATAAGTTTTTTTCGCTGATATTTCACAAAATTGTGCTAATTTTCAGCTTAAATAAAACACATTTTTCTATAAAATTATAGCTGTATGAAAAAACTCTTTACATTTTTATGCTAATTAATAACCTCAATTTAAAAAAAATTTAGCTTATACACTGAAAAAAAAATTCGTACATGTGCAAGAAATATTTCATAATTTCACACCACGAAAATCATTTGTAAAGTATGGGTATGAAATGTATTTCATAGTTTTTAAATAATGTAATAATTCCATTAAAACAATGAAATAATTTCATTAAAATAATGAAATAATTTCATTAAAATAATGAAATAATTTGATTAAAATAATGAACTAATTTCATTAAAATGCTTAAATAATTTATAAAAATAATAAAATAAATTCATTAAAATGGTGAAATAATTTCATAAAAATAACGAAATATTTGCATTAGTTTAGTGAAATTATTACATTGGATCAATGAAATTATTTCATATAACATACTTGGTAACATTTTCATATCATTGTTTTCATCAATCTAACGAAACGTGACGTTAGTTGATTTTTAATGAAACTTTTCATTAGATTAATGCTGAAATTCACACAATTTATGAAGAAGATTATTTTAGTGTACAATATATTTCAATCGAATTTTCCTAAAATATTTAGTTGTCTTATTATAAATTCATAGTTTTTCTTGACTTGTTGACTAGCCCTCGTACGTTAAATTTTTGCAGAAATTTTCATACCTTATATTAACCCTCCTCACATATAAAAAAGAAATGAAACTAATTAAAAAAATTTTATCGAAAATAAAAGAAATATGGCGCCAATGTAAAAAAATCAATTTACATTTATTTTTAATATTAAAAAAACAAAACACTTCCCAGCAAAAACTTTGCTTACTCGTAGACAAAAAAGTATTTAAAAAGTTTTTAAGTCGTATTTACTTACAATTTTACTCGATAAATACTTATTTTTGTTTGAGAAGTTCCAAAAATAAGGGGTACCCCTTACAAATGTATTTACATTATCACAGCAATTTACTAGTTATTACTTAACTTGCTTAAAGCTAAATAATAAGTAGTCGAATAAACAAATTAATATATTCGTTTTTTGCCAGCTGGGATATGAACCAGTGCTCCTTCAGATTGGAAGACAAATACTTTACTCACTCAGCTATTGTTGAGTTATAAGTTTAAGCGACAAAAGTTAGTTTTCATATACAAACACATGTTGACTTAAAAAGGGCTTGTCTACATATTTTATTAATACATAACAACAAATTATAACTACTTTCAGATAATGAGAAAAATACGTAATAATTTTTTTAAACTCAGTAGTAGTTCTAATTTGACGCATAGTAATACGATAAATAAGTACCATTCGTTACTTTGTAACCCATTAAAAAAGTACTACCGACTACAACAATGACAAAACTTTTTGCTGGGTCATTATATACATTTTTTTAAAATGAAATGCAACTACAACAACAATAGTTAACACACTGACACATGTAATAAAGTGGCGTGAATAAAAGTAGAAATGACCCATTGACAGCTACGATTACGTAGACGAGAATTGTTACGTCTTTCTGTGAATTTATTTATTTTTTAAGTTTTAATACAAAATAGAGACCGACAGACATACAATGATTCTTTTTAATAAATGCATTTTACTGCAGCACATGTAGATATTTAAAATATGTAAAAAAAAAACAAAACAAAAACTTGCCAGTCTTCTTGCTATGCCCCTCCCATCTCTAGCTCTCCCAATAAGACAGCAAGTTTTCTTTCTTTCTTCCCTTCTAAATATCTGGTAGTTTAATGTTAAACAAAGAAATTTTTTTTTTTGTAATAACAAATAAACAAAATACAATTAATAAAATGCAGAATATAGTATTGAATTAAATAATTTGTTTTGTCAACAAAATAATAAACAAAAGAGAGCAAAATCAGTGGTAGGAAGCTGTTTGGGGGGAGGGGGGGGGGGGGTATACTTATGAATTTTGTAGCTTTGCAATTTTGCAATATTGTTGTGAAATTATTTACAGTTTTGTTTTGATTATTTTTATTTTGTTATTCGACTAGCGAGCGGTTGTTTTGAATTGAAATTCAATGACTTGGAAAAATAGTGCTGAATAAGCTTTTCCGATTTCTGTTGTAAAAAAAATTCAAATAAAATTTAAAGCTTTTTACAAGCGTCTTTTTTTTAAGTGGCTTTTGAAGATTTTTTTAAATTATAGAAGCTTAAGCTTTTTTAAATTATAAAAACTTTTTGCGTTTTTAAATATGAAAGCTTTAGACTTCTTAAACGGTTCTACGGTTTTATATAGCTTGCTTTGATGGGTCCGAATCTGGTAATTGCAAAGGTACTCCTTTTCTTAGTACAGCATACACACCTTTAGTACATACACACACAAGTTGCAATCGGAAATTGCAATTGTTGTCTCTGTTTGGCGGTGCCAAAGCAGAGTTTGTGGACTATCGGTGTACACTAGCATAATGGAGTATTCATCAGCATTCAGGTATCTTGGGTTTCGTTGAAACCTAAACATGGCGCCCGCCTTACACTGGTGCAATTTGTAGAAATTCAGGACCAGGCATTTGGGGAGAACCTAGCGACATCCCAGTTGTTGTTGATGCTGTTTCATCACTGCTTGTGTCGTAAACGCAGAGCTTAGTGATCGCTGTCGATTTGCAAGCGTCGTACGTGATCGACGATGACATCGTTGATGCTGAGTGAGGTTTGTGGCGTCCTGACGTGGCTGCAGTTGCTGGCGTCGCGAGCGCTCAGGTTGCAGCCAGTAGTGCCGTAAACTATGAGTTCGCTGAAACGATCAGCAGTTGCTGGCATCTATGGCTCAGGTTATAGGTTTTATAAACGCTGATCTTGTAGATGTGAGGCTGGACGTCGTGTAGGCGATTGGCATTGTGGCACCAAATTCGTCATAGTGGCCGCCATCATCACTGACACCGGCACCACATCCGACTCGAAGGACCATAAACAAGTTGCAATCGGAAATTGTAATTGTTGTCTCTGTTTGGCGGTATCAAAGCCGAGTTTGTGGACTATAGGTCTACACCAGCAGCATAGAATACGTCTTTTCTGTGCCGCAATGCACTTCGTCAGCATTCAGGTGTCTTGGGTTTCGTTGAAACCTAAACACTGATGACTATACAAATGTATGTGATTCAGTATTACTTGAAATGAAAAATAGCCGCCGCCACAAAATAGCGGATTACACATTTGTTTACAAACACCTCAATATGAATATCAAATGAAAGAACTTGTGTTTCATGTTACTTCAATATGATTTCACATTAACATTCAAAGAGCATTTTTTCCTTTTGAAATAACTATATTTCATGTTGATTTAACACTCCTATACAATTAAATCAAAATGAAGTTAATACTAGAATAATCCCAGCTGGCATTTAATTTAACTCCTCTGCTCGATTAAAATAAATATGTGCTCATTTTCTGATCATAAAAGATTATTTTGTCGGTAGAAAATGGTACCCTAGCCGGGACTCTTCTCAAAGAGTCTTTTATGACTCGTCAATTACGACTCATTTTCGAGAAAGTAAAATAAAAAAAATTTTATTTTAAATGAGAATCGAACCACGCTCCTTCGGATTTGTAACCTTACGCGCCAGCCACTCAGCTAAGGTACTGCTTAAAATATCGACAGCACAAAGTTAACATAAGCTTACTCTTATAACAACCCAGCTAGCAATTTATGAAATTATTGATCATATTCTTTATTGATTCCTCAGCTCGATTAAAAAACCATTTATGCGCTCATTTTCTCCTCATAAAAGATACTTTTGTCGGTAGAAAATGGTACCATACGCACGACTCCTCTTGAAGAGTCTTTAATTACCCGCTTTTTTTTTACTCATTTTTTAGTAATTTTTAAACAGTATTTATGATAATTTCTGAATCAATTAAGACTCATTTTCTTGAAAGTAAAATAAAAAAATTTAATTTTAGCTTAGAATCGAACCAAGCTCCTTCGGAATTGTAATGTTACGTACCAATCACTCAGCTAAGGTACTGCGTACAATATCGACAGCACAAAGCTAACATAAACTTGCTTTTATAACAATACTCAAAACAGTCACATTTCGAGCATATGCTTGATCAATTTGTGATTGCGCACAAGTCTTTTTCTAAGCATTTATGGGACTCATTTTCGAGTCGTTTTTTGGGCGCGCAACTGCTGAATTACTTTTTGATCGTCTAAGTTAGTCTTAAAAGATTAAATTTTGAACATATGCATGATCAATTTATGATTGCGCACAAGTCGTTTTCTAGCCATTTGTGGGAATCATTTTCGAGTCCTTGTTTTAAGCCCGCAACTGATTAAACACTTTTTGAACATCTAAGGTAGTCTTAAATGACACAGTTTGCTGATTTTTGGTAAAACAATCTTCCAAATGCTATGTGGGATAGATAATACGAAGAATCATGTTGAATGAAAGTCATTTCAAGTTGAAACAACATGAATATAATGTAGTCGTTTTATTAATTATTTTACTTACGTGATGTGTATTAGCATAGGCATTAAGAAAATTTGTGATTAGTATTGGGTGCACCAGCCAAGATTTTAACTCGGGCTCATCGATTCGTATCAATGCTCTAACCGCTGCAACCACGCCAGTCTCAAAATACTTTAAATATACTACACTAAATAAATACATACCATCATAAGTAACATGAATTTAATTTTAGTTCAACATGATTTAATTGATGATTTAACATAAAATTTATTTGAAATTATCGTTGTCATGCAACGTGAATTTTTCATTGATTCGCTAAAGTAGATCCAACTTTAATTTAATATAATAAAAATTGATTTTACTTTAAAACAGCGGGCTTATGATGAATTTCGATTCGAAAGAAAACATTTTCGATACACAATGTATAAGGTAGACAAATACGAATGATTTTATTTTCAAATCGAAATACATATATGTATTCAATATTGAACAATATTGTTTTAACAGTGAAAAATGTTAAATTAATAAATTTTGCATGTAATGCGAATTTTTATCTGCTGTTTGTCGGCTATTTACATTTACACAACACGAACATCAAAATAAACAAAACCAAGCAAATAAAAACCAACACATTTAAATAACAAATTATTTCTTCCCGGGCACCGTGTTAGACTAATATGTTTTAATTTAAAATTAACATGAAACAAGGGTAATTTTAAATGAAGTCGGCACTTTTGCAAAAATTTAATATGATTTCCAATCAACATGTCGCAATGTTGATTTTACATGGGTATTTTTTCTGTGTGTGTAAAAACTTAGAATACATTTAAAATTGAAAAACTTTTAGAATTTTACTAAATGTCCTATTGGATTACTGCAGTATATTTTCATTGTGAATTCTACTGACAATATTACAGTTGTACTGAATTTATCATCCCTGGTATGAACTAATTTTCTTTAAATAAAACTCCTTTTAGATTTAAACTCTTTTTAAGGGTTTTATATCTAAAAGATTCATAAAATAAATTTCGATACAAAATTGGTTTTATAAACCTTTGATAAGTATTACGAATCACACAGTAAATCTTACCAAAAGGCTTACTTAAATACCTACATACATACATATGTATGTATTTAAGACATGTAAGTATTTAAATAGGTATATCATTCTTAAAATCGTTAAGCTCTTATTGTTTATACTCGTATTACGTTGAATTTTTAAGCCATACTTGTTGTGGGTCTGTAACAACTTTTGAATTTGGTCTAAAATGTAAATTTAGCTAACACAAATAAATTTGTAACAAAAATAATCCGTACTTTCATATGTATGTATATAGCTCATTTGCTACAACAAAGTCATAACTCAAAAAGACGGTTTTTACAAAAAACGAGTTTAAACTTTTCAATTTACACACAACTTAAGGCTGGTACGGAGGGGTTCTTACCGCGGAAATTCAGGTTTTGAGCTTAGCATATATTTCTACACGGAAAGTTAATCGTGTAGTAATTCTGTACAGAGTTATTATTTTTTTTTTTGCATACACACAAATTTATATACATATTTTTTAATTTACTACACACAAAAACACTAAAAATTAATTACAATGTACGAATTTTTAAAAATGTCATAAATTCCGTGACCAAAAAATTGTCTGAACATTAATTTTTGTTTCAGGTGACGGAAAAAAATCTCCACTTATTGTTATAAAATGCCTGTAAGAGACAATATGTGGTATGCCAAAAATTCAGTGTACTTTTATTTTAGAAGTCTGTACTAGCAAACGGAAATTTCTTTAACAAATTTACCAACACAGAAAAAAATTTTAACCAAAAAATTTGCCCCTTCCATTTTCGAAAAGAATTATGGGTCCAAACTGCTAGCAAACCCTTTCAAACAAAAAAGAATTTTCAAAATCGGTTCACAAATGACAGAGTTGTGCATGGGGGAGCAAATTTCCCTTCCGATTTTCGACAAAAAAAATTTTGGGGAAAATTATTTTCAAACCCTTTCAGACAAAACAAGAATTTTGAAAATTGGTTCACAAATGACAGAGTTATGTATGGTAAGGAGCAAATTTCCCCCCTCCGATTTTCGAAAAAAAATTATGGGAACTGCAGGCAAACCCTTTCCAGAAAAAAAAAGACTATTTAAAATCAGTCCACAAATGTCAGAGTTATGCGTGTACAAACATAAAAAAGTAAAAAAAGAACATACACACGAACTGATAACCTTTTTGGAAATCGGCTAAAAACAAACCGGATGACATACACACAAACAACAACAACAACAACAACAATGATAGCAAAATGAATGGGATTGTAACAAATTTGTTTACTGAAGATTTTTGAGTAAATCAATTCGTTAATGTCGCTGCGTTAATTCTCATTCATTTTTTTAAATTCTTTAGATAAACATTCAGACTTGAACAGATTTAACAAAGTGAAATTGCATAAATGCTTAATGGATGATGATGAGGATGATGACCAAGACAAAAATTTTGTTTGATATATTCCAAAAAAATCAAGTAAATATTTTTGTTTGATTAAGTAACCTATTTTGTTTCATATTTGCTAGAATTTTGTTAGTATTTTAAGACTAATTGTTTTATAAATTCAGACAAAAATTTTATTTGATATTTTTCAGAAAATCCAGTAAATCTCTTTGTTTGATTTAGTAAATTGTTTTGTTTACAATTTGTAAATATTTTTAGACAAATTGTTTTATAGATTTAAACAATTTGTTCACTGAAAAAAACACTTTTTTTTCAATGAAATTGTTGAGATATTTTTGTCTACATTTAAAAATTTCTTTGTAGGTCCGGTTTTAGGCAAAATATTTACTACTTCTTTGAATTCCTTTACAGAAAATGTAATTAAGTTTTTTCTGTGAACCTGAATTTTCTTTTTTTTTGTGTAGACACAGTTCTTATGTTCTGGGAACCTGAATTTCCGTAAGAACTCCGCCGTACCAGCCATTAATGAAAAAAAGACAATTTGATTCTTCTCTCAAAAATTTAGTATAGGTAAATAAGTGATATTTTTATGAAATTTTTACACAATATAAAGCACGATATGGCGATTAATTATGTAGTATTAACTGAAAAATCAAGTTTTTTGAGTTATGACGTTGCTACAGCAAATGAGCGATATGTATACAGAAATATCTATGTATGTACTTACATTAGTTATTTTAATTTAAAATTTTGGCCATGAACTCATATCGTTCATATAGTTTTACAAATAGTCATTGAATTTAAATCGATTTTCTTCTAATAATAATAATTTCTTTAAACAAAAAAAACACGCCTTTTAATTACTTGTATACAAAATACCCCCAAAAGCTACAGCAACAACAACACCAACAAGTTTGAAGTCAATTTGTAAGCGTACTTTTTATTGTTTTCTTGCCTATCAACGTACAGTGGTTCCAATTGGGGAAAAATTGTTAATAAATCTGTATCTTTGGAACTTGAGATCCGATTACAAAATGATATTTGTAAAAATCATAGAGGAGGACCTAAGCTTTAAGAATGATGAAACTTAGACAACCCTGTTGAAACACACGGTGAGCTACAGGGTGTGAAAGTTGACTATCTCTGGCATGATAAACTTTGTTGGCTTCACAACTTACAAATATTATCAGATTTTTGGCAAACGCATGAGTAATATGATAGTACATATCATCATATTACTCATACGTCTACAGCTTTGAGCTGAAAAAATTTTTAATTCGCATTTTCTTCGCGTTTTTTTTTCGAATTAAAAATTCGTAAAAAAAAATCCAGTTCAATATATCGTTAAAATTGTTTAAATATAAGGTGATTGATTGCTATGTTTTTTAATAAATATTAAAGAAATAAAAAATGAAGTTTGGTACTATTTTCAGGCAGGTAAATAAATTTTACTATTCTTAGAAAATCTGCTCTCTCGACCACATTTTTGACCGGGCGGGTAACAACTGAAAGCCAGATTAATTATATTAATTGTTTCCAATAGAATTTGTAAAGAAATTTGAAAAACTCGATGGGCGTTTTTTTGTCTTAAGCGATTAATTTAGAATTTCGTAGAAAACTTCACTATATTCGTCCAGTGCTGGATGTAGCATGCATGTTTTAATCGATTTAAAATTTCAATTGGAATATTTTTTAAAATCTGTTCTTTTGAAATATTGAAAATAACAAAATTTAGTGTTGAAAAATTTTCAAAAAGAACGTCCAAATCTAAGCTTTATTTTTGTCAAAATTTAGCCATTTTTCAGACTCATTTCAAAGCCTTGACTTTAATATATATCACGGCCACATGAATTGAAATAACTTAAAAATATCTTCTGCATACTATCAAGGATTTTGTTTAAAATCATAAACTATTTTCTTGGAAAATGTTGGCTATTACCGAAGATATTTACGAAATCAGGAACAAAGTCGCGGTCAAAAACCAAAATTTAAAAACTCAAAACCAAATATCTCTGAAAATATTAAGGATTTCTTAATGAAACAAAGTGTATTTTGTGTAACGCTCAATAAGCTTTACAACAAGTTTAAATTCATTAAAATCGGATAATATTTGTAAAAGTTATGAGCTGAACAAAGTTGATCATGCCGGATATAATCAACTTGCACACCCTGTAGCTCACCGTGTGTTTAAACAGTGTGATCTAAGTTTCATCACTCTTAAGGCTTAAAGGTCCTCCTTCATGATTTTTATATACATCGTTTTGTAATCGAATCGCAAGTTTCAAAGATACGGACTTATTACCCTTTTTTCCCAATTGGAACCACTGTACAGCGTACACTTCAAACAGAAACAGCAATATTACGAAAATATAACAAGAACAATAATAATAATTTAGTTAATTTGCAATAACAAGGAGAAAAAAAATAGCAACAACAAAATAAAGTATAAACAAAATGAGAAATGGAAGGTATACAAAATAAAAAATACAATCATAAAACACTTAATATACCTACAATCTGACAAGCAAGCAATCTACACGTAATATATACTGAATACAGTGGCCCACAATCATAGTCACACGCTAAAGTCAAAGTCGATTTGTTTTAGATCTTACATATAAAAAACTAAATAAAATTTGATTACCTCTAACGTCGAGAGTTTTTTTTTATATAAATTTTATTAAAATACGCACATTAAAACTATGTACATACTTACCATACCTGTGGTGTTAAAATTATAGATTTTCATAATTTCTACTACGCCCTACAAGAACTAGCAGTTTAGTGGATTTTCTGCCAGGTTTTTTTGGGGGGAATTTTTTTCTTTAAAATGTACGTTTTTAAGAGATTTTACAGAAATAATTACAGCAAAACATGGAAAGTCACATCTGAACTTTTAAAAAATGTACGGCTTTCGCGATTTCTAAAAATTTCCCTTGTCTGTTCGTCGCTGCTTGCCTTCATCACGTGGCAAACTGACCCAGCTTTTAGCTCAGATCACATTCCCATACTGGTCATCGTAGAGAAATCTACCGTCAAATTTCATTGAAAATTTTCTACGTCACCTTCCTTTTGTGCCAAGAAGGGAGAGAAATCCCTGCGACTCGGCATTCTTAGGGTGCAGCTAAGTTCCCATTAGGTAGAGTATTTAACATCAAACCACTTTTCCCATCTGGTACAGCACGCCTGGCACAAAAACGTGATCAGCTGCAACTCGGCGGATGAGCGAATAGGACAGCTTACGGCTCAAAGCGTGTGAATGAACATCGCTGTAGCGATGTTCATTCAACTGTGAAAAATCTATCTGGATCAAATAATCAAAAGAATGTCGAAGCTATTGGCTTTAATAACATACAGATGGAAAAAATTTGCCACCCATTGCACAGAACCGGTCCAAAAGAGCTACAATCTGAGGAGCCAAGAGTATCTAACACGCTACCCTGAGTCGTTTGTGTGTGTATGCATGCATGTTTTTTAGCATTTATGTGTGTATATATGTATGTACATATATATGTATATTTGGTCGTGGCTATCCCTGCAGCCAAAATGACTAGTATGTGGTTAGAAATATACTAATTGCTTTTTTATTCAGACTAGTTGCCTAACTGTCCTTTTTTCATATATCGAACTATTAGGTTGTCATTAGGTTGTCAACTAGGAGCCCAACTAGTTCATTTGTACATAGTTATATGCTAGTTGAAATACTAGTTATTATAGAGTAGCGCGCTTAATACATAGTTTATTTATAGTTTTTTAAATATTAAAAAGCATTTGGCTCAACCGGGGTATGAACACACAGTCCTCATATTTCAAGGCATGTACTCTATGCACTGAGCTAGTTTCTACTTATTATATTTAGAGCTAAAATTTTGTTTTATGTATTTACACCTGAACATATGTCAATTAAAAAAAAATAATTTAAATTACTAGTATCATTACAACTAGTTGTATGACTGTTCCAAAACGTTCTTGGTTGAGTAGTAACGTTACTAGCCTCATTACAACTAGTAAGATGACAGTCGTTTGTTGACTAGTAACGTTAGAACTAGTAATACCACTGTCCGAAAACGTTACTAGTTGTACATTTAGCTTCAGGGTATGTATGTACACACATGTACTTGCATATATACATGCGTACATACATAAGAAATACATATGCGCACACACGAAGCTCATACGAGTACTTTCTACGAATACTTTTGAGTACTCTTTGCAGCCCTCTAATCTGTATTATTATTTCATTCATGGATGACTTCATGGATGAAATATATAGTTAATTTTGTTTCAGACTTCAATTGAACTAGTGTATAGTGAAAACGAAGTAGGTAGTTTCCTTAGTTCAACTGATCGAATAGTTGAATTGAACTAGTTCGTTCGTAAACTACACAAGTCTAATATTTATACCAGATAAACTCGCACCAATTCACCTTATTGAGATGGCAAAAAATGTACCGAAAAATCTGTCGGAAAGGAATTTTGACATTTGAGGAAGAAGCTTTGAAGCTAAATATAAGTTAAAATTGTATTTTCTAAAAACATAAAAATATGGACTAACATAGTGTTAAATTTTTGTAACATGGTGTAGACTTGTATGTATGTATGTAGTATATATGTTCGTATAAGCATACATATAGTAGATACATACATCAATCTTATAAATTCTTCTTTCTTCCTCTTACTCTTACTTTTTTTTAAATTTATACCTATACATAAAAAACAACAACAACAACCTCAGCGCCATTAATCAATAAGAAAAAGACATGATAAATGTAAACAAAAAAACTCAATTTCTATTCTCACCGCGAATATAAAAAAGCAAATAAACAATAACAATCTATATAACAACAAAAAAATGTGTGCAATCATCAAAAAAGTTCTATATACTCGTACATAGGTACCTACGTGGTATATAAAAGCTTCGAAGTAAAAGCTTTTTATATGAAAGAAAACAAAAATACTTCGTGTTCGGTTATTTAATTACAGTTCTCTTTCTCTCTATTATGGTTTCTTATTGTTTGTAAACAAACCGAAATCAAAGGGAGTGAGCAGCGTTGCCAGAATGCTGATTTTATCATATTTGTGATGATATGATGATTTTTTTCCCCAAATGATGATATGTTTTCTCGCAAATTATAGTTTTTTATACTGCTTATATGTATATCGTCAAAGAAAATGCTAAAAGCCACATCGGACATATTAAAAGTTTTAAAGGAGAAGGATGAAACCTGTTTAAATGAAAAAAATATATTGACAATTAGTGTACAATTTTACAATATAATTAAAAAAGGACCAACAACGAAATTTTGCATGAATTGCCCATATATTTTTCATTTCAACAAGTTTTATGCTTCTTCTTCTGTAAAATTTTTAAAATGTTAGATAGGGCTTTCTGCATTTTCTCTGACGATATATAAATAGTTATTGAAACATATCATGCCTTACTTTTTGTAGTTGTTTGGATCAATTAATATATAATTTTCAAGCGTTTTTAATATAAAAGTTTATTGAAGTGCATTCATCAGCTTTGAAAGATGATTTTGAATGACAAAACTATCTATCATGTTCGATGATAAAAAGTTTTGTGGGATGTACAAAGTTTATTGGGCTAAATTCAAATAATTTTCATGTACAGGTTTTTTTAATGGGTTTGACTAATATTTCAAATAGCTACGTCAGTATGTTTCATCCTAACTCAATAACGAATTATCCGATTTGAATAAATAAGCCAATCATGCATACTAATTTTTTATATTTCCAGCTGTTTTGGAGCTCTTCAGAAATTATCGGCGATTTTTTTTTTGCAAAATTAATTGTTCGTTTTCAAAAAACTCATAAAAGAAATTAAAACTGTTATCATTCGTCTGACAAGTAGGATAACTAGAAATAAAATAAGCCTTAAATCATGAAAATCGATTGCAAATGTTGATTTTATTCGCAATTAAGTGAAGGTGGTCAGTTCATAAAAATCACGATTTTTATACAAAGGAAAAATTTTAATTTGTGTGTGTATTGAGGGAACAACTAATTGTGAATAAAATCGACATTTACTTTCGATTTTAATGGTTTATGGCTTATTATATTCCTAATATACCTACAAAGCTTCCCTCTTCATTTTTTCATGACTTTTTGAAAACGAAAAAAAATTTCTTTGGTCGAGTGGTCTAAGCGGAAGAGAACTCTGAAGAGATTAGTGGGAGCTATCGAAACTTGTCAGTTCAACCCTCCGTGCAGTAAAATTTTTCTTTGTCTACATGCTTCACATTTATCTATAAATAAAAATATAATTTAATTGAAAAATTAAATTAAAGCCGAGCTCAAGCCAAAATAATTAAATTTCTTTGGATATAAACCCATATACATACATACAGTTCGACTAAAACTCATAACTTAATTGAAAAAAAATTCACTTTGCATGAAAAACGCATTTTTCGCCGCTAATTTTTGAATAACTCCGAAGCAGATGGAAATTAGAAAGAATTAGATATAAACGACTTAAAGGTAATTTTATTCTGTATTTTTTATTTATTGAAATTGGATAAACCATTCTCAAGTTAGGGTAAACTATACTGATGTACATTTTGAACATCTTAGTCATGCCCATTAAAAAATCTGTACGTGATAGGAAAAAACTGAAAACGGATTTATGCATTAAAGTTTGTATATTCCACATATTTTTATTTAAAAGATGAAAAATGTTTTTTTGTACACCAGTGCATATAGTTGTGTTTTCCGAGTTTTTTTTCGCGGTGGAAGTGGTTTTGTCGCATTTCATATGTTATTACAGTCATGGCGATATTTTATATACTTCTCTGATCGCTACCGGTTTTCAAACCTTTTCACGAATTTTTTACAAATATCTTTTTAATATTGGTTGCCAAAAAAGCAGTAACTCTCCTATCTAGAATATGACATGAAGGAAATCATATAATCAAAAAAAAAACGCGTTTTTGTTTTAGTTTGCTGTAAAAGGCTAATTGTTCAGCTTTGGAATAAAAGTTTGTGATGATTTTTTATATCCAAATATGATTATTATTCCGCCAAATGATGATTTTCTTCGAAAAGCTTCTGGCAACGCTGAAAGTGAGTAAATGATGCTGCCATATTTATATCTTGCATGAAATTAATTATAGTTGCAAAAACTGTCGAAATTAGAAAAAAATGGACTTTGAATTTAACTTTAAGACAAAAACAGGCCATTTGATGTTAATAACATATGACGAAAAAATTAAACCGAACTGTATGAGAGTAATGAAAGTAAACTTACAACTCTGACTGCTCATACGTTGTATACTACAGTAAAATTCGGCTATAACGAATTCTCGGTAGCAACGAACTATATTTTGGCTGCCATTTTCATACAAATAAAGCCTTCGTTATAACCGAGCGCGCTGCGAACTCCTTTTTATGGTTCCACGCTGCACGTCTGCCGGAATGAAAAGCTATCGAAACTCTCATACGGCCACAGGGGCACTCATATTTCAAAATTTTAAGTTGAAATTAATACTTTAATATAGTTATGGAGCTGGTTCCTGATTGACATGGCGGTCTCATTGGAGGGAGTCAATTAACATTACATATTTAGATACTAAGTAATAAATCTTAGATCCAGCCACATCCAACTCGTACAGTGCCGTTTACGAAATGGTTAATATGTAACCATTTACAAGATATATCTCCTTGCTTTTGCTGTCACACCCATTTTCTCTAGTCATAGGCCTAGTAGGTACGTTTGCATCATATTTCTCCAACTTTACCGCACGGATGAATGAAATGCCACAAGTACAAATTGTTAATGAAATTTCTTTCCGAAGCCATTAAAACTTCTCCAAATTGTCAATCTGGCAACCGAATAAATATATGACATTTTTCATTTGCCTCTTACTTCCATTTTCGCGAGGAGGTGTGTAAATATAACCTGAAGTTCAGATCCTGAACTTGGCCTGGCGCACTACCGTGCGCTCTAATAGTGTGTATGCAAGCATCTGTTTTAAATCGGGGTTTTTCAATGAGTACCTATAGATGTAAATACATAAGTATATACTTGCATACATACATACATACATACATACATACATACATACATACATATGTACATATGTGTATATATCATAATCTTTTTCAAATCGCTCTGACTTTTCCTTATTCCTTGTTATTTGTTTATACTTATGGCGGAATAAATAAATGTTGTTGCTATTACATATTTATATTTTTATAAAAAAGCTCCTTTTCTCTTTACCAAAGAGTGAGAGTAACAACAAATGATGACTTGTATAATAACAAATACATAAAGCAAAAACGAACTATGATAAAACTAAACCAAAAACAAATTCTCGAAAAATATAAACAGTTTTGACCTTGAACATGGTTAATAACTGTGTAATGTATGTAGTGGGGATTTGTATACCTACACATATACATAATACCCCCATAGATAAGTGTATTTATAATATGTGTACATATTTATTTATATTTTGTTATTTTTTTTTACTTGTGTTTACTTAATGTTTAAACGTTTCCCACCCCCCCTTTTCATGATTGCTAAAAAAGCATGTGTTCGCCTTTAGACTTGTACTTTTCTCTAAGTGCTCTGTTTCTTTAATTTTGATTCAAATTACAACTCTTTTTTTTTTCTTTGTTATTATTAACGTGACTTTGATGTTAAGATGTGTTTAATAATTAGTTTTTTTAGAGTATCTAGTGTTAAAATTCTTTAGGTACAATGGGAGTAGTACCCAGTTGGCCAGATTGCCTTGCACGACATTGTCGCCGACGATTCTTGTACGAATTCTCCTCTGTCGATTAGGTTTTCTAATCGACCATTTAAAGGAATACAAATTCTTGCATGTTGTCGTCTAGTAAACACTTTTGACGACAATATCTTACGTTTTGTCCTCAATCTAACATTTGTGAGGACAAAATGAACGACAATGTCTTACTACTACAAAATGTCGAAGTTGAAGTCAAAAACGGCAACCACAATAAGGTGGTTTGTCTTCAGTAACATTGTAGAGGACAAGATGAGCAGCAATCTCTAAATTTTTGTCCTCAATCCAACTTTATTGAGAACAACATAATTTACAATGTCTTATGGCGTTTTCTCTTCGGAGTAATATGCTGCATGCAATAAAAATTTTTATTCCCAAGATAATTACCTTCGAAACTTTTACTTCCAAAATAATCGCGATACCGATTTGTTGGGAATGGGAATATAGGTTTGCTCCCAAACAACTTTATTCCCATAACATTTTCGCAGGGGTGCTGATTTCCATTTTTGCTTGGAATTATAAAAATCAAAATTAACCTTCCCAGCTAAAAAAGCTATGGACCATATATAATTGGATCCGAAAATTGAGGATATATGTCTCCATATATATTTCATATATGCTACATATATGTTCATATATAACTGCACACATACATCGCATATATGAAAAATGTATGGCTAATATCTTGAGCATATACCCTAAATTTTCGGATCCAAACATATATGGCACATATGTAAATATATGTATAACTTTTTTAACTGCATGGGTTATTATTGATTGGTAAAACCAAAACCAAAAGCAAAATTTAAAATTTTTATTTTTTTACTGAATAATATCGGCCAAATTTTAACTCTTGCTTGTGACTGCAAAATTATCGGTAAAAATATTGGCTTTTGGGAAAAAATTGTAATCTTTTAAAATTATACATTAGTTAACGAGCATCATTTCGAAAATAGCTTGTTATTTTCGATCTCTGACTTTAAAAATAAGTTGCAGAAATTTTCAGTGACTACTTGTTTTACTTATCAAAACTCTTATATTTTATTTTTTTATTTTATCAAAATACGTTTTATCATTTAAGATCCATCATAATTAGTTTTAATTAAATTATTGTGACCGGTATATCCAGAAGTTAATAATATTGTTTACTTTAATAATTATTGAGTTTTTTTACCTGTTATAAATTTTTACTTTTAATCTCTTGTCATTGTTTTATAATATACAATATGTATTTACATAAAAGTACAAAGTTTTTGCAAAAAAACAATCAAAAATTAAAAAATTATTTATTCTAGCATTATAAAGAACAAAAGGGCGAAGTAATTTATTACACGAAGTTAGGGAACAAAACAAAATAAAGAATAGTTATCATAACAATAACGAAAAAGTAAATAATTAATATAAATATAAATAAAATCTAACCGCACCACAAATCATTAAAACAATAACAAAATAAAGACTTGAAAAAAAATCATTTCAAATCGCCAACACGGCTTTTTAAATACCCTTCATTATTTTCAGTTTCTTATAAGCCCTTGAGATTTTTTAGCGATATTTTGGGGATTTTTGGTGATGAAAATTGGGTATCAGGCTTGAGAATGAAAACTGGGAAGTTTGTGTCCCACCCACCACAGTGGGATATTTTGCGAGATACAGATTAAAAGTCTCTTAAATTTTTATAGAATAAATTTTTTTTATACATTTTCCTTGTTATAGATCTCACTTTAGCTTCTAATTTAGCTGTATAGCTCTAAAAGTTTGGATTCTTAAGTTTATAGCCTTAATCAGCATTAATGGTGGTAGTAGTAAAAAAGCATTTGTATTGATTTCTATTGCAGTTTCTATTGCGAATTATTTTGTGAGACAATTTTTTTATTGTGAACTATTTAAAAGTGCTTTAGAAGTAACTTACGTGATTGTAAAAGGAAAATTATGTATATATTTTGGAAAAATTAATTTATCGGAGTTGTGTATTTGGTTCTGGAAGAGGAAAAGCAATTCCGTAGTAAAAATGGCTGGCACTTTGAGATTTTTGGCGAATGGAAGCTACCAAAGAGGGAGTAGGCAGACAAATCGATGTCGGTTTGGAGCAATCAATATTCAGTGAAGTGCTAACAGAAGTTTTAACAATATTTGAAAGGATTTTGTGTCGTCAGTGAATAGTGTGGCCATCTCTAGACGAAAAAGAGATTGCGAAATGGTTCTACACAAAATACCGAATACCAAGTGTCGTAAATTGTGAATAAAAGAAATAAATTAAGTAAAGTGCGACTTTGGTTCGCACAGGAAGGGTTCCGTACGAATAAACACACACACACACTCTAAAACACTTTTGTTGAAAATTAGGTCGATAATAGTCGGCAACACTTTACAGATTATTGTCGACCTAAAATTAAACACGCATTATTTTTGAACAAAATGTTTTTACTAAAAAGAAGCGATTGGCTACGTGCAGGTTTGAACCGTGATCTCCTGACTGATAGTCTGACGTATCTACCATTTAGCCATAGCCGTATTATACTTTACGTTACATTTTTTCCACTAGAACTAAATATGGTTAATTTGAAAGGTTTTTTCTTTAATAAAATAACTACAAAATCGATGTAATTTTAGACAAGGAGATATTTTCCACACAAATTTAGACAATATATGATCGTAAATTTTAAGTAATGTTTTAGAGTGCATATATCCCTTTTCGGTTTTGCATTTTTTTCATTTTCGCAACTTTTTCGTTTAGCTTTTTTGTTTGATTTTAGTTTTTTTTTTTTAAACTTTTTTCGTTGTTTTTTTTTTTTGTTTTTTGTTTTTTTTTTTGTTTGGCGCTTTTTTCATTTTGCTGATTTTTTTCGTTTTTTTTGGCGATTTTTCTTTTTTTGCCGATATTTTAAATTTTGACCATTTTTGGATTTGGCTTTTTTTGTTTTAACGTTTTTTTTTTTTAACTTTTTGATGATATTTTTAGATTAAGCGATTTATTTAAATTTATGGCGCATTTTTCAGTTTTGGTAATTTTTTTCGGTTTTTGGAGATTTGTTTTTCGTTTTGGTGATTTTTTCGGCTTTTGGCGATTTTTTAATATTGGCGCTTTTTTTGTTTTAGCGCTTTTTTCGTTTTAATGATTTTTTTCTCAATTTTTTTCCATTTGTGCCGATTTTTTTCGATTTCGATGGTATTCTTAGTTTTAGCGATTTTTTAGGTTTTAGTGTTTTTTTCGTGTTGACTTTTTTTAGTTTTTATCGCGATCCTTTTTTTGGTTTTGAAATTTTTTTTGTGTTGGTGATTTTTTTCGGGCTTTGGAGATTTATTATTAGTCTTAGCGATTATTTTTTGGTTTTGAAATTTTTTTCGTTTGGTGTTTTCTCGGTTTTCGGGATTTTTATCGGTTTTTTGTGATTTTTTTAGTTTTAGCGATTTGTATGACACTTTTTTTCGTTCTGGCGATTTTTTTTCGTTTTTTGGCGGTTTTTGGTTTTACATTTTTCTTTTTGTTTAGGCGATTTTTTTCGGTTAGGTGATTTTTTTCATTTTTGACAATTTTTTCCGTTTTTTATGATATTTTTAGTTTTAGCGATTTTTTTTTAATGATGTAGTGCTTTTTTCGTTTTGACGGCTTTTTTCGGTTTTTGGCGTTTTTTTAGTTTTTTGGCGATTTTTTTAGTTTTGGTGATATATTTCGTTTTAGCGATTTTTTTAATTTTGCTGCTTTTTTCCTTTAAGTGCTTTTTTCATTTTGGCGATTTTCCGTTGTGACATTTTTTTAATTTACGGTTTCCAAGATACAGCATATTGTCTAAATTACATAGTTACATTAACTGATAGAACACCCTTTGATTTTTATTGTTTTAAATATCAGTGTTAATTGGCGTAGTCTATTCTACAGACTACACCAATTAACACTAACTTTGAAAATTTAAAGTGTCTGTATATTACATTAGTATTTCAAGATTTTTTGTTGCTCGCTTTAGAACATCCTTTAATTTTTAATTGTCATATATTTGTTGTTGTAGCGGCGAAAGTTTTACATTTGCTGTAAAAATTTCAGCTCTGTAGCTCTTACGGTTCCCGAGAAAACAGCCTGTGACAGACAGACGGACAACGTAGCGAAAACAATAGGGTTCCTTTACACTTTTGGTGTACGGAACCCTAAAAAAGTAACTCAACTTGGTTGAAATGCAAATTACCACTTAAATGAGCACTTTCCGTTCCCAATGACAATTGCTGTGAATTTGTTTTGCGAAATAGTTCCCGGGAGTAAACATTAGTGATGCCACATGTTTTAAGTTTCATTCAGTGCATTGCCAAAGAAGTTGTTATGGAAAACAGTCACGATAGAAACTCAGAAAATTTGGGAGGTTTTTCATGGGAATGGTTATTCACGATGAGAGTGATTGTGAAAATTACAAACAGAATGACAAAGCCATACACTATTACCTTTGTTTCAGGCAAAAGTGAGCAGCCTAGTAATTCTTTTAGAATATTGTAATCAAAATACCCTCTGTAGGGTGTACCATTAACAACTCAAATCTCTTTAATCAACTAAATTGAAAAACAAATATTACGTTCTAAAAAAAACGAATCGTAACATGACTGTTCATTAAAATGTTTTTGTCAAAAAAAATTTGGTTTGATAAATTAATTGTTGCTATTTCTTTTGGAAGTTTATTTATTTTTTAATCATTATCTCAAAAAAGTAATGTGTCTATGTTTGTAAAAGTAATAAAGATATAAATAATAAAAACACCCTTTCATATTACATATAATACTACACCTACAACTTTATTTGTTTGCTTAAATTTTTATTATTCCAAAGTATTTATTGTGACCTTCTAATAAGTTTATAACTTTTTCGGTTGTTGCTCCCTAAACTCAAGGTAAAATCACTTCAGATACTTTTGGAAAAGATAACTGTAAGAAGTGGAAATTTTTAAAATGTAACTTAACGCTGAAAGTGAAATATAATGACTAAAGTTTCTGTCTCTCTCTCTCTCTCTCTTTCTCTCTGTTTATCTGCAAAAGCTTCCTTCAATCGTCCTTATTGTGAATAAAAACTGAACATTTTAACGCGTGGAAAGGTTTCTTTCCTTTGAAAATGAAAGAAAATTTTTGAGAAAAGGAAATGTTAGTTTCTTATTCAAACTAAGGGCGTATATATAACCAAAAAATATTTTAATTCAAATCCTAAAATGCCGTTTAATTGATTATTTGTTTTAACAATTCACAATAATTTTTTTCTTTATACTGTAATTATTTTTTTGTTATTGAAAAGTTCCAAAAAAGTTTAAGCCACAACGATCCTCATTTTGCTCATTTGAGGAGATTCTGAAAACTTCGTCGAAATGTCGGAGAGAATTCTATACGAATTCTGAAGAATTTGTGGGGAAATTCTAAAATGTCTGAAAAATATCGGAAAATTTTCCTATGAGTATTAATTCACAATAAAAGCTTTTACTCCCAAAATAATTCGCAATAGAAACGTTTACTCCCAAATATTACCGATACCGATTTCTTGGGTTGTTCCCTACCAAACAGCTTATTCCCATATTTGCGACATATCAGGTAAAAATGGAATGGATTGTAATTCAAATGAATTCAGACGAAAATTTTTAAATTTTTAAATTTTATATTAAACACGTTATTTCATTTTCATCTCTTGAAATCAGACAGTGTAAAGAAATTGAAATTATTTTAATAAAAACGTTAAAAGAAATACTAAAGTTCACAAACCTCTATTAAACTGTATCTATAATTAGCAAACTGGACTGTTCAGTTTTGTGAGGTTTTACTTTATTGTTTACTAAATTTTTCTAAAACAATCAATAATCATAAAAATTATCATAAAAGATTGAAATTTTTGTTTACTTTATTTACAAGACAAGAAAGAAGAAAGAGCAAAGAAGAGAAAGACAGGGAAGGGACAGGCGCAAGTTGCCATATTTTTAAAATTCAATTAAATTGTTTTTTTTTGTAATCCAATAAATAATTTTAATCAGGTTCAAGGTCATTTTCAAATTCTCTATTAGGCATGAAAATATTTTTAATTAATTTAATTATTTAATATAATTTTTCGAACGTTTGTGGCTTATTGTGAAAGTTATTGAGTTGGCTGGCGGCTGGAACACATTAATTCAAATTATTAATCTTTTTTAAACTATTTTTATTAAGAAAAGGAATATAAGAAAGTGTAATTAACAATAGCAAAACGTATCACTCAGTGTTTTCCATCGTCTCTATATCATCCCAGCGGTAGAAATTACGAGGCATTCACTAAACAGGCCTTTCTAAAGGCCTCTAAAGACCTGAATTTAAGATCCAAAACTAATTCCTTTCTGCCTTCTCAGGATAGCCTCCTAGAAGGCATCTACAGTCGTTGTTTAATAAAAAATGTTTTTTTTTTTAGAAATAATTAACATTCTCATATTCTTTTTTCGCAAATAGTTTGTATATAAATGATGAAACAGAACAAGTCTGCAACTTCAGGCTAGACGAGTTTTTCCATACAAATTGACAGTAATCATACGCCATAAAAAGCAGTCATGAGATAGAATCTATTTTATTTTGAGAACGTTTTTTCTCATACTCTCAGTTTTAGCCACTCATTCCCTCAACAATGTTGCATTGTTTTCATAAAATTTCATACACTTTTCATACGAAATATAAGAACAAAACAAAATAAACAATAATATGAGAGAATTTTGAAGCTACCGTCGTCGATTTAGCTTTGGGCCTATTTATTTGTGCAGGGTTTTTGCCTGAAGTTGCAGACTTGTTCTGTTTCATCAATATGACTGAAATTTACGTACAAGAGGCATCATACATGCTGCTGTTATGTCGTTTATGTTCCAGCTACTACATTATGTCCAATTCGTTTTTAATAAATTTTTAAAATTTTTAAAAAATTATTAATAAATATAAAAATTACTTTGGATGAAAAGAAAAAGTTTGAAATAAAAATCACTATAATTCAAAATATAGAGAAGCCGCTATAAAAATACCCAGATAAAAAGAAATATACTTCCGTTTGATTTTTAACAAACAGAGGCCTTCTATCAGGCATGCCACGTATTACCAGCAATTAGGCCTGCTAAAGAATGCATTCAGTCATGACTGCTGAGTAATGGGTCGAGGAAGGCCCTGGGCCGCAATGAACATCGCGTGTAAAAAAGATATGAATATGCAATGGGAGTGGATGTACTAGAGCCTGCTAAATAAGGCCTTATAGAAGGCCTCTTAACTTCTTCCATTTACCGCTGAGATCTTATCAAAAATTATCATATGATGTATTTCTTTTTTAACTTTTTAATAGTTAGAATATCAATTACACTGTGCACCACAAGAAAAATTGCAAACGTTCTAATGACTGATTCTAGTAGAGGGGACAAAAAAAAATATACGTGTAGCGGCGTTTTGAAAGTTTACACCTGGGACTCATGTCAAAAGGAGTTAAACTTGCACGCACTTGCACATTGATATAGTGAATCGTCATAGGAAATCTTGTAATACTTATGTTTAAGGTGTAAGATTACCATTTTTATGTGAAACATGACGAGAAACACTTATGGAGAACATTTTAACCCTCTAACTCTTCGTTGTATGGGCTATGTTGTTGCTTTCTTAAAAAAAGAGGGGAAAACTCCACTTCTGTGGGGATATAGCAGGCTGAAATGTTCTAAAAAAATCTTTGTCATAAAAGTTTACTATAAGTCTTCAAAGAATTTCGTACTTATTCACAATTAGTACTCGGCATAGGAAATCTTGTAAGTCTTACGTTTAAGGTATACGATGTTTTCAGCACTTTTATGCAAATTACCACGAGAAACATTTTTTTGGAAGATTTTAACCCTCTAACTCTTTGTTGTGTGGGTCTTTTTGTCCCTTTCATAAAAAAGGACCAAAAACTCCAGTCCTGCGTGATGTAGCAGACTGAAATGTTCTACAAAAATATTTGCCATAAAATTCTACTATAGGTCTTTAAGGACACCCAAGCTTCAGACTCAACTTGAAAACGAGAAATCATTCAAAACATAAAATATTAATATTGAATTTCCTACTTATTCACAATTAGTAGTCGCATAGGAAATCTTGTAAGCCTTACGTTTAAGGTATAAGATGTGTTCAGCACTTTTATGTAAAATACCATGAAAAACAATTTTGTGGAACATTTCAGCCCACTTAAGGGGAGTTCTTTGGCCCTTTTTAAAAAAAATGGCAAAAAGACTCATCCAACAAAGAGTTAGAGAGTTAAAATGTTACACAAAAATGTTTAGCGCGTTGTTTTACATAAAAATGCTAAACACACTTTATACTTTAAAGGTAAGACTTACAAGATTTCCTTTGCCGAGTCACTATAACTACGCTGTAAAACACTTTTGTTGAAAATTAGGTCGATAATAGTCGGCAACACGTTACAGATTATTATCGACCTAAAATTACACGCATTATTTTTGAACAAAATTTTTTTTACTAAAAAAAACGACTGGCTGTGTGCAGGTTTGAACCGCGACCTCCTGACTGATAGTCTGACGTATCTACCATTCAGCCATAGCCGTATTATACTTTAAGTTACATTTTTTTCACTTGAACGAAATATGTTTAATTTGAAAGGTTTTTTCTTTAATAAAATAACTACAAAATCGATGTAATTTTAGCCAAGGAGAAATTTTCAACACAAATTTAGACAATATATGATCGTAAATTTGAAGTCATGTTTTAGAGAGTATGTGCAAAAGGAAGGGAAATTTACGTCCCCCTAAAATGAATCCCACATGTAAACTTACAAAATGCCGGTACACGTATATATTTTTTTTGTGCCGTCTAGCAGAATCAGTCGTTAGATCGATCTTTGCTACTGTTTAACAGTGTAATTTATAAAATCCGTTTGGCACGAAACTCCCATCTCAGTGTCGTCACGCACATTTGCTCATATTGAGCAATAGCAATTGTGTACCGATCGATGCTCCCAAATCAATCGCCCCCCTTTTTAATATAATTCTCTGCCTCGTAAACTTAACAAAACATGAATTGAAAATATATATATATATTTCTTTTAAGAATTATTAAGAATTTTTCAAATCTTTTCATTTGCAAATTGTTGCAAACACGCGCGTGTATAAATTTATACACTTCAACAACATCGACCGATAACAATCATGTGTCACTTGTCTAGATTAACAGATAGACAAATGCTTGTCTGGCATATTTGTTTGTTTCTTCTTTTTATTGGGTGATACTTGTGTATCAAATATGTAGTTTATTTGATTGCAGTGATCAATACTTTTTGTCTGGGGATCTTATTGTGTTTTTTGTTTCTATTAATTGCAATAAATATTACGAATATTGTCATTAGCCGCCCGTCCGTCAATCAGCTAATCGCTTTTTTACTTTGTTTGAAAATTATTTGCACACAAATAACTATTAACGGCCCTTTTCACAATGTGTGATTAAAAGCTAACGACGACTTTAACGGCAAATTCGATATGCAAAACTTGCCGTTAAAGTAAATGTTAACTTTTGGAACGATTTTCTGTCATCCCACGTCAAATTTGGTTTGTAAACAGACCGGTTTCGGCTATGTGCCATCTTCAGTGTTCTATTGAATACTAAATCCATGTTAACTCTTAATCGTACATTGTCAAAAGGGCCGTAAATGTATTTAATTATTTGATAATAAATTCTGCAAGTTTTCAATACTCATTAAGTGTGGCACGAGTTGAAACACGTTTTTAAAGTGTTTCTGTGCTTAAATAATATATCTAAAAATAAAGTAAATTTATCTAAAGGAAATAATAAATATTAAAAACGAAATTGCAGAAAAACTTTTTTGAAACAAAGAAAATAAGCAACAAAAAATAACTAATAGTGAATAAACTATAAAACTGTCCTGCACAAAAAAATTATAAGGATCTATCAACTAAATCTGGTAGAGAGGACCAAAAACATATATGTACGTATATCGACATTTTGAAAGCTTATAACTGACCTTTATTTTAGAGAGAGTTAAAGTTCCCCCATTTTCGCAGTGTTATAGTGAATCGCCACACCCTAAATAAAATATGTACTGGTAAATCTAACCAATTTTACAGGCTAGCATTGCACCAACCAATAAAATACAATCAGATCAACCAATGAAATGATAGTTTTGTTGTTTGTAAATCGAACGCCTTTACCATCTCAGATAAGTCATATTGTTAAATAACGATAGCAGAAAGTATACATAGACATGTGGTGACTTTCTTGACTTAAATTTTTGTAAAATAACTATATTTGTTTCTCTTATTTTAAATTGGTAATTTTAACCATAAAAATTGCTAATTGTAACCACAAAACTTGTTAACAATTATATTAGTAATTTGAACCATCAAAAATAATTTTAATTTTCAAACGTGGCCATTTTTCAAATTTATATTCTACAATTCAGTTCTCGTGTTTATGAGCTGAACGCCTTGATTTCGTACTTATTCAAAATTAGTGCCAAAGTATCCCACAAAACCGGGTTTTATGCGGTACTATATAGAGTAATTTAAAACAATATAACCAAATTTTTCCCTTAATCTTTATGCAATGAGACAAACAACATACTACACAGGAAAAATATCATCAAACTGCAACTAAAAATTTCAATTGTTAATATGTAATTTAAATTCAAACATATACGGTCATGTTCTGAAAACCATTTCGTTTTGAAACCGCAAAATTTCAGGAAAAAATTCAACTAAAACGGTCATTTATTGCAACTTTTTAATTTATTTTTATGTTTTAAATGTTTCAGATATTTTATTCGAACTTAACTTCGAATGCACTAAATTGTCCGATTAGAAGAACACTGTTTTCCATTTTTGTAATTTTGCGATTTCAAAACGAAATGGTTTTCAGAACATGGCCGATATTTTGTTAATATAACAAATTTAGTTGTTGATACGACAAATTCAGAAACTTTTTTCAACAAACTGAACTAACCAAATTTTTTGTTATGTATTGTGAAAGAAATGGCCAATCATCATTGTTGATATAACAAATGAATGCACACACGTAAATGAAACAAAGCAAATCAAGAAATTTTTTCAACAAACTGAACTAACCAAATTTTTTGTTATGTATTGTGAAAAAAACTAACAATCAGCATTGTTGATATAACAAATGAGTGCACACACGTAGATGAAATAAAGCAAATCACGTTTTGTGTGTATTCATTATTTGCGTATTTAATAACGAATTGCTCTGTAGCTGTTGGAACGTTAGTCTATTAGTCCAGAGGTCGCCGGTTCGATTCCGCCCAAAGACATTTAGTGTTTTTCGCAGACAAGCAAAAAGTCGCTTTGTGGATTGTGATTATATAAAAAATATTGTTAATACAACAATTATGATAGTTATAATTTTTTCGGAAAATCAACAATTCACATTGTTGATATAACAATTAACTTAATTGAAATAAATTTGAAATAAACAAACAAAATTTTTTTTATTTTTTTCTGATTTTCCTTAACTTAAAATTTCGTAATTGTATTTACAAAAATCATTGTAGGTTCAAAATCAATTAATTATTTAATTGATATAACAAAAAAAAATTAATTGTATTTACAAAATTTTTCTTTCTGTGTATGTAAATTCATTAATTTTGTAATTGAATCAATTTCTATAAAAACTCACGGCAATTGAGAATTTGAATTCCAATGATTGAATATAAGATTTTCGTTGTAGGTTGGACTTTGACAACAAATTTAAATTGAATATTAAGTTCTTTCTGTGTAAACAGAATACTAATTTTCAATTACTGAGAAAATATGTAAAAATTCTTTGAATATCTTGTAATAGATTAATATTTTGTAATAGATTAAAGAAAATGTAGCGTGCTGTCTTTAATCTATTACAAAAATGTCGTAGTCGAAAATCGCCAAACACGATAAGGGGACTTGTTTTTGATCACATGAATAATGAGCCTGATTGTTTGTGTAAGGGGCTGGCGTAAACGTATATGTCTTATTTTGTAAGCAACACACAGCCCATGTTCTTTGATCTACTACAAAAAATGACTTACGCCAACGCCTTATACAATCAGGCCCAATTTCTACAATTGAAACGATTTTAAAATTTTTGGTAAACTACTTTTATTAAAAATTTTTAAGGAACAATTTTCTTTGTGTACGTTTTATTTGAAAACTTTTGCTTAAACTTGCGTATAAGTCTCTCTATTTTTATGTAGAGCATTCATTGTCTGCCGCATTTGATTACAGATTAACAATTTATATTGTTTAAATTATAACTATTTTTTTTTATTTTTGTTAATAAAAAAAGAAATCAATTTGAAATGATGAAAATGTTAACTCTAATTGCAACATTCAAAGCAGCTGTGAATTTAAACTTAAACTGGATTAATCTAATGCGTCGTTGTTTCATTTTTCTTTTTTTTTATAAAAAAAATTTAATCAGAAGAGTTAATGAAATTTAAAGTATAATATAAAATAAGGCGACACAAGTTTGCATAAAAGAGTTAAAACTGGACATAAATGGAAAGAAAATATTTTTTCATGAAAATATATGAGATTCGGTTGACCTTTGTTTGGCATTGACTTGAAATTCCTGCTAATTTCAAACTCATAGCGCTGAGGAAAACATAATTTTTTTCATTTTCGGGAAAGATATCTCTCAAGCCACTTAACCGACTTAGATCAAATTTTCAGCACTCCATGCAGTTTTCGAAGTCCTAAAAAGTGGCGGAAAATATTTAACTACAATTTTAATTTGATAAGCACCACTATCGCGAAGAACTAACTATTTATTACCATGGAAAAACTCCCAAATTTTCTGATTTTCTATTGTGAATGTTTCTCATAACAAATTTTTTTGGAGCGAATTCACAAACTCAAACATTTGGCATCGCCAATGTTTAATCCCATGAACTATTTCACAAAATAAATTCAAAACAAGTGTAAAATGGGAACGAGAAGGGAACATGTAAATTGTAATTTGTATTTCCATGTAGGACTCCAAGGCGAATTCATACTAGGTGGCCGCAAGATCCCAGCTGTTTACGAAAATGTTTACACATTTACGCCCCTTTTCACAATGTCTGATTAAGAGTTAACGTGAACTTTAACGGCAAGTTTTGTATGGCGAAGTTTCCGTTAAAGTCCATGTTAACTCTTAATTGTGAAAAGGGCCGTTAACCTGTCAGCAGTGTTAATGTATGAGCTTTTTTGACAGCTCAAATGTTAATTCTCCACGGCAAATTCTCTTGCGACTACCTGGTGCTGATCTACCTTGGTAGAACTCTATTGAATTAATATTTTTATTTTATTAAAGGAGCGCAAGTGTTAACAAACAGAAAAGAAATTGTCTGGTATACAATGTACTATACTTGGTATTCGATATTTTGTGTAGAACCACTTGGCAATCTCTTTCTTTTCGCCAAGAGATGGGCACACAATCCTCTGATACATGAAGCCAGTTAAAATGTTGTTAAGACTTCTTTTAACTTTTCTCTCAATGTGGATTCGCTAAACCGACAACGGTTTGTTTGCCCACTTCCTTTTGGTAACTGCCTTCGGCCAAAACTTTAAAAGTGCCAGTCATTTTCAGTACGGGGGTTACCACGAACATCTTACTGCTAGGAGGCAAGTTTTCCTCCAACAACCTCCACAGTTATCGTAATCCATTTTTATTTAACCTGTGATATTCCTAGAATATGTAAAGAACATTAAATTATTCGCTGCAATCCTGTAGATTGCTTCTCCTCTTCCAGCACCAGAAAACGCAGATTAAAGCTATTAATTTTTTTTCGAAATACATGTACCTTTTCCTTTTTTTACAAGTACGCAAATTATTTATAAACCACTGAAAAATAATTCACAATAGAAATATTTACTCCCAAGATAATTCAAAATATTCACCCCTATCGCTAATAACAAGTGAAATTTATGTTTCCCTTCGAGGGAAAATTGCTATCATGAAGTTCGCGTGAACATTTTTTCCCTCTATCAGTTCTCAGTGAATGCAAATAAGGAAGAAGCTTAATAAAATAAATAAAAAAAAAATCAAAGAAATTTTTGTTAAAAATAAAAAATGCAATGCTAAGAATTGGAATTGCCTTTCTACCTAAACAAAATCAAATTGTTCGTCCAGGATTTCTAGGTGCATCCTGTGTCTTGGAGTACCCGAGCTTCTGCAGGCAGCCTAATGAAATCAAATAATCTTTTGGTGTTAAATTAAATTTTCTCAAGTGAGTAAAACTGGGTTTTTATGTATATATTTTGGACGCGATAAGTGATTCTCTACAGACGCGCAAAAAGTGTTTGGTGTTCCATCACCTCAAAACTTAGTTCATGCGTGATAGAAAGGTGTCGCAAGGAATTAGCATTAAAGTTAACGTGTTGAACACTATTTTCGGATTTTGTCCCAAAAATAAATATTTATAATTTTTAATAATCAATTGAAAGGATAAAATATCACTTGCATGATGTATTTATCCAGTTCGCCTGCTAAAATAAAGTGAAAAAAAACAGAGGAAAAGGGAAAAATTCCACGTGAAAAAATTCATTCATGATAAGGGGAATGTTTCGATTTTTTATTCATGATTGCTAAACAAGGGAAAGGAAATACATTTCGAGGGAAAAAGTATTCACGATAGGGGTGATTAAATTTTCACCCAAAATAATTCACAATAGAAGTTTTTGCTCCTAAAATATTTGTGATACCGATTTGTTGGGAATGGGAATATAGGTTTCCTTCCAAATAACTTATTCCCATAACATTTGCGATGGAGTTTTCGTAATTAAAATTTGATTTAAGCTTAGTTTTTGTATACTTTAAGATAATATAAAATTTTCTTTAAAATTAATTCTAAATGTTTTCTTGTCTTTTACATTTTTAGATAATAAAACTCAACGGATATTGTAAAAGGAGGGTCACATATCTAAGTGAAATACCTCATCTGAGGTCAAGCCCCCAAAAATAATTGGGTGGGGCTTAAGAACCCAAATATATAGAGACTTTTTATTAAAAGTCTTAACCGTAGCAAGGAGTTAATAAAACTCTTTAAACTGATTAAAATACAATGACAGAAAATCAAATATTTTCCATGTCGACTGAATTATTCGACACCTCTTCCAATAGCAGTAATCCATTGAAATACGATTCATTGTATTCGTTGGGTGGTCTAGCAACCAGTGCAGGTTCAGCGACAGCTTTATTTGCTACATTCACGAACTCGAGTAGTGGCGGTGGTATCGGATCAAATTCTATTTTTGTACCCACAAGCGGCAGCAATAGTAGTGCTGGTAATACATCTGGCAGTAATGTTATGCTAACGAATGCTATAACAATACCACGTAGTAATAATCCAAATCAAACTCATAGTCCCTATCAAGAAGAGGCACAACATCATCCCACTTCCAGGCCTTTTCTTAGTAATTTATTGCAGCATCAGCAGCAACAGAATCTTCAACAGCAACAACTACAGCCAAATATAATTAGCATAATGTCGTCTTCAGCCAATTTGCAACAGCAACAACAACAGCAACAGCAACAACAACACCAACAAAACCAGCAGCAGCATTCAAGTGGTTTATTATCCAATTCTCTTTCGGATTATTCTGATTATGCCTTGGATAGCTTAGATACTCCTCTATCGCCTACGCTTTTGCAAGATGTTAGTTTAAGTGCTGCCGGACAAACTTCAACAACACCCTCTATAACTTCACCTTTCTTTAATCAAGATCCTTCATCACCTCTTAGTAATAATGCGGGTTCAGTCGGTAGTAATGGCGCTTCTACGGTTGGCAGCAGTGGCAGTGTTAACTCTAATAATTTAAATATGTCCACAACTACCGATATAACAGGTGTGGTGACATTTCTTAATTCCACCGCCCATACCGATGACTCTTCATCGTTGCTGTATGACTCTAATCTCGCTCCAAATTCCATGTGGAGTGATATAGGCAGTGCTATTTCCACCAAAAATGAACCCTTTTCCATGGAAGACAATTATATCTTTCAATTGGACAAATCGGATGTAAATAATACGGGCTTTGAAGATTTCGAAGGAGATATAGCCAACTTGGAAGATATTGCCAATTTGGAAGATTTCTTACCAACGGCGGGTTCTAATGATGAAGGCGCTCATTCATTTCATTTATTATCGCCATCTTTACATGCAGCAGCACAAGCTGGCACACCGTCGCCGGGTATGGGCCCACCCATGGAATTGTTGCAACAACAGCAACAGGAACAACAACATATACAACAATTTTCGCAGTTGCATTCAATGCAAAATTTATCTGGCGATAATGATAATGATAGCAACTCTAACAATAGACTCTCGCTGCAAATTCAACAGCAGCAATTACAAAATCATCAAAGTTCCTCTTCTAGTCCATATGAAATCTATCACAGTACACCAAATAAACATCAAATGCAACAGCAACAACAGCACAGCAACAGTTTTTCACCTGGAAGTGTAGTAAGTATTGAAGATGTCATATATTCAACAACAATTCAATCTCTCTTTTTCTCGAAACAAATCTGAGGATGAAAAGTGTTTTCAGTTTGCATAGAGTCTGAATTTAGATGGCAATAATGCATTATATTCAGGCATGTCACACATTTCAATCGGAGTGGTTCTAATTCCGTACATGTAGTTGCAATCGTTTTGATTTCACGTTCTTCACATTTGGACTATTTTCTATTTAAATTTGTCACTACAAAAGTGATCATAGACTCTTAAGTTGTCACTTTAAAGTTTTTTAACATGCAAAATCCAATTTAAACTTTTTATTAGTATGCAAAGTTTATAAAGCACATATTTATCGCTCCTAAAACCGTAAATTAAACTAAGAAAAAAGCGTGTTTCTATTTCGAAAACTAAGAAAGGGGACATTCTGATAAAGCTTGTGTTTTCTTCTAAAGAACGAATGTGCGGAATCAAAACTTACCATACTCTTCAAAATTCAATAAATGCAGCGGAAAATCATAATTTATAGGAAAAAATTAAATATTACAAAAAAAAGTTAAAATTCGCCACATGTGGAATAAATCTGTCTGAAGTGGGGTTTCCTGATTTCAGTAAAAAAAATGCAATATTTTCAAAAAGCTCACTAAAAGTGTTTTAAAAAAAATTTTAACTCACCACACTCTAAAAATGCATTAAAAATATCTTAATTATATTATAGTTTCAAGGAAAAAATTAAAAATGTTCATAAAGTTGAAATTCACCACACATTCAAAAATGCAATAAAACTGTCTTAAGTGCTGTTTCCTGATTTCAAGAAAATAATCTAATATATTCAGAATAGATAAAATTCACTGCACTTTCAAAAACTCAATAAAAACATATTTAGAAAAATTTGAAATTCACCACCCTCCCCAAAATTCAATAAATATGTATGTCCTAAGCGCATCAAAATATCTTGTTTTCAATGAAATAAAATTGGAAAAAGGTGAAAATTTCCACCCGTTCTGGTAGCGGTTACCACAACACAGACGGTGGACTTAAGTAAAAAAAATTTTATCGAAATCACTGAAATAACTGGTTACTTTTTATATAAATTTTCTACTCAAGTGAACCGTCTGGATTGTGAAAACTGAACTTTAGCTACACCGAAGAAAGATAAATTCGATTATTTTCAGAGTATTTTCAAAAACTTAATAAAAGTATCTTAAATACTTACACCAAAATGATTTCAAGTTTAAAATCTAATACATATTTTTGAAAAATGTTTAAATTCACCACACTCAAAATTCAATAAAACTGTCTTAAATCGAGAAATCAGTAACAAATAGAATATTTTCGAAAAAGTTTGACAAACGCAAAAATAACATTAACAAAATTTTGAAATTCACCACACTGCTCCATTTTATTTAACTTGCAGTCTACACCTAACATAAAATCAGTAACTTTACCACTAACTTCAAGTTAATGGTAAGTGTAGACTGCTCAAGTTAATGGTTATAACCGCATTTCCTGTGATGTGTAAACGTAGAGTAACAAAAACAAAAGTAATTTTCATTTTCAATTTTTAATATTCAACAGCCCTCTCACTCCCCTTTACAAATGAATTCCATTACACCACCACCTCACGCCAATCGTTCACAATACCAACAGAGCCAAGTGAAATCGACAAACATGCAACAGCTGTTGAAGAAAGGTTTCTCCATTTCACCCGATCGTAATAATTCGTCTTCTTTGTTGGGCCATTCGGTTCCTGCTAGCCATGGCCTTTTAATGACATCAAATGCTTTGAGTCCCAGCAGTGGTAGCAGTGGTTTTGGCAGTACAAATGGTGCCACCATAAGTTCTGGTTCGCCGAATGGACCCGTTATAAACGTTAATAGTGTTCGCAAACAATTCTATCACTCCAATGAAGGCAATACAATATCCAGATTATCCTCATCGGCACCCACTCATCTAGGTCCGGCCGATATTTGGATGCGTAGAGAACCCAGACAGCATTTACTTTCTACCAGTTCATTGGCCGAAGCTGAATCTTTTTCATCTCTCAGTACCGCCAGTGTTTTGTCACCCGATGGCCATGATTATTCACAAGATGATGACGATGACGTTTCAACCGATTATAATAGTGATCATTATGATGATTTTTCTTCCGATAATGGTTCCGATAATGAAGATGACAGTTCCACTTTACATGGGCGTTCTCACTCTGGCAGTGGTCATCAATTGTCTTCTTCCAAGGGCAAAGAGAGATTCTTTTGGCAATATAATGTGCAAGCCAAAGGACCAAAAGGCAAACGTTTGGTGTTTCAATCGAAATTGGAAGATCCTCATGTCTTGAATGAAGTCACCGATCCGGTATTTAGCCCTAATTGCTCTGTAAGAGGCATTAAGGTGTATAAGGTAATTAATTTTTTTAATAATTTTTAAGCGAAATTCAAAATCACTAATAATTATCTCTTAATTACAGCATAGTGGCAAGGCCCGCAAAGGTGATGGCAATGATTTAACACCTAATCCTCGTAAATTGCACAATATTGGCAAAGAACTAGATCGTTTAAGTCGCACCATTAACGACATGACTCCCGTCTCTGAACTGCCCTTCAATGTAAGACCCAAATCGCGTAAAGAGAAAAATAAATTGGCTTCTCGTGCTTGTCGTTTGAAAAAGAAGGCCCAACATGAGGCTAATAAAATTAAATTGTTTGGTTTGGAAATTGAGCACAGTAAGTTTTTTTTTCTTCTGTAATTTTTTTCCAGCACTACAATTTTAATTTGTTTAATCCTTCCAGAACGTTTGATAAATGCTATTAGTGATATTAAACAGAATCTAGCTTTCAAATATAGCCAACAAAATGCAGGCGAAAATGCCGAAGAAGTGGATCAGCAAATTGAAAGAATTTATAAACACGCTATAGGTGAGTTATTATTTGCTTCTAAGTCGCTAACATGTCGCATTAAATTGGGAGTACTTTATCGCTAATCCATGGTATTGTTTTTTTCATTTTCGAAGAAAATTTAAATATTCTCTCTTGTCTTGTCTAGAAAACAATAAAAAAAAGTTTGATATGAAAAACTTTAAAGCTTTACATAGACTTTTGCTTTTAGTTGACCATTTTATTTATATCTTGTCTATTCCTTTAAAGTTTGATATTGAATTCGAATTTTCGAATATTCACATGTCTTAAAGATTTTGAGATTTTTAATAAAAAATTTGTATTAAAGTTGTGCCATGATATTTAGTCTATAAAATTGAGTTTTTGCCAAATTTCTAAATGTAAGCTCGAATTACCGAATATAATAAAAATTGTAAATTATGAATTTTTTGATAAAGATTAACATTTCTAAATTTACTACCTTAAAATTTAATTATTAAAATTAAAATTTATATATATTCGATATTTCGAACATTCTTTAAATTTAAAGATCTGTTACATTCAAATAAAGATTTTTTATGCTAAACTAACACAACTCGGAAAACGTTTTTTACCTGCGTATAGTGTAAATTTGAGCTCATTTTGGTTCAGTGAATCGACAGTAATATATATCATTTACTATCGACGCGAAATAAATTTTATATATATATATATATATATATATATATATATATATATATATATATATATATATATATATATATATATATATATATATATATATATATATATATATATATATATATATATATATATATATATATATATATATATATATATATATATATATATATATATATATATATATATATATATATATATATATATATATATATATATATATATATATATATATAGATCAAAGTTTGACATTATATCATACAACTTAAAGTTATGTTATAATATGAGGGCCTTAAAAGTTACTTTTTGTAAAATTTTGTAATTTCGAATATAATAAAGCTTGAAAACTTTGCGCTTTTTGCATAAAAGTATATTTTCTTTAAATTAAAGCTTTCATACTTCTTATTTATAAATTCGAAATTAATTTCGAAATTTCGAACATAATTCTGAAATCGATATTTTTGCTTAGAAACGTTTATTTGTTGATACCGATTTGAAAAAATACATAAACATCATTGTTTTTGACGTATTCGTTAAATATTTTGTACTAAGCTATAATTTTCATCTTTAAAATCACAATACATAATTTAAAAAACCTTCCCCACGTTCTTGAAGTTGAGTTGTAGTTGTCAAATTCTTATTATGGATTACAACTCAGCTTTCATCAAAGCGAGTCAATTGCTTTTTATCAGTTGTGTTTTTGTTTTTATTTCGACTATTGTGTTACTTTTGTTTACTTTAAAATGGGGATTTTAAAGTGTGCATCATTATTCCAGACGCCAACCTATCCCATTTGTCAACAAATATTGTTGCAATAACATAAAACATAAAATCTCAAGAAAAAATAGTAAGGCCAAATCTAAAAATATTTAAAACATTCTGTGTAGCCAGCAAACAAACATAGAGGAACATAGATAAGAACGTTTTTTCGAACATTATTTCGAAGACAACTAAAATTGGTTGTGATTCATAATTAGATATGCCAAACGATGAATCCCGATCCCGAAAATTTCTAAATTTTTAATCTCGGGGCTTTCGGAATTTCCGAATCTCATTTTCTTCACAAATAATAAATTTTCTAATGTCAGCCTCTTTATTTGAAATGTCATGTTAAAGAATGTTAAGTGGAAAAAAGTTCAAAACATAGCATTAAAATACAATGATAGAATTTGAAAAAATGAAGCATGTGCGCTATCAATCCAACCCTCTGTGGATTGCTCCTTCTCTTCCAGCACTAGAAATCGCAGATAAACGCTATTAAATTTTTTAAAATATGTATATTTTCCTTTCACAAGTACGCAAGTTATTTATAAATCACATACAAATAATTCACAATAGAAACTTTTACTCACAAGATAATTCAGATAATAAAATTTTGCTTCCAAAATATATTCGATACCGATTGTTGAGAATAGGAATAGAGGTTTTCTTCTTAACAACTTATTCCGATACAATTTGCGATGGGGGTGAAGACTTTTTATTAATATGGCCGTACATTTTTTGTGTGATCCTCCTATCATAATTGATGCTTCGACAATTATTAGCCTTGACCACGCACTGAACGTTATCAATAACACAAAAATTTTTTAATTATTATTATTCCCTCTTATTTTGTAACTATTTGTCGACGTCACCTCCCTCCCGACACGAAAAAATTTTCACTTTTTTAAACCTTGTCGATAACAATTGACTACTATTGCCAGTCGCTTACTAGTCTCTAAAGGATAGAATGTAAAAAGAGGCGGTTGATAGTATTCAACTGTTGTCGCCAACCAGTAGCCAAGTGTAAAATTTTTTGATGTTGAGTTGACGTGGCATCGACAAATAGTTACAGAGTATGGAGGATTAATTTTATATAAATTTAAAAAAAAAATACAAATTCTTATTAATTCTTTTCTTTTCCAGGAGGTTTAGCTATTGCTGGCGGTAGCACCGATTTTGTAAATAAAGTTTTGGAAAATGTTAAAAATGGCCAACCAAGTGGCGGTTTAGAAGAACTCAGAAATACCTAAATACTAAAACCTGTTCTAAACTTTAAAAGAAACGAAAACTATTAAAATATACAAAGATGGAAACTGTAACACAAGAGGCAAAAAAATATATAATTAAAAAAACTACTTTAAAAAAAGTAATACAAAATATAAAAGTAAAGTGAAAAGTGAAAAGATGAAATCAAATAAGAAATATAATAGAAAACAAAACGAAAACATAATAATATGAACATTTTTGTAAAATGCTACCTGTTTTTACCTGGTTTTATTGAAAAGTATATGTAAAATTTTATGTATAATTTTTAATAATTTTTGATTTTAAGCATTTGTTTGTTAAAGTTAAGTTTTTATTTCTGATTATTATTATTATTACTATTATAAAAATATTGAATTTAGAAATTGTTAATGTAAAATTTCTGAAATTTTTTCTAGGAAGGACCCTTTTAATAGTGTTTTTTTTAAGCTTGGAAAAAATATAATTTTATTCTTATTATTATTAAACATTTTTAATTGTAAACATATTTTGTTAATGATGTTTTGTTACTGGTAAACAGAACTTGTTTAAGGGTCATTTAGTTTATTTTATATTTATTTCTAATACCTATTGTTTAGTTTACTTTACTTCTGTACAGTTGTGTAAATTAAAGATCTAACATTTTAAAAACTTTTTTTGGTTATTTAAGTTTGATATATAAAAAAATGAAAACGAAAAAAGTTCACTTGTTTTAAGCTGGCTCTAAAACGTTTATATTAAATGAGTACTGGCGGGTTAGTCTGTTGCGAAAACGAAACTATGCTAATTTAATTTGTACATTGTAGTTCGAAAACTTTTTTCTTTCAATACCAATTACAGAGTCAACACCTGTTGGTCTAAGTTTGGGTTTGGAACTAATCAGCCTGTTCATGGAATCCGTTACGGAATTGGATTCCAATTATAAATGAGTTCATGAAATCGTAACGAAATTGCTTTGTTCGAAAAGTGGTTATTTTCATTAAAAACTAAAAATATCGTTTAGAAAATTGTTAATTTTGTAATTGGAGAATGGAAAAAATATATTTTAGGTGTAAAGCATAAATTAAAAGGTTCCTGAGCTCCAATCCACGAAGACGAAATTCCATTTCCGAACGGAAATCTTACCAATCCGTATTGGATTCTATGGTTTTTTTTTGTTATTTTTGGAAACAAGTTCTATGGAACATTGTTAAATTGAAAAATATTGGTTTTAAGAATCAAAATATTGTTCCATAGAAGAAGAGTTTAAAGTTTCAAGCATGCTATAAAATAATTTGAACTAACTTTTCTAATTAAAAAAATAAAAACGTTCTAGAACTAGTATTTTAAAAACAAGTACTAAAAATTCAGTGAATAATATTTATGAAGAAAAAACACACAAAAAATATATTTGAAAAACAAAGCAGCAGCATAACGCACTAAACGTTTAAATTTTTACCTAAACTGTATGTTAATTTATGCTTAGATATGCATACATATATTCTATAAATATGTTAAATGAAAAAAAGAAAGAAATTTATAATTATAACTATTTACATACATATAAAAATACTTTATAAAATACTTATACATACTATATATCTATACAAATACTTTTAATTGATAGTTGTTTATGAAATTATATAAGAGAATGAACAGAAAAGAAAAAAAACAAACATTTATGAAATACATATTTTTGCAAGGTGATATATTTTTAATTTCTTTTTATTTTCTATTATTTTTTTAAGTTTAAAATATTATTTCTACTTTTACGATTATTTAAGAGTGTTAACTTAAAAACAAACAAAGTTACATATAATTATTATCATACATTCATAATTTTTTAAATAAACAAAACAATATTTCATACGTAAATATCAAAGAAAGAAAGAAAAAACCAACTAAAAAATACCATAAAGGTATGCACAAGGTGTACTAAATACCAAATCAGTGAGTTGTATGTGCTAAAGTTTACGAAAACTTGTAGAATAGTTGTTGCTATTCTCCGTGATAAAAATTGATGTATATGAAAAAATAACAACAACAATTTTATATGTAAATTTTAGTATGTATGTACTTACAGCCCATTCAACAACACATCGTGTCATCATACCCTTGTGAATTCCTTTAATATTATTTTTATTTACTTAAAATTTTTTTTTATAAGTTTTGTTATATTTTAAACTGTTTTTATTGCATTTTCAATTAAGTTTGTAACAATTTCTTTGGTTGTTTTTATATTTTGAAACAACAAAAAAATTAGACGAACTACGCTCACGAGAGAACCTCATCCCAGTTCTTTAAATAACTTTTTATTGACTGTTAAATATTTCTTCAATTCACAATCGTACCATTTCAACAGCTGTGTTCGAGTACTTGATAATTTGTAAAAAATTATACAAATTACTAAATTTAACTAAATATATAGCTATATAGCGTTTGTTTACTTTCATAATCGAACACATTTTTTTTTTGCTATTTATTCAAAAAGTGCTGGATAACATTATGCCTGTTCGTTTACTTACTACAATTTACTAATTTTACTACAGCTGGAAGCTTTCAATACAAAAAGTAAAAAAATTTTTCCAATTGTAGTAAAAGTAGTAAGAATTTCGAGTAAACGAACAGAGCTATTATTACATACTAGAAAAGTACTCAAACGCACCTAATGTACAACTCAGTATAAAATAAAAGTAGTACGTTTCCATTATGAGCAAATTACGAAGATTTGGGAAATTACTTCGAAGTATTTCCACTAAGCTTGTGAGTGATTTTGTTTTCGAATTTTCGTAGTCAAATGATGCACTTACTTTATAAGGTGTACGCAGCAGCTGTAATTGAATTTTTTCCATATATAGTTAGACATTTAAAATTAATGAAATATTCTTTAATGTAATTTTTTCGAAATCGTCAATCACAATTGATGGATGACCCAGGGATGGAGTTTGTAATTTTAAAAACAACGCAGGGATGCATAGAGTATTTTCGATTTAATCTGGAGCAAATTAAGTCATATGAGATAATTTGCCAATATGAAAAATATATGGGAAATCATGTCGCAAATTACCTCATTTGGGCAAATCAAATATTTTGTCCGAAATTACGTATATGGAAACGCACTATTATAGTCTTGTTAAAGCGGCCCAAAACGTCAAACTAAACCTGAAAGTAGCGAAAGAAACCAAATTTTTCAAAAAGAAATTAACTGGGGGCTGCTCTATAATTCGATTCGAAAATAAAACTGTTCGCATTTGTATGTTATGTACAAAGCAACTCGAAAGCAGTTTCCTTCGATTCGAATTACAGAGTAACCCATCTGGACGTGCTTAAATATTAAATTTGATTAAATTTTCCCAAGCAGGGATGCCAACTTTGCCATTTTCGGGCTATACTTAGCGCTTTTTAGTTGAATACCTCCTCTGTCTCTGCCCCGCTCTTTCTGAGCAAAGGGTGGCTTCACCGGGCAGCCCGCTGCTGCAGGATTTAGCAGCCGTATCAAACTGTGACATTAGACGTTTAAACTCGTTTATCCGCATATAAACATATTTTATATTCATATTCAACACGCTGAATCCAAATCTGTGGTCTGTTTGGCCCGTTACCCCTCTAATTTTGAGTAAATTGCGAAAAACAGAAGTAAGTATTTCGAGATTTTTAAAAGTTTTTCGCAATTTACTCGAAATTTGAGAGGTAACGAGATGATCTTCATCTGACTTGGCCAAACTGTCATTTTCTATATGGAAAAACTATAAACATATTTTAATTTATTATTTATATTTTAGAAAGTGTCAGTTGTTGTTGTTGTTTTGCTAACAAGGCCACCTTGTTAGACACGCCTTAATTCTTTCTCTGCAAATTTAATAGAACCAAGGCCGTTTATTAAGGTCTATGTAACAGTCTAATTGACAGGTAAACGTTATATCAAACTTTAATTTATTTGTCACTTTGATTTTTTTCCTATTCTATTTTACACGACTACGGCAACGCCTAAAGGAAGGGTTATGTGTTGAGCAGTCTATCAACTTTGCAAGCAAGTTCCACCCAAGCGGCCAGGCTACTTATCCTATTTTGATGAGTGAGATGTCAATATATCCGTTTGTTGTGGTGGTATCGTTATATGCTAAATTTTTTACTCTTACATTCAAAATGGCGTATCAGTATAGCCACCCCCTAGAAATTCAAAACATTAGAGTAATTTTTATAATAAAGCAGACTTGTGTTTAAATTAGCGCTCACTTTTAGGTTAAAGTAAAGTTGTAATAATGAACGAGGGTGCTATTGGCTGAGTGGCTAGCGCGTTTGACTACAAACCCTGAGGTCTTGAGTTCAAGACTAGTTTCAGGCAAGTCAACAACATCATGCATTTGTTGTTAGACTGTTGTTGTTAGACTGTTAAAGTGATGAAGTGATAGCACTGATCACCTTGGCAGTACCGGCTGCGATTAATACTAACATATCCTAATGCACTTCACAGCACCCTCCTTCGTTGGTATTGTAGCAGAACCGTCGGCGAAGTAAAAGAACTAATAAAATAGCTACACAGCTTAAACAACTTAATGTGTCTACTTGACACCAGAGGGGCTTGCAACACTGCTCTACAAAATTAGCGCAATAGCCGGGTTGTAAATGAATTAAGCTTTCTATCTATCTCCCACTTCACCTGTCTCTCTATACAAATCCTTTCCCAAAGAAGGTAACATATTAATTAATTAACTGGTAGGCATTAATTGCCTGACTGTGTTTCTTAAAAAACTATATTTACACGTTCGATAATAAAATCCTAACTTTAACTAAAACCAAGTTGTAATAATGACCCTAAAGAGGATAAAATTTAGATTCTAACGATAATATACTCGTAGAAAACTCAAAATGGCGTCCGTGGAACAGTATAAAGTCATTTAACAAAAATTTATAATTATCAAAACCTATTATGATGGATATCATAACCAGCCCAATCACAAACCAAAATTCCGCGCGAGTTTTTTCACTTTTTCCCTTTTCTCCTATTCAGCCCAATCATGAATATTCCCTGGGAATTTCTCTTCCACGGAAAACACTTTTCTCGGGAATAAATTCCTCCAGTCATAAACTCCGCGGGAACAAAAATATGAAACAGTGGCATCATTGAATATCAATGGCGGCTATTTTCATTGTTGACATTTATTTATGCAGTGTTTTTGAGTCCAAAAATAAATAAAGAAGATGTTTTAAATAAATTTAAAGTCAAATAAAGCACAATCACAACATTTTTTATCTCTAATAAAACCTTTGCTTGGGGTTTCCATAGAGGCAACAAAGAGAAACTATCACGATTTTAGTTTTTATTTACTTTTTTATTAAAATTTATTTTAAAATATGACCTTAAAATAATTTAATTAAAAAAATAGATTAGTTTAAAAAACTAAAACCCGACTATTTAAAAATTACTTTAAGGGAGCTTTAAAAAAATATTCAATTAGGTTGCTACCTGAAATTACGACATCAAAAATATTTCGTCCACAGACGCGGTCATTTCACAGTTTTATTATATAAGAGAACTGAGAATATATACAAAAACAGCTGTAATGATGGCGAATTGATCACCACCAGGCATAACGAGATCAGCAGATCTTTTGTTCGTTTTATTTTGAACACCACACTGCCAAACACTTATGTAATGTATTTGAGCTCGAAAATTTTTTATTTTGAATCAAAATGCACAGTGAACCGTCTAGCTAATAAATGTCTTTTATTTTTTAATTTTGCATTAACTTTTTATATTATCGCTTACTATATTTAAAGAAAACTTTATTTTATTTTTAAACATACATGCATGCATATAACATATTTTTTTTTTGCAACGAATTGTGTTCATTTTAACCTGTAAAAATTATTAGAAATATAATTTAACAAAATAAAAAAATAATAATAATAATAAAATATACTTTAGATTTCCTTTAGAAATTCGTAATAATTTGGTTTTCTTTAGCAACAAAACAAATCCTCTATTTGTAAGCCTAAATTATCTAGAAATTAAGAAGAAAACAATATTTACTTGATACTCTACAGGCACCTTAAAGGGCTCAGAAAGAAAATTTTCCAAAAATTTGATGATCATTTTGAAATAAAATACATTTCTAAGATAAGTTCAATGATTGAAAAAAAAGAAGAACGACTATCCAACAGATAAGTGATGAAAAGTAAAAGTTTAAAAAACTTTATTAGTGGTAAAAAATGCTTAAGCAAAAAAGGAAAAAATTATATTTAATTCGAAAGAAAAAATAGTCCGGCCTGTTGTTCTGTATTCCAGGCGAAATGGCGAAATCGTTAGAGTTCCAGGCAAGGCGAACTCGTACTAGGTGGCCGCAAGAGCCCAGATGTTTACGAAAATTTTCCACCTTTAACCCGTCAGCAGTGTTAATGTATCTGCTTTTTGAAAGCCCAAATGTAAATGCTCCACGGCGAATTCTCTTGCGACTACCTGGTGTTGATCTACCTTGGTTACAGCCGAAATTGAAATGTACAGAATTGTCATATCATTCACTGTTGTTGTAAATATTAATTTGTAACAACAATACCTTGATAATTACATAGATTTTAATTTCGTCTGAAATGCAGAACTGGCCTGAATAATTATAAAAAAGTGGAATTTTATTTTTAAGTGTAACGAATTAGTTTATAGGTTAGTAATTGTAACAAATTTTAAAATTGAAAAATTCTTTAAATGCTTAAAAAAACATATTTTTTTAATTAAAAAAAAATACTAAAAGATTTGTAAATATCTATTTAAGAAGCATACAAGTTTTTATTTACATAAGAATTAATATCTAATTAGGAATTTCAAATTTGAAGACCTTTTGTCATATTCATGAAAATTAATTTGGATTTGAAATTTATTTCAAAACAAATTTTGAATACAAATTTTTTCGAAATACATTTCAAAGCCAAATTATTGCTTTTTATGAATACGGCAACTTATTCATAACGAAATTTTAAAATGTGCTTAAAGCGAATGCAAACTTTAAACGCGTATACCTCCCAAATTACTAAACCGATTTTAACAAATTATAGATTGTGTACATCTGTCAACAAATATCTTTAAAGTGATATAAGTTTTGTCGAAATTGGCTGTATAATGGGAGCGTAAAATGCATGACATAAAATCGTCTTGCCCATTAATTATACAGATATGTACATACGTATGTATGTACATTTTGAAAATTTTATTATAAATAAGGTGGTCAATGTATGTATATAAACAAAATCATTTAGGTGTCTTTGGTTTTCTAAATATTTCAAACTACATACATATATTTTATATATTTGACCATATTTATTTCTTTAGATTTAGATGAAAACATAAATTTTGCTAAAGCATTCATTAGAGGCGGCAACATTATAAACAAACGGGAATTCGCTCTAAAAATATCCGAAAAATGTTGATTTTAATGTACAACTCAAACAAGCAATAACATGGTTCTGATTCCGGCAGAGGGCACAAAAAATATTTACATGTATCGGCATTTTGAAACTTTACATCTGGGACTAATTTTAGTTATAGTGACTTGGCATAGGAAATTTTGCTAGTCTTACCTTAAGGAATAAGATGTGCTCATCACTTTTATACAAAACACCACAAGCAACATATTTGTGGAACATTTTAACCCTCTAACACTTCGTCTTATAGATATTTTAGCCTCTTTCCATGATACAATAATATAGATATCACCACGACGACAACAAATACAACACCAAAAAAACACATGTATTTTGTTGGTAGAAACACACTAGAAATGTGTCAAATATATTGTCTGTGTGTTGCACACATTCATAATCTCCCTCAAATTTACTAACACATGCCCGTTGTTGATAGAAACATACCAGAAAATTTTCAAAATCTATTGTCTACAACAGCTGATCTCGTAGTGGTACCTGTTCAAGCTACTTTGCCTCTTTCTTAAAAAAAACGGGCAAAGACTCTCCTTCAGCGGCGATATACGGGGATGAAATGTTTTACAAAAATTAAGGGTTAATTTTGTACTTCGTCACAATTACTACTCGTCATAGGAAGAGTTAGAGAGTTAAGATGTTCTTGTAAAACGTACGTTTAAGGTATAAAATGTGTTTAGCAGTTTTATGTAAAACACCACGATGAACATTTTTGTAGAACATTTCAGTCCACTATAACGGCGCTGAAGGGGAGTTTTTTTGCCCTTTTTTAAGAAAGATACAAAAATACGCATTTATCGAAGAGTTAGAGAGTTAAGATGTTCCACAGAAATTTTCCTCGTGGTGTTTCAAATAAAAGTGATGAACAGATCTTATACTTGAAACGTAAGGCTTACAAAATTGTCTATGTCGAGTCACTATAACTACAGGTATGCAAAAGGGGGGAAATTTAATTGCCCCTAAAATTAATCGCAGATATAAACTTTCTAAGCGGCGATACACGTACATATGTATTTTTTGGTGCCCTTTACCAGAATTAGTCACTACACAGAAAAAACTATAACCAAAAAATTTTTCAACAGAAGTTTGTCTAAAGATGAATTTCATTTTCAGTAAATGTCCTTTACTGGATCAGTGAATTTCATGTTTGACTTTCATTTAAGACGCAAACGCCAGAACAATGACAAAAACCCGTTTTCTGTGTTGAAAAAAAACAACCCCGATGACGACATGCACAAATAAAACAACAACAATGATAGTAAAAGGAATGCGATAGCACCAAGTTTGTTTACTGAAGTTTTTTAGTGAGTCAATTCAATAATATTGTTGCGCTAATTCTCATTCATTTTTTAGAGTCTTTAGATAAATATTCAGAGTTGAACACATTTAAGAATGTGAAATGTCATAAATGCTTAATGAATGATGATGGTGATAGCTAAGACAAAACTTTTGTTTGATATATTACAAAAAAAAATCCAGTAAATCTTTTTGTTTAATTCAGTAAACTATTTTGATTAGTATTTGTAAGTATTTTTAGACGCATTGTTTTATAAATTCAAACAAAAATACTGATTGATATAATACAGAAAATCCAGTAAATATTTTTGTTCGATTCAGTAAATTATTTTGTTTAGAATTTGTAAATATTTGTAGACAAATTGTTTTATAGATTTATACAATTTGGTTACTGAAAATAATCTGGGTTTTTCGATGACATTTTTGAGATATTTTTGTCCATATTTACAATTTTTTTTGTAGTTCCGTTTGTAGACAAAATGTTTACTAATTTATTGAATTTCTTTGCTGAAAATGAAATTTAGCTTTTTTCTCTTTACAACTTTATTATTTAAAAAAATATTTTATTGTACAGTGGGTGCTATTTAAGTGCATAAAAATTTTATAGGCAGATTTTGTAAAAAAATTTATTGCTAAACGTTTAAAATTTGTATGAAAAATAACTCAAATGCGTCCAAAACAAAAAGTTTTTCTTACAAATTTAAAAACGAAAAAAAATGTTTGTATTTACAAAATCTTTTCAGTTTCCGTAATTCGTATCGAACGAAAAAATGTTGGAACTGCAATTAAAAAAAACAGATTTTAACACTTTTATTTTCAGATCAAATTACATTTATTTGAAGTCGCTGCCGCTTCATAACTTGCCTCGACTTTTTCTTTAGCAAAATTTTGTGACTTTCATTTAAAATCTTTTTTAAAAAATAAAGCACGTAAGTTCCTGTAAAAAAATGTACAAAACTTATAATATTGAAAATTTAAATAATGAAAAATTTCTCTTTATCGAAAATAAGAAGAATATTAGGCCTGTTTAGTATTTCATACGGAATAAAAATGTTCGGAAATATAAAAGCAAGCAAAACTAATATTTATAACAACAATGCTATGACAATTCCGAGTATATTCATTCCGTATGGATTACAGAGCAGGCCTGAATAATTATTTTAGTTAAAAAACTACTTAATGGAACATTTACACCCGAACGAAGAACACTTGTAGACTTGAGTTGAAATCAGTTGAAATCACACAAACAGTGCTGCCGGAGTTGCTATTCTTTTTTACACAGCCTGGGATCTAATCGTCACTTTCGATATCGAGGTGATTCGATTGATTTTCTTAGTTTGAGATTATGACATTCGATATCGAACAATGTGTTTATATTGTTCGATAGCGAATGCCATAATTTCAAACTAAGAAAACTCGATCGAATCAGCTCGATATCTAAAGCGACGATTAGGCCCCAGGCTTAAGTTTCTTGCATTTTCGTATCAATAATAAAAACAGTAACGAGCTACATTTTTTTCTGGAAAATCTAATAAAAATTAACCAGATTTGGCCCAACATGTACTAGATTTCGTTCAGGTGTAAATACACTAGCCCACTTCACAATCTTGTGCAAATGGTCGTGCATCATTGCATTCGCAAAATGGTATAGTATATTGATACTCACCACTAACAATTGTTAAGTGGTGAGTATCAATATACCATAACAATTTGCAAATGCTACGCTACAAGACCATTTGCACAAGATTGTGAATTGGTCTACTATAAGAGGATTTTGAAAAAAATATAACGGATAATAAGAAACTAACTCGGTGTAGAAAAAAGAAACTTATAATTTTACATTTTAAAGAAAATAGTCGTGTAGACTTGTGTGTAGAGAAATTTATTAAGCTTTCTAACTTTATTGGCTTTTTATTCAAAGCTATTTTCGTTAAATCTGACTTTAGTTCGTTAATTAAATTTCTATTAAATAAATTATTTTATCCAAAAAGGAATTTTTCCAATATGTGATAATTTTTAAGGTATAAATGTAACAACAAAGGGGAACCACCCTTAAAAGACCTCTCAAAAAATTCAATAAAATAAAAATTAAGAACAAGCATGTCACAAGATTGATTTCCGCACGGAAGTGGAATTGAATCAGCATTTTGCTTTAGGAAACGTGAAAAAAAACATTTATTTTAAAACAAAATCACTTTTTACCGTTTTGATTTCACTATACTTCTGCAGCCTTTTTCATAAGTTTTCACAAAATATTTTGCCATAAAACTTTAACATACCTTTAGGCCAAAGACTAAATTTATATATGGGTCACTCCACGGCCAATCGGACGGTTTGAAATTTTTCCCCTCATTTTTGTGATCTTTTTTAATACACCTTAAAAGAACCTGGTAAATTTTAAGATTTTTTTTGATTACTCGTTCAAAAGATATTAAATGTTCAAAAAATATTTTTTTTGGTTTTTTTGCTCATAACTTTCTTAATAATGTCCAAACTGAACATTTAATTTTGTTAACATTTTTGTTTTTAGATGTTTTTTACAGAAAAAACTGTCTCACGTATTTTTGATTAAGATTTCTAGATTTTAAATCGTGTTTTTTAAAATAAGTGTAGCCTTTGGGTGCTGTTGGCTGAGTAGTTAACGCGCTTGCTTACAAACCCTGAGGTCTTGAGTTCAAGACTAGTTCCAAGCTAGCCAACACTATCATCCATTTTGCTCGTGTGCATTTGTGTGTTATAGTGTTGGTTGCTGTTGGACTGTTAAAGTGATGAAGGCATGTCACTGATCACTTTGGCAGTACCGGCAGCAATTAATACTAACATATCGTAATGCATTTCACAGCACCCTCCTTCGTCGGTATTGTAGAACCGTCGGCGAAGTAAAAGAACTAATAAAATGGCTATACAGCTTAAGCAACTCAATGCCTCTACTTGACACCAGAGGGGCTTTCAACACTGCTCTACAAAAAACGCGCAATAACAGGGTTGTAAATGAATTAAGCTTTCTATCTCTCTCCCACTTCACCACCTGTTCTCACTGCACTATCCCTTTCCCAAAGAAGGTAACACATTAATTAATTAACTGGTAGGCATTAATTACCTGATTATGCTACTTTTCTTTAAAAAAAAGTGTAGCCTTCGGGTGTTTTTTTTGTTAAATTTGTAACTTCTATTCACTCAACAACTTTTAGGCCTAGTCCGGCAGTGGGCCTTCCATTTTGCCACTTTCTTAAAAAAATGCATAAAACTTCCCTTCAGCGACGATATGCGGGCTGAAATGTACTACAAAAATATTTGCCATGAAATTCTACTACACATAGGCTTTTAAAGGCACCCAAGCTCCAGACTCAACTGGAACGCCAGAAATTCATTAAAACTTCAACGTCCCTTTTCATAATGTACGATTAAGAGTTAGCGTGGACTTTAACGGCAAGTTTTGTATGTCGAACTTGCAGTTAAAGTCCTTGTTAACTTTTAATCATACATTGTGAAAAGGGTTGTAAATATGTTTAAGGTTCAATTTGGTACTAATTCACAATTAGTACACGGAATAGGAAATCTTGTAATCCTTACGTTTAAGGCATAAGGGCCTATTCACATATTACGTAACGCTATTTTCGGAGGTTTTGTATCCCCCCCCCCCCCTCGTAGCACTTCTTACAAAATTTTTAGTACAAAGTATTTAATCCGTAACAAATCTTTAACCCAAGCACTCCCTCCCGGGCCCCCACCAATGGAGCGTTACGTAATATGTGAATAGCCCCTAAGATGTGTTGAGCAGTCTTATCTAAATCATCACGAGGAACAATTTTGTCCTCTATATCGCCGCTGAAGGGCTGTTTTTTGAATTTTTTAAGAAAGGGGCAAAATGAACGTTACAGCAAAGAGTTAGAGGGTTAAAATATTTCATAAAAATTTTGAGTATGCTGTTTTGCGTAAAAGTGCTGATCATATCTTATACCTTAAATATACGACTTAACAAGATTTCTTAGGCGCTGTTCACATATTTCGTAACGCCATTTTCTCTGTTTTTAACACCCCCCTACTACTTTTTATTTTATTAAAAGACCACAAGTGTTAATAAATAGCAAATTAATTGTCTGTTGGAGGAAACGTGCGCTAGCCTGCTGTTAGCAGGCACATTTTCCTGTAACGATTAATCGCGTATGTATCTTCGCAATCTACGGATTACTTCTTCTTTTCCAGCACCACAAAACGCAGTTAAACTTTATTCATTTCTTCAAAATGTGTATATTTTCCTTTTACAAGTATGCACACAAACTATTTATAAAGCACTGATAAATAAATCACAATAGAAACTATTACTCCCAAATAATTCACAATAGGCACTTTTACTACCAAAATATTCGCGATACTGGCTTGTTGGGAATGGGAATATGGGTTTGCTATCAACCAACTTATACCCATAAAGGGCCCCATACACTACACCAGTATGCACACGCAATCACGTGTTGGCGCCAGTGGTTGGGTCGTGTATGGGCATTTGGTGTGATTGTACGATTTGTGTGGCAATGTTAAACAGAGTGTCATATATTGCTATATGGTACCAGTTTGTGGTATTGTGTATGGTGAATTTAGCTCAGTTGAGAGAAGTTGTCAAAGAGTAAACATCGGGATAAGACACATCTACTTGAATAAATTACTCATAAATTAAGAAAAAAAAGAACAAATTATATATGTACTGTAAAGTCTTTCTGAAATAAAACAAGTCATTTCTAAAAATTTTTTAATAAAAAGGCATGAATTTTACTTAATTTCTATTTTTAAAACAATATCAGTAATGAATGCGGTGCGCACTAGGTACAACAACTCATCACTACAGAATTTTCAAGAAAATGAATATTGCACCAGTATGCTTGTATGGTATGTGTTTCGAGCACGATTCAATATCAGTTGTTTGTGCCAGTATACTAGAGTAGTTAGTGTATGCTCTGCTTAACATTCGCGATTATTTCAACCGTAACAAATCTTCAACCGAATCAAAAAAATTTTTGGGGGAATTTTTTTTTCAAACCGTCCGATTTGGCGTGCAAACTATGTAACTTTTTCGTTTTTACTTTTGTACGAACTTGATTTTTGAGTGCACATCTGTGTATACATCAAAATATTAGCTCCATTCACAAAAATTTGCAAAATGTCATAGTATATTTATACTCACCACTAACAATTGTTAAGTAGTGAATATCAATATACAATAGCCCAATTCACAATCGTGTGCAAATAAATGGTCTTGCATCGGTGCATTTGCAAAATGGTATAGTATATTGATACTCACCACAAACAATTGTTAAGTGGTGAGTATAAATATACAATGCCATTTTGCAAATGCTACGATGCACGACCATTTAGATTTTTTTGCCGAGTTGACGTACATAATTGCAATTATAACTTATTCAATAATAAACTACTTGAATAATAAAATAAATTTAAATACAAAGATGAGGTTATAATTTTCAAATTAACTTTGAAATTCCACACATATTTAGTTTTCCGTTAAAAGTCCTTACATCAAAATGCAACTATGAATTTTTGCAATTATTAAGGGAACTTTTAAAAAAGAAAAGAAATAAAAATGCCAATCAAGAAATGAAAATAAAATACATTTTTAAAACTGATCAATACTTAAAATAAGATTTGAAATCCAGAACAAAATATTAAATATTTTAGCAATTAGAATTTAAAACAAAAATTTTCAAAATGACCAAAAACAGTAGTTTTCTCCTTTTATTGTAAATGTGAAGATAACAACAAAATGCAATTTTTACATTTTTAAATGTGCTTTAAATAAATGTGCTTCATTAAAAAAAAACTATTTATTTACGAACAAATTTTATATAATAATTTTTAAGTATACATACATACACACATTCATAAATACGTATATACATATATACATACACACATACATATATACATACATACATACATATATTATTACTTTTAAGAAATAATATTTAATATTGAAAAACTTAAAACAAAAAATACTTTAGCGGATTTCAGCATTGAGGGCAAATAATACTGTGGCAACATGTGCAAAAGGCAAAAATTGTAAAAGTTGAATTTTAAATCTGCCATTAGCACTTAATATTGAAATCGGCTAAAATTTATTACAGAAAAAATACTGAAAAATATGTAAAAATAAAAATTCTGAAAAATAAAATTATTAAATAGAACCTGCCCTCCAAAAGAAAAGAAAAATTTATAAAAAAAACACAAAAAACTCATATATTTAAGTCAATTTGTGAAAAACTTTTTCTATTATCTGCTAGTTTTCCGCGTTTTAAGTTTCAATCTTCATATGCATACTCCAGATTGTTTTTTTTTGTTCAGCCATATCTCAGAATACCATTTCGATCGGAAGTGGTTTCAATTCTCTAAGTTGCGTCTTCAGAAAATGAAAATTTACTTCTAATCAAACCAATTTTAAGTTTCAAAGTGGAATCGACAAAAACTTCTAATATATTCATTTGCAGTAAATACTAAAAAATCCTGCATACTTTTAGGAGCATCAAATAAATATTTGCCCATAAGTTTTCACGTTAATTAAAATCTTAATGTGAGCTTTGTTTGTAAAAACAAGAGTAAAAAAACGCCTCAAGGTATAAAATCTTTATCATTGTAAAATTAAAATAAAAGATAATCTGAATCTGAAGACTGCAGAACAAAAACGATCGGAATGCAAGCACGGAATTAAAAACCTTCCGATCGGAATGTGGGACATGACATAATGTTATTTTTTTCATATCGACTTGGTCGTTTCTCAAGACAAATCGATGGATGACTCGTCTTGACGCAGTGTAAAATTTATGAAATTAATTTTTCTATGTTAGAGAAATTTTAATCTAACTACAAACCCACTTATTTATAATACATACTTACAAAAAGCTTATGAAAAGTTTATGAAACAAATTTTGTATGGTAATCCGTTTTATAAACCTTTTATTAACATTTGATAATTTATTATGAATATAGCCCAAAATTTATAAAGCTTTTAATGTAGTATTTAAATACAAATTTTTATTTTTCTTGTACATATTTTTAGATTCTTATAAATATTTTTCTGCAGACTTGCACAAAGTTTGTTCTAGGTTCGATTCCCAGGCAAGATTTTTTTTTCATAAAATAATTTATTTATTTTAAACTGGCAAAAATTCTATTTTTTTTAAATTATTTTTTTAATAGCCAGTGCAACAAACAGCCAACTGATTGACGATCATAATATTCAGTCTGCTTATAAAACCCAACAATAATTGATTTTCCATTATTTTCTCTGCAAAACTGGCTGATTGGGTTAAAAACATCCGTTTCGGCTTGATTTTAGAAAATATCCGTTCAGAAACGAAATTAAATGTGCATGAATTGTACTTTAGGAAACCTTTTAATTCATGCTTTTTTTAACTTCTAAAATATTTTGTTCCCATTTTTCAATTACTAAATACACAACTTTGCTAACAATAATTTTAATTTTGATCGGAAATATATATTTTTCAAAAAAAGCTATTTCGCTACGATCTTGTGAACCGGAATTTCAATTCAATTCCGTAGTGGATGCTATGAACAGGTTGATTATACTTTTTTTTATTTTGTGCAAATAAATTTGCAATTCAGAATTGCAACTACATATACTTTTTTATTTTACAGTGACTGGAATTGAACCAACAATTTCAGTAAAAAATTACTTTGTTACGTCTGATTTGAGCCAGGTTCAAATCTTACGTCAGATAGCAATATATCATATTGTTCTTTTTTGTGTTTATATTAATCACCTTATTTTTTTTTCTTGTTATATTAATAACTTTAAGATTTTTAGCTGTATATCACACTAGGTGATCAACTGCAGGACCAAGTCAGACAAATATTTTGCATAACTATGTATTTTTACATAGTTTTCAAAATAAAATAATTACACACAGAAATGTGGGGAATGTGTGAACCTCAATAGTCATATAGCAGGGTATTGATTATTTTTATCTTCTATATATTTCTTTAATACGTTGTTATATTCTTTAAAAATGATGTATGTATTATTATCTCTAATACCTAAGAACTGTCTGTAATACAGTTGAAAAAAAAACTTTAAAAAATTGCTACAAACTGGAATTGAACCTGTCATTTTAAAAGGGGATGCATTGGAGCATGACTTTTTAGCTTTTCTGTACACTTTTGTGTGTTTTTTCATTAAAATATTTGTCGTTTAAATATTATTTTTCTTTTAAATATTTTTGTTTTAATTTAAAATTCACTTAGTTTATTTAAAAAACATTTTTATTTGGAAATAGTTTAGCCCAACTGAAAATTATGCAGCAGAGGTATGTGGAACTAAAAATTCTATGACAGAGCAACTTTTGATATATTTTTTCTATTATAATTTTCTATTATTTACTTTAATAATTTTCATCTTATTTTTATTTCTTATACTTTAGAAAAGATAAATTAAAGAAAAACCGTGTTAAATAAAATTAGTACAACCCGGAATTAAACTCGGTACTTCAAAAGATTTTATTGAAATAATGTGCTTCAAACTGATAATATTTTTTAAGCCAAATGCGATATAAATCGTTCTTCTCCGTGGCCTTCAATCTAGTCGAATTTAAAATGACTGATTTCCTAAATATGCATAACTTTTAGTTTCAATATTCCTTAAATCGAACGAGCACAAATAAGAATTTTAAACGTCAAATATAGTGAATATAATATGTATGCACAAATTGCTTTAAAATATAAATTAAAAACTATTTTAAAATGTTTTAAATTAAAAATTATATTTACATAAAAACTGCCTCAAACTGGGGTTGAACCCACACATATCGTTAAATGCAACCAGTTTCTTCTCGAGTTCAAATCCTTTAGCGAACAGATTGATTTTTTTTATATTTTTTATATACTTTTTCTAAATAAATTTTCGGAAAAATCTAAATTTTTCTTCTAACATATCTCTTTCGTCACTTTCTTACATTGGATTAAGAACTTTAAAAATATATGTATACAGAGATGCTTCCTCAAACTAGAGTCGAAAGCAGACCTTTGGCTACACTGAAAATAATCCATGCTACATTTTAAAAACTCTCGTAGTGACTTTTTTCGTAGAATATACGAAACTTTCGTATATATTACGAAAAAACATTTAGGCAATATATTTTTGAATTTACGAAAGTAACGAATACCTTTCGTAAACATTTTTCCTTGTTGAAAAATATATTTGAAATAAAAAAATAAATTAAAATAATTTTTTATAAGCTGACGTATTTTTCAGATGTATGTAAATAAAACAAATTTTTAGCTCTTATAAAATAAGTAGAAAGTGGCTCAGTGGGTAGAGTTATGACTTGAAATATGAAGATTGCGAGTTCGTGCCCCGGTTGAGCCATACTTCTTTCTTACTTTTATTTTTTAATTATTTTCGTACATTTCGTATATTTTACGACATAATTTCGTGGTGCGAAATTACGAAATATGTCGTAGTATATACGAGCGTTTTCGTGCATATGCTGCATGGAATTTTTCAGTGTACCCACTGACCCACTTTCTACTTATTTTATTAGAGCTAAAAATTAGTTTTATTTACTTACATCTGAAAAATACGTCAATTTATAAAAAAATATTTTAATTTATTTTTTTATTTCAAATATATTTTTAACAAGGAAAAATGTTTACGAAAGGTATTCGTTACTTTCGTAAATTTAAAAAATTATTGCTTAAATGTTTTTTCGTAATATATACGAAAGTTTCGTATATTTTACGAAAAAAGTCACTACGAAGGTTTTTTCGTAAAATGTTGCATAGATTATTTTCAGTGTAGAATACATGACTTGAAATATGAAGATTGCGAGTTCGTGCCCCCGTTGATCCATACTTTTCCTTACTTTTATTTTTTGATTGTTTTCGTACATTTCGTATATTTTACGACAGAATTTCGTGGTGCGAAATTACGAAATATTTCGTAATATGTACGAGCGTTTTCGTGCATATGTTGCATGGAATTTTTTCTGTGTAAATACAATAATCTTCGTTCCTAGCTCAAATCCCTTGGCGGAGAACGTGATTTTTATTCCAATTGTTTTTATAATTTTTCGTAATAAATTTTATTAAAATTTTTATTTTCTCGTCTAACATCTTTATCTGTCACTCTTACATCAGATAAAAATTTATTTGAAATATACGTATATAAAAAATAAATGTATACAAATACTGCATCAAATGGGAGTTGAACTTTGACCTTTGGCTAAATATAATAATCTTCGTCTCTAGTTCAATTCTCTGGGGAAGCAGCATGATTTTTATTTCAATTGTTTTTATAATTGTTCTGAATAAATTTCATTCAAAATTTTATTTTTTCTTCTCACATCTTTATCTGACACTCTTGAATTAGATTAAAACTTAGTTAAATATGCGTATGTACATAAAAAATATATGTAAGCAAATTCTGCATCGAATGGGAGTCGAACATAGACCTTTGACTAATTACAATAATCTTCGTCTATAGTTCAATTCATTCAAAGCTTTATTTTTTCTTCGCACATCTTTATCTGACACTCTCAAATTGGATTCAAACTTAGTTAAAATATCTGTATGTACATAAAAAATATATGTATGCAAAAAATGTCTCAAATTGGAGTTAAACCTAGACCGTTGGTTAAATACAATGACTATTGTCTTGAGTTCAATTCCCTGGGGGAACAGCATTATTTTTACTTCAACTGTTTTATATTTTTTCTAAACAAATTTTATTAAGAATTCTATTTTTTCATTTAACATCTTTATCTGACAATCTTACATTGGATTATAAACTTATTTGAAACATACAAATAAAAAAATATGTATGTATATGATTTTTGATTTAATATTTCAGAATTAATCGTTGCATCGTTCTTCATATTGTGTACAAATTTCAGACGAATATCATATGTATCTGGCTGATTCTCATATCAAGTGCGTTTTTTCATGTCCATGGAAAGTAAAGTAAAATATGTATTTCATAAAATAAACACATAAATATTAAAATGAAAACTGCTTTAGCATGATTAATAGATTATAAATAAATGTACACACGTTTTTTTGTGCAAGATTGTCCATTATGTGTTAAAAACTAAGGGCGAAAATGCTGTTTTTACTCTGCTTTTTTTTACAAAATGGCGTTTCCGTAATGCATGCTGTATTTCAAACTTGACTACTAGAATGCTTTAAAAAATGCAATCAATAAATTTTAAGAATCTGGTAGGTTTTTAAACGCCTTTTGTAGTTTTTTTTTTAGGAAAATTTGGTAGGAAAAAATGTTTTCCACTGGCAACGCTGGTTACCTTTTTAAACAAAAAGCATAAAATATGTTTAGAATGAGAATCAGTTATTTACATACACACCTACTCAACTTTTGAGAAAATTTTCGTTGCCTGTAAAACTAGTTTTTTTTAGTGATGACGTTTTTGGAATAAACAAGCTATATGCATAGAAATACTGCCTCAAACTGGAGTCGAACCTAGAACTTTTTATTGAAAGCAATAAGTTTTATCTCGAGTTCAAATCCCTTGGCATGACTTTTTCAATAGTTTTTTTTATTATTCTTAAGACATTTCATTAAAAATTCATCAAACACTGACTTTCTTATAAATCGAAACAAATAAATACTGAGATTTTCAACAACATTTTAAGAAAAACATACCACAAAAACAGGTTTCTGGAATTTTTGAAAACATATTAATATAGAAAAGTCTATAAAAAAAATGTAAACAGCTACACAACAAAAATAATTTGGAAAACGAGCTACCTCAAAATAAGACAGAAAAAAATATATCAAATTCGAAATATATAAAAAAGAAAACAAAAACTGAAACACAAGGAAATTATTTATAGCAAAGCAAATATAAAATACATTTTTTTTAAATTACAATTACTTTTTTGCTAACACATTGATGTGATAATTTTATTGATTTTTTTCATACTAAATTCAAAGCAACAAATTTCAATAACAAAAAAAAATCAATAAAAATAAAACAAAAATGAATTTCAAAGAATTATAATGAAAAACAAAATGTTTTTTATTACTTTTTTAAAGTTAAAAACAAACAAACAAACAAAAAAAAATACATTTAAAATTATACTTACTGTGTTGGAAAAAATTTCAAATTTTTATTAACTTTAAGATATATTTATAAGGAAAACAAACAAAAAATACACTTAACACACAAAAACAATTTATAACATATTTAATACACATATTTAATAATAAAACTAAAAAAAAACTTCATTGTAAAAATACCTACATACTTATATATTCTTAAAATAAAACAGATTAAAAGAAACTGGATATAAAAAATGGTGTTTCATTTAAAAGAAAATTTACTTGCAATTATTTAGCCTTTCACGAAACAAAAATGCTCACAAAGAAGGGGACCAAGCTCATCACGGATAAGTCTTTTTTGAAGTCTATGTTTTACAAAGATCTGGAGCAAACACTTTCTTTCATAAATCTTTAAGAATATCTAAAAAAAAGTTAACAAACACTCTATGCGCGATCTTTTAAATACAAAAAAGAAAAAAAGCTTCAGGAGCGGTAAGTCCAGCGAATAAAATCACAAATCACTGCCTCTTGAAATAATGTGTTCTCTGTTAACGATCCGTAACATCGTCATTATTTCTGTTGCTCTATGTTCGTTGTTCAGTAGTATACCTCTCCATTTTCACTTTCCCTAATCATCTTTACAACAATCAGAAAAATAGAAAAAAACATTTTTTAATTAATGGAGCGGAGCTATAGACTATTTAAATCCCTTCATATGTTGCCGCTTAAAAATTTCTACATCCGCCAGTGCTCGAAACTGGTTGTTTATAAATTCCATATTTTTATTCTCATTGGGACATTTTTTTAATGTTAATGCTACAATGCTGAAAGTTCTTCATGAAGCAACATTTTCTGTTGTTAAATTGTTCAACCATAATAATATTTCATTATTAAAATAAAATTTTTCCCAAATTTATTTAATTAGTTTGGCTTAAGTTCGTTTTCAATTTAATCTTTCGATTGAATTATTTTTTATTTAAGAAAGAAATTCTAAAGCATGTAAATATTGAACATTCAAAGAAAAATTTGGATGTACGGAAGGTTGTGACTGACATCAGATGTTTCGAGACTACCACCAAAAAAAAATTGTTGGTACCCCTCTCATATTAAAGATCGGTCTTTTTAATAAGGTTTCCCGAAACATTTGCGGGATCTAGCGATGACCGCCCGTGAGCTGGACCGTATCTAAAAGAGGTTTATTTTTGTAGTTCTTTGCATATATTAGTACTTTCTCCCAATACAACATATAAAAAAATACATCGTTTGAAAGATCTTTTCAAGCTGCATCCAATGGTGCATTAAACTTTATTATTTATACCATCAGCAATGCGTTATTCCATAAAATCACGATTTTGTAAGCGTTTTTATTGCAAGTGCTACTTACATACATATATTAAAACAAATTTTACTTTTGCTATACGGACTACACTCATAGAAAAATGTATCATCGCATTGATGACGCCCTATCATCAGAATTCTGACATCAATGCTATGACAAATGTCATCAATACAACGAAAACAGACATCGATTTGATGACAAACGTCATATAGAATTTTGTCATAGTTTAAGTGTCATCAATGCTATGATTGGAATGACATCAATACGATGTCACTTATTTAGTCATCACATGTGTCATCAATATCAAATAGAATGAGCACGAAGAGAGTAAAGTGCGGATAAACAACAAAAACATACTCTTGACACAAATGAAATAAAAGAAGTTGTGGCAGAAAACTATTCTGTTTGTTCTAGTTCAGTTGTGTTTTTAAAGTTAATTAAATAGTAGTGCGTGGTGTTTTTGTGAGTGAAATTTATAAGTATGTATAAATATATACATACTTATTTTTCATTATTTGTATAAGTTGATTTGATTACACTTTTTTATTTTTGTTTGTTTTTAAAGTTACTTTGTATTTTTGTTGCTATTTGCTCTTGCCATCCTACTACTTGTGGAGAAAAAGGAAAAAAGTGTAATTATATCAACTTAATAAATAGCAAAGCAAAAGTGGATAGAAAAAATAATAAGTAATATAATAAAAGTGAAAATTTTTTATAAGAAATATTACATGAATATAATAAATTTTTATTGTAATAAAAACATAATTATATTGTAGTTTTTATTTAATTCGCCATAATATCAATTATAGTTTATCGAAGATTATTAATGACAGGTGATGTAAAAGTTAACATCACAATGATGTAAAGTGTCATTGGGTCAAAAATGAAGACACTTGACATAGTATCGATGTCAAATTACATCAGTGTTATGACAGGGTTTCCATCAGCGACATCACATTGATGACATTTTGACATAAAATTTACGTCAATTCGTCCTTTCTCTGATGTTGGTTTGTCATTGCATTGATGATAGATTTGTCATCATTGGTACTGATGACAAGCTGATGTAAAGGTTGACATCACCATGATGTTAAGTGTCATGGGGTCAAAAATGACGACACTTGACATAGCATTAATGTCAGATAACATCAGAGCTATGACGCTTTTTCTATGAGTGTAGGGTTTTCAACTTTAATACATTTGTCAACAACAATACGTGCATAAATTTGGAAAAAGCGGTGGGATTTTTTCCTTTCTTGACCTATAAAGTTCAAATTGTTAAACAAAACTACACATTCTTCGACTAATGCTGGACGTAATCTGCAAATTTTCTTTTTTTAAGTCCTTATAGAAGTATAATTTACCAAATATCTCGATGAAAAAAAAAATTTAGTTTTCAAAAAACTTAGAGATAAAAAACACTCTATTTTAGTCAAGAATACGTTATCTCTTGAATAAATTGTATAACTTTGACTTAAAACATTTTTCGTAATTACACCAATTAAGATAACTATGCAATATTTTCAAGTAATATTTAGGGGCTTCTTAGAAGTACGCATTTGTGAGAGTTACGTGTTAAAATATTTTTTAGCTATGAATTTTTCTTTAGTTATGAATTTTTAGCCGAACTGTGTAGTTTTTATTTTTAACCCAAGGATATTTAGTTATTCTGACTAAGCTCCTCCTTTTTAATTTTTCAATTACATTTTTATAAAAAAGAAATTCTAAAGCCCTTAACAATTGAAAAGACAAAAAATATTTTTGACTGTACGGAAGGTTGAACTAACATCATGATGTTTCGAGACCAACATATATTTTATCCCTCTACCTCAGCTGGAAGATGAACATTTTGAATTTAATTTTAATTTGTTTCACTAATATAAAAAAAGAAACATTTCTTTTAAGCGTACACCCAAACGATAATTTTAGATCCAACAAAAATATAAGAAAGCTATAAGTGGCTTTTCACACTATGCATTTTTAGCCTGCCTATTTTTGACAATTTTCTTTTAAAACCCCTACGAAAAGTCACGCATATTTACATTACAGACTTTTTCTTCATGCCTTTTTTGACGATTATACACATGATTAATGCTGAGAGTACGAAAATGAGAAAGAGGAATATCAAAAAAGCCCCCCATTTCAATTCGTGACTTTTTTGTTACCTCTCTAGCTTCTCACCACCTCTCTCTACCAAACTAAAAAAAACTGCCCTTAAAGCCAAGCGAAAAAAGCATAATGTAAATTGCGTGTAAGTAATTAAGTAAATAAAAACTCGATTTTATTTTCCAAAAAAGATTGTTTTCCATCGATGATACTACAAACTAAATTCAAAATTTTTTTTATAAAAATGGCCTAAGGCCGTTTCAGACTATAGTACAAGTGTTAATACTTTTGAAGAAAATGCCTCCCTGATCTAATTGTTGTTTGAAATTTTTCAAAAAACAATAACAATTTATCATGTCAGGGATTAATTTTCCTTAAAACTATTAATGCTTTTATTATAGTCTGAAGCGGCCTTTAATGGCATAAGTTTCGTATTTTTCATCGGAGTTTAATGATTTTTTGCTTTATGGGTTTGTCAAAATAATTCTTAGCATTAGGGAATGCAAATACTTGCATAAAACATTTTTAACTTCAAAAGACGATTTATGAAAAAAATTCTGAAAATTTAGTTTTTTTTTCTAATTTGAAAGCCTGTAACTCAACACATATTTATCCATTCCGCACAGGCACACTAACTTGTAAGAATAGAGATATTTCTAGGCATGAGTACAAAACTTATTTTTTTTTTTTGAATGAACCATTCTTGAAAGTTTTAGCAAAAATGAAAAATAGAACTTTTTTCGAATATCTCGAAAACGCACTTTAAGAAAAATAAATGAGTTTCATATTCGTTTCCAGCGACCCCAAATTAGCTTAGAAATTATTTCTAAGCTGGCATCATAGCTTTAGCTAAAGATCTATGGATCTTAGGTTTGTCTGAAACCTGACCAGTTTAATATAAAACTTATGGATGTCCATTTAAGCAGTTTTTGTTCCAAAACAGAATTAAGGACTAACATTTTCACATATAAATTGAAAACTCTTAAGTAAAATGTTTTTTTTTTCGAAACGAAAATACAATTGACGAAAAGAAATTAAGGAACACAGAAATTGAAAATAGAGATATTCGGCCATGTTCTGTATTTCATGTGGAATTAAAATGTGCAGAATTATCAAAGAATTGTTGTTGTAAATTAATATTTATAACAACAATGCTTTGCTACATTTACATGAAATACAGAACATACTTAATTGTAAATCTAATATCCATGTACTTTGTTAAAAATTGACTGGTCACAATAATACATACAGATCTCTTGATATTTAGCAGGTAATCGAACAGAGCGAATGTAATTTATTTTGTATTTTTCTACAATTTCAATAGAATTTAATATGTATATGAAAACTTCACAAAATGTTGAATAAACGCGTAAGTGTATAAGCTTTCGCCTTTGAAAGCTGTTCAAAATGCTCAGTCTAAATGTCCTTAATATATATCTAATGGAGAATAAAATGTAATGTTGTAGTTCTATTTAATACAGAAAATAGAGAAAATATTCCAGCCTTCCACCTAATAAAATAAAATTTTAATAAAAAAATGTGGAACGCTTCACGATTTTGCGTGTCATCCTTGCGCAGGGGCCATGCTAATCTTCTCTGTATCGTTCCAATTTTAGTATATGTTCTGCCGAAGCAAGAACAAAAGAATGTGTGTTAAGTCTCTATATATACAGTTAGTTCGTGAAAAAAGAATACGAGAGTGAATTGGCAAATTATCATTTTACACACCATCCACACCTCTGCTGCAAATGCTTAATATTACATAAGAGAGTTGTAAAATTTTGTATCATCAGCAGTGATGCCAGAAAAATTATGCCTCATGCCCGCAAATAAAAGAACGAAAACCCCAAGAAACCCACTTTTTATATATGTAGAAATTCTGCAATTTTGTCACATATTAGTAATATTATAATTGAAGGGCTAAAAAGCAAATTCGTAGTAAAAAAAGCTTTAAGTTTTTGTTCCAATGCATTTCATACTTTATATTATAGCTTTGTTATGCATAACATTTTTTGAGATGATATATATTAGTATTAACATTTCTATGTTTTCACAAATACTTATCGTAGATTGCGTGAGTTACAAAAAATCAAAATACATAAACAAATTATTACAAAACCAAATCTACGAAGACAATTATTACATATCATATATGATGTTCCGAATGGTATATATAGGAATAAAGCGATGATTTTCTTCAGTTATTTTCTAAAAGCAATTTTTTCATGAAAAAAAAACAATATCCCAAAGTTCTCAGAAATTGTATGTTATACCATTTTCAGAGTTTTATGCCACTAAGACCAATAGATAAAAGATATAGGAATATTTATTGCTATTCGGTATGGCCTTACGTCCATTTTTCTTATAGATATATAGCAATTTTCGACACATTTTCTTATAGCTTTCGTTATTTGCTTTGACAATTCTATTCTCTTTTATATAATGCGCAAACGCAGTAAAGGGCTAGGAGTAAAAAAGGGTATCAAATTATTAAGATGTTCATAGAAACAATATGTTAATGCCAATGTGATTTATTTTCTGCTTTTTTAACTTGCGACCAAAAAAAGGGGTGTTATAAGTTTGTAGTCTGTTTCTTTGTGCCTGTCTGTTTCCTCATAGAGCCAAAAAGGCTGGATCGTTTATGGATTGATTTTTTTTTTGTTCTAAAAGTTACTAGACCACAAGTGTTCTTAGCTATCTTTGGAGAAAATCAGTTCTGCCGCTTAGAAGTTATCACCCTTTTTTAGCTGTATGAGGCTATTCACATATTACCAAACACTACAGGGGACAAAGACCGGGGTAAAGATTTGTTACAGAGTAGATTTCTACTGAAAAGTTTGTAGAAATCGTTACGTATGGGGTGGTGGGTATAAAAACACTAAAAATAGCTAGAATAGCCCCTATCTTTTGGAATCTGTGTGTCTGTGTCACCCTAGATCCCAATATGCTGGATCGATTTCAAATATGCTTCCTTTATTTAAAAGGTAACTTCATCTTAAATTTTATAACATATATTTGAAAAAAAATTTCTATCCGTTTTAAAGCTATAAACCATTTTCTTCGAGGGTTTTTCAAATTGTTAATCTAATTTACGATAATTTTAATAACACAAACATATTTTCACTATTTTTACTTAAATTACTACTTTTATTTCATCAAGGAAAGTAGCCAGTTTAACTATGATGCTGTAATGTGATTACGCTACCGTATCTTGGTATAGATATCACAAAATTATGTTAAAATAGTACGATTTGATTTTCTTATCACATTTTATCATTTAGGTTTATACTTCTTCTCGGAAAGTAGTTTTTGAAAATTGCTATAAATGAGATATTAAATTTTTTTCGAAATTAAATATTTTTAGCCATTATAAATCTTGTCTTCAATGTTGAAACTTCACTTATGTCATTTATAGTATTGTTTTTCCAGATTTAAAATATTTTTCACTAAATACAATTTATTTTAGACATATTAAAATAGTTTGGGAGAGTCTCAAGATAATTTTTTTCCATATGCTTGAAGCTTTTGCACTTTAAGGAGTTCCATTTAATTTTATTACCCGTTTGCATCTAAAAACTATAATAATTTTTAATTTTTGTTAAACATTTTCGAAATTTTTTCAATTCATATTAAAACATTGTAATACATTGTTGCTATTTTCTAAAATTATAATTGACTTGAAACTGGTTGTCGTTAAAATTTTAATCAACTTTAAGATATGATTAAAATTTCTATATATTTTTTTGCGATAAAACTCCGTATGTCAATTTTTCGCTCATCTAACAATTTTGAATCCACTATGAAACATATGCTTAATTTTTAGCAAAATTTCAAAAAATTTAATATTTTAAAAATTGTTGTTGCAAAATTTTTTTCAATTAAGTTCTATATCCTCGTTTATAGCTCATTTAACAATTTTGCACCAATTTCGAAACGTTAATATATTTTTTTGCGAACTTCACGCAAGTTTTCGGATTTTGTAGGTGTTTCAGCATACATGCATTTTAAAATAATTAAAGATTCATTAGAAACTATAGCATATAGCCACAGTTTGAGCTTAAAAATTCCATAATATATATTGAAACACGTAGGACCGATGCATTTCAGAAGGTTTTTGAGCTTATTTTTATGTTTTGCGACAAAGTTATTCAAGTAGAAAGATATATATCATATATACATACTTACAATTGCATGTACATATATTCCTTTAACAATAAACTGCTTTTAAAATAGTTTAGTCTGGCACCACCTCATACGGCAACACCACGGTTGCATTAAATACAACAGTATACGTACCAGAGAAGCAACTCTGCTGCAGAAACCCACCACAAAATATGTGTGTCATTTTCAATGTTGTCGACTCGTCTCTTTTTGGGAATTTTAATCTACAATTTTTTGAGTATTGCAATATTTTAGTTTATTGACCTTAAAATCATGACTTGTATAGTCATATAATAAGAAACATATACAGCCGAATTCGCATAAACACACGCTGTTTAATTTTTAAAATTGGTTAATTGAAACTATATATGTATTCATATTTAATGCTCGTAGTTTGGGTCAATTTCAAAGCACTTTTGTTCGATTAAGAAAATCTGCTTAACTATAACAAACACCGCATAAAAGAAATAAATATATTAATTTACAGATGACTTTTCTCTTTGAGATTTTATATTGAAATTTTTGAGCTCTCTTATATGTTTAATTTTAAGTATGTTGTAGCACTAATATTATTAAAATATTTTAGTTTATTGGCCTTAATATCATGACCAGAAAACATTTTTTCTTAATACCCATAACTTTTTAATTTTACAATTTACAACAAAAATATGTTTAGTGGAGTTGTAGATAATATTATTATTACATACTTAAAAGAAAGCTTTTAACAAAATTTTCATATTCCTTACAGTTTACGAGATAATCTACTATAAAGTTACTCGTTTATTTTAAAGATAGAGGAAGTTCTCGACCACCCCCGACCTCAAAAATTCAAACTTAAGCTTGCGGTCACATGTGTAACTAAACACATAAAAAATAGCATCCTATATGATATACAAGGTTGGGTCTTTTTTCGGTGTAGGTACCATTCATAAAGGGATTATTCAAAAAACTTTCCTTTATATATTTTTAAGGTTCCACCCAAAATATATAAACAGTTTAAACAACTCTAAAATTCTGCCTTTGGTGGATCATTTCTGGGACTTGCTCATATATAATTTTTGTTTTATTAATTATTTTGGTTTTGTTAATTATTTGACCTTTAGTAATATTATGTTTATAAATTATAGTACAAACAATTTTTTACTGCCTATACTTCGCTACATACATGGAGTAGCATATTCAGTGCTAAATATTCTATAAAATATAAATACAAATTTACAATAACAAGTATTATTTTAATATCAATAACAACAAAAGATAGAGCAGAAAGAAAATAAATAAAAACATAATAACAACAAAGCCACAGAAATCATGTAAGTTTACATACACGCGTATAAATAAATTAAAGTTATACATAAGTATAATAATATAAAGTTGTCTGAAAATTTTTAGAGTTTGTTTGTTTTTACACATATGTACTTCGTATGACAGGCAGCCTAAAATTCAGGCACAACAGCATTCTACACTTTAGAACAAATTTTTGCGTTGTTAATAAGTTCTTATATATTATATTATTTTGGTACTTAAAATTTTTTGATGCGACAACACTGGTTTCAAGTGTGTTACAAAACAACACTCGTATTCTTTTTTCTCTAAAACATGTGTTAAATAGTACATTTTTATACAAAAAGATGCCCCGAGAGGTGGCCTTTACAGGGATTCTGTGTGTTGTGTAGACGGGAAAATGAAATAAATAGGTCCGTCTGGCCCGGACCGGTATAGAAAGTTTCTGCCCCCTAGTTCTCCGACGTTAGAATCCCGGTATAAAAAGCCGGCAATGTTCTATGGAGAAACGACTGTAAAGTACTTTGGCTCAAGGTGGTTAACTTGCTATCTATGTATAAACCCGCCTTTTGAGTTCAGCCGATAGGCTTTATAAGAAGGAAGATGATGGGTGGATTGTGAAAACAAAACTGCAAAGTGTGGAGCCAAGTACGAGAACGGTTATGTAAGTACCCCATATAGAACATCGCCGCATAATTAGCAGCTTCGGCTTGCGTAAAATGGACGTAATCTGTCCCAATAACAAGAAACAAACAAAAAACGGTTTAGTTGGTAACCGAAAATTTTTTATTATAGAATTAAATAAAAACAGTTTTTGAAGAAATTTTCATTCATCGTGCAAATTTAGTGCAGCAAAAATATTTTATAGGTGAAACATATCGGTGCAGGCACGCACGGATACAAACAAGTAAAACGAATAAATTTCTATAGAGTTTCTAAAAGAAGTTTGGAAAAGTAGTATGTTAGTTAGTTCCCCCAAAAGCTCAAGCTGGATCCGCGCCGCATATCTATCATATCAGTAGACTTCAAAAATTTTTTTTTAAGATTGCAACAAAAATTTGAAGTTTATTTGGTTATGCGTTAGCTGCATGCAAACAAAAGTGACCACTTGATCCGTAACCGGGTTTTTCTGTAACCAGTTTCTTAACCGAATTTTTCTGTAACTGCTTTCGTAACCGGGTTCTTGAAGCAATAAAATATAATATGTATGTATTATTTATTGTATCTAAAAAATTTACATTTATAACAGTTCCAATAAAAAACTTTTTATTTAGTTCGAAAGTGCGCAAGAAATATACAGGTACAAAATTAGTTTTCTTATCTAAAGACCATAATGAAAAATTTAATTTTAATATTTATTGCTTATGCTTCTATCCACAGAATATGAAACCGAATAAATCTAACTTTGATGTTGAAAATATTGTTGTCATGTGTAATGATTTTTAAACAAACAAACTATCAATTACCACGTTAAAATGAAACAGATAGCAAAATTGGAAACATTAAGGTTTTTTATCTCTTTTATATGAACTTAGCAAAACACAAGCAGAATTGTCGGGTTCTGTCTGTAAACAAGGTTGGTGGTGGCAATCTACATACCATAACACAGGGATGATAAAGTTGGTACAATTGTACTTTTTTTTTGGTACTATTGAAACCAAAAAAAGTACGATGCTACCCCCGTGAGTCATTTGGTACTATTATCAAATTTTTCCCACTTCTTGGGTGGTATCCATTGATTATTCAATAATAATTTATCTCTACTTTGGCCCTTAACTTAATTCTCTCTTAAATCTACGTAGGTGGTTATTTCGTGAGTGGATTTGTGTACCAAATATCAACAGCAGTGTTCATGGAGTAGCTTAATGTCAAACTCCATATTCTATAAACAAATCATTGGTTTTCTTGAATAAGGGCATGTGTCTCAAAACTGATTTTTCCAGTAGAGCAAAAACAAAATTTATTAATATGAATATAATAATATGAATTCACACACTCGGCGTATATTTGCCAAAATAACTGTGTAAAAATTTCAGACACCGACGACGCTTGATGGAAAATCTACTTGGTTTTGATTTTTCGTCCAGCACACGTACACGAATCTGACATCAAGCTGATTGACCGTGTATATTGCCCTTAAGAGCGAGATCCTAGCAAGGATGCATAAAACCGCATATGTCGACATAAATAACATTTACTAAGTAAACTAAAACACAACATTAAAAAAGATTTCAAAATGTGTTTAGAAAAATATCGAGACTAGTCCATGATATTCCGCAAATGTTTACTCTCATGGAAAGAGCGCTTAAAATAGAGCTATTTCGCATTAATAACTTAAAATCTACGCAAGTAGACTTACGCAGTTATTCAAGAAAACCACAGAATTGTCGTATTTCAAATTTTAAGTAGGTTCCTTGTTATATGGCAGAAGTGAAGTTTCATTGAGATAAATTGTAATTTAAATTGTTTGATTTTTGGCACCATTATTTGAAAAAGAATTTATAAAAATATTTTTAAAAAACAAAGCCATATTTGATCTCTGACAGAATGAGCACATAAAATCAATAAAAATTGTGTGGTTTACTTGGTTATAAAAATTCAAAAATATTTTAGTACTATTTGAGACGAAAAAGTACAATCTTAGGAGCTCATTGGTACGAAATGAAGTTTTTCTTTATCATCCCTGCCAAAACCTATTTATAAATGCGCCTTGCTACCTACCACCATTTACGATCAATGAAATGGTTGTTTAATTTCTGTTTTTGTTTTAAAAGACTCTCGTATTCTTTTTTCTTTCATTTTGTGTACAAATAGCAATTTGAAATTATAACATTTGTTCTTGCTTCGGCAGAACATATACTAAAATTGGAACGATACAGAGAAGATTAGCATGGCCCCTGCGCAAGGATGACACGCAAAATCGTGAAGCGTTCCACATTTTTTTGATGAAATTTCATTTAATTTTTAGCCATTAACTAACTTTTCATTTGCCTTTTTATAATTTATTGTACATAATTATTTTAGTCTCCATGAAAATAATTTAATTGTAAAATTAAATTGAACGAACTTAATAAACCCTGAATAGTTAATAAAATTTCTCTGTACATAATTAATCTTAATTTGTAAAGTGCTTTTTCCCTAATTCATATTTTACTAATTTATTATTGTGCTTATTTTTGACATTGTTATATTTGTTTAAACTTCTATTTTATGTTTTTATAAAAGTAAACGACAGTGGAACTATCGTCAGTCATGATGTTTAATAAATTTGTGCAAAATATTAAGCAAAACTACTTAAAGAGAAACATTGTGATGTGATGGCTCTGTCCAACAGCTTTTACTTAAAGCAAATATTTGTTTTAAATAAATAATATTTTGTATGATTTTAGTAATTTTAGAAATTATTATTATTTTTAGAATATTTGACAACACTGGTTATTAAGCTCCTTTACAAGACTTCAAATTCTTTAAACTTTCGTATCCTTTTTTCTTAAAATGTTTGTTAAATAGTTGATTTAAATGTGATCAACAGCCCTGTAAGTGATCGTGTGAGATTACGAATTTATCGCCATCCAAATGTTTCGACGGCATGGGGTGGAGTGATCTTGCAAGATTTAATTGCAGTGGTAATACGGGGTGATGACTGATTGAAGGAACGGTGTGTGGGGGGAAGAAACACATGGAAATCCGCTGCAGGTGCCTAGCAGCTGTTGTTGTTATCCCTTGCATTGAACCTTAATGAAGAATCTCCGGACCCTGGAGAGCGAACTTCAAGGAATTAAGTTCTTTGAAGTCTCATTCCGGTGGGGACAAATCATAGCGGCGTTATAGTGGAGGAGATATAACTGATCTGAGCCGCGACAAAAACAGTTAGCAATAATATCTCCTCCTATACTTTGGAAACACTACTTGCCCCATAAAGTAGCATTTATAAAATGCTACTTACTGGCTTGTGTGTAACCCGGAACTTTGGTTCCAACTTTGATGGCCTCAGTCGGCTTGCATGAATGGAACTTAAGGTGACATTGGGTAAGCCTTCGGCTAGTCTCTAATTGGACTTTGTGTCCTAGCTATAATGCAGCTTCGGCTTGCGTACGAATGGGACTTTGTGTCCTGACTATAATAATGCGCAGCTTCGGTTTGTATACTTGGGACTTCGTGTCCTAAAAAATGCAGATCGGGGATTGCTTCTAAAAAAAAAAATTGGTTAGTGGGTTTTGAGCCGAAACTTTTTTTAACCAAAGGTGTATTATCTAAAACACAACAAATACACGTAAAAATAATAAACAAAATAGTATATCTGCTTTTGCTTAAGGTGCTTAATTAAGGTGATGCGTTAAATACGCTAATGCGTTACAGACTTCTGTCAAAAAAGTTGAAATAGTGTGTTTCCATAAAGCGAAGTTTGCGACGCGCGTAACTCGCTAAATGTAGAACACTCTTCAACTTTCACGCGTCGTAAACAAAATGACAGGTAGTGCTGCCAGATTCATGTGCTAAAATTTTTGTTTAATGGAAATAAATTATTAGAAATTATATTTTTTTTATTAAAAAATGGATGAAAACTGCATTAAATATATAAAGAAAAATAAAACTTAAAGGCAAGAGAAAATATAGCCGGCAAAGGCTTGAAATTGTGTAAGCAGAAGCGTGGTGTGTAACTTGCCATTCTTAAAGCGTTGAAAGTTCGAAAAGTAAGAAAAGCGTTGCCGCGTAACGCGTGTTATGTACCTCCACCTTTAAGGTAATAACTTTCTTATTTTTTTTTATATATCAGAATTTAGCGATTGCATCTATCGTGTTATCGTCACAAAATCAACTTTGAAATACATTTTCAGCTGTAAGTTCATTCAAAAAAGTTTTTAGCTCTTGAAAAATAAGTAGAAAAAGTAATTGTGCTCAATTTCGAACAGCGCGAGTTCGTACCCGGGCTGGGGCTAAATTTTAATTTTTTATTTATTTTCCGTAATTTCGTATATTTTACGAAAGATTTTCGCAATGTGATATTACGAAATATTTCGTAATAATTACGAAACATTTAGTGAATATGTTGCATAGATTTTTTTCAGGATAACCACTTGTCCCATCTCTTAAGTCAAAATCTTTGCTGTATTTTTTGGTACGTTCGAACATCCAAAGACGGCTGTGTTAATCTTGAACGCATATATATGTACATGGTGTAGTCTTTTAAAAATTTATGTAGTACAATGAAATATTCGGTGATGCTCTCTTTTGGCGATCACCTAAGTTTTCGAATTTTTGTGTCATCAAGCATGCTTTCTCGGGTTTTTATTTTATTTTTAAAAGCTGTGTCGAAAAAATAAGAGACTTTTGGCCAGCTTTACGCAAAAGATCTCAACTTTTTACCTTTTTCGAGTGACGTGTCGTGTCCATTTCGTGAAATTAAATGTTCTTTGATTAAATAAATTTTCAATAGTTTTTATTTAAATTTATTAAGTTTAGACATGTAGTTTGCATTACTTTAGATTTAAAAGAATATATGTTACAAAACAAAATATGTAAAAATAAATAAAAAATTAAATATACATTTGAGCTTTGAACTTATGAAAAAATAATGTTAAGAAAATAACAGATAAATAAGATTTAAAAAAAAATATATATGTAGTTTTTTTTTTGAGAGTATCAAAAGACAGCTTTTGGTATTAATTATATGTATAATAAATGTATGTATTTAATTCTTTGTTAAATTGTTATCCAAAAAATAAAAAAGTTTATTATGAGATTACAATTCGGAGAATATTTAAAATTTAGTCATGTTTGTGTTCTGGCTGCAAATCAAACCAAGTGTTCAAACCCTCTTCAGAGATTTCCGGATCATTTAGAGGAATTTTAAGCTTAAAATGGATAAGAAAAGAAAAATTATGTGTTAGTAAATTGTATCTATTAAGAATTAAAATTTTTATAGTCATATTAAAATAAATTGCTTATAGAAATTGTTCGAATAATAAATTTATAGCTAAAGAAACGTAAGGCAAATAAAATTTTTTCAACAGCTATTCAAGAAATTTGTGGTTACTTTTGCTGAGTATTTTAAATTAAATAAAGGCACTAACATTTTAAAGTAATACTAAACAGATTTTCACAGCGATCAAGAATGTGGATTTAAAAAAGATGTGGCTACTTTCTTTACTTCAAAAGTATCGAAGAAATAACATGTACATATTCTTTTCTAATGACTTGAAAAGAAATATATGTATATAAATATATTTTGTTTGTGTTGTATTTACCAACTCGTTTTGATTGGCTGTGTTTCTGTATTTCCATAAGGGTGATTAGTTGGCTAATTTTTACCTGTTATGTACATACTCGTATATACATATTTTAAATCAAACTGTAAACATTTCTCTATTTTATATTCTTGTATTTTTAATTCTCGTATTCTTTTTTTTTTTAATTTTGTGTACAAATAGAAAATTTAAATTTCATTACTTGTTCTTGCTTCGGCAGAACATATACTAAAATTGGAACGATACAGAGAAGATTAGCATGGCCCCTGCGCAAGGATGACACGCAAAATCGTGAAGCGTTCCACATTTTTTGCTATTAATTAATTTAATGCATCATTGCTGACGATAATAAATTTGAAGAACAATCTGCACAGGCAATTTTTGTTTTATATTACTGATAGCACTATGCAAGAGGAAATATGCCGGGGAATACTACTATATTTTTTGATGTGTTATAGTTAGAGATGTGTGCGTGAATGAGTTTTCATAATCACGAAAAAAATATTTTTTCACGCACGCTCACGCACAGCAAATTTTAAGACTCTTACGATGACGCACGCTCACGATCAAATTTGATTTTATCACGCGCGCTCACGCACGACAAAAGCTTAAGCTTTCACGATATTTATTTATTTTTTATAGCCCACAAAAACACAAATCGAACATTAAAATTTGAATAATTTTTTAGTGTTCATATGAAAACGAGTTTTTGAAATAATATCCATGGGCATTCTCATTGTGAGTGTACATTTTGGGTTCTTCATTTTCTTTTTTTAACTTTACCAATTTAATTAATAGAAATATGAGAAAGTGTTATAGTTTGCGCCTCATTCAATTAATCGTAATATAAAATAATATTTTTCAATTTTTTTTACATTTTGTGGATTGATCGTTACATTTGCCTTCACGGTTGTTCTGGGAATGACTTTTCGAAAGCAAATCAGAAATTTCTGAACGGATAATGCTCTCCATATCGTTTCTGCCCTTCCGCTGCTGTTAACTTTTTTTTTACCACCCTAAAATTTATAGATAATTATATTTAAGAATTTTGTTAACGTAATGCTCAATATATTTTCTTACGAATTTAATATTTTTTAGAACCCACTATATTTTGAATTTAAAACAATTCAGATGTATAATCTTCGATAAGTTTTAACATAAACTCCTTATTTACACAGTAAAAAATTTCAATTAAATTAAAAAACTACAATACATTATTATTGATTGATGCAACTTTTTGCAATTTAAACTATTTAACAAAGTTCGCAAAACTTTTAAATATTTAGAACTGCAACCCTACGCTGTTATTTTATTAATTAAACTGAATATTGAAGCATGCTAAAAACCAGTAACGCTCAATACACATAACTGCGAACTACAAAAATTTCTTAAAAATATTTTTTTTCAAATATTTGATGCAAAACACCATACAATTCCGATACATCAGTTTGTATATAGAGAGTATAAACATTATTTTCGTTCTTTATTTTTAACACATAATCGTCAGTGTTACATTAGAAAAGCTTATGTACCTTTATTTATATATTAAATAATATGTATATTAAATCACGCTGGATTAGATTTCATTTTAAAATGTATGCGTTTATTGTATGAAATACTTTCAATATTTTCAAAGCTATTAACCCATTATGAGTGAAATGGAATTTTAAGCACTTTTCGCCTGGCTTTTTACGTAAAAACGCCGGTATATTAAAGACTGGACAATAAAGCGGTACTCAATATTTTATTTTATAGGGAACCTTCCAAGCTTTCATTTAGTGTATATTTGTAAGGTGTCATTTATTAAATATGAAAGTTATGTAACTTCTAATATTAGTTTATGTACCAGATTTGCAAAATATTTCGTAAAAATTCGTATTACACAAAATCTTTAGTAAGTGATGCCGTTGTGCGAAATATCATAGAAGACAAAATCTTTGTGTCCGTATTTCAAACGTTTTGACTTTTTGTGTGCTTGGTTGTCTTCAGCTTACAAACATATTTTTGCTGATGTCAGACATGTCGGCATAAAAGGTTCACTGGGACTCTTTTGCTGTCGACAAAAAATTCTAAAAACTTTGCCATAACTCTCTACGAATTCTGACGAATCTAAGGAATTTAAGGAATTTTCGACATGTCGCAGAAAACTCGGATCTAAAATTAGAAACTTATCAGATATGTCGTATAAAATTCGCAAATTAAATCAAAATATTGTAGGAGTAAAGAGGAAATTTTTTTCAGCAAGCTACGAAATGTAATTTCGTGAGTGCGTGAAAATTACATTTTTAAAATAACGCACGAGCACGCACGGTATTTAATTTGTAAATCACACTCACGCACGATTGCGTAATTATTTTTAAATTTAATCACGATCACGCGTGAGTCACGCGTGAATCACAGCTGACACGAAAAATTCAAAACATTTGCACATCTCTAGTTATAGTCCCCCCTAACTACAAAAACCGTAGAAATTTTAAATTCTATGGATACATTTTTTATTTATTTTTTTTCAATTTGGAATTTTCGAAGAGGGCTGCTCCACTGATTTTATCATAACTTATAAAGGGATTGTCCAATCGTATTACAAACACCACTAAAAGACTTTAAATAAAATTACCTTTAAGCCGTTCTATAGATAATGCTATAGCATAATTTTTTTATGTACTCTATGGTTTCGGAATTATTCAGACCGCAATGATGAAAAATATATTTTTTAATGCAAAATCGAAATATTTTTAAGGTTTAAAAATTTATAAAAAATATAAAATATAAAAATATGGCCGTGAAGTCACATATCGTATACCACAAAAAAAAGCTTTATTTCACATAAATCGATGGCTAAATATTGATTTTATTCACAATAAATTAAAATTTCCTGATTTTTGCAAACAATCAAGTTTTGGAGACGATGCTACACCGATTTTATCATAAATTGGAAAAGGGCTATCCAATTTCCTTACAAAAGCAACTAAAAAACTGGGAATAAAATTACCTTTAAGCCATTCTAACATTATTTTTTTATATACGCAATTGTTTCGGAATTATTCATACCGCAATGATCAAAAAAATATATATAAATTTAGGCAAAATAGGAACATTTTATTTTTTTTAAATATATGAAAAATAGAAAAAGGCAAATTTTTATTAACATATCATGAATATTACAAATAAAATAAGTTTTATTTCATGAAAATCGATAGAAATATATTAATTTTATTGATTATAAAGTGAAATCACCTGATTTGTGCAGAAATTGCGAATATTTACACTGTACAACAAAATACATTTTTTTTAAATACTAAGGTTTGTACAACTGGTTCTAGTAGAAGTGAAAACAAATACATACGTATATTGGCGTTTTGAAAGTTTACATCTGTGATTTATTTTAGGGGGAGCTAAATTTCCCCTCTTTTGCACATATGTAGTTATACTGATTCGGCATAGTATATCCTGTAGGCCTTACTTTTAACGTATAAGATTTATTCAGTATTTTTATCTAAAATAACACGTTTAACATTTTTGTAGAACACTTTAACCCTCTAGCTCTTCGGGGTGGGTATTGGTCTTTTTGACCCCTAAATAAATAAGGGACAAAAACTTCCCTTCAGAGGCAATATATCGGGGTTAATTGTTTCACAAAACTGTTCCTCATTGTGTTTTACATGTATAAAATTGTTGAACACGTCCTACACCTTAAACGTAAGCTCTACAAGGTATTCTATGCCGCACCAGTGTAACTATGTGCAAAGGGAAGGAGGGTGTAATTTAACTCCCCCTCAAATAAATCCCAATATAAAATTTAAAAACGCCGATAGTCGTATGTATTTTTTTTGCTGACTTCTACCAGAATCAGTTGTAAGAACCTTGTTTTTTTAAAATATTTGATATATTCGCAACTTTTGCAAAAATTAGAGGTGACTTCAATTTATTATGTATAAAATCAATATTTATCCATAGATTTTCATAAAATAAAGCGTATTTTATTTGCAATGTATGTGACTTTGTGATCAGTTACTAAAAATGTTGTTTTTTCCATTTTCGATTTTTTTGATATAAATTTTTGGTATAATAAAATATTTTCTATTTTGCATAAAAATAAAATATATTTCATTATTGCGGTCTGAATAATTCCGAAAGCATTTAGTATGTAAAAACATGGTAGAACGGGCTTAAAGGTAATTTTTTAGGTAGTTTTTTAGTGTTTTTTGCAAGGAAATTGGAGAACCCATTTCTAAGTTATTAAAGTTATTATAAAATTGGTGTAGCATCCTCTTGAAGAATTCCAAATTTTAGAAAAAAAAAACCTATTCATAGAATTTTAAATTTCGCGTGTTTTTTTTTAGTTAGGGGACCATAACACATCAAAAAATTATAGTCATGACAAAAGTTTCTTATTGTTGCGTTGTGTAATCAATCAACTGACTTCGGGTATATTCCATATCCAGTGTTCTCTTAAACACTGATTCAAGTGAACGCTGAATATGGAACCGGCCTGATTATAAACCAAATTTGACGTGGGATGAAGAGATAAAAATACATACATACTAGTATCTCTCGGACTTAGGAACAAGTTATGTCTAACCTTGTTCGATTTTCAATGATTTTTTCACAAAACAAAACAAAATTAAATTTTAGCAATTCCCAATAAAAATCACTTATTTAAAATGTTTATAATTTAATAAAAAAAAAAAAAAAATGGTATTGAACCCAGTACTTTACAACGTTTGTTTTGGCTCAGGTTCAAATCCTATGTCAGTTGGCAGTATTTTATATATTTTCTTTTTTATATTTTACTATAATTATTTATTTATTTTTCTTATATTTTTAATTAACTGTAAAACTTTTTATGTGTGTCATACAATGGGAGGAATACAAATATATAGCTCTCGGACTTACAAAAAAGTTATGTTTAACCATCTTCGATTTTAAATCAAGTTTTCCTCGAAAACAAAAAAAAAGTTTTTTAATTTATCGTAAAAAGTGGTATTGAACCAAGTTCTTTGCAACCTTGGTTTTGGTCCAGGTTCAAATCCTATATCAGTTGGAAAAATTTTTTTAGTATTTTTTTTTACATTTTATTTTTTATTTTTTGTTATGTATATGTTTTAATTAACTTTAAAGCCCAGTCGGAGGTCAAATGAAGAATCATATTTATCTCAACTGTACTTTTTTTAAATATAATCTGAAAGTCTGTTGCACTATTGCTTTTAAATTACAATCAAGTTTTATATTAAAAACAATTTTTTTTAAATTTTACGAAACCTACAGTAGCAAATAGTCTCTCAGATACCTTATCGTCAATGTTTGATTGTTCACCCCCTAAAATTTCTAGGATTTGGGGCCTAATTTTGAAAAATGCAACGCTTATCATTAAAAATTTCAAATTATGAAAACAAACAATTTAAAATTTGTCAATAACGATCTTAATTCATTTCTACAGCTTATGGGTAAGTTAGTTGTAGCGGCCTCGAAATCAATACTACTGATCCCTTCTGATAGTCTGATAAGAATATATTCTAATTAATATTCCTCTTTTAATATTATTCTGAATTTAGGGATGGCCAATATCGATATATTTTTATATATCGATCGGCATAGATATATATGGAATAAAAAAATTATCGATATTTCGATATATTAATCGATATATTTTCAAGCATGATTACTCATACTTAATCCCAATTTTTTTTAATAAAACACAAAAAGTTCTTTTCTTATAAATAATTAAGATGAAAATAATTAATTTCCAACATCTTAAATGATTCACCAGCATTTTATAGAACGTACATCAACAAAATTATATTCAAAGAAAGAAATTTTTTGAATACAAAAAATTTTATAAATAAAACAAAAGATTTTGCTCGTAATATTTCATTTGATGCAAATTGTGTCGAAAGTTTTTTAAATACTGCACGAAAAACAAAACCAATCCTAAAAAATGACGAATTTGATACTGTCCATATAAAAAAAAATCGATATATTGGAATTAAATATATCAACGATATATCGAAATATTTTTTGCCCATTCCTAACACAAAATTCAAATATTGAACTTTATCCGAAATAATTTTGTTTTAATGTTTTGTTATATAAAGATTTGTATAAGTATGTTTATCTCTTATACTTTATCGCTTTCAATACAACTAGAAAATTAAAAAAATAAAAATAAAATATATGCCCAAGATGGAGTTGAACCTGCTACTTCAAAAGACTTTATTGAAATGAAAAAGATATTTTAGTGGGGATGTATTGGCCTAGTTCAAATCCCAGAAAAGTTAGTATGATTGGATCTTTTTATTTGTATTTTAAATCATTTTCTCTTTAAATTTTTCTTTTTTGAGTTTTCTGGAAAAATTTTTTCGCGCATAAATAATCTTTTTCTTTTTATTTTTTTAATTACCACGATTTTTTCAGACTATAATAATGATAAAAAGTATAATTTTTGTACAAACAATTTTCAATATGCAACTTTGAATTTCCAAATAAGATCAACCGATTGATATATTCAATTGTCTCTAGCATAACCATAAGCATTATGTTACTACTTATATAAATTGTCTTACCATTCCTATAATCGGACTTCCTCCCGACAAGAAACCCTTTTGCGTGCAGACCGTTACCTCCAGCTCGGATTGAATAAGTTCGGCACTTGAAATTAAATACTCAAATGTAGCATCATATACAGGATTACAGTTATCCTTGACCACAACAGTTTTACGTTTCGATTCTTTATTACGTGCTGGCAATAAGTACAGCTTAACATAAGGATCTGGTATATTGGAGGGATCTCTCAAGGGAATATTCATTATTTTGTGGATGGTGATGAAAAGTTTTTGCCTCTGCACCATATAATGCAGGGAAAGTTGCATGCGACCTAAACCAAATTCACCCGGCGAGGAGGTAACATCGGGTATACGATGAGTCAATACTGAATCGCCACCAATTAGGGCAGCATTAAAAGGTTTTGGGCTACGAGGTGGTGTAATCGATTGTAAATTGGCAGAAGTAGAAACTTTTAAGTTGGGCTCTTCTTCGGTTAAAGGAGATTCGTTGGAGGAAATGCGACTAGATTGAGATTGCAAGTCCTGCAATGGAGTAAAACGATTTAAAATAATCCATAAGATGATCATGTATAAAGCTTACTTTAGGTGAGGTTTTCTCTTGTACACTGGACGTTTTGCTGACAGATGTAGTGCGTGATAATTGCGCTTGTGTTGATTCGGGATTATCCGGATCTTCTATGACCTCAGCTTTTTTCAAAATTCTCAAAGACAAAGACATTATCAGCTTAGATTCCGGGCCGGATTTTTGTATTTGGAAAGGTTGAGAAACAAGTTCCATATTCTGTTTATTCATTAGAGCCGCAATAACGTAACCAAATTGACCAATTTCATTACCGGTCTTTTGATCGCAAATTTTAATTTGTAGCGTATCATTTTCGGGATTGCTCACTAAGAAGGTGAAACCTTGTTCCCAAACTGGTGAATCGTCACGCATAATCATAGCTGTCTGTTGTTTCTGTTTGCCCACACTGCATACCAAATAAGGATCAGGCTTTGAATGAACACGAGCTTGCTTGAGATTCTTGCACGAGTCAATGAAGACGATTAACACGGCAGTACTCATAGATGTAACTCTAAGTAGCTGAGTTTCCAAGAGAGCAGACTGTAAGTCCGTGGGATCAGCGGTAAGTTTATACCATTGTAAGCGTACATGCAGAAGGCCATGTTTGGCATCTTCCAGAGTTAGCCACTGAAAATTTAAATTGAAAATTTTACAATTTAACTTAATTAAATATTTTTCAAAAACTCACCGTATCCACTACACCCCTCTTAACCGCATTGATGATTTCGATAGAAGCTCTGCAATGATGTAATAAAAATATATTAAAATTGTAAAGAATTTTAGGGAAATTTTTAAATAAAACTGTATAGAAAAACTTTAAAAAGAAAATTCTAAATAAAATGTCTCTAATTATTAGTAATCTCCGCTAATTTAGTTAATAACAGCATGATGGAAAAAATGAAAAGAAAAAAAATGTGGAACGCTTCACGATTTTGCGTGTCATCCTTGCGCAGGGGCCATGCTAATCTTCTCTGTATCGTTCCAATTTTAGTATATGTTCTGCCGAAGCAAGAACAAATTTTGATATTTAAATCTGCTATTTGTACACAAAATTAAAGAAAAAAGAATATGAGAATTTTTTTTGAAAACATCGAAGCGTAAGGAATTGTGTGTGGAAAAAGTAACAAAAGCAAATGTTTTACAGGTAAATTTTCAGGTAGAAATGAAAGGTAAATTATATTTTCCTTTAATTAAAAACACATTTAAAGGGATGATTGTGTGTGAGGATCTTTCGTGTGGACGACAAAGCAGAAAGGTTTTGCAGAAAAGTATATGTTTTTGTTAAATTGCAATGTGCACAAGTATATTGCAGAAATTTTAATGATTTTACGGTTTTAACGTTAGTTAATACCGAGTAAATAATGAAACTTACAGGTAAGCAGGTTTTTAAACGAGACTAACAACTAACGGTTACAAAGCTGCTCAACGGAATTTTTATTATTTGCAATAAATATGAGTTAAGTTAGAAAATAATTTTGATAATTTTTCTGCAAAGTTAATTTTTTTGTGACAATTAGACTTTGTTGTTCATCACTTATTGCACTGGTCTGCAGAGAAAATGTACTTCAAATAGAAATATGTGGAATATGAAAAGTTAAAGACGCAAAATTAAAATCCGTTTTGAGTGTTTTTCTATCATGTACAGTTTTTTTTTTAATGGACACGACTTAAATTTTCACTAGGTACATCAGCATATTTCACCCTAACTCGAGAACAGTATATTATTCATAAATTATCGAAAATTATCGAAAAAATGCCTTTTCATGCTAAAATAAAAATTTTTTCTTTCTAAAATCTGATAAAAAATTTAAAGCTGCCTCTTAATTTTTTTCTGAAGGACAAATGTCTTAATGCCATCATATATTATGAAAACCTATGAACAAATGTTGATTTTATTAATAATTAAGTGAATACACCCAAACACTCAAAAGGTATTTTCGGTAATTATTTTCCCCAAAACTAAAAGGGCAAATACCTTTTAAGTGTTAATATGTATTCATATAATTGCTAATAAAATCAACATTTGTCCATAGATTTTCATGATATATGGCTTATTTTTTTCATAAGACACCTGTCCTTAAGAACAATAGCTAAAAGATAAGGTTTATGCATTTTTCAAAATTTTACGAGTTTTTAGAAAGAAACAATTTGGTAATTTTGCAAGAAAAAAAAATTTTTTTTCGCTTATAATTTGTAAAGAACTCTGAAAGCATTGGCCAAATCATTAAACTGTGTTCACACAGTTTGAAGAACATTTTGTAATGCAGCTTTTAATGTTTTCTTTAGCAGAATCTGGCATACCGTTCTCGAGTTAGGGTATGAAATATACTGATGGACCTAGTGAAAATATTAGACAGACCCATTAAAATAAAAATATGTGGGTGATAGGAAATAAATTCATTAAAGTGCGACTTTGAGTCGCTCACAAAGGGCTCCGTATGATGGCTGATTCTCATTCTAAACGTACATTTTGTGTTTTTTTTTAACCTATGTAACTAAATGAAATATGAGAAGATAGGATTTTTATTACAGTTTTCGCCTCATTCAATGGATTTAGAAATAAAATTATATTTTTCGATTTTTTTACTTTTTTCTGTATTGAACGTTACATTTGCTTTCACGGTTGTTCTGGGAATGATTTTTGCGAAAAAAAAATACAGCACAAAAATGAGTATGGGGTTTGAAAGCACTATACTTCTACTCCTTAAAACCATAAAAATTATAATATTCGCAGGACGAAATTAAAAGTTGTGACCACTTTCTCAATTTTAACTTGAGCTCACACGGAAAAATAAAAACTTGTATTTTTAAAAATAATTATTCACAAACATTTATTATTTCAAATAAGACTACTTTTAGTAAAATCGACCTACAACTTCAAATAATTATTAGTTGCATAATACGACCTACATATCTAATATATTCTTTGAAAATATAACAACCCACAGTGCGGTAGAAGCAACATGTTCTCAAAGCAAATCAAAAATTTCTGAACGGATAATCTTTATATCGTTTCTACGATTCTATTTATAGATAAATTTTAATATTTGTTTGTACGTAATTATTATTTCAAAATTTTATTTAAAATTTTGTATATATCTCATGTTTTGATTTACGCTATATATTAAATTCCTGGTCGCAAAACTATGTACCAATCCTGAACATTATTTTAGGCGGATGTGATTTAAACGTAGTTTGTTTGGTCGGCACAGACCGCGTAAATCGAGGCTTACCTGTAATACTATTTAACAAAGCTCACAAAACTTTTAAATATTTTAGTGTATATTGTTAATGCAATTTTAATATTTAAACTAAGTAATGAAGTGTACTAAAAAAGCATAACGCTCAATACAGAAGACTGCCGACAACAGCAATTTAATATGGAAAATATATAATTTCTAATATTTTTCAAAAATTTGATGTCGAGAGAAACAAATCCAAATATTCTAAAACTGTTATAAATTTAATGTAGTTTTTGAAAAAAAAATCATAGTTTCTTAAAATGGAAAATCAACTGCATGCATTACCGACACGACATTTTGTATGAAGAGAGTATAAACAGCATTTTCGTATTTCGTTTTTAATACATAATGGACAGTCTTACACAAAAAAAAAATACTTATTTACATTTATTTATGATATATTAAATCATGGTAAAGCAGTTTTTATTTTAAAATTTATGCGTTTATTTTTTGAAATATTTACACGAAAAATTCATTTGAAATGAGAATCAACCATATAACACTGCTTTACAACGAAAACTTACTAGTGAATTTTTTTTGAGTAATTAGGATGCCCTAAGCACGCACGAACAATATAAACAAAATTATCATTTCGGCCATTGACCAGATAACGGTACATTTCTGTCTTTCGATGTATACTTCTCCTTAAAGCGCTAAACAGAGTCAAAGACTACTTCGATTCAAAAAAAATTATATGTATCTTGTTAAATGGCTATTATATTAGACGTCGAATAGTAGCAGTGGATAGATAGCACTACATTAGGGTGGTACCCGAAATAATAACTTTCAACATGAACATGCATGAAGAAAAGCAGTTTATGAAAAATTTCAATTAATTTTTTTTGTAACTGAAAGAAAAATTTTTTTCAAATAAATTGTTAAGACATTTTTTTTAGAATCTACAAATTTCTTTCTAGCTCCGTTTCTAGACATAATATTTACTAGTTCCTTGATTTTCTTTACTGAAAATCGAATTTAGTTGTTTTCTGCGTAGTATTACACTATTGCAAATATATAAATAAATTAATTGCCTGTTTATCGATGTCGAATTAATTCTATTTTTCTTTCTTACAATTACATTTAAAACAAAATTTTAGAATTTGTTATTTTAAATGAAATTGTAAGAAAGAGAGAATTTCTTGTGCAACGACACACAGTGTATAAATTTTTTGTTATTGTTCACTTGAACGAATCCCAGCAACAAGATGACTGCAGTTGTACTCCATTCTTAAAACAACAAATGACATTTTTGTTATGGTACATGATAGACCAGCCATTTCAAACTCGCGGCCCTCGACATGAATTTTTGCGGCCCTCAACACTTCCACAACTTCATACTGTTTTCATTAAAAAATTAAAAAAATAAATTATAAAAAAAAATACCAAAGTAAGAAATAAGTAAAGAAAATGTATCAAACTTTTCTAGTTCTAAAACTCTTTTGCTTAAATATCGGTATGAATAAAAAGTTAAATAATTGAGTTATGAATTTTCATTCATAGCTCGATTATTAAAACTCTAAAGGCACTTAGCTAAAACATGAATGTGTACTGTTACAAAAATTTGCGCAAAATAAATATTCATAAAATCCCAGCATTGAGAATATCGATGATATTCCACGCTGGTAAGACTGAAATGAAAAAGCTTAGAATAGTTGAGCATTCTAAGAAAAGATAGTTAGTGAAGTGCCGAACACTTAGAAAAAGTTAATTAATAGGTGCGACTCGCCACAAGATGGCGACAGTCTGTTAATTGGGCTTACTAAAATTAGTAGAATTTTCGCTACACTGTTGTTGCCACTGTCAGTGGTAGTGTAGGTAAAGGACTCTGACGAGTAGACTTTGGTAGTCACGAAAAAGCTATCAGTTCAACACTCCGTACATCCAAATTTTTCTTCGGCATTTTTCTTGAAAACCGATTACCAATATTTCAAAACTCGTCAACATCGGTCCTCCAAAAATATTTTAAAGTAAACATAATGATTGGATTTCCTTAACGACTGGTGATAATTCATTTCTCAAACTCTCAGAACATGTATTCTTTTATAACTCACCATCTAATTAAGTAATTACTCTAAATATTCTTTAGCTTGCATTTTTATTTTTTGTTTTTATTAAGCAATACTAAAATAAAGTCAAAGAATTAATCAAAAATAAATTTAATTTTTTTTATACTATGAAAGTATACTGCAGGCTTATCTGAATAAATTAAAAAAAAAAACACTAAATGTCTTGTGTGCTTCAAAGTCACAAAAAAGTATTTTAAATAAAAATTTTGATAGTTTTCTTTATTTAAGACTGAAAAAGAGATGCTATACTACATATCAAAAAATGCATAATACCAATTTTATACGTATTTTGGCTTGGAAGTGACTACATTTAGGACAAAAAACATTAAAAGTGCTCTCCTGTAAAATTTGTAAAATGCTAGTTAGGTCAGTTAGTTGAAACAGCGGCGATATGTTTGTGAACAGCTTTTTTCCACAAATTAAGACGAATAAAACTGCGTAGTGAACCAGATTAACCGAAGAACATTTAGCATCAATATTAAAAATTACATCAAGCTAAAATTTAACTCCAGACTTTAATGAATTGAAAAATGACAAGCAGTGCATTATATCCAGCAAAAAATTATTTATATTCTTTTTATTGATAAATATATTTCTATACATTTTTTGTTTGTTTTCTTTGTGAATTATTTATATGCAATTGCGACTAAAAATTTGAATTCTTATTCAAAAAGGATTTGGACTATAATTTTCGAAGAATTTGGCCCTCGCACTAAAATGAGTTTGACATGCCTGTCATAGACCTTTGGAAAATGCCTATCGTTGTTATTGTTTTGTACAACTGACATCAATTTCCCACATGATTAGTTTAAATGGACAATAATGTTTAAATTTGTTCATAATAAAATCCATTTAAAAATAAATTATACAAGAAAAACTCCCACCTTCCTAGAGATTCATCATCACCAGTGCGATCCCAGTCATATAAACGAAAACCAATGACAGTTAGTTGGGTTACTTCCACCACAGCCTTTATTATTGTGATTAATATTAATTAATTTGAAATGTGAGCGTATTAAAAAGACAACAACAACAACAACATTTTAGCATAGAAATAATTTAGACACGAATTTCAATATTAGAAATAATTAAAGATATCAAAATTTTCTTTAGGGAAAACAGAGTGCAATTGGTGCATAATTTGCAAAAACCAATAAATTCATCAAAGATATTGTGGACGATAGTTAAATGACATTTTATAGAAAGTGCTTGAAATTGTGAAGAATCGGAAAGTGAGATATTTAAGAAAAACATGCGCCTTAGAGCGGACCACAAGACACAGCCAGAGATTACAGGTGAACATGTAGAGTGACAGCACAAAAGAGACAGTTAATGAGATTTTTCGAACTACAAACTACTTAGATAAAATTAGTGTTAGTGATAAAACTGTACAACGCAAAAAAATACACATATGGTTCTAACGACTGATTCCAGCAAAAAGCGCGCAATAAATATGTATGTACACTCTAAAACATTACTTCAAATTTACGATCATATATTGTCTAAATTTGTGTTGAAAATTTCTCCTTGTCTAAAATTACATCGATTTTGTAGTTATTTTATTAAAGAAAAAACCTTTCAAATTAAACATATTTAGTCCAAATAGAAAAAATGTAACATAAAGTGTAATACGGCTATGGCTGAAAGGTAGATACGTCAGACTATCGGTCAGGAGAACGCGGTTCAAACCTGCACACAGCCAATCGCTTTTTTTAGTAAAAACATTTCGTTAAAAAATAATGCGTGTGTAATTTTAGGCCGATAATAATCGGTAAAGTGTTGCCGACTACTATAGACCTAATTTTCAACAAAAGTGTTTTAGAGTGTACGTGTAATGACATTTTGAAAGTTTCCACCCTTATGGTAACAGTTATAGTGACTATGCACAGTCTTCCGCTTAAGGTATTCGATGTGTTTGGCAAATTTTTGTAAAACACCAAAAGAAACATTTTTGTGGAACATTTTAACCCTGTAACTCTTCTTTTTATGGGTACTTTTGTACCTTCCTTAAAAATTGGACAACAAAATTCCAGTTCAGCGGAGAAATAGTGGTCTGAAATGTTTTACAATAATAATTTCGTACTTATTCACAATTAGTACTCGGCATAGGAAAACTTGTAAGCCTTATTTATGTTCAAGCTATAAGATGTGTTTAGTGCTTTTATGTAATACATACTGCATTTACATTGTCTCGAAATCTAGTAGATTTGATTTGATGATTTGATGATTTGAAATCTTTATCGAAATTTATATCGTTTACACTGAGCTTTTTTGACTTTTTCAAGATTTCTTATCCAAGACAAAAACCTTTGACTGAAATTTATCTTAAATTGTAACCCAATAGGTGCAACCTTAGCTAATTCGCACACCTTTTAGGGAAGATTTTTGTAAAGCGTAGTATTCTTGTAGCTAATTCATTCACCTTTTACATAAAAATGTTGTACAACGTAGTAAAAATAAAATAAAAATACTAGATTTTGAGAAGAAGCGGAGTTTTTTGCCTGTTTTTAAGAAAGAGACAAAAAAACCCATACAATCCAGACTTAGAGGGTTAAAATATGCCACAAAAATGTTTTTCGTGGTGTTTTACGTAAAAAATGCTTACAAAATTTCATATGCCGAGTCACTATGCAAAATGTGCAAAATGGAGAAAAGTTAACCTCCTCCTAAAATGAGTCTTAGACGTAAACTACCAAAACGCCGATATTTTTCGTGTCTGTTGCCAGAATCAATAGTTAGAACCTAGTTATAATGAAATTTTGGAGTTTGTTGTACAGTATAATTGAGAAGTTATTTTATTAGATTTTTACTAAGTCATGCATAAGTGGCTACTGAATGGGGGTTCTGGGCCATGGCTTTTAGAATTTGGAAATATTATATAAAACATGCTCTTCAGATTAGTTTTAGTTATACACCACCTGCCCAATGGATCATCTTTTTGTACACCAGACTCCCATAAATCAGAATCCCATAATTTAAATACCACCTGTTGGCCTATGGGAGAATTTACAATCGCCTAGAGAAAATTTTCAAGACTTTTTAAAAATTTTTTTTTTGAATTTTAATTATATATATTTTTTAACATTTCATTCGATAAGCTTTTGTTATTAGTAAGCTGCAGGCTATTATTTACCAAAAAAAATTTTTTTTTTTCAAATTTCTACTTACTTTTAGTTTGTTAAGATTTTGAGACATTTTGCCCTAAATTCCCTAATAACAACACTGGTCTGCAAACAAATTTTTTTTCGGTCCTTTAAATAAATAATTTTTATTAAAATATAACGAGTTTAATGCGTTAAATGAAAAATCGTTTTCAGTGTTTTTCTATTGCCCATAGATTTTTTTATGGGCTTGAATAATATTTCCATTATGTACATCAGTATATTTCACCCTGATTCGAGCAGCGTATGCCTGATTTTGATCAACAAAGCGCCAAAATCTGCACGACAAAATTACTTTCAAGTTTTGTGATTGGATTCATTTTTTTGCAGTTATTCACAAATTAATATTGAAAAAGTGCATTTTCATGCAAAACTTGGCTTTTTAGCCATTGTCCTTAAGGACATCTTTCTAAGGATAAAATAAGCGATATATCATGAAAACCTGTGGATAAATGTTGATTTTCCTAACAATTAAGTGAATACACCCAGACACTATAAATTTATTACCGAAAGTATATTTTAAGTTGGTCTGGGTGTATATTCACTTAATTGTTAATAAAATCAGCATTTGGCCATAGATTTTCAAGCAGTATGGCTTATTTTGTTCTTAACTAAGTCGTCCTTAAGAATAACAGTTAAAAGGTAAAGTTTTTGCCGTTTAAACTTTTGTAATGAGCTTTTAGAAAGAAAAAGTTTCTTAATTTTGCATGAAAAAAAATTTTTTTTTCGATACTAAAGATAATTTTTTCCTGCATATTTGAACGTTTAGTTGATCAAAATCGGTCATACTATTCTCGAGTAAGGTGAAATATACTGATATACCTAGTGAAAATTTTAGTCCATTAAAAAAACTGTACGTGATAGAAAAATACTGAAAACGGATTTTAAATTAGCGCATTAAATTCTTTATATTCCTGATATTCACAAATTTTTTTGTAGACCAGTGTAATTTCTGAGTTTTTTTTTCTGTAATTTGTGTATCATGTTTTTTTTTTGTGTCAACTTACCTTCCCAGGGGTTCGTCTTTTCTCGAATCATCAGAATCAAATATACCAAATTCAACAGTTTGACCCATTTCAACAAATATTTTAGCCTTTTAAAAGTGATCAATTGGTTTCACATTTAACATTGGATAAGGAGTAAAATTTTGTTTGATTTTAAATTGTGTTTAACAGAGAAAGAACGAGTATGTTGGCATAAATAAAAAGAACAAAATGAAATAAATTATAAACCAAACAATAAAACAATAGAAAAAATTCCAAAGGAAAATTTCCTAAAGTAACTAATATCATCATGCAAAAGATCATTAAGAGCTAAATATATTAGAAACAAATTTGGAAAATTAACTAAGTTTGAAAACAACTTGTGCTGAGAGCTTAAAAACGTAAGAGCAAAAAACTAATTTGGTTTCAAAAGCCAATGAAAAACCAAATAAAATTAATTTTCTTTTGTTTTTTCATCATAAAACTGAACTCACCTCACACCAATAATCCCATTTTGGATTGACATTGTTGTCGATAATCTGAGTTTTAAATTCTTGAGAGCCGACATTAATAATGGCATAAGGATCGGACTTACCCTTGCCCAACACGCCTATATCCTTTTTCATCAAGTCTTTAGCCTCCACCACATGGATGCGTAAAATGCCCTGTAAAATTTTCACAATAAAAAAAAAAACAAAGGCTTTTAATTCAAAACACCGGCACTCACCTCGGGTTCTGGCATTTTTAAAGCGGTAGCTGGCACTTCATTACTCAATGTTATGGGCAACTTATTAGGCAGCACCATAAAATTGCCAATTTGTTCGACAATAATTCGTCGCAATAAATCACTTAAACCAGGCATATCCATGAAATCAATAACGCCCACCAAATTGAAATCAATATTGGGATTATTTAAAAAGAAAATCTGCAGACCACCCACCAAAGGAATACTGCGTATCAAAGGTTTCATGACCACTCGCACCCAGCCGTGTATTTGAAAGTCTTTGATGCCACCCTTCATGCTGCCCAAATAGAAATTTATATCACAGTCACTGGCATAGAAGAGATCTAAATCCATAATAATCTCATTGCGTGCAACATTTTTATCGTATACCTTAACACCGCCTATGCGCGGTGGTATAGTGCCCAATATAATGCGATCAAAACGGAAACCATTCATTTTATATTGTGACAGAGATTCGGCAACGGCTGGTTCTATTGTCTCTTTGACTAGAGTGCGGGCAAAGTGATTGGCATTTGGCCAAAGTTGTTTGAGTATCTAGAATAGTATTAGAAAATTAGGAATAGAAATCAATAGTAGCTTTTTGTATTTTATTAAAAATATTTACCTTATTGACCCATTCACAACGTTCAACATCGGGAAAGTAAACCTGGAAAAAGATTTTTTTTATTTAAATGGAAATGATTATAAGAAAATGGTCAGTCTTTTCCCGTATGTGCACAAAAAAAAGATTTTTTTTTAATACAAATTTTGTATTGAAAAGAGCTTTCGGTTAAGTTTTGGTTATTTCGTGCACGTACAGGAACAAACTGGATATTGAACAAGTTTATAATAGGTCTGTGCCTTTACTTGCACAAAATTACCCAAACTTAACCGAAAGCTCTTGCCAACACAAAATTTGTATTAAAAAAAACTTTTGGCTAAGTTTTTGTAACTTTGTGCACGTACAGGAAGGAGCATATTGAAAAATTACGTGCACGAAGCTACCCAACTAACCAAAAAGCTTTTTTAAATTAAAATATTTTATTGAAAAAAGCTTTCAGTTAAATTTGGGGCTAGCTTCGTTCACGCACAAAAGCAGACTAAAGGAAATTTTTTTATGAATACATTTTTAAAGCTTTTATAAAAAGCTATCTCATAGAGCTTTTATAAGAAAAAAAATTTTATAAACGCTTTTTTTTACATTTCGCAGCTATCATTTACATGCATATATGACCAAGTTCACAATTATAAAACATGTATATCATTTAATCACTGCAAAAAATAGTATGAAAAGCTTTTAAAAACATTTTTTCTATAGCAAACTATTTAGCAAATTTTTAAATCAAATTTAAAAATAGCAAATACAAATTACTAAAAGCTTTTTCAAAAAGCTCGTATAAAAATTTTTTAAAATAATTTCTGTCAGAAAAGAATTAAATGATCCTTGATAAATTTCGGTATAAAAATTAAAACTGCAGATTTATTTTCCTTTTTTTCATTTAAACCCCACTGTGCAAAAGAGTGTTGCAAAATGAATAGTCGTCGGTTGCGTAATAACAACAAACGAATGATCGAGCTGACATAAAGCTGCCCATCCATTATACAATATTATTGTATATGTTATTGTACATATTATTGTCGTTGTGACCTATGTTTCACAATAAGTAAATATATTGTGCAATAAATGGCACAATATATTTAAAGAATATATTGCCCAATTTTCCTGGCAGTGAAAAGGTAAATACAACACTGAACAATGTTGCCACCACATTACACAGTTTTCTTGATTGTACAATAAAAATCAAAAGTCTTTTGATTTTTGCCAATATATTGTGCCACCTTCGAATATGAGGTATACATTGGCGATATTATTGTACAATACGAAATATTGCACAATTATATTGCAAATGGGTGGGCCGCTTAATAAATGCTTTGGCTCTCAGTCGGCTAAATACGATTAGTCATAAAAGACAGCGATGCCAACTTAGTGCTTTTAGTACTATTTTTAGTGCTTTTTGGTATTTTAAAACTCCACATTTTTAGTGTTTTCAATGTTTTAGTACTTTTTTAGCTGCTTTTACCTGGAAATTGTGATATGTAGTGCATTTTTTAAATTTTATTGTGCTTTTTGCAAGAAAAAAGTTGGCATCTCTGGTAAAAGAGTGCAAACGAATAAGCGAGCTGACAAGATAAAGGCTTCGGCTCTCAGTCGGCTAAATAAAATTGAGTCGTAAAAGAGTTCAATTCACCGAGAGCACAACCTAAATCAAACCGCTACATTGAGAGTAAATATTTTGTGGTAAAATGTGGTGTAAATATGTACCCTGTTGTTTACGCGACGCTCCACGCTCTGATTTAGGTTGCGCAGTATGGTTTTTTTTTGTGTCATGGTATGCAAATATTAGGAACCGTCAGGATAAATACTTCGACTCTAGATCAGCTAACTGCGGTTAGTTGTGAAAATGTACAATAAGTCGAGATTAATTCTTCAGCTCTTGATCTTCTAACTACAACAAACAACTACGGCGATCCGACAAGATATATTCTTCGGCTCTCGATCGAAGCGAAACCAATGAGCACATCATAAAAATCGTATAGATAATTTTACCATAACATTTTTGATTTTTTAAATATTTTTCCGAAAATTACACATACATACATACAAACATAGATATGTCTTTTTGTCAGTAAATCAATAAAATTGGGTGATCACATAATATACATCCAATTATCAAAGTATCATATGAACATGACAAATTCTTCAAAGGTCGATCGGGTCGATATTATTTGAAATTTAATAGATACTTCACAAAAGTCACATGAAGTTCATTAAGATTCTTTTTTTATGTAGGCAGCGATGAGTTTTGAAATTGCATAAAGCCAATTAATAAAATTTAAGGCTCTATGTTAAAGGTATTCGGTTAATTTTAAATGAAATTCTAAATATGTTCCGTACACAGAAAAAAAATATCATCAAACTGCAACTAACAATTTTAATTGTTAATATGTAATTTAAATTCAAACATATATTTTGTTAATATAACAAATTTAGTTGTTGATACGACAAACATAGAAATTTTTTCAACAAACTGAACTAACCGAATTTTTTGTTATGTATTGCGAAAAAAGTTAACAATCACCATTGTTGATATAACAAATGAATGAGCACACGCAGTTGAAACAAAGCAAATCACGTCTTGTGTGTATTCATTATTTGCGTATTTAATAACGAATCGCTCTGTAGCTGAGAGGAAAGAACGTTAGTCTATTAGTCCAGAGGTCGCCGGTTCGATTTCGCCCAAAGACATTTAGTGTTTTTCGCAGACAAAGAAAAAATTCGCTTCGAGGATTGTGATTGTATTAAAAAATATTGTTAACACAACAATTATGATAGTTAAAATTTCTTCGAAAAATCAACAATTCACATTGTTGATATAACAATAATCTTAATTGAAATAAATTTGGAATCAAAAAAAAAATTGTTATCCGATTTTCGTTTAACTTACAATTTCATAATTGTATTTACAAGAATCGTTGTAGGTTCAAAATCAATTAATTATTTAATTGATATAACAAAAAGATTAATTGTATTTAAAAATGTTTTTTCTCTGTAGACTGGTCGTAAAAAATAATCTTTGGATTTTTTCAATTATCATACGCCGAATCGATGGGTATTTATAAAAAATATCCCAAACAAATTTCAAGTCAATCAGTTAAGATTAAGGCGTGCCGCAATATGGGAATAAGCAATATCGGAAAAAGCCCATAACAATTAAAATATCAAAATGATTACACTAATTTACAAATTTCGGTAAACTTATTCGTTCCATAAAAGTGAAAGGTGTCTTTAGCGATTTGGGCCGCTGAATGCGAATCTGCACTCCATTTTTTATCAGCTCTAGTTTTCAAGATATACCGTTATACCAAAATTGAAGCCACTTGCACGACATATATTGCCATAACTCGAGCAGGGTTCCGTCGCCCTATTTAGTAAAAAAGAAAAACCGAGCAAACATTGTTTCTAAATGTACATATTAGTTTCAGAGATATCCTAAAATTTTTATCCTAAAAAATTTAAATTTCATAAAAAATTTTAAAAACTTTTCTCACTAAATTCTGAATAATAGCAAAAGTTATACACCAATGTCAACGAAAAAGGGCTCATTTCGTTTGGAATATGATAGTTTTTTTTGAAACAAACATGTTTTTGAAACTGATTTTAAATCTTTATTATTGTCTCTATTTCGTTTGATAAATAATTTTGTTTGACTTATTATTTCATTTCATTTATCTATCTCCAGTATTGGCAACCTGATAAAATTATGAAATTCTTTGATTTATTTTCCAAATTTCTGTAAATCATTTTTTGATCGAAACAATTTGTTTATCGAAAAAAATCCGAATATTTTTTAAACAAATTATAAATTTGTAATAATTTGCATTTGAATTTACAAATTTCTTTATAGGACCTAAATTGAACAAATTTACATTTGATTCAGGGAATTTGGTGTTTGAAGTGAAAAATTAATTTTTTCTGTGTAATGGCCAGATTTAGAAACAATGTTTGCTTGACTTTAAGATAAATTTTTTGGTGAATTTTTGTTTTTCAGTTTTACTGAATAGAATAAACCTTTCTTCAGTTATGCTAATATACATATGTATGTCGTGCGAGTGCCTTAATGGTATATCTCGAAAACTAGAGCTGATTAAAAAGAAATTGGATGCAGATTAGCGTTCAGCTGCCAAAATAACTAAAGAAACAACTATCATATTTAAGGACCGAAAAAGTTTACCGGAATTTGTAAAATTATGGCATTTTTAAACCGACTTAAAATAATAATTCTTGCAAAAAAAACCGACTACAAAATAGGCGTGGCACCGCTCCCATATTTTATCATCATGCACTTTTACGAGAACTAATTGTGTGTGCGAAGTCTCATAAGAATCGGATAAGTAGAAGTAGTTAAAATTAATATTTACTTTTCGTGGGCGTGGAACTGCCCACTTTTCTAACCACAATGTTGTATTGTAACGATAACGAAATATGTTTGCAAAGTTTCATAAGAATCAGCTAAGTAGAAGTAGTTAAAATGCTTATTTACTTTTCATGGGCGTGACACTGCCCACTTTTCTAAACATATTGTTGTATTGTAACGATAACTAAAGGTGTATGCAAAGTTTCATAAGAATCGGTTTAGTAGAAGTTGTTGAAAAATAATATTTACTTTGCATGGGCGTGGCACAGCCCACTTTTTTGATCCTGATGTCGTATTTAAACAGAAGCTTAATGTGTGTGTAAAGTTTCATAAGAATCGGTTGAGTAGAAGTAGTTAAAAACGAATGTATATTTACTTTGTATGGGCGTGAGCCCGCCCATTTTTCAACGAGACCAATCTGGAAGTACATCCTTTTGAATAGGGGAAAAAAATCCGAAATCGGTTCATAAATGGCGGAGTTTTTAGGGAACATACATAAAAAAATACATGACGAATTGATAACCTTTCTCCTTTTTTTTTGAAGTCGGTTAAAAAGGAGGAGGTTCTCAATTCGTGTGTATGTTTTTTCACTTTTTTTGTTTGTACACGCATTACTCTGTCATTTTTGAAGCGATTTTCAAGATTCTTTTTTTGTTAAGGGCTTGCTTGTAGGTTGGTTCCATAGTTTTTTTTTCGAAAATAGGGGGGTGGGAATTTCCCCCCAAAACATTGATTTTCGCATAACTTCTCCATTTATGGACCGATTTTCAAAATTCTTTTTTTTTTGTTTGAAAAGCTTTTCTTGCAGTTTAATTCCATAATTTTTTTTGGAGGGAACATTTTCCCCTGCCACCCTTACACAAGTATTGATTATCCCATAGCTCCTCCATTAATGTGCCGATGTTTAAAATTCTTCTTTCGTTTGAAAAGGTTTGCTTGCAGTTTGCTGCTATAATTTGTTTTTGAAAATCGGTGGGGCGATTTACCCAACCCCCTCTCCGAAATATGGATTATCGAATTTTAAAAATTTTTTATATGCAATAGCATGAAAGGTTTAGCTCTTTGGAAAGTCGGGTTTTTTGGCAGAATTATTTTTTAAGATTTTAATAGTTATTGGCCGTTTTCGTTATTGCTGTTTATTTTGTTAAATATGTGATTTAGAGAAAAGTCGGTAAAGCAAAAGCTGTTGAAAACTTCACAGACAAAAACTCTGTAGAAGAACTTTTTTTTGTAAATACTACATTTCTTAAGTTATGAGATATAAAAGATAGAAAAGAGCATTTGCTCTAATTTCGGTGGGCGGTCGACACGCCTTAATCTCAACTGATTGACCTGAAATTTTTTTTAGCATAGTTTTTTTATAAATACCCATCGATTTGGCATATGATACTTAAAAAAAACCAAATAAAATTTTTTACGACCAGTCTAATGTTTAGTTCTTAGTACCAAAATATCGTAAGGGACATTTTGTTAAATTTTTCAATATTAAAAATAGTTTACATAAAAATTTAGGCCACAGTTTAACAACTTACCCATGCTGGCAATTCATCAATTCTCGCCAATATCACTTCCTTTTCCGAAGCCATGGCTGAAGCCTTGGCAATATTGCGCTTATGCTCTGTTGTTTTGCGAAAACGATCACGTGCCACTGAGAGAATAACGGGAGCGATTAACCATGCTACCGACCAACCCATATAGCCGACGAAATATATCGAACCAACTATAGCGACTTTTTTCGCCACCGTGTATATAACTGCCAATATGCTGTCCTCGGCTGTTGAAGATTTTGGTGGCGGAGCATCACTGGGCAGTTCTTTGCTAGCAGCGCCCATATTATCAGTTTTGGTGCCAGCCGCCAATTCGTCTGTTTCGACGTCGTAGTCAATCGGATCGGGTGGTATTTCGTTAAGTTCAGCTAAAGGAGCTGGTGAGCTCAAAAGTGGTTGTGCGGTTTCCGCAGGTTGTTTTTCGGGGTAATCGTCAAGGTCACTGAAAATTTAAATAAATGAATTCGTGATAAGAATATTTTGAAATAAATTAATTCGCTTTTATAATTGTTAATCTTTTCTTTGCTACTATTTTAAAACTATGTAGTGCTAAATTATTATTAAAAGCCAAGTATATGACTCATTATATTCGTATTATTTATTTTGTATTCTTAAGAATTTTTTTTAGCGAAGTATGAAAAATTTGTTTGTTTGTTTGTTTTTTTATGTACATAAATGAATAATGTTAATGAGTAGAATAGGGAGAATAGAAAGAAGTATTTGGGTCTTGTGTATAAATTCAAATATTTAGGAAAGTATACAAAATAAAATTTGTGTACAGACGCTAATAAATTCAATATTATTGTTGTTTTCAATTTGCGTTGTTCTTTTTTTTTACGAACTTTTCTTATTGGAAAGAAGTCTATTAAGTGAATCGTGTTACTGGAAACAAGTAGAAACTTTTAAATTAATCTAAAATTTCAAACACATTTTTCTACCCAATAACTACTTTTTGAATGAAACTTTCTTAGAGGGAACTTTTTAATAGCTTTTATTATTTTAAAATAATTATTTGAAAATTACTTTTTAATGATAACAAAAAGTTCAATAAAAGTTTAAATACATATTTGAAAATTTCAGGCAAAATTATTCTGAACAATCATATTTGTTTGGAATTTAATTTCCTTAAAGAAAATTTGATTAAGGTGAAGGGCAAGAAGCATGATTCGCTTTGACAGAACAAAGCACTCTTCAATTTGTTTGTTTGCTTTTTTAATACATAAATAAATATATTTTTCGATTATAGTTGTTGCACCATCGGGTATTTTTCATAAATATGGCTGTAGAGTTTCTAAATGATGTCATCTTCTTCCATCATAAAATGTACGTGGCTATTCATTTAAATGCAGCATGATGGAAATGTTCCGTATGAATGGTTTACTTTAAAAAAAATTTTATTGACACAGATTTCTTTCGTTTGTAGCTTTTTTTTAATGGATCAAGGACAAATTAAATCGTAAGTTAAATGAAATGTTTGAATTGGCATCAAAACACTGCAGTGATGAAGAAGGGAACACATCTTGAGAATATTAAATGAATTGAAAAATATTATTAAAAATTATACATACGTAGAAGAAAATCCACTTTAATTTTATTTAGCTTTAATGGAAAATTCGTTAAAAATTATTTACACAGAAAAAATCATCACCAAAAAATTTTCAAATAAAAGTTTGTCTAAAAATAAATTTCACTTTCAGTAAATGTTCTTTACATAATCAATGAATTGCTTGTTTGACTTTTATTTAGGACGCAAACACCAACAACAACAAGAAAAACTGTGGCGTAAAAAACAACCCCGATGAAGACATACACACAAATAACAACAACAACAAAAATGATAGCAAAAGGAATGCGATTGTACCAAGTTTGTTTACTGAAGATTTTTGTCAATTCGTTAATATCGTTGCGTTAATTCTCATTAATTTTTTAAGACTCCTTAGATAAACATTCACACTTGAACACATTTAAGAAAGTGAAATTTCATAAATGCTTAATGGATGATGATGACCAGACAAAAAATTGGTTTGATATATTACAAAAAATCCAGTAAATATTTTTGTTTGATTAAGTAAACAATTTTGTTTAATATTTGTTAGTATTTTTAGACTAATTGTTGATTAAATTCAGACAGAAATATTGTTTGATATTTTTCAGTAAATCCAGTAAATCTTTTTGTTTGATTTAGTAAATTGTTTTGTTTACAATTTGTATATATTTTGTATATATTTTATAGATTTAAAGAATTTGTTCACTAAAAAACACGTTTTTTCAATGAAATTGGTGAGATATTTTTATCTATATTTACAAATTTGTTTGTAAATTTGTTTGTAGGTTCGTTCCTAGACAAAATATTTACTATTTCATTGAATTTCTTTACAGAAAATGAAATTTAGTTTTTTCTGTGTAATGGGCAACCAATTAATTTAAGAAGATTTACGCAGGGGTTTTCAAATTGAAAAGGAACGTGATTTTTACTGACTTACGTTATGTCGTGTAGGTTGTGGAATTAACGTTAATTTTTAGGGCTCCGTACACCAAAAGTGAAAAGAAATCCTATTGTTTTCGCTACGCTGTCCGTCTGTCTCTCCGTCTGTCTGTCACCTAAAATTTTCAGATAATACGTATAACTATGGCCGCTGCAATAACAAATATATGAAAGTTAAAACCTAAAGGGTGTTCTAAGGCGAGCAACGAAACATGTTGTCGAAATCGCAATGTAATATACACGACACTTATATATAGACTCTCAAAATTTTCAAAGTTAGTATATGATTATAGAGACTACACCAATAAATACTGCAATTTAAAGAAAACAAAAATAAAAGGGTATTCTATAAGTTAATGTAATTTTTACTATGTGATTTTGACAATTAACTGTATCTTGGAAATCGTAAGAGGCAAACTCTTGAAATTTTCACAACTAGTGCAGCATTTTAAAGGCAACAATGAATACCGAATGATAAAAAAAACAATGTAAAAATCAAAGGGTATTCTATCAGTTTATATGATTTTGAAATTTAGCTTTATCTTCTGAGCCACAATGTAATATACAGACATTTATATATAGACATTTATATATAGAAATCTTCAAACTTAATGTATTATTATACAGACTTCAGCAATTAATATTGAAATTTAAGCAAAATAAAAATGAAAGGGTACTCTATCAGTTAATATAATTTTGACTATGTAATTTTGTATATTGGAAACCGTAAGAGGCAAACTCGTGAAATGTTCACAGTTAATGCAGCATTTTAAAGGCAACGGTAGCGAATGCTAAAAAACAAACTAATTACAAATGAAAGGGTATTCTATAAGGTTGTGTAATTTTGAAATTTAGCTGTATCATGTCACCCATAATAATTAAACTCGTGAAACAAACAAGATTAATAATTAATGTATAAATTAATTATGTATTAAAGAGTATCCCAATAAGTAGTGCAAAGAAATCGTCAAAACGAAAAAAAATCGCCAACACAAAAAAAACTGGAAAACTAAATAAAACAAAAAATAAAAAAAATGATTAAACGAAAAAGTCGCCTCAATAGAAAAAGCGCTTTAAGGAAAAAATCACAAAAAATAAAAAAATTTATAAAATGAAAAAATCGCTCAAACTAAAAAAACGTCAAAAAGCAAAAAATATCGTCAAAAAACTAAAAAAAATTAACAAAAAACAAAAAATCGCCAAAACAAAAAAAAATCGTCAAAACTAAAAAAACGCTAAAACTTAAAAAAATCGCTAAAACGAAAAATATCGTCAAAAACGTAAAAAATCATAAAAACAAAAAAAAAAGTTAAAACTAACAAAATTCGCCAAAAACCCGAAAAAATTGGTGGGGCGGAAAAAGTTGTCATAGTTAAAAAAAAAATATTTTAAAAACCGAAATAATCACCAAAAACGAAAAACATCCACAAAAAAAAGCGCAAAAATTGCCAAAACTAAAAATATCGTAATAAAATAAAAAAATGGCTAAAACGAATAATAACGCCAAGGCTAACAAAAATCGCTGAACAACAAAACTAGCAAAAGTTTACCAAAACGAAAAAAACGACGCTAAAATTAAGGACCAAAAAAATCGCCAAAAACGAAAAAAGGAATATATGTACTTACATATGTATATGGTATTCGTACGGAATAGTGCTGGCAAAGTACTGAGTAGTGGGTACCGAGTAACGAGTGTTTGTTTTTTTTTAGGTTACTTAATATTCAAAAGTAGTTACACGATACTTTTTGAGTAGTATTTTTATTACTAAACCGAATGGAAAAAAGAAGGTCCAAAATACAACTCTGTTTGATATTATAAAATTTTCTAAGCGATAAAAATATCGAGCAATTATTGAGTACCCAAAATGAAAAGTATTGCTTAGTATTGATTAATTAGAAGTAGCAGAAATTGCCAGCACTAGTACGGAACCCTCCGTGTGCGAGTCAAGGTCGCACTTTACTGAATTTGTTCCTTGATACTGGGAATATTGTGCCAATTAAAATTCTTTCTGACTAAAAATGTTACCAGCTTTGGCCTAATAATTATTATAATAATCACTTTAGATTAAAAACCAATTTAATTCGAAAGATAGTCCACTTTGAATACTCATGTGATTATTTATTAATGGCGCCCTTGGCCATTTAGGGTCTTACAGGATAACAGAAAATTACTATAGGATTACTGGGGACTTTTTTCTGGACGGAAAACTTGTTATGAATGAGTTGTAAATTGACTTTTGCCTTTAATACGCTCATATTCAAAGAACTAGGTTAGTAGGTTAATTAAAAATTATGACCCTCTATGACTTGTAAAACCATCAGTTTGTTGACAATCGCTAGGATTATTTGTTTTTAAAGGATACATTCATACAAAACAACCACCATATGAGGAATGAAAGTTTCATTTAATGAATTGAGGCAAAAAGAAAAAACAACAAAATTTCTTCGTATGTTATCAATGCAAATTATAAAGCATATAAACAAAAACATTTATTATATATTTGAATAAAAAAACTTATCTGAAATATAAATGTTTCATTATGTCAAGTAACTTAAGCGGGATATTTGTAAATGAGACGCAAAAATAAATACTGAATGACAGGGATGGAAAAGTCAATTCTATTGTAATTTTTGACTACTTTTTCATTTCAATCAATTTTTTTCTTTTGTAGAGCAGTGTTGCAAGCCCCTTTGATGTCAAGTAGAGGCATTGAGCTGTTTAAGCTGTGTAGCCATTTTATTAGCTCTTTTACTTCGCCGACGCTTCTGCTACAATACCGACGAAGGAAGCTGCTGTAAATTGCATTAGGATATGTTACTATTAATCGCTGCCGGTACTGCCAATGTGATCAGTGCTATGCCTTCATCACTTTAGCAGTCCAACAACAACCAACACAATAACATACCAATGCACATGAGAAAAATGCATGATGTTTTTGGCTTGCCGGAAACTAGTCTTGAACTCAAGACCTCAGGGTTTGTAATCAAACGCGCTAACTACTCAGCCAACAGCACCCTTAAATTAAATTAGTATGTACTACATTGAACAAATTATTTTACATAATTTCAATGAATGGCATCTTTAACTTAGATTCATTAATTTTTTGCAAAAATGCGTTGATTCAATGTACAAATACATTGTTTCAATGAAAATATTCATTGAAGCTCAATATAAAACGGTGCATTGAAAACATTCATTGTTGTTATTCTTTAACAATATTAATGAACTAGATCAAAATTAATGAGCAATTAATTGAAACAATGAATTTTTTCGGAGGATTTTCGGTTCAGTGTATTATAAAAGATAAAAATTCAACAAATGGCGAATTACACGCACAGACGAAGAGTTCTGAGCTTGTTTTGGAATATCCTTTAGTTTTCAACTTTATTTTATTTTCACTCATCCTACAAGAATTTCAAGTGTCTGAGCCAAAGTAAATTCTCTATTTTCCAGCCCTGTTGTATGAGTACCTGCGTAAAATAAGTGAGTACTTTTGTGTGGGCGTTGGGTTTTAATTACAAAATGTGTTTTATTTACACAAAAAATTCATTAAATACGAGTAATAAAACAAACATGATGGCAAATAAAAGTACAAATAATGATAAAGATATAGATTGTGACAGATAAGTGGCGATGTTTGTATTACGGAGAATTATAAATATTAAAGGTACCTCAAAGTGTAGTAAAATGATGAATAAATAACACTCCACAGCAATGAAAAAGTTTCGGAAGTATATAAAGTATATAATTCTGCTGAATTCAGAAATATCCATAAAAATTTCCGGATTAAGCTCTAGTATTAAAGATAAAGTAGTGACTTTAGTATTTTCCTAAAATACAGCATTTTTTTATTCTTCACATCATATTATTGGACGTGTACTCAAAATCATAAAACAATTTATGGATTATTAATCTACACAAAAATATCTTTCTTTTGAGTATAATTTTGCTAAGGAGTGTTTCAGGATATCTACTGGTATTGCCAGGATTTTGAGAGCTTCCAATAATATGGTGCGAAGAATACAAAAAATTATGTTATTTATAAAAACATTAAAGCCACTATCAGTCATGTCACTGATTCCGTTCGGATTGGTTTTGATTCCGTAGTTGTCATTCCGAAAAAGTACATTTTTGGTGCTTTAGATTCCGTTTAATTTTGTATTTCGTTTTTACAATCATAAAGTTTTATGCCTACTTTTTTTTAGATGCAAAGCTCACATTAAGCTTTTTATAAACATGGAAAGCTTATGACCAGATATTTATTTGACGCTCCTAAAAGTATGCACGTTTTTTAGTATTTACTTCAAATGAAGTCAGCAGAAAAGTGTTTTTCAATCCACTTTGAAATTAAAAAAATTGAAACCACTTCCGATCGGAATGGTATTCTGTGACATGGCTGATTATCTATTTCATCGAAACTTTCAAAAAGTTCAAAATTATTGCCGTTGAGTAATTAAACCTTGTTATAAGTTTTAATGAATAACAACTACAAATAAATATATCAGAGAAATGTTGAACTAATCTTCAAATCTAAATTAAAGAATGTATGAAGAATTTCCTTCCATTTCACTTTATATTTTTAGGGATTTATTGCAACTTTCTTAGGAATTCTGATGATTCCCAGAAGCAAATCACGGGTTTCTCTACTGGATGGATGTTAAGTACCTAAATTTCTATATAACTACAAAATTTTATTGGAAAATATCAATAACTAACGATTTTATAGCATTAAGAGAAAATTTAATATAAAAAAAAACAAGTTTCCCCCTTGATTTGCACAAAGTTTCTCAGAAAAATTAAATTAAAAAAATTTGATATGCGATATGTTGACCTTTGTCTTTCAAACGTGTAATAGACTTACAAGTAAAAACTTTTATTGACTGAGGGGACCAACAAATGATATTTAAAAATTGTAACTTTCTCATTTTTTGCCTGATGTAACCAATTAATTTAACTTTATTACGTTTCAAACAAAATATTATTTAATATGTAGGTCTCAATTTAATTTTAAACATTTTATTTAGCCTTACTGATGACTTAAAATGGTAGATTTTGAAGAAACGTAAGAAATTAAAATGTTTTTTAAATCTTAAAGCCTGTAACTGAATGAATTCCGATCCGATAAACACGTCTGTACATTGTCTAAAAGGACAAAGACATATCTATGCAACAGTTTAAATTTCGTATAATTCAGATGAACAGTTCTAGAGATTTTTGGAAATAGATAAAACAACTGCAGAAAAAAAAGCTTCTTAAGAGCAAAAATTAGCTCAGAAAATATTTCTTTTTCGAAGTTATGGTCAAAATTTGTGAACTAGTGTTATTGTTTGAGAAAAAATTATATTTCTTGGCTCGCATTCAAAAATGTTCAGCCTTCTTTTTATTATTGTTGTTGTTTATATGAGCTTTAAGCAATGGAGAGAGTATCCATCCCACCTGTTGCATGTGTCAATAAAGCTTCTGAGGTGGTGGTTTGGAGATGCATTTGAAAAAATTTAAACAATTCTGTTAACACTCACAATATAAAATTTTGTTGATGTTTTATTTAGCGAGAGCATTTTTAATATTTTTTTTTGGCTAAATTTAGCGTAAGAATACCCTGCACGCAAAATGACTCGTATGTGTTTAGATATATACTAGTTGCTTTTTAACTCAGACTAGTTGCATATCTGTCCTTTTTTCATATCTCGAACTATCGATTTTTACATTAGGTTGTCATAGGAGCACTACTAGTTTATTTGTATACCGTTATATCCCAGTTGGAATACCAGTTGTTGTAAAGTAGTGCTCTTACTAGTTTTTTTATTTATCATTTTGTATTTCTTAAAAAAACTTTGGCTCAACCGGGTTACGAACTCACATTCCTCATATTTCAAGGCAAGTAATCTACCCACTGAGCCACTCTCTACTTATTTTTTTAAGAGCTAAAAATATGTTTTATATATAAGTCGTATACCTGAAAATTGTGTCGTTTTTTGACTAGTATCGTTACTAGTCTCGATGCAACTAGTAATATAATTGTCCTTTTTTTACTAGTATCATTACTAGACTTGTTAGAACTAGTAATATGACTGTCGTTTTTTGACTAGTATCATTACAACAGTATATGACTATCCCAAAGCGTGTCTAGTTGTAAATTTAGCTGCTGGGTAATTCAAACATACAGATGCAAAGAACAATCACAATAAGCGGCTATTGGGAATAAAAAAGCAGTGACAACAATTAAAAAGGACCAATATTATAGCAATTATAGAAGTTTGAAAGCTAAGTTTATGGTGAACAATTTTGGCAAAATAACTTATCTGCAAATATTGTATCTTTCTTGCAAAAAGAAGACTTGTATTTATTTAAAGTTGAAGGTGAGAGGGACACAATGTATTTCAGAGTCGCGAGCGGTGAAAAGAGAACACATCATTTAAGTGGTACAAAAATGTTAGCTTCACGGTATAAGTCGATTTTTTCCAAATCAAAGATGTTTGTTTAAGGTACAGTAATTTGACTAGATATTAAAGAAAACACCACAGGATAAGAATCTTAAGTTTGCATCTAGAGCTTATAACAGAGTATCTTAATTCTGCCAATAACAACATCATGTAAAAGTGGCAGGACCCCTCATATGAAGTTTCTGAACTCAAAGCGGTTGCTAGTCCTTGGGACTAGTCACGTGATTTGTGCTTGTGACAAGTTCTTTTCCCTCTAGGGTAGCTATTAAATTAGGTTAATTGAAAGAAATGCAAGAAAACGCAAATAGTTTTCAGACAAATGGAATAACATAATGATTTCGAATGGCGCAACACTTTCTCATCAGCTTTCATGTCTGTGCTTTTTTACATTTAGCTGTCCGCTCTTTGTTAAAAATATTCGTTGTTTAACCGAACTATTTTCTTTTATAATTCCTGGGAGCTTCTACTGTTGAATACATATTTTTTCACGATCTTGAATTTGGTTGCGTTAATGAATATGTTCGCGATATTATTTTTCCTTCATTTATCAAGGACATCATTACAAATATAGTTTATGTATGTTAGTAATGATAAATAATAAAATATAATATTATAATAAATAAATAAATTAAAAAAATGTCTCACCTCATTTTGTTAAATTAAAATGACAAAAACATGCAGGAAAGAAAATGCAAATTTTGTTGTTTCGTGTGTGAAAGTGTTTGGTTTGCTAGAGGGGATGAAAATTAAAAAGAAATAAAAATTAAAAAAATTATAGTTATTAATTGTAATTTATTTCAATATATATATTAGCTCAAAGAAATGCGTAAAAAGACAGATATACAAATTGCAAGACTGCACATGAGTCTTGCATTTGGTTGTGTGTTGTATAGAAATTGTAATTTTTATCAATAAGTTCCGTCACACGGTGGTTTCAATTGAAAAAAAGAGTATTAAATCTGTATCCTTGAAACTTACCGATCCGATTTCAAAACGATGTATGTAAAAAGCATAGAGAAGGATCTAAGCTTTAAGAATAATGAAAATTGTACCACCCTGTTGAAACACACGGTGAGCTACAGAGTGTGAAATTGACTACCTCGGGAATAAAAAAAGTTGTTGGCCTCATAACTTTTACAAATATTGCCCCATTTTAAAAAATTTAAACTTTTTGTTAATACATAAAGAAAATACAGTTTATTTCACTGATATCTTTAATATTTTTAAAGATATTGGACTTGGCATTATAAATATTTGGTTTTTGTCCTCTTCTTTCTTTTTTATTTCGTAAATATCTCTGGTAAAAGCATAGCCATAACTAAAAAATAAATATTTTATGATTTTTAGCACAATCCTTGATAATATGTAGAGCTTTTTTTTTAGTTTTTTCAATTCATGTAGTCGTGAAAAAGAATCAAAGTCAAGACTTTGAAATGAGAGTGAAAAATTTTTACAAAAATAGACGCCCTAAAAAGGGGTTTCATGAACGAGGTAGTCAACTTTGACACCCTGTAGCTCAACGTATGTTTCAAGAAGGTGGTCCAAATTTTAGCACTATTAAAGCTCAAGTTCTTCTCTATGATTTTTGCATACATTGTTTTGTAATCGGATCGTAAGTTTCAAAGATACAGATTTATTACACGTTTTTTCAATTCGAAACACTGTACATCACTTAATTCACAATAAAATCAAAACTTGTACATCGATTTGAATGAAATATGGCTCGTCTAATTTTTTTACATATTCAGCTTTATGGGTGTGGAGAGTAAGAAGGAGACTATTATCGCATTTGATTTTTGATGAATTTTTGAAAAGCAAAAACGTTGAAATTTGGCATAATTTATGAGAAACTAAAATAACACCTTGCGATAAAAAAAATACCTGGGAAGTGATACTATTGTCGAGTACAACAAGTATCTGCTTTTAAAATTTGCCAAACACCTCCACAATTTAAAGTGACAGGTAAAATCCGGTTCTAGGTACATTTATGCGCTATAAGCCAATAACTTGGTGAAATATCAACCGATTTTAAATATCTCAGAAGATTTAGAATGAAGAAGCTGATACCTTTGGAAGGACATATACATATTTTTGAAGTTACTTTAAGAAATCTGTCTGCAGGCAAAAAAAAATTTTGTTTTTTCTCGCAATTTTTCAAATTTAGAGATGTTTTCAAGCAGTATTTTATAAGGGAACCGTACTATTTATGATTTTTTTAAAAAGTTTGTTTATTAATGAGTAAAAAGAGAGTTTCCTTTTAAAAATCCGTTAGAAACTGATCGAGTTATTAAACTTTTTATTAAAACAAAATTTTTGGCAGAAATGCCTTTACAATGTTTTTGGTTTTTTATGTGCTTTCAATTTAGTGAAGCTTCTAGCATGATGCAGACACAGTTTTCTAATCACAAGTCGGCGCATAATAGAAAATTTGTACAACAGTGTTGTGGATTTTGTAATACTCAATTGATCAAAATTTCTTGTATTGAATGTTACTCTTCTTTTCTAAATGCTCTTCGCTTTCGCTGACATTAGCAGCCAACGAAGCATTTTAGTTCTATCTAATATTTCAGCTTTTTTTTTTTGTAAACAAATATCAAAAATGAATAAAGAAGCAAATTTTTGTCAGATATACAGCCATGTCACAGATTCCATTCGGATTGGTTTTGATTCCGTAGTTGTCATTCCGAAAAGTACATTTTTGGTGCTTTAAATTCCGTTTATTTTGTATTTCGTTTTTACAATGATAAAGTTTTTATACCTTGAGGCGTTTGCTTACTCTTGTTTTTAGATGCAAAGCTCACATTAAGCTTTTTATTAACATGGAAAGCTCATGACCAAATATTTATTTGACGCTCCTAAAAGTATGCACGTTTTGTAATATTTACTGCAAATGAAGTCTGTAGAGAAGTGGCTTTCAATTCCGCTTTGAAATTTAAAAGTGGTTTGATTACGAACAAAATTTTCGTTTTTCGTTTTCTGAAGAAGCAACTAACGGAATTAAGACGACTTCCGATCGGAATGGTATTCTGTGACATGGCTGATAGTATTGCTTCTTTTTCTTTTAACTAGAAATGCGCTATGATGCGCGTTTTATAGATTTTTAGCTTTTCTGTATAACGTTCCTGCTTTTTGCTATTGTTAACCATCCTAAAACTCAAAGTCATATCATATCTGCGAAAGTTTTGTTAAAGTAACGTTCAGTACATATTTGTAAATATTTCATAATTTTTCCAAACCCACAATGCACATTCAATTTATAACATTTGAGATGGATACTGCTCGATGAGTTTTAACAAATACTCCTTAATTATACAAAAAAAAAAATGTCACTTAATTAAAAGAGCTATGAATAACGTTCAATACATTTCTTTAGAATACAAGCCGTAGCCGTAAGCTTTTCCAATATGTTACTCTATATTAAATTCACAATTTAATTATGGACTTAATAATTTATAGTGACATTTTTTAAAAAGCGTTACGAAGGCGGTAATATGTGAACTAGAGTGGTTGTAAAAAATGAAAATTTTGGTTCCTTTAGAAACCATTCTAAAAAATTGCAGGTCAATCAATTAAGATTAAGTCGCGTCGCATCGCATGTTCACCAAAGTTTGAGCAAATGCTCGTTTTCTGTCTTTTATTTCTCATAACTTAATAATATAGTATTTACAAAAAAAATTTTCTTCTAAAAAGTTATTGTCTGTAAAGTTCCAACAGCTTTTGTCTTACGGACTTCTATCTAAATCGCATATATAACAAAAATAAACCGCAAAATCGGAAAAATCCTATAACAATTAAAATTTTAAAATTGTTACACTAACTTACAAGTTTCGGTAAAACTTTTCCGTTCCCTAAAACTGAAAGCTGTTCCTTTAGTTATTCGGGCCGCTGAACGCGAATCTGCACAAAATCTTTTTTATCAGCAGCAAAACCAAAAATCGACAGCAAAATTATCTTTAAGCCGCGCGAACATTGTTCCTGAATCTGCCCATTAGTTTCAGAGATATCGTAAAAGTTTGAGCGTAAAAATTAAAAATTTCATAAAACAATTTTAAGAAGTTCTCCTACTAAATTGTGAATAAAATGAAAAGTTGTGCACCAATTTCAATGAAAATGTGCTCAATTACTTTGAAATATGTTAAGCTATATAATGCTGGACAAAAAAATTAAATCGTTAACGTATTTTTATTTTTTATGAATTTTTAAAACATTTTAAATTTTTTATAAGAAAATTTCAATTTTTAGGCTTGAACTCTTACAATAACTCTGAAACTCATGGGCTGGTTTGAAAACGATATTGTATCGGATTAAATATAATTTTGTTGTCGAGTTTTCATTTTTATTATTTACTGAATAGGGCAAAATATTTTCCAGTTATGCTAATATATGCATGTCGTGCAAGTGCCTTCATTTTTGAAATAACGGTATAGCTCAAAAACTAAAGCTGATAAAAAAACTTGTCGTGAAGATTCATGTTCCGCGGCCCAAATAACTGAAGAAACAACTTAAAGTTCGAGGGAACGAAAAATTTTACCGAAATTTGTAAATTTATGGGCTATTTTGGGATATTTTATATTGCGATTTAGATAAAAGTTGGTAAGGCACAAGTTCACAGACAACAACTTTTTCGATTATTTTTTTTTGTAAATACTATATTTATTAAGCTATGAGACATAAAATCAGAAAAAGATCACAGTTTGGTAGGCGTGCGGTGTGACACGCCTTAATCTTAACTGATTGCCCTGAAAATTTTTTAGGATATTTTTTATAAATGCCCATCGATGTGGGGTATGAGACTTAAAGAAATTAAAATTTTAATTTTATATGACCACTCTATTGTGCACGAAGTATAATTTGTTTTCGCCAAATTATTTAGTGAACTTAGTAAAAATGTCTTTCAAAAATCTTTCGCATTCTCAAAAAAATATTTTCATTTGGCTTTTTATACACAAAATAAATATGTATATCCAAATAATAAATATAATGGGTATTTGTTAGGTTTCGGGCAAAAAAAAATCTCTTGAAAATGTTCATACATTTTTTCATTTCATATACTTTTTTATGCAATATTTTCTGTTAATGTATTCCAGCATTTTTTATTTTTATACATTTTGCAATACGTGTTTGTATGCTTTTTAAACATTTCTATACGTTTTCTTAACTTAATGCGTTTTCAATAAAAATGAATCACTTAAACTTTAGAGCTTGAAATACTTTGCAACAAAAACTGGATTCGTTAGCTCATAGTATTTGAAAAAAAAACAACAAAATTACCTCAAACAATGTTTATTTATAAGAACAACAACAATAATAAACAATTTAATTTATGTATTTATATTTTCTTAAATAAATATTTGCTTTTAAACGCAACCGCTTAATACAACGATTTCAAAACAACTGACTGAATTGATTCAAGATTCTTTATTCAGTGTAAGATGTATCTCAAAGAACGAATACAAAAAAAAAGCTACTCAAACTGAAATTCTCTGTTCTCTTCAAGGTTCTTTGAGAAAAACGTGTTGCCACGTTTATATGGAAATTTGTTTATTTATTGAAATAAAAAGCTTATATATCTGTGGTTTTACACGTTTAAAGATAAAATATGTTAAATGGTATAATATTACTACACCATAGTAAAAAAATAAATAGCCACATATTTTTACCTTAATTTAATAAGATATACGGCTAGGTTCTACATTCCACAGTAAAATGAAAGTGAAAACAATTTCAATTCCGCATTTACAATTTCATAGTGTTCTGAAAAAGTAGTGAAATTGTTTTCATGACGATTTCGTTCTCATTTTGTTTCAAAGAAAAATAATTGGAAAAATAAATTTAACGTACATACAAATTAAAATTAATCTTTTTCTTGCTTTAGTTTGGAAATCAAGGTAGATCAATAAGGTATAGTCATCGGCGAATTGATAGAACAAAAAAGCAACTTTTTTGTTCAAGCAATTTGTGTAAAGAATTAGCAAATTTACATTAAGGGCCTTATTTTCTATATCGCTACGCCTCACTTCACATAGAATTTGTTGAATTGCTATTTTGGTAAATACTTTACAACGGCAGGTGATTGCTAGTGTTGAATACCTGATTGTTACGTTATTTTTTTAAATTAATATATGAAAAACAAATTTTATAAAACGTTTCATTGAAAAATATCCCACTTTATATGCCAATTCAAGCACAAGTTTTATGCAAGTGTTTGTGTTTAAATTTTTCGAGAAAAGTTGCAAAATTTTAAACAAGCCATAATTAATATTGGTTAAAAATCGGAAAACTGTATGGAATGCAAACCCCTATTTATTTAAATAATATAAAGCCACAGGAAGTCCCTTCTTATTAAAAAGTTTTTTCTTTCACGTAGTTATTTGTTGTCGATTTAAAATTACTTTTTTTTATGGTAAAAGTGATTTTCAGAACACTTCAATTTCGTTTGAAGCAAACTGAAAATGAAATTTTACCTTTCAAACCTCATTTGACGAAATTGAGAACACTAACTCATTTCATTTTACGAATGTGGAACCTGGGCTATAAAAATCTTTGGATTTAATTAAGCCCATACAGCTTGACTAAAATTCATAGCTTAGGGTATGTGCCAAGCGGTAGCAAAGTACTATTGTAAGTAAAATTTTGAATTTCACTAGCTTAGGGGGCTAGTAGAAATTTTGACACAGAGCTAAATTTTTGACAGTCAGAAATTAGAAGCATGGTATCGTAGCAAGATAAAACCACCGCCGTCGTTTTTGGAAATTCGACCCGTCGCCCAATGCATCGATTTTTGCGGCTCTTAAATGTAGTTAGACTGTGAAAAATGCATTGTTTATTTTAATTTGCGAAAAATTGTACATCATATTATAAAATTGTTCGCTACAGCAGAGAGTTTTGTTTTATATGCATAAAAATGTTCTTTTAAAAATTTTTTGGCAGCCGGCGGCTTGTAGGAATTTTTTTTTGCTTTGCCGCCGCAAAATTTTATATTGTCAAAAAAGGTATTATTTCACACAGCTGAAACATGAATGTTCTTACAGACGTGAAAATTTTATATTGTCAAAAAAGATATCATTTGGCACAGCAGAAGCATGAAATTTTTTCCCCACAGGCAAATATTTTTTACCATAGTACTTTTCTACCATTTGACACAGACTTAGAAGTAAAAATCTTTAGCTTAGGAAAATTTTGGATTGTGGCAACGCTGCTTAGAGAAAAAGCTTTTATGTTCACAAAAAAAGCTGTGAATTAGGAAGCCCTCTTAAGAGCATTTCAAGTTTGTTGTATCTTTTTTCAGCTGTTTTGTTTATAATTAATGTGCAAATAGTTGTTGTTTTTATTTGTTGCTTGTTGTTGTGTTAATATGTATTTTTTTAACAAAAATATGTTTATTTCTATGTTTTATATTTTCTTTTGTTTACGTCTTTCTTTTTCGGCAAAATACATATCGTCCCCTTGGTGCAAATTATCATAAGCGATTTCTTTTTCAAAACACACCAAAAGTCCAAAATTTTCAATATGTCACAACACTGTTTATGTCGTTTCAGATGCAGATTTGAAAGTTTTGTGGTGAGCGACAGTTTATGTATGATAAATACATTTGAATAAATGTATGTAACAAAAATGTATTCTGAAAACTACAAGTTTTGTCGTTTACGATAATTCAACGCTAAGATCTTGATGCGTTCTATGTGTTGCGTGGCATCTTATTTCAATCAAGAAAATTTATGCCTACTTAAAAAAGTTGGAGTTATAAGTCTATGTACATATGTATAGCAAATTTGGAGATGCAGCTTAAATCGCAGATTACACTGGCCAGCAAAATATTTTTTGTTGCATGTAATAATGAAATTTACAGTGTAATTAATACACTGTGATACACTAAAATTATTCAGGGGCTCTTATGCACCGATTTTATTTGGTTGGAGCCCTTGGAGAAAGAAAATATCTATGGTTTTTCTAATTCACTTCGTAAAGTGATTTTATAACGGCAAATGTAGTGAAAAACGGCTACTCTCAAAGTTTGAACTTTAAACAGTCATAATTTCTTTGTTTCGATTCGTAATATACCCAGCTGGGATACGAACCTATGCTCGTTCAGATATGAAGACAAGTACTTTAACTACTCAGCTATTGTTGACTTATAAGTTTAAGCGACAAAATTAGTTTTCATATACAAACACATGTTGACTTAAAAATTGCTTGTGTACACTGTAGACAAAATGACTACTATGTGGCTAGAAATATACCAGTTGCTTTTTTATTTAGACTAGTTGCCTAGCTGTCCTTTTTCCATATATCGAACTATCGATTTTAACATTAGGTTGTCATAGGAGCCCAACTAGTTCATTTGTACATAGTTATATGCTAGTTGAAATACTAGTTATTATAGACTAATGCGGTTACTAGTTTCTTTATTTATAGTTTTTTTAAATATTAAAAAACATTTGGCTCAACCGGGGTATGAACACACAGCTCTCATCTTTCTACTAATTATATTTAGAGCTAAAATTTTGTGTTATGTATTTGCACCTGAAAATATGTCAATTTAAAAAAAAAAGCTTAAATTCCTAGTATCATTACAACTAGTTGTATGACTATTCCAAAACGTTGTTGTTTGACTAGTATCGGTACTAGCTTCATTACAACTAGTAAGATGACAGTCCTTTGTTGACTAGTAACGTAACTAGTTGTACATTTAGCTGCAGGGTACTTATTTTATTAATACATATCAACAAATTGCAAGTACTTTCACAGATAATGTGAAAAATACGTACTACTTTTACTAAAAACTAGGTAGTAGTTCTTATTAGAAGCATAGCAATAAGATAAATAAGTACCACTCATTACTTTGCAATCTATTAGTAAAGTATTACCGATTACAAAAATAACAAAAGTTTTTGCTGGATTCTGGTAGTATGATTAGATAGTCCAATATTTCACTCTTAATAATAGTATGAATTTACATGAATTCAAATAATGAACTTAATCCGAAATAATAACTTTCGACTTAAATGTTAAAAATTATATAAAATATTAAATTTGAGTCAAAAAACAAAATATAATTCACTGCAATCGAACCAGCTTGTGGCTTTGGATGGTGCTTTAAAGAGACGTATACATCGACAGAACAAATGATCGAAATGAAATTTTTTCTCATGCGTAGCACATCCTAATTACCCTAAAAAGATTGCATTAGAAAACTTTTAGACTTTTGGTTGTAAAGCAGTGTGATATATATAAATTTTTTGATTCACAATGTGTTTAGTTTTTTTTTAAGGTGGAGTTTTGAGGAATTGCTTTCACATATTTTCGGGTTTTCTTCAAAATTAAAAACAGTGACGGAAATTCTATAGTGAAATTGTGCCCTGAAGGACTACACATAAATATTCCGTTTTTGCTTAAAATTATTGCTTCCTTTGATTTCATTGAACAAGATATACATTTAAGTCCTTTATTCCACTTTATATTCATTAATTTGTAATGATTTTGAAAGAAATATAAACAAAAATTTAAGTTTTATTAAATTTTCTTCTCAAAGTTCAACTATTTAAAGCGAGTATATAAAGTCCTTAAAAGAGGCCAGACGTTAAAAAACAAATATTAACGAGCAAAAGGTTACACACACACACACAGCACCACCCATTATTCCTCTTTTTGGGGTTTGCTTTGAATTCTTTGTGCCTAAAATACCTGCAGCGTTGATTTAATTTGAAAGATACTACAAAGAAACTGAAGAAAGAAAAACAAACGATACTTTCAACAACCAAACCGAACGTACGTACGTACATCAACATTCAACAGCATACATGGTGGCGTATACGTATTCCATTGCATTGTTTAATCGTGTTCTGTTCATAACAATTATACGTTCAGTGGTACAATTGGTTGTCACTACTTTTTTATTATTGAAATGTTCAGCATTCGAAAAAGAAAATAAACTGAACAACAGTCCTTGTTAGAGGAGGAAGATTGAACTAAAATCAACAGGCGGCTATTGAAGTTTCAATTAGGGATGTAACACATACCGATACCGATACCGATATATCGGCGATACTTCAGATTTTCCGATACATCGGTATCGGCGATATTTTAGTGTCGACACGACGATACTTTTAAAAATTTTTTCAGAGTTTTTTTTTAACAAATAATTTATTTTTGTTCGATTTTACCATGAATTAAATTCACTTCGTTATTTTTTAAATCTTATTAATATCAATTTTAAAAATTAATAATATTTTATGTTGCTATTTTGTAAAATAAATGATTAATTTTTTGTTAATTTTACCATGAATTCAAATTCAAGTCGTTGTTTTTTAAATCTTATTCCAGCAAAAAAAAAAGATACTCCAAAGAAGTCATGAAAATGTAGAATTCGCGATCTAGAAGTATTGCAAATTTGGATAATTTCTAATTAGTTTACATATCATTGCCATTGCAAGAAGTTCTGTTTTTCGATTACCAATCACCGAATTGGAAGCGATGCTAGGACAAATTTCTTTTTCGGTATTCTCTAATGATTTTTCCTCAAGGAAAAAGTATAAAAAATTACCCATTTTCACAATTTTTTTTATGCAAATTGAAACTCAGAACTGTATTTTCATGTAAATTTAAGTGAATAAATATAAACTTAGAAGTCTTTTAATAATTAAGCTATTAATTAGTTATTTAGAAGAATATTAGTTGATAAATGTCCTTTAAAAAAATCGATTTCTTAAAAAGCATGGTGAGTATTTTCTAATATTATAAGGGAATTAAACATTTTTTCTTCCTTTTCTACTAACTATCTGCATATTTTTAATATAGATTTTTTGGAAGCAAAGACAATGTAGTTCCTTAATAATTACTTCCAATGTTTTATCAATTTTAAATATTCTCTCTTATAATGTAATTTTGTATAATAAAAAAATTGCACTTGAGTTTTGTTAATCTAAACATGAGCTCAATTTCAATATTCGTATCGGAATCGGTATCGGCGATATTTATTTTTAAATATCGGTATCGGTATCGGATCGCCAAAACGGCGTATCGTTACATCCCTAGTTTAAATACAGACTTTTTTGCTAACATTTTAATGGGTGCTTTATGGGCTGAGAAATTGAAATTGAAATAAAGGACGTAGAGGTATTTTTAATGTCACTGGAATTGGTTATATTTCACATACAATTTTGTGGCAATCACGTTCGAACAATTGTCAAATAATATTAATTATATGAAATTAATTGAAGTTGTCTGTATTTAGTCGAATTATATGGGTTTTATCCAAAGAAATTTATTATTCAGGCTTAAGTTCGTTCAATTTAATTTTTACATGCTTTGAAAAATTATTTCTCAATAAAAGATGATTTAATTGTAAAAATTAAATTGAACGAACTTAAGCCTGAATAATAAATTTCTTTGGATATAAGAAATTACTTTAAAGCGGCAAATTTGCTTTTTGTGACCTTTAATAAGACTAGAGGAAAATAAAAGTTAGAAATTAAAAATAGCTTCTTTTTGTTGAAGATTACAAGGTTCTAACGTCTGATTCTGGTAGAAGGCGACGCTGCGAAATAAGTCACCAAAGTGTACAGAAAAAACTATCACCAAAACATTTTCAAATAAAAGTTTGTCTAAAAATAAATTTCATTTTCACTAAATGCTCTTTACTGAATCAATGAATTTTTTGTTTGACTTTTATTTAAAACGCAAACACCATAAACGACAAGAAAACCCCATTTTCAGTGTTGAAAAAAAAAACAAACGCTGTGACGACATACACATAAATAACAACAGCAACTATGATAGCAAAAGGAATGCGATTGTAGCAAGTTTGTTTACTGAAGATATTTCAGTGAATCAATTCGTTAATGTCGTTGCGTTAATTCTCATAAATTTTTTTTAGAGTCTTTAGATAAACATTCAGACTTGAACACATTTAACAAAGTGAAATTTAAAAAATGTTTAATTAGTGACACAGACAAAAATTTTGTTTGATATATTACAAAAAATTCAGTAAATATATTTGTTTGATTAAGTAAACTATTTTGTTTAATATTTTTTAGTATTTTTAGACTAATTGTTTTATAATTTCAGGCAAAAATGTTGTTTGATATTTTGCAGCAAGTCTAGTAAACCTTTTTGTTTGATTTAGTAAATTGTTTACTTTACAATTTGTAAATATTTTTAGACAAATTATTTTATAGATTTAAACAATTTGTTCATTGAAAAAAAACACGTTTTTTAAATGGTTTTATTTAACTTTGTTTATGCGTAGGTGGAGTTTGTGCGTAGGTGGAGTTTGTGAGTAGGTGGGGTTTGGTTAAAATCTAATAATTGAAAATTTACCCCCTTCCTGTTGACCGATTGATCTGAAATTTTGTAAGCGCCTTTAATTTAGGTGACAATTTAATATTGTGATTAGAAAAGTGGACTGCGCCACGCCCATAAGAAGTCATATTTAGTTTTAGCCCCTTCCTGTTAACCGATGGATCTGAGATTTGGTAAACACCTTTATTTACGATGACACAATTCTGTAAATAAAAAAGTGGGCGGAACCACGCCGACACAATGTAATATTTTCTTTTACCGCTTTCCTGTTGACCGATTGATCTGAAATTTCGTAAACACCTTTATTCTTAATGACGATATAGTTTTGTGATTAGAAAAGTGGGCAGGGCCACGCCCATTAAATATAATATTTAGTTTTACCCCCTTCCGGTTGACTGATTGATCTGCCATTTTTTGCACACCTTTACTTTTGATGACTATACAATTTTTTTATTAGAAAAGTCGGCTGAGCCACGCCCATAAAAAGTAATATTTAGCTTTACTCCCTTCGTAGTAACCAATTGATTTGAGATTTGGTGGACACCTTAATTTACAATAACTTTACAATTTTGTAATTAAAAAAGTGGGCGGCGCCAGCCCATAAAAAGTAATTTTTAGTTTTAGCTTCTTCCTGTTAACTGATTGATCTGAGATTTAGTGGACACATTTTACTTACGATGACTTTACAATTTTATAATTACACAAGTGGGCAGCGCCACGCCTATAAAAAGTAATAATTAGTTTTAACGCCTTCCTTTTAACTGATTGATTTAAAAATGTGGTAAACGCATTTTCTTTTAACTGCTATACAATTTTGAGATGTGAAAAGTGAGCTTAGCCACGCCCATAAAAAGTAATATTGACTTTTACCCCCTTCCTCTTGACCGATCGATCTGAAATTCGGTAAACAACTTTAACTTTCATGGAAAAACAGTTTAGTATTAGAAAATGGGCGGCGCGCGCCACTTCCATAAAAAGTAATATATAGTTTTACCCCCTTCCTAATAACCGATTGATTTGAAATTTGGTGGTCACATTTAATTTTCATGACTGATTGATCTGATTAGGTTACGATTATGTCTATTCAGCATTATTGTAAATCACAGATGACCGAAGACACAAAATCTTGAATTAGTCATTTCTCTATAAACTCCTCAATATGGATATCAAATGAAAGGGTTTGACTAGTAGAGTACAGTACGCAATAAAAAGCTTTCTATTCCAAAATGGTGGCCAGTACAAAAAAGGGGGCTATATTCATGCATATACATATGTATATTGTCAGCCCCCTCAATATGGGTATTAAATAAAAGCGCTTGGCTACTATAATGCACCCCACCACGAAAAAAGTTAAAATCCAAGGTACAGTCCGAAACAAAATACCAGATCATAGAGGTTAGATAGGACATAAAGTAAAAAACTAAAAAAAGTAAAAGTAAAATTGGTCCTAAAATTGGTGTCATATACCGTTTCAGATTTGGGGCAATTTTTCAATAATTTTGGAAAATATTTCATAAATAAATTTAAAGTATTATTTAAAATATGTTGAAATAATATCAAGTATATGTACACTGAAAATAAAATGGTAGGTAAATCTAACCAATTTAAATGGTTAACTTACTGTCTCTTAATGTTAAATGTTGTGGCAATTTTTATGAAATATTAATTTTCATTTGTTAAAATAACTTTTTAAAGTTGTAAGTCCCCACTTGACCTGAGGTTCGATATAAACGAATGTTCGATATTTTTTCGCGAATCTAAAAAAGAATCGAATGTTCACTAAAGCGAGCTTCTGTCGAAACTTTCGAGTGTGTGACGATAGCCTAGCGAATGTGCGTTAGTCTGTTAGCCCCGAGGTACCGTGTTCGAATCTGTCTGACTGTGTATCGTAAGATAAAGAATTAAAATAGCACATACGTACATACATATGTGCAATAATTGAACAGAAAAAAATTTGCCACGATAGCATGTGGATGTGTGTTAGTCTGTTAGCATGGAGGTACCGTGTTCAAATCTGATTGACTGCAGCGTAAGTTAAAGAATTAAAAAATAAAGAAATTAAAAAATATAGATAATAATCTTAAAAAATTGCTTTTGTTCCTGCCCTTTTGCGATATCTAAATTTTTTCGATATTGGCTCACTTTTGATATTGCTAACGAACCTTCGAAATCGAATGTTTTTTGAAAAAAAAAACTGAGTGACAGGTAAACTTTTTTCGATTCATTTTTGAGTGTTATGCTCGATAGTTTTACACGATAAATGTTCGAGATATATTCGAAATCGATATCATTAACGAAAGTCTTGGTCAAGTGGGTCATTTCATGTCTATGGTTAGTTTGTGGCGTCGTTATTTAACAAGATGACTTAGCTGAGATGGTAAAGACGTCCGGTTTCAAAACATGTGATGAATTGTGAGAGTCTAAGTTCAAGACCCTAAATGTTACATTTTACTAAATTGTAAAATATAATTTTAGGAAAAAACCTCGTGTGAAAGTAAAAAATTATTTTCGATGGTTAAAATTATTAAGGGGCCATTCATCCTACGGTGGAGGGGTTGGGGGTGTTTAAAAATTTGTTACGGATTAGATAACTTATACTGAACATTTTGCAAAAAGCGTTACGGAGGGGGTGGGGGTATAATGTGAATAGGCCCAAATTTAATGTTAAAAAAATTTTGTGGTTAATATTACCAATTAAAAATATGTCATAACAACGAAAATAGTTATTTTACAAAAAATATTGTATTTAAATTAGGGATGTAACGGTACGCCGTTTTGCCGATCCGATACCGATACCGATACTTAAAAATAAATATCGCCGATACCGATTCCGATACCGATACGAATATTGAAATTGAGTTCAAGTTTAGATTAACAAAACTCAAGTGCAATTTTTTATTATACAAAATTACAGTATAAGAGATTATTAATATCTAAATTGCTTCCAAAAAATCTATATTAAAAATATGCAGAAAATACAGTGCAACAGTCCAAAAAACACACGGACTTGACAGTATAGATTCGTTTGTACTACCACGGGGTAGTAAAACCCTATACTTAGCTTGGCGAATTTGGTGATCAATTTCGTTTTATGGACCTCCAAAGTTTTGGAAAATCAGCGGGCCCTCAAAAAAAGGTGTCATCAACTTTTGGCCAACAGAAAATTCAAACTCGGTGATGCCGCTTAACTATATGGCAATAATGTAGCTAAGAGTTCGCTTAACAGATTTTATTACCATTTTATGCCAAAAAATTATTTTTTCGTTCACCTTTTTTGAAAAATTAATGGAAAAAAATTTTTTTTTCACTTTTTCCAGAATAACTTACAGGGACTCGTAATTTTTTTATTAACAATATTTGGCAAAGTTGTAGCTACATGTCAATACAATCTGAATGTATCTGGGCATCCTAAACAGCCCAGAAAAACTAATTCCTACCTTAAAAGTTTTCGTTTTTTACGAGCTAGGCTATATTTTTATTGCATTTTTTTGCTTTCTTTGTTATTGTTCCACTTCTTATGTTGCTGATTTTAGTATTTACTATTTTTTATTGTTTGTTGTTGTTTTGCCAAATAATGGTAATGAAAAATTTGGAGTCCCTACAAGTCCCTACTTTTTTAAATTTTTTAAAAAAAAAAGTACAGGAACATATTATTTTTCTGGGCAAAAAATTTTAGTGAAACACAACAAAGAAGTATGCACTTGAATATACTATTTTCAAAAAAAAAAATTTTTTAGCATAAAAAAATAGTGAAAAACTACAATTGTTAAGGTAAAAAGTGGTCTGTGTGAGCTATTAGAGTGCCTAGATACGTATAGATTGTATTGCTATGTTCACAAAAGTTGTTCAGCTCTACCGTAACTATAAGTTTGCCAAATATTGTTAGTTAAAAATTACAAGTCCCTGTAAGCTATTCTGAAAAAAGTGAAAAAACATTTTTTTCCTTAATTTTGTCAACAAAAAGTTGACGAAAAAAATTTTTGCCATGAAATGTTAAAAAAAAATCTGTTAAACAGACTCTTAGATACATTATTGCCATATATAGTTAAGCGGTATTATAAAGTTTGAATTAGCTGTTGGCCAAATACTGATGACACCGTTTTTTGAGGCCCCACTGATTTTCAGAAAATTTGGAGGTCCATAAAAAAAAAAATTGGTCACTAAATTCACCAAACTGAGTAAAGGGTTTTACTACCCCATTGTAGGACAATCGAACCTGTACTGTCGATTTCTTGTGTTTTTCCAAGTCTTTATTTGTCGCATAGTGTAATTAGCAGAAAAGCAAGAAACTAATTTTAATTCCTTTATAATTTTAAAAAATTCTCGCCATACTCGCATTAAAAAAATTGTGAAAATGTGAAATTTTTTATCCTTTTGCTTGAGGAAAAATCATTATAGAACACCGAAAAAGAAATTTGTCCGAGCATCGCTTCCAATTCGGTGATTGGTAATCGAAAAACAGAACTTCTTGCAATGGCAAGGATATGTAAAACTAATTAGAAATTATCCAAATTTGCAATACTTCCGGATCCCGAATTCTACATTTTCATGACTTCTTTGGAGTGTCTTTTTTTGCTGGAATACGATTTAAAAAGCAACGAATTGAATTTGAATTCATGGTAAAATTAAAAAAAATAAATAATTTTTTTACAAAATAATAGTATAAAATATTATTAATTTTTTAAAATTGATATTGATAAGATTTAAAAAATAACGAAATGAGTTTAATTCGTGGTAAAATTAACAAAAAATAAATAATTTGTCAGAAAAAAACTCTGAAAAAATTTGTTAAAGTATCGTCGTATCGACAGTAAAATATCGCCGATACCGATGTATCGGAAAATCTCAAATATCGCCGATATATCGGTATCGGTATCGGTATTCGTTACATCCCTAATTTAAATCAAGTAAGTCCACCACATGTCCATATATACTTTGTGCTAAAAAAAACTCAAAATTACAAAATAACCAAAACAAGATGACTTAGCTGAGATGGTAAAGGCGTACGGTTTGTAAACATGAATAAAATTGTGAGAACCTAAGTTCAAGATGAAAAAATTACAAAGAAAAACTATGCCAAGACTTGCTGCATAAGTCTTGGCAGGCATCGAACCTGCGACCTTCCGCTTAGTAGTTTAGCACACTATCAACTAAACTACAATTCCATTGCTTGATTTTACTATATTTATGGGTTGGTGCAATTCTAACCTATGAAATCGGTTAGATTTACCAATATTTTATTTTCAGTGTATAAGTGTTCAACATACTTTTTTTGCTTTTGCATTAAAGCACTTAAATTTAGCCGCTTTCTTTATGTTTCACATTTTAAATTCAAATGAAATTTTACTTAATTTCACCATTAGCAACACTTTCAGTTTTACAAGCCAACAGCTGAGTCAACCACCCAAGTTCACACTTGAAATACTTTTCCACATTTTTATTTTTCTTTTTTCGCTTGTTTTTGCCTGCAGGTAAGTTTGAGTGGCAGAAATGAGGCGTGTTGTTGGAGATGTTGTTTTTGTCATTTCAAGCATAAATGAAATGCAGATTTAAGTAAATTTTATATTTTCCTTTTTTTTTGTCAGCTCAGAATGAAGAAATTTTTCAAACATTTTATTTCAAGGTATTTTCTGTTGATGTTTAGAGCTGTTTTAGTTATTATTGTTGTAATGTTTCGCTATGGAAAAACATTTAACCTTGAAAACTTTCAAGATTAACTTTTGTTAGAAACATTGTTAGTTGCACAGTGTGGCCTTTAAGATAGTAATAAATATGCCATTATTAAGCATTTTAAAATTTTTTATTATTTTAAATGTTATTATAGACAAATTATATGGGCAGGTGTGGACCCTTAAGAGGGGCAAAAGGGTTATACCTCATTTCTATTGAGTTTATAAAAGAAATTTTACAAAGTGGTATATTTAATATAGAAGTTCCCTTGTCAAAAGCTTAAGCTAGAGCCCGCCCAGTATATGGGTGATTCTCATTTCGAGGGTATGTGTTTTAATTTTTCCTCATTATTTTACAACTGATTTTACAATATTAAGAATATGAGAAGGAATATAAATATATTAGTTTTCAAAAATAAAGATTTATTTGTTGAGGGTTAAACATTGTCTATATGCATTTTGGTAAAGCATTAATAAAATATGTACATAAACATTGCTTAATCCTCAACAAATAAATGTTTATTTTAAATAAAATTGGGAGAATATCTCAAATAAAAAATTTAATAAATGCTATATTAGTAGACTAAAAAAATCTGTATTGAACGTTACTCTTAAGTCTTCATCATTTTCGTTGATAACGTTTAAGCTTTGATCTATATTGTTTCTGCTCTTCTAATGGTATTAACATTTTTTCACCATCCTAAAATTAAAAGCCAGATAATATTCAACAGTTTTGTTAAAGTAACGTTCAATACAATTATATCTAATTTCATATTTTTTCCAAACAAATAGTACAAATTGAATTAACAACAATCTTCGATGAATTTGATCAAAAATCTTCAATAATACAGAAAACATATCTGTGGACTTTTGACAAAAAAAAAAACTTAAGTATGATTTTCAAAATTTTCAGGAAACCAAAAATACTGTTAAAGTGCTGAATAAAACTTTTTGTGTATGCGTTTAAAGAAAAGTGAAAATTAAGTATAATTGAGTAATTTTGATCATAGTTTTATGCATACTTTTTTCATTTTTCGACATATTTCAAATTATTTCTTGATCAGTCACCAATTAAGACTTAAGTGCTTTTGTCAAAAGTCCACAGATATACATATATGTAATTAATTTAGGCCACTATTATGATTCACAAATAAATTGATAGTTGAGTCGTAGTTGTCAAACTCTTACTATGGATCACAACTTTCATGGTTTTTATTTCGACTGTTGTGTTAAATTTGCTTACTTTTAATAATGAGATTTTAAGCGCCTATCTATCCCATTTGTCAACCAATATTCTTGCCATATCCATAAAACATAAAATCTCAAGAAAAAATAATAAGGCCAAAACTAAAAATATTTAACAAAATTTGTGATGACTTCAATGGTTTCAAAAAACAGAGAGTATAGATAAGAACCATTTTTTCGACCATTTTTTTCGCAGACAACTAAAATTAGCTGTGAATCGTAATACAAAAAAAAAAAGGTCGAATTGGGTCGTAACATTGACAACTCAACCTAGTTGAGCTGCCAATCATAACAGCGGCCTACAATATTTAAGGGTAACTTTCAATACATTTTTTATGATACAATCCATGATCGATTGGGTACATTTTTTACAACTATTCGTTCTGGTTGTATGCCTTTCCTACAACAACATCAGTTGAAAGCCAGAGAAAAATTGTTCTAAACAAAAACTAAATCAACGAACTCGCATGCACTCAAAATAAAAGATTTGTAAATCTAACCAATTAAATAGGTTAGAATTAAATAGGTTAGAATACAGTAAAAATTAACCAATGCAATTGTAGTTTAGTTGATAGTGTGTAAAGCTACTAACAGGAAGGTCGCAGGTTCGATGCCTGATAAGCCTTAAGCAGTAAGTGTGTTTACAAGCAAAAAAATCATTTATTTATTAATATGATTATTTCGAACGTATTTGCTTTTGTGAATCCAAATTGATTATTAGGCTAAGATTCGTAACGTTATATTCAGAAAGAATTGGCCATGATTAATATTCCAGGGAACAAGGGAAAAATTGAGTAGAACAAAAATCAGCAAAATGGGAATGAAGAATAATAGACCGATGACAACGCTGGGAAAGTGCACTTTAATATCAGCTTGAGAGTTATTTAATTCTCGTATTACATTTTCACGAAAAAGTTGTATATATAAGAGTTAAAATCGTATTCAACCTGACAAGTGGTGATAAATAAGCAAATACACGTGAGCACTGGCGATGGAGGTTTAACGGCTTCCGAAAGTGGCGCTATTCTGTTCTGCTGTGTACGTTGAAAAATTAAGTTGATGTTAATTTTTCCCTTGTTCCTTGCCTTCATGCCAATTCTTTCTGAATATAACGTTATGAACCTTAGCCTAATAATCAATTTTGATTCACAAAATTCATTTATTTTCTTTGTAATTTTTTGTATCTTGAACTTACCCAGTAAAAAATTTTCGTGTTTCTTGAAGTACTAAAGAAATAAATCGCATCATAATTCGCTTTAATATATGAGATTGTTCAGAAGCTGATTTCATAGCGCCACAACAATGCAGGTTTTAAAGCGAGAAAGTTAGCAAATGCAGCAAATGGGTAGTATGAATAAACAAATATAAGCTTTTTACTTACATAAAAGCTTCGTACACAAGCTATACAAAAAAGGTGCTTTTATTGTGCTGATCCAATGCACGTTTTTAAGCGAGAAAGATTTTATTTCAGTTTCTTGGTGCCGTTTGGCAACAGTCTTTTTGGCCGAGTGGTTGGTACGTTGGACTACAAACCTGAAGGATCTTAGTTCGATACTAGTTGCAGTTAAAATAATAAACGGTGAGTAAAAATATAAAATTAATACAAATAAATAAAGTTACGAAATAATAAAAATTCAAGATCGCTTTAACGCTGCCAATCCACATCCAACCAATTTTTTCATATATTTTCAGTTTTAGTGCTGAAAATGTTGATGATTTTCAGCGCTTCGTAAGCGCTTTTATAAGCAAAAACCGAGAACTCGCCATACAAAAATCAGTAGCGGTAACAGCAGGTTTGTCAGCGCTACTTTTGCTCAATAATAGTAGAAAACTGCTTTATTGGAAGCAATTTTATTACTGAACAGGCTCTTAAAAATTTAATCATGTTTATAAACCGGACGTATTTACCATCTCAGCTAAGTTATCTTGTTAAATAACGATAGCACAAAGTATACATAGACACGTGGTAAGTTGCTTGACTTCACTACAGTACTTTCTGTAAAATAACTATTTTTGTTGTTATTTTAAATTGGTAATTTTAACCATAAAAATTGGTAATTTCAACCACGATAATTGTTAAAAATGAAATTAGTAATTTTAGCCATCAAAAATTATTTTAATTTTCAAATTTAGTTTTTCCCAAATTTATATTTTACAATTCAGTAAAATGTAATATTTCGGTCTTGAACTAAAGTTCTCATGTTTATGAACCGGACGCCTTTACTATCTCAGCTAAGGCATAATATATAATTTGTATTACACATATCTGGTCAATCATGCTAATCCTGTACTATAATTATAAGACTTTAAGTCTTTTTGTATACGAATAAATTAAATTATACGAATAAATTAAATTAAATTAAGGCATCTTGAATAGTCCAGGTTTTATCTAATTCGGCTTTATAATAAGAGAATACAAGGGATAACAAAAAGTCTATCTTCTTAATATTTATGCACAGGCTTCTGAAAATTTGATTATTTCTATAAAATTATCGTTCTACAATGAAAAAATCGAAAAATACATCGTATGAAAAGATCTTATAAATGTTTACTAATACAAAATATTAAATCTTTCATATCATCCAATCCACTGTGTCTTTCTACTTTTGTTGCTCAAAAACAGCTAACACCAATTTGAACATTAACAACTTCAACATCCCAACAATATTATGGTTGCTAAGCTATAAATATATTCATTTATACGTGTTTGTATAAAAGTATGAATGCTCTTTTTTTATTGTTGCCTCCACTCCCTCTCGTCACTATTATCCTTAAACAGAAATTGCGTGGTGTTTTAATAAATAAATTCATATTTAATGTCCAACAAACGTTAAGCAACCAAAGTCGTCTATCCTCTTGTAAAGAATAAATAAAAAAAGAGTTTACAATACATTGTAGGAGATAAAAATACAACATGGAGAAGCAGGATGGAAAAGAGGACATGAAATTAATAATTAATTAATTAAATTAATAATAAAAATTGCTGCCTTTTTGCATTTCAATCAAGAAAAGAGAGAATGATGAAACTCTTACCGGTAACATATACAAAAATAATGGAAATAATTTATATATTGTGTATTATCAAATGATAATCATAAATGTACGCATGAATATGCTACCATAACAACTTGATTATAATTGAGAAAACTGTCGTCAAATAATAACACACGAGTTATTCCATTGAGTTGTACATAAGAGCAGTTTGAACAAAGATAGCACAAAAAAAGGATAGTACAAAATATAACAAGATTCTAACGACTACAGATCTTACTGATTTTCGTAAACGCCAAGACATTTTTCTGTTAATGAGCCCCACTTGTTTGCTTATTGTAATAATATTGGAGCCTTTGTTACTGCATTTTATATCGAATACAACCCTGAGGAAACGACTATCCTAAAAGCTACACTCACTCCTTTATTATTATAAGTCCGACTTTATAGTAATTAGTTTCCCTCCGGTATGCAGGTGGCGTACTTTAAATCTGCTTGATTTTATGAAAATGGTATAGCAGATGGAAGGGCAACTAGTTGCCATTGTCATAGTCTCAATGAAATGTATTTCATAGTTTTTATGAAAAATTTCATTGCATTTATGAAAGACCGATGAAATAAATCACATATTTTCTTTCCAAAAAAAAAAAACACACCCATCCTTACTTATTTCAACATAATCAGCCAAATACGAACCACAAAAATAATTTCATATAAGTCTGAGTTCGATACTGTGAGCGCTCATCAATATTCCAAATTTTTCTGATGCTCATTATTGTCTATTGTTCGTATTTGTAGCATCTCATTGTCAATAAATTAAAATAGTAAAAAAAACAGCTTAAGTTAATGAATATACGTAGCAACTAAATAAGTTCATTAAAACAATGAAATAATTTCATTAAAATAGTGTAACAATTTCATTAAAGTAATGAAATAATTTAATTTATTTATATGATTAAATATGTAATATCGTTAAATGTTTCCTGTAAAAAAACCGATTGCAAAATAGGCGTGCCATAGCCCCCATATTTTATCATCATGTACTTTTACGAGAACTAATTGTGTGTGTGTGAAGTCTCATAAGATTCGGATAAGTAGAAGTAGTTAAAATGAATATTTACCTTTCATGGGCGTGTCACTGCCCACTTTTCTAAGCACAATGTTGTATTGTAACGATAATTAAAGGTGTATGCAAAGTTTCATAAGAATGGGTTTAGTAGAAGTTGTTGAAAAATAATATTTACTTTGCATGGGCGTGGCACAGTCCACTTTTTTGATCCTGATGTTGTATTTAAACAGAAGCCTAATGTGTGTGTAAAGTTTCAAAAGAATCGGTTGAGCAGAAGTAATTGAAAACGAATGTGTATTTTCTTTGTATGGGCGTAGTCCCGCCCACTTTTAAACCGGACCAAATCTGGAAGTACATACATCCTTTTGAATAGAGAAAAAAAAATCCGAAATCGGTTCACAAATGGCGGAGTTTTGAGGGAACATACTTAAAAAAAATACATAACGAATTGATAAACTTTCTCTTTTTTTTTTGAAGTCGGTTAAAAATGAAATATTTTCATTAGTTTAGCGAAATGATTAAATTGGATAAATTTTCATAATTTTGTTGAAATAATCATTAAAATAATTTTCACGGGACCTGTTTCATTAATCCAATAATCCGTGGGTGAATTTTCATAACTTTTTCATTAGATTAATGAACACGTTTACAGACTTTAAGAAGAAAATTCTTTTAGTGTAGGAAATCTTTTAATTCTTGTAACTCTAAGGTATAAGTTGTGCTCATTACTTTTATGTAGAAATTAATGAGGAACATTTGCGTGAAAAAATTTAACCCACTAGCATTTCGCTCTGTGGGCCTGTCTGTACCTTTCTTGAAACTAAACGGCTTAAAGATAATTTTTTTCAAGTACTTTAGTGGTTCTTGTAATAAATTAATTAGGGGACCATAGCACATAAAAAATATAGTGATACTTTTGGCCATTTTTCTTGTTGCATAGTGTAATTAATAAAATAGCTACATTAAATTAAGTTTGTTTCAAGTTTAAATAACTTTGATTCAACTTAATTCTTCGTGTTGTTTCAATCTCAAATTCATATTGTTTCAATTTGAAATAATTTTGATTCAACATCACTCTTCGTGTTATTTCAGTATCAAATTCATTTTGATTTAACTGTACTAGAATATTAAATCCACATGAAATATAGTTATTTTTTCAAATGGAAAAATGTTCTTTGATGGTTATTGAAAAATCATGTTGAGTTAACATGAAATACACCCAGAGAAAAAATTAATAAAAACCATATTCATTCAATAAGAAACATTAACGAAAGTCTAGTCATGTCGAACATTTTTATTTCAATATTGAACCATATGTATTCAAAGTCGAAAATGATTGATTTACAGTATTGTAATAAAGTTTTTCTATGGAATTGAAAATTATTGAATTAATATAACGAGTTTTTATTTTTAAATTGCCGTTTTTCCCTTAGTGTACATATAAAGCAAAATCAGTACCGAAAAATGTTAAAGTAGCCTAGATTTCAACGATTTTATTATGAAATTTTTCTGTGTGAACTAATAACAATTTTAAGAAAAAGAAGTTTTAGTCCAGTTTGTTATCTATCGCCCATCAGCCTGCTGTCGTATAGCAAAAACTATTTCTTTCGTAACAAAAATATATATGTAGTTTTTAGAATATTTACTACGTTATATGTACAGACAGACAGGCATACATAAGCTCAAATACATAGTAAGTAGTCTACAAACTTTGGCAGACAATTTTGTAACATGCAAACGAACAAATAGAGACCGACTCTAATCGTAATAAATAAATAAAAAAAACACTCCTGTAATAAAAAGGCAAGACCCAAAAGTCAGGGATTTAATATTCACAGCAATAAGTGTTGGAATTAAATATTTATGTGCCACATAAAATATTATACACTCTGTTACTAAAGTACATACATTTAATTATAATTATTTATTTATATGTACAATATTATATCCTTTAGCTGCTATAAGTAGGACACTGTAATAATTTTTCAATTAAATTGAAATCGTTCGCTTACATATTAAAATTGAAGAGCTCCAAAAATAAGAAAAAGTATAAAATTTCAAAGCACCTATACAATTTTTATGATTTTTAAGGAAAATTTCATAACAAACAAATTTGCTTTTGGCACTATCACTAACGATATTTATGGAATAAATAGACACTTAAGCGGCCCACCTACTTGCAATATAATTGCGCAATTTTTCGTATTGTACAATAATATCGAAGGTGTCACAATATATTGGCTAAAATCAAAAGCCTTTTGATTTTTATTGTACAATCAAGAAAATTGTGTAATGTGGTGGCAACATTATTCCTTGTTATGTTTACTTTTTCACTGTCGGGAAAATTGGACAATATTTTTTATTCTTTGCAAATATTGTGCCATTTTATGCATAGTATAGGTCAAAACGGCAATAATATGTACAATAAGATATGCAATAATATTGCATAATGGATGGGCCGCTTTAGAACACTTGTACAAAAATCTGTTACAGATATTTAAATACATACGTTTAATATTTTATATATCTTTGAATTTTCTTTATTTTATAGTAGTCAAATGCTTTGTTTCGCAAACAATTTTTTTCTTTAACAATTTTCCCTTTTTATTTTTAGTTTATTGATTTGATATAAACAAAAACAACTTAGTTAAACCGCTTGACTGCATGCATGAGCGTACTTTACTCAACAACCGTTAGTCAACTGCTTTTCTTAAAATTATCAAACATAATTTTGACCCATATCCTGCATGAAAACAATAACAATAAAAACCGCTACTACTGCTCTGTGTGAGAACAAGACATGTGAGAGAGAGAGAGAGAGAGAGAGAGAGAGAGAAAGCGAAGGATGAAAACGTACATTATTTTGCTTTTTCCAAAGCGAAGAGAGCAAATCTAACAAGAAAGGCAGCCAGAAATTGGTTAATTTCCCTGACTGAGATTAAAATAATTATTTGGGGATATTTTGTTCAAGCTTAAGCCACAGAAATTACAAAAATCCAATGAAAATTATCGATTTTTTTAAAACTATTTCTATAACAAAGATTTTTATTGAGAATTTCTTTCATAACAACGCACAGTATTTCCAATTGGAAAAATTTTAATAAATCTGTATCTTTAGAACTTGCGATCCGATTAAAAATCAATATATCTAAAAAGCATAGAAGAGGACCTAAGTTGTAAGAATGTTACATTGAGATTACCCTGTTGAAACAAACGTTGGGCTACAGGCTGTCAAAGCTGACTACTTCGAGCATGGAAAACCTTCTCGTCCTCAGAACTTTTGCAATTATTATCCGATTTTAGTGAATCTAAACTTGGTGTAAAGTTTATAAATAGATAAAGGAAAAACAGTTTACTCCATTAAGATATCTTTAATATTTATTATTTTGTCAATATCTCCAATAATAGCATGGCCAAAATTTTCAAGAAATTATTTTATGATTTTGAACACAATCGTTAATAACATGTAGAATACATTTTTAGGTTATTTCAATTTAGTCATGAACAGGGCTCGGACTTTCATGCAAATGCATGTTTTTAGTGTTGATAGATAAAGAGGACACCAATGGTGTCTATTCCGGAAAACGCGTCGAAGTAGTGAAAAATTACATGTTAGCAAAAACAAAATTTTACAAATTGTTTTTGTTTTCTATACATTTCTAAAATCAAATCAACGTGAGAATTTTAACGCGTATCTCTCTCTCTTTTAAAACCGGTAAATTTTGTATGATAAACAAAAACAAATTTTTGAAATTTATGCAGTTTTGTTTTTGTTTGCCATGTATTTTTCACTTGGTCGACGCGTTTTCCCGAATAGACACCATTGACTAATTATCTATGCGAATCATCATATTTTAAGTAGTTTGGCATCGATTCGTAGTTGCATGTTTTTGCATATTTAGGTGGTAACTGCATACTTTTGCATATTTCGGCAATAAGTGCATATTTTTGGAGCCATAAAAATTTTTTAATGCATATTTCTCAATTTTTGAAAATAAAAATAAAAAATATTGATAGGCTGATGATGGATGGCAACTGAGCCTCAGTTGGGTTGCCAGTTGGTGAAAATGATACAGTTGATGGCAACTGGCAACTGAGAGCTGTCAATTTCAGTCGCTATGTAGTGCCTTTCTGTCAATCATTAATTTTCAGTTGCCGACTGGCAACGCTACTAAAGTTCGGTTGCATTAAATAATATACCAAATTATGTTTATTTTACTAATATGATTATTTCGAACGTATTTGCTTTGTGAATTCAAATTGATTATTACACTCACAATATTATGACAGTAACGGAATGTATTTTGTTCAAGAATTAGTCCGTGCAATCATTTTTAAAAGAGCAAACATTTAAAATTCTAAGCAATCTTATTTTTAACTGATTCTAACATTCAATAAAAAAACTAAATACACATTATACGGATTTTCTGTTGCTTTCAACATAGTCCCGTTGCTTATGTTATAAGTACAAAAAAAGTACATGCATAGAAATAACACACACACATACAAATACTCAAAATATTCTGTACGTAAAATTAAAGGAAAATGCAATTGAAATTATAGAAATACACATTTAAAATCAGTGGTGTAGTGGTTAGTATATTAGACTATTAAACGAGAGGTCAAATGTTCAATGTCAGCCAAGACATTGCGTGTGTTTTTTTTAATTTATAATGTTTAATGCATAAAATTGAGTAAGTTTATGTTATCTTCGTGCAGCTAACTTACATACTATGCTTTGGCCAGATGGTTGATACGTTGGATTCGAAAGCTTTGTTCGATCCCAGTAGAAGTTAACATAACAAACAGTGAGTAAAAATATAAATTTAATAAAATAATAATTAAAAATACGAAATAATAAGCTTCTTAATATTTAAAAATAAAGCAAAAATCAATTATTTATACGGAACTTGGGGTTGATTATATAACAGTGAAAATAGCAGAAACAAGGAAACCTCTTTTATTTTTACGGAAGCTGGTGTTAGTTCTTTTGACAGTTAAATTAATTCAAACAAATAAGAAATCATTAATTTTTAAGGTTTTAAATCTGTTAACTTTTTAACATTTAAAATTTAATAAATTTTTTGTTAAATTTAAATGAAAAATAAGTAGACTGGTTTTTAATTGAGTTTTAATTTATTTTATATTGCAATTCAAGTTAATTTTAAGTACGGAATATTTTGAGTGTAGGCTAAGGCTCGTAACGTTATATTCAGAAAGAATTGGGCTTGATTAATATTCCAAGGAACAAGGGAAAAATTAACATCAACTTAATTTTTTAACGTACACAGCAGAGCACCAGCGCCACTTTTGGAAGCCGCTACACTTCCATCTTCAGTGCTCACGTGTATTTTGCTTATCACCACTTGTCAGGTGGCTCTGTTGAACGTGATTTTAATTCTTATATATATACAACTTTTTCGTGAAAATTGAATACGAGAATTAAATAACTCTATTTTACGTATCTCCTCTAATAATAATGAAAAATTAAAAAAATATGCATATTTTTGCGCATATTTTTCAGTGTTAGATGCATTTGTAAGCGCTTAAAAACAATTTTTAGTTGCATGAAAGTCCGAGCCCTGGTCACGAAAAAGAATCAAATTGAAAACTTTGAAATGAGAGTGAAAAATAGCTAAATTTTGTCAAAAATAGAGCTTAATTGTTGGACGTTTTTCTTAAAAATTATATTATTCATACGTATGACAATTTTCCCTAAAATATTGGATATCCGGATTTTCTGCAAGAAACTTTTATTGCGGAAGCAAAGTCGAGGCCAAAAACCAAAATTTTAAAATTCGAAGCCAAAAATCTTTGAAAACTGTGTTTTCTTTATTTATTTATAAACTTTACACCAATTAAATTAAATTCATTAAAATCGGGTAACATTTGAAAAAGTTATGGGGACGACACGATTTTTTTATGCCCGAGGTTGTTAACTTTGACACCTTGTAGCTCACTGTATGTTTCAACAGGGTAGTTAAAAATTCAATATTCTATAAGCTTAGGTCCGTATGATTTTTACATACATCGTTTTGTAATTGGATCACAAGTTGAAAAGATACAGATTTATTACCTTTTTTTGCCAATTGGAGCCACTGTTCTTTCAATGGCTCTTTACTGTAATGTGTCATTCGTTGATTTTGAGAGAGAACTAAATAAAGTCTCTGGCAACGTTTTGCTAACATTAACATTTTATTCTCTTCTTTCTTACAATATTTTTGGCGCACTTTTATATACAATAGATTTTTATAATGTTTATGGTAGCCAGAGTTCCAAGTTTTGGGAATTTGTCCCCAAAGAGGGGATTTGTTTTAGGGAATGGGGATACAAGTTTCTTAAAAGTCCCCTGGGGATTTTTTGGGGAAAATAAATTTATTCGCTGGAGATTTTTGGGTATTTCAAATCTATTTCTGCACAAAAATAATAAAAGTCAATCAGTCAAACATAAAAATAACTTCGAATCGCTTTATACAAAAAAAAACTTTAAAAATAGTTCAGTTTTCTTCTCAAACGCTAAAACTTTTTAATACAAACAAAGCAAATTGCATTAACTGATTATTCAGAAGAATTTGATTATGAAATTTTTAAATGATAAACATTGATACATATACAATTGTTTTATTCATGTGTGTTTTTACGTTACTCTTTTTATATATGGATGTGTCTGAAGTTAAAAGGCCTAGCTCCACTTTTCGAAAATTTCTCAATTTTGTCATATCAGTATCTAATTAGTTGTGAGCTCTTTGAAAATTATTTTGTTCTTCTATTATTTAAATATTTTCCATTAAAAAATATGAAAAATCGGTATAGGTTTTGATTCTTATTTGAGCTTTTTCACATGTTTTTTGAAATTTGTTAAAATTAGCCAACCCAGTCTTTCGCAGAAATCCCCTACCCACTCATTTTGTCTGTTAAATATCATAAAAATGTATGGTAACAATAAAAATTAACAAAAATAATTATAATAAAATTTTCAAACATCACTAATTTCTGCTAGTCTGACTAATTTACTCTACTTTTTATTTTGTGGAGTTAGGCCTTTTAGCTTCTGACACATCCATATACATAAAGGTGTGGATCCAGCTTGAGCTTTTAGGGGGAACTTCCAACTGAAACATACTATTTTGCAAAACTTCTTTTTGAAACTCTATAGAAATTGGGTGTGTTTTACTTATTTGGGCGGGGGTAATATACCGTTCCCCCAAACAGTACAACATTTATAACACCCCCTCTTTATTGGTCGGGGGTTAATAAATCGTTTTAATTACTGTGGAGATTTTTGGGAATGAGAAAATAGCTATTTTGGGGATTTTTGGGAATGAAATATCGAAAAGTGGGGATAAGATATAAAAGAAGACTGGGAGCCCTTATGGTAACAAGGAAAGCTTTTAGAGAAAAGCAAAACAAAAATAGCAGCTGTTTGTAATTGTTTTTCATTTATTGCTCTTACAACAAAATAAAAACATGAAAATGATGTCAGACGTCGTAAAAATTGTAAATCTGTAACAGTCTTTCATTGGGCGAGTGTGTGTAAGGAAAGCTTTACTGTTAACAATTAAAATTCAAAAAGTTTTACATGTTAAAGTTTGAAATTTACAAGATTTGTAACATGAAAATGTTTCGTTTCTTTAGATTTGCTGTTGCATTTATTTATAAAGCCTTTCTACAAAAAAAGCTTTCTACAAAAAAGCTTTGGTTCTTAAAATTTTTTTTGATAGAAGTTTAGAGCTTTTGAACGCTTTTTCTGATTATGGCAATAAAAAAATCGTTTTAGACTCTTTCGATACAACTATCCGATTAGAAATGCCTGATTTATGTTCTAAATATTTTAATTCCGCCCCACTGTGCAGTGTATATGTTCGCGATTTCAGCAAAAATCTGTCGATTTCCCTTTAGTATGAATAAAATTAATCAGCCTTATTCTATTTGGCGTCGTCAACATATGACAACGCCGTTTTTAATCGTTTGTTGTAAATCCGTATTCTCGACGATTGTATTGTCATTTATCGATGAGTGGCAACATATGTTCAGTATTCTGTAAGAAAAATTGACGCTGATGTTGCCTTCAATTTTGCCGTCGGTGTTTTTGGTATTTTGTTTTGTTGTGTACAAACAGTAATTAAAAGAAAACACATTTAAATAGTAAAATAAAAATTAGTAAAAATTAATATGTGTTAATAAACGTGCAAAATTAACTTAAAAATACATGATTTCTGTCTGAAGAGTCATATTTCCACTGTTAATTATTTTTATTTTCTTTGTCACTGGAACTCGAAACGAAAAGAAAAAAAATTATTTTACTGCCAGGCCCACTATGTTGACACGTTTCTTTCTTTCGTACAATTGCATTTGAAACAAAAACAAAATATTAGAATTTGTTTTTGTTTTAAATGTAATTGTGCAAAAGAAAGAATCATGTCGACATAGTGGGCCTGGCAGTTAATGTATGCAAAAAGTTTTTATTTATTCAAAAACACTTTTACCGAAAATAGTGAACAATATGAATCAGCTGGCTCATATATTAGATATGTGTGTTGTATTTAATGACTATTATCGATAAACAGTCAACGTCGTCATAAGACTGTTAGGGAATACAAAATTATTATTGATGTTTTGTTAAAATGATATTGACTCAAAATTGAGGACGATGTTGCCGACGCCAAATAGAATAAGGGTGAATATTTATCCATCGATTTGCATGAAATAAAAGTTATTTTATTTTCAGTATACATTGCTTTATGATTAGTTAGTAAAAATGGTAGGTTGTTGCCATTTTTGATATTTTATATATATAAAAAAAATTAATATTTGCCAATTTTGCCTAAAAAAATATATTTTTCAATTAAGTATGAGTTTTAGTCGAACTGTATGGGATTATATCTAAAAAATTTCATTATTTTGGGTTGAGTTCGGGCTTAATTTAATTTTTCAATTAAATTATATTTTTTATTTAGAGATAAAGAAAATTTTGACTGCGCGGAGGGTTGAACTGGCATGTTGCGATAGCTCCCGCTAATCTCTTCAGAGTTCTCTACCGCTTAGACCACTCGATCAAAGTCGGTGGTTTGCAGTCAAAAGTTGAATATCATCTACCTTTAATCAATTCATACTGTCACTCTTAGAGCTGTATTTCATTTGATAGTTATTGATATTCACTTTTTTCTTTGTGTCTTGTGTTGAGCTTCTTGTTATTTCTCTACTCTAGTATGAATTATCATTGATAATTACAAGTACTAGTGTGTGTGTGTGTGTGAATGATTGTTTGTTCAGTTTATTATGAACATGTACATACATCCTTTTGCTAAATGCCTTTAGAGTTTAACAATTAAGTTATGAGTTTTAGTTCAACCCTCCGTGCAGTCAAAATTTTCTCTCTCACATTTATCTCTAAATAAAAAATATTATTTAATTGAAAAATTAAATTAAAACCGAACTCAAGCCAAAATAATTAGATTTCTTTGGATACCATCCCATACAGTTCGACTAAAACCAGTGCTATTAACCGGGAGGTCGCAGGTTCGATTCAAGACCCTGGGTGTTTCTGCAGAAAAGCCAAATAACGTTTCAGCAGTATGTGTGCTTGTTTGTATTTAAAGCAAATTACTTCAATTTTTAGACAACAAAAGCACACTCATTCATGGACTATAAACCAGATGGTATAATTAATTTTAATACATATTGCTACTTTATTGCAACGTAGTCATATCTTAAAAAACCAAAATTTTTAAGTTACTTAAGAAAAAATCATCCCTAACACCGTCCATATACTTGCTAACAATTTTAAAACTTTAACCGTGATTTGCCAAGTTAAAATTTTTTTGAGATGTGACTACGTTGCAATAAAGGAGCCATATCTCTTTAGTTACAATAACTATTTGTTCATGTTTAAAAGCTATCAACAATCTTTAGATCTGTTAAAAAGTTGAAATAATTTTAAACTCAAATGAATTGCAAATAATTACTTGAATACTTTAATTGCCTGCTTACACACACAGGAAACAAACACAGGATAAACAAGTGCTCAAATAGACAAGCACAAATATTCTTGCATTAAGTAATGTCCAAAGTAATTGGACAACAACGCAAGTTTTTGAACATTTATATTTGTATCATCAAAACCTTTATTAATAATTTACTTGAACTTGAGTTAACTTTAAAATTTATACAGATTAGCAACATTGAATTAATTGTAGTTACAGCGACAAAACTACAATTAAATGCTGTTAAATCGAATCGGGTAGAAAACCCGAAGTATGTAATAATTTTTATATAAATCGTTTGATCACTTACCTTTTAACACGCAAGGAAGAATAACATATTCTACTTAACCTTTAATATATTATAAGAATTTCCTATAAAGTTTATCGCCATTTAATACATTCATACTCATGTATTATATCTCAACATAATTGAAATACTTACCCGTTATTGAAGTGAATAAACATTAACAAACAGATTTCTACCTACATACATTTAATTATTTGGTGAACCCAGTGGAACGAAGAGACGTGCATCTAGCCTTCCCTTTCCCCTCTTACAAACAAAAGGAGATTTGTTACGACTTCTTAAACCAAGAAGTACAAGTAAGAAATTTGGTTATACTTAACTGCAATTATAACTTAATGCACATGAACACATACACTCAAGCAATTATCCTTATCCTGCTTAAAATCAAATGCTTTTCTACTTATTACATGCAAATATTTTATTGCAGATAAATATAGAGAATTGACCTTCTTAATGTACATGAAAGTATTCAAAGACACATAAACTAACTCTTGTTAACACAAAACTCAAATATTAATGTATTGAGCATTTAAGGACAGGAAACGTCGGTCCAAGTGGTGGACTATAGGGAGCAATGGTTTGCTAACAGCTTTTGTTGTTGCGAGCCACAAACAGGCATTTTAGGCAAACATGTTCTTGGCATATACATACATTACATATAATATTTTCGAAGTCGACAATAATTCGTATGGCTTTACTTTTCCAGAATAGCTTGTGTGTAGGATGATTTTGGGCCTCTTTCCGATCATCTTTGTTCAACAGTAATTTATAACTCAATCGAAGTGCTCGTAGCCTAAAAGTTTTCCGAAATCCTTCAGACCTATAACTATACTTTCTTTTAAGTCTCTAAGAAATATAAATTGGTAGCTTATGCCGTCCACTGTCTTTGCGTAATACGAAATGAGGGTATATGAGTAATTCCATTTAGCTGGGTGTGACCATTTTACACACATTTTTTGTTATAAATCAAGAATATAAAATTTTTTATTTAAAAAAACGTTGTGGCTCGCAAGGACATTAAGTTTAAAGTCGTTGAATAACGGATAGACACTGATAGAACACGATTTCTGCTCAGAATAATCGTCAGAAAGCTGCTACGGGCGTGACCTTATAAATCATAGTTTTAAAGAATTATGACTTTCAGTATAAATTCTGTAAAATTTTGACTAAGTGCTTTTAATTGTATTGTATTGACAAAGTGTTTGTAATTGTATTGTGTATTTGCTGTTTGACAAAAAATTATTTTTCTTATAAAAAAACTATTTTTAAAATGAGACGGGTGCGACAGACGGGTGTGACCTAGTACGATAATTTAAAAAATTTGAAGAAATAAAACTTTTTATTGATTTAATTAATGTAAATAATATAAAGATAGACTCATAAGAAAATAATAAGACATTAACTTATATGCAGAATACTCTAGTTGAATATTTTTTTAAATTCAATAAAATGCAAAAATATATATTCTTTTCAGAGATAACGGTTTTTATTAATAATGAGAAAAGGAATAAAAGAAAATCTGAAATAAATATTAAACATACAAAGTGGGAGAGCAAAATGTTTCTTGCATGATCATTCAAAAGTGTCTCAAATTGATTAAAAATGATTAAATAGTGTATTTTTTTTATTTTGTCTGCAATTGTCATTCTCTAAAAAACATCAATTGAGAGATTTTTTATTAAAAATGAGAAATCAATTTTTTCTTTGCATAGGGCCGTTTTACGTGGAATCACTCATATGTACATAGGTGATTCTCATTCTAAGCGTACAGTTTGTGTTTTTTTTGTTGTTTACCAATGTAACTAAATGAAATATGAGAAGGTAGTATTCATAATATATTTTTCCCCGCATTCAATGGATCCTGAAATAAAATTAAATTTTTCGATTTTTTAACATTTTTGTGTATTGAGCGTTACATTTGGTTTGGCGTTTGTTGAAAGCACACATTTATACATTAGCGAAAAGACGGCTAACTCTTCTTTCAAATAAGACTAATTTCACTAAAATCGACCTACAATGTCAATAGTTATGCAAATTTCAAATAAATATTCGTAGCAAAATAAATTCTTCGAAAATACGATAGCAACCCACAGTGCATTAGAAGCAAAATTTTGTCAAAGAAAATTCGAAATTTGTAAACAGATAATGTTCTTTATATCGTTTTTATCCTTCAGCTGCTGTTAACTTTTTTGTAACGTCCAAAAATTTATATATATATATTATAATAAAAAATTTTTTACGTAACGCTCAAGACATTTTTATACGAATTCAAAAATTTTTTTCACAACACTCACTATATTTAGAATTTAAAGCAATTTAGAGGTATAATCTTCGATGTATTTTAACATAAACTTCTTAGTTATTCACAAAAAATTTCAATTATATTAAAAAAAATATGGATAACACTCAATATATTTTTTTTGTATACAAACCATGATTGGTTGATGAAACGTTTTGCAATATAATACTATTTAACAGGGTTCACAAAACTTTTAAGTATTTCTGTTGGTATGGGTTCAGCCTTAAGCTACAAAGTTTTTTGTTCCCATGCAGTTTATACATAATATTTTTGGTTTTTAATACATATCGTCTTTTGAGGTCATCGTAGAGGTCTAAATTTTTGTGGATTGATAGATATGGGCATTAAGTGTTGATTCCTGCATATAAGTAAATTTTTATAGTTTTGCCACTTGTACTCTTTTGCTTTTCACCCCCTCAATTGTAAGTTTTTGCAGCTTAAGGTAAAAATAGAAATTTCCCTAAATTTTCTAACTTTTATTCATAATCTCTTAAGCTGATTAATTAATTCGTTTTCAGATTTTGTCTTAAATAAATGCAGTAACCTTTAAAAGCAGCTAAATTTTATAATAAGTAGATATTGAAGACAGTTTCTTTACAAAAATACCTTAGAAAAAGTACATTTTAAAAAGTACATGTAAAAAATTACCTTTTAAGAAAAATGCCATTTAAAAAGTACCAGCGTATTCATAAAGATCTAGCTGTTCCATTTGTAAAGACTGTGTTTTCAAAACATGTGACCATCATATATAAATAAATTCAGTAAAGTGCGACTTTGGCTCGCACATGAAGGGTTCCGTACAAATACACATACATATGTATATATTTTTCGTTAAATTTTATTTTTTTATATTTTTTACGCCTTTTTTTTGTTGATTTAGCGATGTCTTTTTTGTTTTGGCGCTTTTTTCATTGTTGTAATTTTTTCGTTATATTTTTTTGCGATTTTTAATTTTTTGCAATTTTTTTGTTTTTTTGCTGATTTTTTTGGTTTTGGCGATTTTTTGGTTTTGGCGTTTTTTTTTGTTTTAACGTATTTTTCGCTTTTTGACGATATTTTTAGTTTTATCGATTTATTTTAGTTTTGGCGCTTTTTTCAGTTTTGGCACTTTTTTCGGTTCTTGGGATTTTTCTCGGTTTTCGGTGATTTTTTTAGTTTTAGTGACTTTTTTCGGTTTTGACACTTTTCCCGTTTTAGTGATTTTTTCGGTTTTTGGCGATTTTGTTTTTAGTTTTGACGCTGTTTTTGTTTTGGCGCTTTTTTTCGTTTTTGTGATTTGTACTCATTTTTGGCCATTTTTTTTAATTTTTTGACGATATACTTAGTTTTAGCGTGTTTTTTAGGTTTTAGTGCTTTTATTTCATTTTGATTCACTTTTTCGGTTTCTTGCGTTTTTTTTGTTTTTGTCGATCATATTAGTTTTGGTGATTTTTTGCGACTTAGCGTTTTTTTAATTTTGATGGTTTTTTCCTTTAAGCACCAAAAAATATCAAAACGATTTTTCGTTTTGACATTTTTTTAATTTTCGAGTTCTTTTGTTTTAGCGATTTTTAAAATTTCAAAAGTTTGCCTCGTACGGTTTCCAAGATACAGCAAACTGTCTATAATACACAATCAAAATTACATTAACTGATAGAACACCCTTTAATTTTTATTGTTTTAAATATCAGTGTTAATTGCTGTTGTCGATTCTACAGACTACACCAATTAACACTAACTTTGAACATTTAAAGAGTCTATATATAAGTGTCTGTATATTATATTAGTATTTCAACATTTTTCGCTGCTCGCTTTAGAACACCCTTTAATTTTTAACTGGCATATATTTGTTGTTGTAGCGGCCGAAGTTTTACATGTTCTGTTGAAATTTCAGCTCCGTAGCTCTTATGGTTCGCCTGTGACAGACAGACAGACAGACAGAAAGACGGACAGCGTAGCGAAAACAATAGGGGTCCTTTACACTTTTGGTGTACGGAACCCTAAAAAGCTCAAATCGCATTCAAATCCCCTAGCCCGCAACATCATTAATTTTAGAGGGCACTCTTGGCTGAGAAGGAGAGACACTCTTGCTCTCAGCCGAACACGAGAGACGTAAGACATCTAAAGAAGCAACAGCTGATTCCATATATTTTGCCTACCAGTGGCTGGACTAATTATCAACAATTTTATCTTTAAGATTTGAATACTTATTGTTACTTCAATTTATAATTAAAGATTCAATAAATAAATTTAAAAGTTAAAAAAAAGTACTTGCCAAAAAGTGTCTTTAAAAAATTATTTTTTCGAAAAATTACCTTTGGAAAATATATACATTCTAAAAAAGTATCGTTGGGATGTAGATTTTCTTGATAGATACTTTTTTTATCTATTAAAAAAAACCTTCCAAAAAAGTACCTTTCATACTTTCAAGCAGCTCTCTAATAAGGTTCCAAAAAAATAAAACAGTGTCAATTGTGAATTAAAATTTGTCGCATTTGCTAACCAACTTCGTAATCTAACTTTGGTCTTTGTTAATCAACTTTAAACACAAAGTTCATGAAAACATCATGTACTCATTTTTATGCATATGAATACCAACCGATTCATTGTTACCCAACTATTGGTATGAGTGTTTATTTGGTATTTAATGTGTTTGTTGTAAAGGAACATATTTTGTGGCAAATTATATGCAGCACAATATTAAGCGATTTTAACAGTTAGTGAGTGAAGAACAAAATTTAAATTAGACGACACTTGAATAATAAAAACTAAACAGATGCCTAAAAATAAGAGATTTTAGGAAAACGTATAAAACCTACACACGATTTACTAATGAAACAGCAAAAAAGGACAAAATTTAGCCAACGAACCCGTGCTACAGTTTCCCACAAATACTAGCTGATTGTAAGAAAAGTCTTCAGTATTTAATGTCTTAATAAGTTCCATTTTTACAACTTGATGAAAATTTATTTATAAGTTTTTCAGTTAAAAATTTACTTTCATGGCGCTGTTGTTGTCCCTTTTTTTTGTAGATTTTTTAAGGACAAGGACTAAAAGCAGCGATATAGTAGTAAAGACGATGGCAACATCAACATCAGTGTAGTTAGTTGGTATTTATGTGGCAAATTAGCCCAAAAGCCAACAGCATCCATCATCAGTGGTGACACGCACAGGCAGTTGGCCAGGCAATTACAAATTTCAAGCACGCACTAAAGCAAACTCGCAAAATAAATGCAAGTGTGTGTGTGTATGTTGTTCTACTAATAATGTTTAAGGATCTGCAAACATACTAAATGCACATGAACCCATACTTACATAAATTAACAGCCAACAACAATACTAACAGATAACTGATGTTTTGTTGGAATACAAAAACCATTATTTGGGCAAAAGAAAAGGAAGGAATTGTACATGAAGCATGTAACACGGTAACAATTTGTGCAGACGAAAGTACGGTACATTTGTATGAATGTAAGTATGTATGTGGGTTAAAAAGGTAACAAAAAGTACCTTTTTTTAAAATAAAGAGCACCTTGTTGATAAAAAGGACTTTTTTAATAATAAGCTAATTTTTCATGAAAAGTTTTTTAATAAAAAGCTAATTTTTAATGAAAATTTTTTTTTAACATTAAAAGTACGTTTTGAATAAAAATACCTTTTTAATAAAAAGTACCTTTTTAATAAAAAGTACCTTTTTAATAAAAAGTACCTTTTTAATAAAAAGTACCTTTTTAATAAAAAGTACCTTTTTAATAAAAAGTACCTTTTTAATAAAAAGTACCTTTTTAATAAAAAGTACCTTTTTAATAAAAAGTACCTTTTTAATAAAAAGTACCTTTTTAATAAAAAGTACCTTTTTAATAAAAAGTACCTTTTTAATAAAAAGTACATTTTTAATAAAAAATACCTTTTTAATATAAAGTATCTTTTTAATAAAAAGTACCTTTTTAATAAAAAGTACGTTTTTAATAAAAAGTACCTTTTTAATAAAAAGTACCTTTTTAATAAAAAGTACTTTTTTAATAAATAGTACCTTTTTAATAAAAAGTACCTTTTTAATAAAAAGTACCTTTTTAATAAAAAGTACCTTTTCAATAAAAAGTACCTTTTCAATAAAAAGGACCTTTTTATTAAAAAGTACCTTTTTAATAAAAAGTACCTTTTTAATAAAAAGTACCTTTTTAATAAAAAGTACCTTTTTAATAAAAAGTACCTTTTTAATAAAAAGTACCTTTTTAATAAAAAGTACCTTTTTAATAAAAAGTACCTTTTTAATAAAAAGTACCTTTTTAATAAAAAGTACCTTTTTAATAAAAAAATACCTTTTTAATAAAAAGTACCGTTTTAATAAAAAGTACCTTTTTACTAAAAAGTATCTTTTTAATAAAAAGTACCTTTTTAATAAAAAGTACCTTTTTAATCAAAAGTACCTTTTTAATAAAAAGTACCTTTTTATTAAAAAGTAAATTTTTATTTCAAAGTAAATTTTTTTAATAATAAATAGTAAATTCTTTCCAAAAGTAGAAAATTACACTATGCAACAAAATGAAGCTTTTGTCCTGACCTTTGATCATCACTATATTTTTTTGATGCGTTATCGTCCCTTAATACAAAAACAGTCGAAATTTAGAATTCTATGGATACACTTTTTTTAATTTTTTTTTCAAAATTTTTTTTTCTAAATTTTTTTTTCTAAAAATTAGATAACCCATTTCGTAATTATGATGCAATTGGTGTAGCAGCCTTTTGAAACTACAGCAATTGCATCATAACTACGAATTGGGTTATCCAATTTCCTTAAAAAAGCACTAAAAAACCTTTAAGCCGTTCTAACATTATTTTTTTTATAATAAATGGTTTCGGAATTATTCAGACTGCAAAATAATGAAAAAACATTTTTTTATGCAAAATTGGAAAATTTTTCTTATTAAAAAATTTATAAAAAATCGAAAAGGGCAAAACTTAACATTTTAATTAAGCGATCATAAAGTCACATATAGAATAAACAAAATAAGCTCTATTTCATGAATATTGATCGATAACTATTGATATTATTCATAATAAATTGAAGTCACGTAATTTTTGCAAAATTTGCGAATATTTGCACTGTACAGCAACATAAATTTTTTGTTAAATAACATAGTTTTTACAGCTGATTCTGGTAGAAGTTGGCAAAAAACTACATAGGTGTATCGGCATTTTTAAAGTTTACATCTTGAATTTATTTTAGGGGCAGTTAAATCCCCTCCTTTTTTTGTAATTAGTTATACTGATTCGGCATAAAATATCTTGTAGGGATTACGTCTAAGGTGTAGGAGGTGTTCAGTAAAACACCACGAGGAACATTTTTGTGGAACAATTAACCCCTGTGTTACGCCTCTGAAGGGGAGTATTTTGCCCTTTATTTCTTTAAGGGCCAAGAAGGCCTATACTTCGAATAGCTAGAGGGTTAAAGTATTTGACAAAAATGTAAACCGTGTTATTTTAGATAGAAATGCTTAACACATCTTATACCATCTTATATAAAAGTAAGGCCTACAAGATATACTACGCCGAATCAGTATAACTACACAGAAAAAATGATCACCCAAAAGTTTTCAAACAAACGTTTGTCTAAAAATTCATTTAATTTTCAGTAAATTTTCTGTCCATAATCAATGAATTGTTTGTTTGACTTTTATTTAGGACGCAAACACCAAAAAAACAAGAAAAACTGTGTCGTAAAAAAACAACCCCAATGACTACATACACACATATAACAAGAACAACAATGATAGCAAAAGGAATACGATTGTACCAAGTTTGTTTACTGAAGATTTTTGAGTCAATCAATTCGTTAATGTCGTTGCCTGAATTCTCATTCATTTTTTTAGAGTCTTTAGATACACATTCATTCAGACTTGAAAGTGAAATATCATAAATTCTTAATGGATGATGATGATGACCCAGACAAAAATTTTGTTTGATATATTACAAAAAATCCAGTCAATATTTTTGTTTGATTAAGTAAACTATTTTGTTTAATATTTTTTAGTATTTTTAGACTTATATGTTCAGACAAAAATATTGTTTGATATTTTTTCAGAAAATCCAGTAAATTCTTTTTCTTTGATTTAGTAACTTGTTTTGTTTACAATTTGTAAATATTTTTAGACACATTTTTTTATAGATTTAAACAATTTGTTCACTGGAAAAAACACGATTTTTTTCGATTAAGTTGTTGAGATATTTTTTTTCTATATTTACAAATTTGTTTGTAGGTCCGTTCCTAGACAAAATATTTATATTTCATTGAATCCCTTTACAGAAAATGAAATTTAGTTTTTTTCTGTGTATGTGCAAAAGGGGGGAAAATTTAACTCCTCCTAAAATAAATCCCAGATGTAAACTTTTAAAACGCCGATACACGTATGTATTTTTTTGTGACTTCTACCACAATCAGTTATAAAAAACTTTTTATTTAAAAAAAAATTAATTTTGTTGTGCAGCGTAATTATTCCCAATTTTTGCAAAAATCAGGTGATTTCACTTTATTATGAATAAAATCAATAGTTTTCCATCAATTTTCATGAAATAAAGCTCATTTTATTTGTAATATAAGTGGCTTTGGGATTTGTTAATAAAAATTTTAAGTTTTTTCCATATATCGATTTTTCATATGTTTTTAAAAAATTAAACATTTTCAATTTTGCCTAAAAAAGTATAAATTGTTCATGATTGCGGTATACATTAAACCTAAATCATTGAGTATATAAAAAAATAATGTTCAAAGCGTGTAAAGGTAATTTTATACCAAGTTTTTTCGTGTTTTTTGTAAGGCAATCGGATAACCCTTTTCCAAGTTATGATCAAATCTCGATTTTTAGCAAAAATCAGGTTGCCTAGAAATGAGATGGTATTGTACTTATCAAGAACTTTGTCCTTATTTTGATCTCAATACTTTTTACGGCCGAAATATTTGGATAGGAACTTGGCCTTATTTTCACATTAATGTTTTTGTGCGGATTAAAATTGCCTTAATATTTATGGAAATTTATCAAGGTGCTGTAACTTTCTTGATACATTCTCATAGAGTGAGTAAGTCCCCAAAGTATTAATACAAATACGTACACTTTCTTAAACCTACAACGAGAATATGGTAACGAAAATTGCATATTAGTGCAAATGGCATCTGCCAAATTCTCTAAACATTCTTCGAAGACTGCAGCAGGTACAACTGCAACCAGTAGACTGCATCAACTAATCATTACTAATCCTGCTATTTGCTACTAATAATTCTGCTGCTTTAGTTGCAACACAAGATCTGGTGATTTCGGTTTCAAACAATCTTCATTAGGAATTCAGTTTTGCCAAAATTTACTACGAAAACACTCTGCACTTTATAAATAAATAGATTTTCAAAATTTGTTTGTAATGCTTTCGTCATGTCTATAAGTTAAATTGTATTTATGCAAAAGATAACGAGGTGGTGTAAGATGGCCCTGGGATTAAATTTACTTTAATTAATTATTTACAATGACAGACAGATACATTCTGAGAGATGCATGCATACGTACTATTTTGTGTTTATGATTTTCCTGATGTTTGAGCTTTTCAATTTATCTATTCATGTTTTCACTTTTGGCCTTCATTTGAAAGTGCATATGCATTCATACATACACACATGCAGGTAATAATGAAGTACATTTGCAACGAATATACGTGAGTTGCAAAAAATGATTCTGCAGCAACTTGTGTATGTATGTGTTGTGTGTGTGTGTGTTTGCTTTAACTTATTAATATTTAACGATACTTTTAAAGTGAATAAAGTGCATTTATATTGTTTGTTTCTCTAAGGCAAGAGTATTTACGTTCATATGTATGTTTAATATTTATTAAATTTATTTGAGATATTCTCAGAATTTAATTATTTTAAAAACTTTAATTTGTAAGCTAGTTTATATCCTGCATTTTGTTAGTGCTAATGTCAACTCATTACTCATCGGCCCACTTGCTTGGTAGTCAAAGCGATAACCACTACAGCCACAACAGCTTCAAACTTTATTTTAGATATACGCCAAATAAGTACCATCGTAGGTTGAACAGGCTGCCGGTTTCTAACAACCGGCCCACTTGGGTCCTTTGGTCCCTTTGTGATGACCATCGTAAGTAACATGAATTTCATTTTAGTTCCACATGATTTAATTGATGATTTAACATAAAATTTATTGGAAGTTAAAGTTATAGGCATGTTGATTAAAGGAAGAAAGCACCAGATTAAAAAAATCGCTAAAACGCAAAAAATCGCTAAAAAAAACACTAAAAAAGCATCAAAAACCGAAAAAAGTCATCAAAACGAAAAAAGCACTAAAACCTAAAAAATTTGCTAAAACTAAAAATATCGTCAAAAAACGAAAAAAATTTCCAAAAATATGGAAAAAACCAAAACTAAAAAACGCCAAACAAAAAAAAAAGCGCCAAAACGTAAAAAGAAATCGCAAAAACCGAAAAAATTGCCAAAACGAAAAAAAGTGTCAAAACAAAAAAAAAATAGCTAAAATTAAAAAAATCACCAAAAACCGAAAAAACGCTAACACTAAAATAAGTCGCTAAAACTAAATATATCGACAAAAATCGAATAAAAAACGGTAAAAAAAAGCCAAAAACAAAAAAAAAATCACCAAAACTAGAAAAAATTGGCAAAAAAAGAAAAAATAATTGCAAAAAACGAAAAATCGCAAAAACAAAAAAATTATCAAAATAAAAAAAGCGCCAAAACCAAAACCTAGATCGCTAAATCAACAAAAAACTTAAAAAATAAAAAAGCTAAAATTAAACGAAAAAGCAAAACGAAAAAATTGCCAAAATGAAAAAAGGGTAAAACGAAAAGGGATATAATAATGTATGTGTATTCGTACGAAACCCTTCGTGGGCGAGCTAAAGTCGCACTTTACTTAATTTATTCTTAATTGATTTGAGAGGGGTGGCAGAATAGTTCTATTGTGACTTTTAAGATGCTGCACTAGCTCTCAAAGTTTCAGGAGTTTGCTTTTTATAGTTTTCAAGTTAAAATTGTATTGTCGGAATTACATTACCTGATAGAGTACCCTTTAATTTTTGTTTTGTTTAAATAAATTTATTTGTGCAGTTTGTATAGTAATACACAAATTGTGAAAATGTCAAGTGCCTATATTTTATGCTTCATATTATTCATTAAAAGTGAATAAATAACGTTCCTCGCTTTAGGACACCCTTTAATTTTTAATTTTCATGATTTTTTATTATTTGTTGCTGTAGCGGCCACAGCTACACATATTTTGCACCACTTAGGCTTCTCGAGATACAAACCTGTGGAAAAGCGGCTAGACAGGCGGGTAGCGCAGCGAACACAATAGGGTTCTTTTGTCGTCACCCTTTAAATTTTAAATTTAGCAAAACATGTAAAACTGTTAATAAACTGAAAATATCTGATTGTTATTTTTATATTTATATCGCATAAAAATCTTTTTCCTTTTGAAATATTTTTTTGTTTTGCTGTTCCCTAAATGCAATTTTCTAAAGTGCACTTTGAACATGGAAAATTTTGTTCTTTGGAATTTTATTTTTAGTGTGTCGTTTTAATTTTCTGTGTATAAAAAAACAAATTAAGAGAACAATATTAGGGTGGCTTTAACGATTAAAAACAAAATTTAGTAAAATAATATTCAATATATTGTGTTCTTTCAAAAGTTGCAAAACATTTTTAAGTACTAAATATTGCTGTAAAACTCTCTACGAAAATTCTTATTTCTCCTGATATTTTTCAGCGTTTGCTTCAGATTTAATAAGAATCCCCCCCTATTTGATTTCAGCATGCGACATTTGTATATTTCCGACTTTCTGTCAACTTTTCTCTACAAAAATATAAATCAAATGAAATACAACATTTAAATATGTTTTACTTATTGTTAATGTGAAGTGTTTCGCTTGGTGTTACCAAATAGGTTAGTTTTTCTCCTCTAGATATTTTAAATACAAGAAAAAATTAAAAAAACATTCAAACAGTCCCCCACCACTCATTAATGTTTTCTGTTAATAAAAACTAAAATATTTAGTGGAGTCATCAGCGCCTACAGATTTGCACCAACAACAATAGCAACAGCGCCGACTAAAAAAAGTCTAATAAAAAATGTTTTAAAATATGAAATTTATTTTATCTCTGTAGAAAAATATTATGAATCATAAGAAAACATAATCGGCAGAAAAAAGTTGGACAAAAAGTTGGTTTTGAGAAACTTTAATGAAATTTTTGTGATGGAAGTGAAAAATGGAAAATTTTTAAATCTTCTGGTTTTCTCATAGAAGAACATTTCATTATTGAATGATGCTCAAAGAAAATATCAATCATAAAATGTTTTCAATAAAAAAATTGGTCTGAAAAAAAAAATTTGGTTTCATTTAATTTCGTAAATGAATCAAATTTTTACTCATTGAGCAGAGCAAATCGAAAATTGTTTAATGTTCGAAACTTAAAAATATTTTCGAACAAGCGCCATATGTTTTTAATTTACTGGATACTTATAATTTCACCAAAGAAAGATAAAAATATCAAAAAATTCGAGGTTGACCGAGAAAATTTAAAAATTTTCGAAAGTTCGAAACCTTACAATATATTCGCACATGCACCAAATGTGTTTTTAGTTCCCCGGATACTTATAATTTTACTAAATAATGAAAAAATTCCAAAAAAAATCGAAGTTGAACGAAGAAAATCTAAAATTTGTCGATTTTCTTATATATATGAAAAACCTATATTCGAACAAACACCAAACCTATTTTAGTTCACTGGATACTAATAATTTAACTGAATGAAACAATCGAAGTTGAATCGATAAATCGAAAAAATTTCGAAAGTTCGATATTTTAAAATATATTCGAACATGAAACAAATGTGTTTTTAGTTCACCGGATACTTATAATTTCACTAAATGAAGACAAAAATTTCTTAATATATAAAATTTTTCAAATATTAGATATTAGTATATGTGTGTATATTCGAACATGCATTAAATAAGTTTTTAATTCACTGGATACTTATAATTTCACTAAATAAAATTAATAATCTCAAAAAATTAGAAGTTGACCCAAAAAATTTACAATTTTTCGAATGTTCGAAATTGTTAAATATATTCGAACATGCACTAAATCGCCTGAATCTTATTATATCATTAAAAAAAAGTCAAAAATATTGAAAAACTTTAAGTTGAACAGAGAAAATCAATAATTTTTCCCATGTTCGGTATATTAAAATATTTTCGAACATGTAACAAATGAGTTTTTAGTTCACTGTAATCTTATAATTTCACTAAAGAAAGTCAAAAGTTCCTAAAAATTTAAGTGGAACCGAGAATATGGAAAATTTGTTGAATGTTCGATAGATTAAAATATTTTCGAAAATGTACCAAATGTGTTTTTTTTTGCAATTCGCCATATACATAATAAAACTAAAGAAAGACAAAAATAAAAAAACTCGTAGCTGAACCGAGAAAACAGAATGTGTTAAAACTATTTCGAACATGCACCAAATGTGTTTTTGGTTCACCTGAAACTTATAATTTCACTAATGAAAGTAAAAATATCAAAAAATTAGAAGTTCGAAATCGAAAATTTTTGGAATGTTTGAAATTGTTATATATTTTCGAACATGCACCATGTGTTTTTCGTTCAACGCAAACTATAAATGTCACTAAGGAAAGTCTTAAATATCAAAAAACTCGAAGTTGAATCGAGAAAATCGCAAATTTTTCGCATATTCGATATTGAAATATTTCGAAAATACACTAAATGATACCTAGAATTTCACTAAATAAAGTCAAAAGTTTCCAAGTATTCGAAGTTGAATAGAGAATATCCAAAATTGTTCGATTATTTGACATTTTAAAGTATATTCGGACATGCACTAAATGTATTTCTAACTTACCGAAAAATTATAATTTCACAAAATCTCAAAAAATTAAAAGTTGAAGCGAGAAAACATGAAAATTTAAGAATGTTTGATGTATTGAAATAGTTTCGAATATGCACCAAATGTGTTTTTAATTCATTGGAATATATAAAAATATCAAAAACTTCGAAAAAGTGTCAAATGTTCAATACATTAAAATATTTTCGAACTTGCACCAAATGTATTTTTAGTGCACCAAATGCTTATAATTTCACTAAGTAAAGTCAAAAATCTCAAGCAAATTTCAAGTTAAGTAAAAAATTCATACCAAAAAGGTTGAACTTAAATAGAACAAAAAATCAGAATAATGGGCATGATGAAAACTAAATCAATGGCAACACTGGGAATTATGTGCAGTTAACATCAATTTAGTTATGATTCAATTCTCGTATGGAAATTTCTCATATGAAAATTTCTCAACAGAATATACACATAAGCACTGATGATGGAAGTGTGGCGACTTCCGAAAACAACGTTGTTCTGTTCTGCCGTGTAGCTTGAAAATTGAAATAATATTAATTTTCCTATTTTCCTTGGAATATTGATCATGTCTAATTTGTTTGAATATAAAGTTACAAAATAATTTCTTTAACTAAAATAAAAAAGTTTGACTTGAGTAACACCAAAAAAAAGGAATATCACTCAGGATTACTAACGCAATGCCAATGTTCTCCAATATTTATACAATTACCTTAATATACAAACGCCCTAACTCAATATGTTTTTAAATCAAGTTTTTCGCCTATTTCGATATATGAAAACGTTTTCGATTATAAATTAAAAATATTCCAATAGTTCTGTTTAACAGCAACTATGTATGTATTACGAACAAATTTAGAACTTACAACTCACACGTCTCGTAAATACAGATTTTGATTTCACAAGTAAATAATAGTGTAGAAATGTTGGCTGTTTATTTTCCTGAGATTTGTTGTATTTGGAGACAAATACATACAAAACAGTACTCATGTCTTACGATAATGTTATTGTAAATAATAAAATGTCCTTAGAGTATAAAGGAATTTTGCTGACAATGCGATAAAACTACTTACAATATTTACTGCAACAACTAATAATATTATCAGAGCGTTCTTGGAACGAAATACTTGAAAACATAAAAAAGAAATAAAAATATATTGGAAAACTTTTTCTGCAGAGGTGGGAAAACTTTATTTGATTTATAGCATTTGAAAAAAATCGTTGTTTGAAAGAAAAGTTTTGAAGTAAAATTTATAAAAGTTTAGAACAAGGACGAGTTACTTTTTCACTAACTAGCGTTTTCTTTTACATATTAGGCGTGAATAGTGTCAAACTGTCGCGTTAGTTTAGTTGAATATTGTGTGATATCTTATTTTAAAGATTTGAATTAACGAAACCAATCCTGATTCAATAGTTCTGATAAAAAAATTATGTCATTTAGAAAACATCACAAAAAATCCTTAAGGACACTTTCGTTAATAATTAATACGAATAAGCAATATTTTATTATTGTTAATTTGCTTTTATTTATTTGAATCCATTATTTTCTATGAAAAATAAAAAAAAATAAAACTTTATTATAATTCCTGTTTAATTTTCGAGTTTCATTTTTGCGTGTTTTTTATTTTTACCTAATTAATTACAGTTGAATAAATAAAATACCTGATTTGCATTTGCAACCAAATAAATTGTATGAAAATACCACAATTACTGAGCAAAAACAAATAAACAAACAAGTGTACCACCCTCACAAATACATTTGTATAAACTACACATACTACGCACATGCTGACACGAATGCAACAATACAGAAATCATTGAATATGCAATAGTTGCTGGTGAAGCAAAATTGCTAATACCAGTACATTTTCTCTATAGAATAATAAATTAATTAATAAATTGTGGCTTAATTTTATTAAAAAGGTACTTTTTATGAAAAAGGTACTGCTGATGAAAAATGTACTTTTAATAAAAGATGTACTTATTATGAACAGTGTACTTTTTAAGCAAGAAATTACTTTTATGGAAAAGGTACTTTCATGAAAAATGTACTTTTTATGAAAAAGGTACTTTTTATGAAAAATGTACTTTTTATGAAAAAAGGTACTTTTTATGAAAAAGGTACTTTTTATGAAATAGGTACTTTTTATGAAAAGGGTACTTCTTATGAAAAAGGTACTTTTTATGAAAAAGGTACTTTTTATGAAAAAGGTACTGCTGATTAAAAATTTACTTTTATTAAAAGAGGTACATACTTATTATGAACAGGGTACTTTTTAGGCAACAAATTACTTTTATGGAAAATGTACTTTCTATGAAAAAGGTACTTTTTATGAAAAAGGTACTTTTTATAAAAAAGCTACTTTTTATGAAAAAGGTACTTTTTATGAAAAAGGTACTTTTTATGAAAAAGGTACTTTTTATGAAAAAGGAACTTTTTATGAAAAAGGTACTTTTTATGAAAAAGGTACTTATTATGAAAAAGATACGTTTTATGAAAAAGGTACTTTTTATGAAAAAGGTACTTTCTATGAAAAATGTGCTTTTTATGAAAAAGGTACTTTTTATGAAAGAGGTACTTATTATGAAAAACGTACTTTTTATGAGAAAGATACTTCTTATGTAAAAGGTAATTTTTTCGAAAAAACTACTTTTGTACTTTGTACTTTTGTACTTTTAATAAAAAGTACTTTTTCATTAAAAAAGTATGAAAAAGGTACTTTTTATGAAAAATGTACTTTTTATGAAAAAAGGTACTTTTTATGAAAAAGGTACTTTTTATGAAATAGGTACTTTTTATGAAAAGGGTACTTCTTATGAAAAAGGTACTTTTTATGAAAAAGGTACTGCTGATTAAAAATTTACTTTTATTAAAAGAGGTACATACTTATTATGAACAGGGTACTTTTTAGGCAACAAATTACTTTTATGGAAAATGTACTTTTTATGAAAAAGGTACTTTTTATGAAAAAGGTACTTTTTATGACAAAGGTACTTTTTATGAAAAAGGTACTTTTTATGAAAAAGGTACTTTTTATGAAAAAGCTACTTTTTATGAAAAAGGTACTTTTTATGAAAAAGGTACTTTTTATGAAAAAGGTACTTTTTATGAAAAAGGAACTTTTTATGAAAAAGGTACTTATTATGAAAAAGATACGTTTTATGAAAAAGGTACTTTTTGTGAAAAAGGTACTTTCTATGAAAAATGTACTTTTTATGAAAAAGGTACTTTTTATGAAAGAGGTACTTATTATGAAAAACGTACTTTTTATGAGAAAGATACTTCTTATGTAAAAGGTAATTTTTTCGAAAAAACTACTTTTGTACTTTGTACTTTTGTACTTTTAATAAGAAGTACTTTTTCATTAAAAAAGTACTTCTTATTAAAAAAGTACTTTTTATTAAAAAAGTACTTTTATTAAATAAATACTTTTTGTTAAAAAAGCACTTTTTATTAAAAAAATACTTTTTTATTAAAAAGTTATTTGGTATATAAAATGTTCTTTTTTTAAAGTACTTTATACACGCAAAGTCTTGGTTTAATTAGACTTTCAAAAATGTAGTCAGATCCAGAATGGAAACGTTCAGAGTTTTTTGCCCTTTATTTAAGAAAAGAACAAAAAGGCCCATACCACGAATATTTAGAGGATTAAGATGTTCTACAAACAGGTACTTTTTTATTAAAAAGTACCTTTTTTTAACTACTTGGTAAAAAAAACGCAGTTTTGTACTAATCATACTTCCACAGAAAACTGTAGCAAAGCCTGCAGCTTGAACGAGTCGTGCCTCTTGCAAACAAACATTGTTGTTTTTAAGTTGAAATAACAACTACACTAACAACAACAGCATCGATTAACTGTAACAATGCGTTCTCATAGACGAGCAGGAATGACAAAAATGTTTAGGGTAGTCCATAATAACGTTTGGGCTTTTACCTATTTTAAGTTATGCCATGAAATAAACTTTTCGATTCGCTGTGAAGAAGACGAACAAGAGGAGTTAGAGTGGGCCAAAGTTGACTACCTGGGACTCAAAAAAACTTCTGAGGCTTGTAACTTTTTTAAATGTTATCCGATTTAAAAAATTTAACGCGTTTTAAGTTAAGCTGTAAAATGCAAAGAAATACTGTCCCAAGTTGTGTTACCGTATCTCTCAAAGCTTAGAAGATATTTGACTTTAAAGAACAAATTTTTTTTTGTCTTGAATTTTTTTAATATTTCGCCTATAACTTTTTAGTTTACAGTTGGATTTTAAACTAAATGTCAGCATTCGCTTTTTGACAAATTGAAAGTAAAACTAGAGAAAAAACTTTTTTAATATCTGCATTTTTGAAGTCGAAAAAAGGTTGCGAGTTCAAAATTTTGAAATTGTCCTGAAAAAATCATGTTTTTTCCAAAAACAGTATCTTCATTATTTTCAAATTTGTAAAAAACTTTATTCAAAACATTTACTCTTTAATCACATATGGTAAAAGGCAACCCATTGACAGTGTGCTTAGCGCCAAATATTTTGTATTTTGGCCCAGTTATCCTACATTCAGCAATGGGCGAAAATCGTAAATTTTAAAAATATTTTTTGTGTTTAAGGGTCTATAAAAAGTTGTGACGGTAGATTTTGAAAATTCCAGCTACAACGTTTTTTAATGTAGATGCTCTAAGAATTTTGACAAAAATTTAAGAGAGCCTTTTCATAAATGTCGATGTACGCGCAGATTTTTTGAAAAAATTAAAACTTTAGGAAAAATAAAGTTTTGTACCATAAAAAATATATAGTATAAAAGTTTTATTTTCTCAAATTACTACGCCTGAAAAAAATATTCGAATATGTTTTACTGATATCGAGACATGCAATTCAAGGAATATAAAGAATTCTCTTAACTTCTTTCCTTTTATTCTCACAACTGTTATAATTTCTAAAACTCTACCTAAACTACACAAAAATAGCAAAATTACATTTTTAATGTTATACAAAACAAATAAATTTAATTATTTTTGGCTTGAGTTCAGTTTTAATTTAATTTTTCAATTAACTTATATTTTTATTTAGAGATAAATGTGAAGCATGTAGACAAAGAAAATTTTGACTGCGCGGAGGGTTGAACTGACAAGTTTCGATAGCTCCCACTAATCTCTTCAGAGTTCTCTACCGCTTAGACCACTCGATCAAACTCGGTGGTTTGCAGTCAAAAGTTGAATATCGTCTACCTTTAATCAATTCATACTGTCACTCTTAGAGCTGTATTTCATTTGATAGTTATTGATATTTACTTTTTTCTTTGTGTCTTGTGTTGAGCTTCTTGTTATTTCTCTACTCTAGTATGAATTATCATTGATAATTACTAGTACTAGTGTGTGTGTGTGAATGATTGTTTGTTCAGTTTATTATGAACATGTACATACATTCTTTTGCTAAATGCCTTTAGAGTTTAACAATTAAGTTATGAGTTTTAGTTCAACCCTCCGTGCAGTCAAAATTTTCTCTCCCACATTTATCTCTAAATAAAAAATATTCTTTAATTGAAAAATTAAATTAAAACCGAACTCAAGCCAAAATAATTAGATTTCTTTGGATACAATCCCATACAGTTCGACTAAAACCAGTGCTATTAACCGGAAGGCCGCAGGTTAGATTCAGGACCCTGGGTGTTTCTGCAGAAAAGCCAAATAACGCTTCAGCAAATTACTTCAATTTTTAGACAACAAAAGCACACACACTCATGGACTATAAACCAGATGGTATAATCAATTTTAATACATATTGCTACTTTGTTGCAACGTAGTCATATCTCAAAAAAACCAACATTTTTAAGTTACTTAAGAAAAAATCATTATTAAGACCTTCTTTATATGTTAAAAAATTTTCAAAAACATATCTTAATCTAAGCCGAAGATATAACCACTAAAGCCCTAACACCGTCCATATACTTGCTAATAATTTTAAAACTTTAACCGTGATTTGCCAAGCTAAAATTTTTTTGAGATATGACTACGTTGCAATAAAGGAGCCGTATCTCTTTAGTTACAATAACTATTTGTTCATGTTTAAAAGCTATCAATAATCTTTAGATCTGTTAAATAGTTGAAATAATTTTAAACTCAAATGAATTGCAAATAATTACTTGAATACTTTAATTGCCTGCTTACACACACAGGAAACAAACACAGGATAAACAAGTGCTCAAATAGACAAGCACAAATATTCTTGCATTAAGTAAGAAATTTGGTTATACTTAACTGCAATTATAACTTAATGCTCATGAACACATACACTCAAGGTATTATCCTTATCCTGCTTAAATCAAATGCTTTTCTACTTATTACATGCAAATATTTTATTGCAGATAAATATAGAGAATTGACCTTCTTAATGTACATGAAAGTATTCAAAGACACATAAACTAACTCTTGTTAACACAAAACTCAAATATTAATGTATTGAGTATTTAAGGACATGAAACGTCTGTCCAAGTGGTGGACTACAGGGAGCAATGGTTTGCTAACAGCTTTTGTTGTTGCGAGCCACAAACAGGCATTTTAGGCAAACATGTTCTTGGCATATACATATGTATTGTATGTATTTTTGTTACGTCTACATTACATATAATATTTTCGAAGTCGACAATAATTCGTATTGCTTTACTTTTCCAGAATAGCTTGTGTGTAGGATGATTTTGGGCCTCTTTCCGATCATCTTTGTTCAACAGTAATTTATAACTCAATCGAAGTGCTCGTAGCCTAAAAGTTTTCCGGAATCCTTCAGACCTATAACTATACTTTCTTTTAAGTCTCTAAGAAAAATAAATTGGTAGCTTATGCCAGCTACTGTCTTTGCGTAATACGAAATGAGGGTATATGAGTAATTCCATTTAGCTGGGTGTGACCATTTTACACACATTTTTTGTTATAAATCAAGAATATAAAGCTCCCACTAATCTCATCAGAGTCCTTTGCCGCTTAGACCACTCGACCAAAGTCGGTGGTTTGCAGTCAAGAGTTGAATATCGTCTACTTTTAATTAATTCATACTGTCAGTCTTAGAGCTGTATTTCATTTGACAGTTATTGATATTCACTTTTTTCTTTTGTTTTGTGTTAAGCGGAATGAAATAGGTCTTTAAGTCACTAACATATAATTTTTTATATTACCAACTGTTTCGGAACTATTCATAAATTAGCAGCGAAAAATTAGTTTTTTCATGCAATTATAAACATGAACAAATATCGATTTTATTTGTTCGAAGTTTCAAATAAATTCAATTAGCAGTTTAGAAGTTCCAAATATATTACCATTTATGTTGGAAAAGTCCCCACTGTGCATTGTGCAACACAAAAATAATGACATGGTTCTATCGACTGATTTTGGTAGAGGGAGGGCACCAAGAAAATATATACGTATATCGGTGTTCTTAAAGTTTAGATCTGGAATTCATTTTAGTGGGAGTTAGAGTTACCCTCTTTTTGCCATATACACTCTAAAACATTACTTCAAATTTACGATAATATATTGTCTAAATTTGTGTTGAAAGTTTCTCCTTGTCTAAAATTACATCGATTTTGTAGTTATTTGATTAAAGAAAAAAACTTGTCAAATTAAACATATTTAGTCCAAGTGGAAAAAATGTAACTAGAGGTTTAATACGGCTATGGCTGAATGGTAGATACGTCAGACTATCAGTCAGGAGGTCGCGGTTCAAACCTGCATGCAGCCACCCTTCTTTTTTTTTTTTTGTAAAAACATTTTGTTCAAAAATAATGCGTGTGTAATTTTAGGTCGATAATAATCGGTAAAGTGTTGCCGACTATTATCGACTTAATTTTCAACAAAAGTGCTTTAGAGTGTAGTTATAGTGACTCGGTATAGGAAATCTTGTCAGCCTTATGCTTAAGTTATGAGATGTATTCAACACTTTTATGTAAAACACATTTTTACCTCTCCCTAAAACGACTCCCAAATGTAAACTTTCAAATCGCCGATACATGTTAAATACTTTTGACGCCCTCTACCAAATTTAGTTGTCAGAACCTTGTAATTTTTAAAATATGATTTTGTTGTATAGTGTTTGAGAACGAACGACTGCAATCTGCCAAGAAATCTTTTTGTAGTTTTGGTCTTTCATATAAGATTAATTGAAACAAATTTTTGTATTTTATTTCTACTAAAACCTTATTGCAAAATCTAAATGAACCACCCTAATAGTTGTTATTTCAATGTAAATTGTATTTGTATTTGTTGTAAGTGTGTACGTCTGAGGCATGTAAATAACAACATTTTTGACGGAAATTAACAATGTTTCTCGTACAGAAGTTATATTGAAGTTAAATTATTGTAATTTCATGATAAAAAGGACTCAAGCTATTGTTGCAATAATAAAATTTAAAGGCTTTAAAAAGTTTTTATTTTTTAAAGTGCAATTTCAAAAGGTACTAGAAAATGTTTATAGTTTTTTTTTCAAAGTATTGTGCTTTATAACGAATGCTTATCGGTAGTTTTATTCAGGTTTGTCCAAAAAAACAAATATGTAACTTTAAACAATTTTACAAAAAAAATAATTAAACTAACGACAAATGAAACATGAGGGAAATCCTGGCATTTTGCAACAAAATGCTTTCAACTTTCAAGTTTTATGTAAAAAAAAATTTAATAAAATATGGGGCATTATTTTTAAAGCGGACAATCCAAAAAATTTTTTTTTCTAAATTCCTTGATATTTAGCATAACTACCCGGTTGGCCAACTCGTCGTTGAGGACATTTTCATCAATGAATACTTAAGGAAATTTCGGCATTTGTCATGCACGATGTTTGTCGATTAGAGTTTCTCTTAAGACAATTTAACAGAAACCGTACTCAAAGAATGGGTAAAAGAAAAACTACTCAAGTGGTCATGCCAACTAGCCAAATGAACGTCTTGTGGACATTATCGCTCAGTCTGTCAGCAGTTTGAATAATTTTGATACATTTCTGCTTGCTAAAATTGAGCGAAATTGAGCCGATGAAAACTTCTGTTCCAATGTCTATTAAAACTTCTTGTACTAAATACTCTATGAGCTACAAATTCCTCAAATTACTATTGTAGAACACGATTAAAAAAGAAACAAACGAAAAATATAATGGGGACATTTCTGAGGATGTTGTCATTTACATGGTCATTAATGAAAAGATGGGTGACAGTGTCACTCTTGTTGTCATGTTCGCCATTTGTTCGAAAATGTCTTCACTGATCTGTTTGAGCTGGCGCCAACAAGTCATCGACGCTTTAACATTGTCATGCATCGGTCTTGCGAGATGTCTGAAAGACATGGCCAACCGGGTATAGTTCTAGTAGGTATAAGTACACTCTAAGACATTACTTAAAATTTAGGATCATATATTGTCTAAATTTGTGTTGAAAATTTGTCGTTGTCTAAAATTGCATCGATTTTGTAGGTATTTGCAATAAAAAACATAATTTGTTTAATTTGACTTCACAAATTAAACATACATACATATTTAGTTCAAGTGGATAAAATGGCAGGAAAAGTATAATACGCCTATGGCTGATACACTCTAAAACACTTTTGTTGAAAATTAGGTCGATAATAGTCGGCAATACCTTACCGATTATTATCGACCTAAAATTAGACACGCATTATTTTTGAACAAAATGTTTTTACTAAAAAAAATCGATTGGCTGCTTGCAGGTTTGAACCGCGACTTCCTAACTGATAGTCTGACGTATCTACCATTCAGCCATAACCGCATTATACTTTATGTTAAGTTTTTTCCACTTGGACTAAATATGTTTAATTTGAAAGGTTTTTTCTTTAATAAAATAACTACAAAATCGATGTAATTTTAGACAAGGATAAATTTTCAACACAAATTTAGACAATATATGATCCTAAATTTTAAGTAATGTTTTAGAGTGTATTTATTTCAAGTTGATAAAATGGCAGAAAAAGTATAATATGCCTCTGGCTGATAGGTAGACACGCCGGACTATCAGCCAAGAGGTCGCGGTTCGATGCTGCAGGCAGCCAGCCAACCGCTTAGCCGCTAATTTTTTATTTGTTTTTATTTTGTTCAAAAATCAACAAAAATAATGCGTGTCTAATTTTAGGTCGATAATAATGAGTAAAGTGTTGCCTTCTATTATCGACCTAATTTTCAACAAAAGTGTATTAGAGTGTATGTATGCAAAATTTTTTTTGTGTAATGTTTATTTGTCGTGTTATGGGGTGCGAAAATGTTGCCGCTTTTGAACTTTTTTTTAAATATTGTTTCGAACTAGAAAAAAATAAAACAAAAAAGTTAAATTAAGAGATTCTTATCGTCTGATCTTAAAAAAAAATTAATTACAAATAATGTTTTTTTCGTGATAAAAACGGGAAATGACCAATGAAAATTTAAAATTTTCTAACTTCGACCTATTTTATTTTATTTTTTTTATTTTTTTACCAAAATTAGCCTAGGGTGTCCTAATTATACTGTAAAAATTTGACAATGGCATCTCCATAAGTTTAAAAGTTATGCAAATTTCTTTACATGAACCCCACCTTTTGGTCATTGCTATAGAGAACCGGCATAAGATATCGTGTAAACCTTACGTTTGTTGTATTAGGTGAGCTCAGCACTTTTATGTAAAACTCCACGAGACATAATTTCGTGGAACATTTTAACCCTTTAGCGCTTCGCTGTATGGGTCTTTTTTGACGCTTTCTTAAAAAGGGAAAAAAACTCTCCTTCGGCGGCGAGATAGTGAGGTGAAATATCCTACAAAAAATTCCTCATAAAATTTTATTATAAGCCTTTAAAGACAATAAATTTCTAAACTCAACTGGAACGTTAGAAATCAGTAAAAACATAAAATATGGTTGAGGATAATTTTCGTATTTATTCACAATTTGTTTTTAATGATTTGTGGCGTTCCAGTAGAGTTTAGAAATGTATTTTCTTTAAAGACTTATAATGAAATTTTATGAGAAAGTTTTTTGTAGGATATTTCGGCCCGTTATCTTGCCGTCAAAGGAAGGGTAGCTTTTTGCCACTACAAAATGGTCAAAAAGACCTATTCAGAGAACCGCTAAAGAGTTAAAATGTTCCATGAAATTATTTGCCGTAGAGTTTTACACAAAAATGCTGAAAAGACCCAATACATTAAACGTAACGTTCACACGATATCTTATACCGATTCTGTATAACAATTACCAAAAAGTGGTGTACCTGTAAGGAAATTTGCATAACTTCTAAACTTATGGAGACCCAAATATCAAACTTTTACAGTATAATTAGGACATCCTAGGCTAATATTGGTAATAAAAATTAAAAAATAAATAAATGGATCTAAGTTAAAAAAGCTTTAATTTCAATTGGTCATTTCCGGTTTTAATCATGAAAAAAAAATTTTTTTAATGTTTTGAAAAGATCAGACGATTTCCTATAAGAATCACTTATTTACATTTATTTGTTTTATTTTTTTCTAGATCGAAACAATAATTATTTTTTTTTCTTCAAAAAACGGCAACACTTTCTTTGGTACACCATAACTCGAGGGTGCTGTTGGCTGAGTAGTTAGCGCGTTTGACTACAAACCCTGAGGCCTTGAGTTCAAGACTACTTTCAAGCAAGCCAACAACATCATGCATTTTTCTCATGTGCATTGGTGTGTTATTGAGTTGGTAGTGTTGTTGGACTGTTAAAGTGATGAAGGCATAGGACTGATCACTTTGACAGTACAGGCAGCGATTAATACTAACATATCCTAATGCACTTCTCAGCATCCTCCTTCGTCGGTATTGCAGCAGAACTGTCGGCGAAGTAAAAGAACTAATAAAATGGCTACACAGCTTAAAGGCTCAGTTAGCCGACCGTTACGTTGATGTAGTTGGATGTTCTGATCGTTTCTGTCACATTGAAAACTTAAGAGAGAGAAACGATCAGCACGTGCAACTACATCAACGTTACGGTCGGCTAACTGAGCCTTAACACATCGCGATGCCTCTACTTTAGACCAGAGAGGCTTGCAACACTGCTCTACAAAAAACGCAGAGTTGTACATGAATTAAGCTTTCTATCTGTCTTCCACTTCACCACCTGTTCTCTCTACTCTATCGCTTTCCCAAAGAAGGTAATAACTGGTGTTACTTCTCTTTAAAAAAAGTAAGCATCATTAAAAAATTCGATACACATTTACACCTACTAGAACTATAGTTATGCCAAATATCAAGGAATTTCGGCAATAACATATTTTTTTGATTGCCCGCTTCAAAAATTATGCCCCTTTACTTTAATCTGTTGCAGTTGTTTTGGGTAATAATTTTATTGCTTTAAATAAATTTTGGTAACATAAATAAAAGCAGAATAAAATCATTAAGTTTTTAACAGTTAAATTAAGTATTCCCGTGAAGAATTGTTTTTCTTATCACATTGTTTTCTAAATAGATGAAAATTTCACCTCTATTAATACTGCTATTGTCTTGAATTTTTTATTATTTTTATTTATATACATATACCCATTGTATTATAATCGCATTTCTTGCCATTGTACCTTTTTTTTTTTGCTTACAAAGGACGTTGTCTGGTGCGATAAACATAATAGCAAAAAGAAAACAAAATGTTTAAAAATTTAAATAAAAATGCTAATTAACAGCTGTTATGGTGGTTGGGCATTTTTGGAATTAAATTTTTTTTAAGTCTGGCCAAAATCGCCTTAACCCATTACTCGCCATAATTCAAATGTCATGAAATTCATGTCACCAATAATGAAAATATTTCTGCAGAGAAGCACACATGCTCAAGGTAGTTTGAACTGTATATTTTTAAATAGTACTTGATATTTTCCTTATGTCTATGGAGTAATTTCTAATTTTTTTGCTGGGGTCTTCCCCTACAGATAGTATTGGACTACATGGTCCATTTTTGGTGAAATGGAGCAGTTACAACATGGTCCTATGTAAATTAAAAACTGAAATGCAGTCATTTGCAAACAATAGCTTCTAGTTAACCGACAAGTGTTTGTGTTTTAACGAGTGCAATCGTTAAAAGACGAACAGTTGAGTGCTCCATCAAATAGTAGCATGGAGTAGTATTAAGACTAGTTCGATGTAATTCAGGCATGGGCTATGTCATTTGCAAACAAGAGTTTGTAGTTAAGCGACAAGTGATTGTATTTTAACAATTTCAACACGAACACTCGAGTGCTCCATCAAGTAATGACATAGAGTAGTTTTGAGACTACTCCGATGTATTGCTAAGTTGTGTTATTGGTCCAGCCCTAGAACATCGTAATGTTAAATCGACCATTTTTTCTCTATACATTTGGGCTACCTTTGAATTAGTACTAGTCCTCTATAGAATATACTTTACATGAGTGTATGTACTAGTCGCGTTATCTGCAGGGTTATGATAAGTATTAAATTTGGATTCAAAACGCTAGACGACAAAAAATAGTTTTTTAGTCGAGCTGTTTAATTACATACTTGCAAAAAACGTGAAAACGAAAATTAAAAAAGTATTTTTTCATTTTGACAAATTCAACCCGACATTTAACACAAAAAAGGGCATTTAATGTGTGTGTGTTTTTTTTTTTGTAACCTTAAGACTTTTATCTTTTTGGCTTAAATATTATTTAGCCAATAAAAAACAGCCGAAGAAATGACATGATAAATAAAATGTAAATAAATTAAAAAGCTCATGAGGTAAAATGAAAATTAAGAAAATGACTAAATATACCAAAAAATAAGCAAAAGTCAAAATGTCGAAAGAAGAAAAACAAAACTAAATAAAATAATATCAGATGACCCTTCAAGACGCATAAAAAGAAAAACAAACCGAAAATAATAAAAGAGGTGAATGAAAGAAAAAATATAAAAATAAAAAATAAATAAAATAAACAACAAAACTATAATGAACATTCAGGTTGATTTTGTCATTATTATAACAACAATAACAAAATACAAAAAACACACTCATGTCAGTGACGGTATGGGAGCATACAAAGTACGGCCGTTTGGCACCATCTTCATATTCCTGATACTAAGAATACAGTCCACAGTTTGTAATTAAGGCGTATTTCCTAAGGTTAATACTACCATATTATTTTCCCTGCAACAATATATCGTAGCGGCAAACAAACTACATAAGTTGACAGGTTTTTGCACATCTTTTTACAGAAAATTTCGTTAGATGTCATAATAAATTTTATAGCATATACAATTATTTTCTTTGAATTGCTTTTGGTTCTTGAGATAAAGAATTATATAAAAAATTAAAGAGGTTACATTAGGAATATTAGCATAATTGGTGAATGGCCGGCCCCTTATGACAATATTATAGATAACGCAACCTTTTTTTGTTTTCATGCAATGGCTTATCACGAGAGTCAAAGTCAAGTCAAAGAAAGTAAGTTTAAGAAAGTAGATTTTTCGCCATATTGTTTTATATATTGAGTAAACTTACAAACTACAAAAATAGTCAAAATTTAATGTTCTATGGATACGTTTTTCAAAAAAAAATTTTTTTCTAAAATTTGGGATTTTTAAGAGGCTGCTCCACAGATTTCATCACAACTTGTGAAAAGGTACTCCAATTTTACTACAAAAAGTACTAGAAAACTTGAAATATAATTGCCTCTAAGCCGTTCTAATATTATTTTGTTATATAGTCAATGGTTTCCGAATCGTTCAGACCGCAATGATGAAAAATATATATTTTTTTTTAGAAAAATTGGAACATTTTTATTTTTTGTTAAAAATTTATAAAAAATCGAAAATGGCAAAAGCTTAACATTTTTATTACCCAGCAAAAATATCCGTCTACCGGAAGCAGGTTTGTAAGGTAGAGATTTCGGTACTCTCCCTTACCAACCTGCTTCCGTATTACATGATTTTTGTATGGGATGTCCCACTTGGTAGGTCTGGAGGCATGAGCTTCTTTTTGCGCATCTTAGATGCATTAGCTTCATGTCTCTTTTATATGTATATAATTAAAAAAATTTTGCTCTTTATATATATCACAATTTCACCTAGACTTAGATAAATTTATTATTTTAAATTAATTTATGTTGTTTTTATATTTATTAATGTATTAAGTGGTACAAAACTCAATTGGAAACTATACTACACTACAATTTACTTTTATTAAATACTTTTTGCTCGCGTATTGAACCAGGAATCGATCCCACGATCTCCGCATGATAGGCTAGAACACTCACCACTAAGCTACCGAGACACATTTATTATCATACAAAATTCAATGGAAGAATACAAAATCAAATTACGAAGTAAAAATAGCTCTCGCATCCATATTTGTAAGCACGTAAGCGAGAGAGGATGCACTATAAAAAAGTTTGAGTTGAAAGAGAAAAACTTCGGGTTTAAAAAACATGAAAAGAAACATTAATAGCCGACCACCTTTCTCGTGTGTGCATTAAATTTCTTCATTCGCTTACGATATTGCAACCTCGTAAGGCAGAGGGGATGCACTATATGCTTTTGCGCATCTCCGAAGCCCTTTTATTTAATCATAGTGCATCCTTGCACCAATTTTATTTTTGCTGGGTAACTGATCATAAAGCCACATATATTAAAAAATAAAATAAGCTTTTTTTCATGAAAATCGATGAATAAATATTGATTTTATTCATAATAAATTGAAGTAACCTAATTTTTGCAAATGTTAACCGTGTTAATTTACGTTTAAGTGCTAAACACATCGTATATGTTAAAAGTAAGGCCTACAAGATATACTATGCCGAGTCAGTATAACTACATATGTGAAAAAGATGGGAAAATTTAAGTCCACCTAAAATGAATCCTAAATGTAAAGTCTTAAAACGCCGATACGGCTGTTAGAATATTGTTATTTAAAAATAAAATTGATTTTGTTGTACAGTGTAAATATTCACCATTTTGCCAAAAATCAGGTGATTTTACTTTATTATGAGTAAAATCAATATTTATCTATCGCTTTTCATGAAGTAAAGCTTATTTTATTTGCAATACAAGTGGCTTTATGATTTGTGATTTAAAAATTATGATTTATGATTTAAAAATTAAAATTGTCCAATTTTGAGCAAAATAGTATATTTTCCATCATTTGCGGTCTAAATAATTGCGAAACTCTTGAGTTTGTAAATAAATAATATCCAAGAAGCTTAAAGCTTGTTTTGTTTCAAGTTTTTGGTGGCTTTTGTAGTAAAATTGGACAACCATTTTCCAAGTTATGATAAAAAAACGTGGAGCAGCGTATTTAAAACTCGATTTTTTTGTAAAAATCAGATAGTTTCACTTTATTGTGAATCAAATCAATATTTATCCATCGATTTTTGTGAAGTAAAGCTTATTTCATTTGTGGTATATGTGGCTTTATGGTCAGTGAATAAAAATTAAAAAATTTTGCAATTTTCTTTATAAATTTTTATAAATTTTTAAAAAATAAAAATATATAAATTTTGCATAAAAAATATATATTTTTCATAATTGCGATCTGTATATTTCCGAAACCCTTAAAGGTAATTTTGCTTAAAGTTTTTTTAGTAGTTTTTGCCATAAAATTGAACAACCCCTGTATAAGTTATGATAAAATCAGTGGAGCAGTCTCTTCAAAAATTCCAAAACTTAGAAAAAAAGAACGCACGCTGTCATGGGACACCAGGAAGGAACGTAGTTTCTTACGTTTCACTTACCTTAGAAGTTTTATTTTCACTATCTTTGAACGGTGCGAATTATTTATAACGAGATGACAAATTCTTTTCACAAAAAATTAATATTATATGTACAATCCAGGTAAGTACAACTTCCGTCGTGGTTCTATTTAAAAAAAATGTATGGCCTATTTCTTCGTTTAGACTCAGATCTATTTATGTTTTGAATTCCATCAAAATCTGACAGATAGTTTCAAAGAAAACGAAATTTCCTCCTACCTCCCCGCGTGGTCCTAGTTTTGAAAAAATGTATAACCTAAGTTTTCTTATAGACTCAGATCTATCTATGTTTTGAATTTCATCAAAATCGATGGGATAATTTCTGAGAGGCAGATATGTGGGAGCTGCCATACCCACTAATTTCTGTCTGGCTATTTTTCCTAGAACAATGCATAAAATCAGTGGAGTAGCCCCTACAAAATTTTAGGTGTTTTACCGCATTAGTTCCCATGATATATCAAAGTATATATTTGCTATATATGGGGGATCCACGCCCACTTGTCCACTCCGTAGTAATATCTCTTTAAAAACATTATAATAAAAATTACTCACAAAAAGTTTAAAGTCTTTAGCTGCATTAGTTCTATAAATATCCTAAAAATAAAAATGTCTTCTATATGGGAAGTGCCACGCCCACTTATAATATTTCATAATTATAAAAACTGTTGTTCTTTCCAGATCATCGGTAATATACTGTGAAAATTCTAGCAAGATCGGTTCACTGGTTTAGGAGTTCATAGCTTTCAAACATACAAACAAACAAACAGATATTCACTTTTATATACAGCTTCAGCTATCACTGCCACGAACCACTTGTATGCCAGTATATTTCTAACCAGTATTCTGGCCACTATTTTTTAATTTTCAAAACATTTTTATTTTACCCCCCCCAAGCATTGATTCTTGATATTCAAAGCATTGATGTGCATGGCGCGCCATAAGGAACTTACGTTCCAAAAATAAATAAATTTAAAAAAATTGATCCATAGCATATAAAATTTCGACTCTTTTTGTAGTTAGGGGATCATAGCACATCAAAAAAATATAGTGGTGCTCCTTGGCATTTTTCTTGTTGTATAGTGTAATTGGTACTTTTCTAATACATATTCACAATTAAAAAAGTACCTCAGTTGAGCTATTCACTGTCACATTAATTCAAAAATTGTTGTGAAATTTAAAATAAACACTCACACGCACGCATTCGTATGCATGTTTGTTTTTATAGTTGTTGCGCTATTTATTTAAAAAGTGTCTCTATGTTGTTGTTTTTGCTTTTTTTAAAAATATTTTTTTATACTTTTACTAAAAGTATCTTAAAGATATCCAATAAAAACAAAATGCAACTGCAACATGTATGACAGCGTTTATAAACAACAAGTTCGTTTAAGAAAAAAAAGCGTTGTTGGAAAACATTTGAACGTGAGTGTAGAACACACGTTGGTGGCAAAATTTTTGCTGTAAAGCCAGTTTCCAATCAGTTTTATTAAAACCGTTGTCGGACGTTGGTAGTATAGTACGTGTGCTTGAAACGGAAATATTGCTTTTAGTTGTTCGTACGTACGTAAAGCAAGATGCAGTTTATTTAGCTTTTGTGTATCTAGATACAAAATTGCATTCAAATATTGTTAATCAAAGTGCGTGTTATGAAATTTTGAATTAAAATGTTATTGTCGTGCATGTCATCTGCTTTATTATTATAACTTAACGAGCTGTTGTCGCAAATGTTAGTATAAATTTTTGCTGTTGTTGGCATTTGGTATTCATATAGTTTTTTTTAGTTTAATTTTTGTTGGTTGGTTGTTTGTATCTAGTCTGGTTTTATGTTTTGGTTTATTTTTATTTACCGCTTAAAGTTGTTGGACAACTATTTAGAAATAAAACGTCTGGTTCCAAACAACTCCTTTTAAGCCAGCAAGCACTTCAATTTATAAGTTCTAGTCTACACATTCTGCTCCACTAAGTTGGTATGGGTTGGTATCAGTTTGGTTCGGTTCGGTTCGGTTCGGGTCTGGTCTGGTCTTATCTCCTCCAAAAACGTGTGTGCGTGTGTGTGTTTTCGTTGTTTTTGTTTGCACTTCGTGTGTTGTTGGATCCCTTAAACGATTGTCAAACTGTGGGGTCAGCGTTGCCAGAAGCTTTTCGAAGAAAATCATCATATGACGAAATAAAAATCATATTTTGATATAAAAAATCATCACAAATTCATATTCCTAAGTTGAACAGTGAGACGTTTATAGCAAACTAAAATAAAAACGAGTTCTTTAATATGATATGATTTCCTTCACGTTATCTTCTAGATAGAAGAGTTATTACATTTTTCGCAACCAATATTAAAGAGATTCTTGCACATTTTAAAATTGTATGTAATAGTAAACATTTGTGAAAAGGTTTGAAAGTCAGGAGCAATCAGCGAAGCATATAAAATATCGCAATGACTGTAAGAACATATAAAAATGCGACAAAATAACTTCCACCGCGAAAAAAAACTCAGAAAACTTAACTATATGCACTGGTATGCAAAAAAAATATTTTTCGTGCCTTAAAATAAAAATCTGTGGAATATACAAACTTTAATCCACAAATCCGTGCTCAGTATATTTCCTATCACGTACAGATTTTTTAATTGGCTTGACTGATATTTTCACTAGGTACATCAGTATATTTTACCATAACTCGAGAATGGTTTGTCCAAATTGAATAAATAATGCACCACAATATACAGAATAAAATTACCTTTAAGTCATTAATATTTATTTATTTTTAATTCCTACTGTTTCGGAGTTATTGAGAAATTAGTGGCGAAAAAATCGTGTTTCATGCAAAATGAATCTTTTTTCGTTTTGAAAAAGTCATGGAAAAAATTGAGAGGGAAGCTAACTATTTATCAGGAATATTATAAGCCAAAAACCTTTAAAATCGACAAACAAATGTCGATTTTATTCACAATTAGGTGAGCGAACTAATCCAAATACACACATAAATTGAAATTTTTTTCTGTTGTATGGAAATTATGATTTTTATAAATTGAGCTTCTTCACTTAATTGTGAATAAAATCAACATTTGCCCATCGAATTTTTTATGTCTAGTTAGCTGTCAGACTAATGATAAAAATTTTAAATGTTTGCAGTTTTAATTTTTTTTATGAGTTTTTGAAAACAATAAAATTAATTTTTCCAAAAAAAATTTTCCCGGTAATTTCTGAATAACTCCGAAATAGTTGGAAATATATAATATTAATATTTCTGACTTAAGGGAATTTTAATACGCATCTTTTGGTGGCTTATTTATTCTAATCGGATAGTCTGTTCTCGAGTTAGGGTGCTATTGAAAATATTAGTCATACCCATTTAAGGAATCTGTACATGATAGAAAAAGACCAAAACGGAGTTGAGTTCGGGACATTAAACTTTGTATATCCCACAAAATTTTTTGACATCCAACATGATTGACAGTGTTGTCATTCAAAACTATCTTTCAAAGCTGATGAATTTCCGACTGCCACTCAAGTTCGATAGCTGTACCCCGCTTTATACATTAAAATACCCTAAAACCGAAAAAGAACTAACCAAAATCGAAAACAGGGAAATATAGTTCGAAATTCAAAATACTTTATTAAGAGAAAGTTCAGCCAGTTAATACAATGCACCACCATAAACTTTTATGTTAAAGACTTTTATTAAATGATCCAAACCACTACAAAACGTAATGCATGATATCTTTCAATAACTCTTTATATATCATCACAGAAAATGCAGAAAGACCCTATAACATTTTAAAAGTTTTACAGGAGAAGCATAAAACTTATTTAAATGAAAAATATATTGACATTTGGTGCAAAATTTCACAATAAATATATACATTTGTTGGGTCTTTTTTACTTTTATTGTAAAATTTTGCAGTAGTTGTAAACATATTTTTCATTTAAACAAGATTCATTCTTCTCCTGTAAAACTTTTAAAATGTGAAATGGGGCCTTTTCATTTTCTGTGACGATATACATATGAAAAGTTCAAAAAAATCATAATTTGCGAGAAAATAAATCATCATTTAAGGAAAGTTATCATCAAATCATATTCTGGTTTAAAAATCATCAAAAATATGATAAAATCATCATTCTGGCAACGCTGTGTGGGGTACATAACGAGTGAGTGTATGCTTGTGTGTTTAGGTTGGAGTCACTGTGTGTCTCTGCCTGTCTGGTTTGTTCGTTGGCTGTGTGTGCCCGCCTTTTGTTTTCAACACGACAAACAACTCCAATCAGTTTGTTTATAACCGGTCTATGAATCAGATTGTCTATGAGCGCGTGTTTCTTTTCTGGTTTCTTAACGAGACACATTTTACAAACGTAATTTTCTCTAAATATTTTTGTTTAAATCCATTTAAGTTTTTAAGGTAAATATTTTTGGAGAAAATATAAATTAGAAAAAAAAAATTCAACAAAATCAAACTTAAATTTTCCTAAATTCTTGGGAATTAAAGTTTTTTTTTTATTTAAAGTGTGAATGTTCCCAACTTAATTTTGCCAACTTTAGCAAACCAGTTTATAAAGTCAGAAATGCCTTAAAGTCTGTCTGTAGGTGTTTGCTTATAAACATGTCCATACATACACACATCCATATGTACGTATATACATATGTAGTATGTTCACAAGTATTTAATAATATTTGCTTGGCTTTAATGCAAGACATATATAAATATTCTTCTGAGAAAGATACAAGATATTGAACTTTACTAACAAAGAGCATTAAATAAAGGTGTTAACTTAATAACAAAATAAATTGATAACACGACAATAATAAAGAAGAATTATACGTGATTTACAGAAAATTAAACAAAGATATGCATAAATGAAATTAAATTCATGTTATTATAAGTCCACATTAAAAAATTATTTAAAAAATTATAAAAATATACATATAAAAGTAACATAGGAAACATGAAAAAAATAGTTGAACGTGCTTAAAAAGGAAATGTGTTAAATTCTTTTAGAGAAAAAAGTTATAAATAAAATTATATATATAATATGAAAAAATATATTAAATAACACTAAATTTAAAAAATTAAAAACCCCCAAAGAAAATGGATGATAACTTCAAAACGGCAGGACCAATTTTCTTCAAAGATAGACTAGAAAATTTTAGATTAAGTATCGTACAAATTTAACCTTTCAAAAAAAAAAAAAAAAGCAAATTAAAATGGATCAAGCCGTTTTGGAGAGTCTCAGAATTCTTAAGAAAGTTGCAAGAAATCCCAAAAAATTCCTTTTTGAACAATTTTGACCATAGAGTCCACACTTGATCCAAGGCCCATTTAACACTTTGCCAAATAGCTACGTACACATAAGGGTTTTTAGAAGTGGCAATCGTTCTGGAATCCTAGTTTTGGGATTTTAGAACATGTGGACTAAATTCACAATTTCGATTTAAAATATGTCGTATTAGGAAGTGCCCAGGTCGACATATATTAGGATATTCAATTATTTTTTTGCCGTCGACTCACGTCTGTTTAAATAGCTTTCAGATAAACATACATTTGCTATATGTTCCAAAAGAATTTTTTATATATACAATTTCTCGTACTACATACATATAAAAGAGTGATAATGCTTTTTTTTCCAAAAATTTACGAAAATTAAAATTTTTTTCTCAAAATTAAAATTAAAAATTGAATATTTTTCAACTCACGCCGCAGGATTTCATGAAATTTTGTTCTTTAACTAAAGAAGAAAAAATTTTATAAATCGGATTATATTTGGATCCGATATCTTAAAAATACTGGACTCAAGTTTAGAAAAAACTGACAAATTTAAATTTTCAAATAAGTATAACTCACTAACTATAAAAAATAAGTATACTAGCAAACATGTATTTTTTAGATCTTTTTAAAGGCTATAATGCAACAAAAAAGTTTTGAAATCGGATGAAAAATAAAAAAGTGGCAAGCAGTAAAAATTTTATATGGCCGATTTGCCCTACTTTCTGACTTCATAGCTCCGCTCCTGAGCAAGACAGCTGATATTAAAACATAAATAGAAATACTCTTCTGCTATGTCCTTGTGAAATTTTATTTCTATAGAACTATCCGTTTAGAAATGTCTGATTTTAGTTCCAAATATTTTTATTCTGCCCCACTGTGCGGTGCCACATACAAATAGATTCAAGAGGATGCAGCCAGAAAATAGCTGATAACTTTTAAATGCCTGGACTTATTTTCTTCAAACATAGCTAAGAACAATCTCGATCAAGTCAGCTTTCGAACAAAAACAAAAAAAACTTTATCAAAATCGGTCCAGCCGTTGCACAGTGGCTCCAATTAGATAAAAGGGTAATAAATATTGTATCTTTAAAACTTGCGATCCGATGACAAAACGAAGTATGTAAAACTTATAGAGGAGCTTAGCTTTAAAAGTATTGAAATTTGGACCATCCTGTTGAAAAACAGTGAGATCTTATAGGTAGCTTACAGTAGCTTACTACCTAGGACATGAAAAGACTTGTTGATGAAACCAACAACTTTTACAAATATTATCAGATTCTAATAAATTTTAACTTGTTGTAAAGTTCCAGAATAGATGAACATAATAGACTATATTTTTTAGGATATCTTAAATATTTTCAAAGATATTTGGCTTTGAATTTTAAAATTTTGATTTATGGACTCGACTTTGTTTCCTGTTTCGTAAATATCTTTGGTAATAGCATATAAACATTTTTCAAAAAAATATTTTATATGTTTTAACACAGTCCTTGATAATATGCAAAAATAATTTTTTAGTTATCTCAATTCATATAGTGGTGAAAAGTAATCAAATTCAAGACTTTGAAATAAGAGTGAAAAAAGCTATGTATGTTTGCCCAAAAATAAAGCAATTAGCAATCGACGCTTTTCTCAAAAAATTTTCAAAAAGAAAATATTAAGCCCATCCAGTTTTTCCAAACTATTCTTTACAAATTATATTAATTAATCTGACTTTTAATTGTTACCCGGCCGCTCAGAAATGTGGCGAGGAGAGTAGATTTTCGAAGAATAGTAAAAATTTCACAAGCATTTAATTTACCTTCATGAAAATAGCACTAAACTTAATTTTTTAAATTTTTATTTCATTACTATTTATTGATAAACCTTTTATTTATTTTTTATATTTTATTTTTATATTATATTATATTACCATTTTTGCCCAAAATTTTATGCGTATAAGTAATACGATAGTACATATTATCATATTACACATACCTCTAATTTTACCCAAAAATATTGGAAAATCCCATTTTCTTCACATGTTATTTTTGAATTACAAATTTTTAGAAATCCCCGTGTTTGCTACGCTTTATTTTTTAAGAAATAGTAAAGATATAAAAATTAAAAAATTAAGTTTCGTACCGTTTTCCTGCAGGTTAATAAACTGCTCTCCTGGCCACATTTTTGAGAGGGCGGGTAACAATTAAAAGCCAGATTAATTAATATAATTTTAAAAGAAATTTTAAAAACTCAATCGGCATTTTTTCTTAAGATATTAAAAATATAATTTCGTAGAGATATTCATCATTTTCATCCAATGCTGGATGTAACATGCATGCTTTAATCGACTTAAAACTTAAACTGCATTCATTTTTGGAGTCTATTCTTTTGAAATATTGATATGAAAAAAATTTTAGATTAAAAAAATTTTTTAGAAAATATTTCGAACAATTAAGCTTCATATTTGGCCAAATCTAGCCATTTATTACTCTCATGACAAAGGCTTGAGTTTTATTATTTTTCACGACTAAACGGATTGAGATAACTAAAAAAGTTTTTCTGCATATTAACAAAGATTATGTTAAAAATCTTAATGTATTTTTATAGAAAATGTTTGCTATGCTATTACCGGAGATATTTATGAAATTGGCAACAAAGTCGAGAACAAAAATATTGAAGATATCTTAATGAAATAAAATGTGTTATATTTATTTATTCATAAGCTTTACAATAAATTTAAATTCATTAAAATTGGATAATATTTGTTAAAGTTATGAGGCCAACAAAGTTTTTCATGCCCGAGGTAGTAAGCTTTGACACTCTGTAGCTCACCGTGTGTTTCAACAGGATGGTCCAAATTTTAGAATTCGTAAAGCTTATGTCCTCCTCTATGATTTTACACACTTCATTTTCTCATCGGATCGCACGTCTCAAAGATACAAAATTTATTAAAATTTTTTTTCTAATTTGAGCCGCTGTGCGTTACGCTCTACGTGGGAACAGGCAGAATATCTTGTAGGGCTTCGTTTAACGTGTCAAATGTGTCGAACAGCTTTCTTGTAAAACACCAAGAGGAACTTTTTTGTGGAACAATCAAGCCGGATTTATCGCCTCTGAACGGGAGCTTTTTAGCCTTATTTTTTTATACGATAAAAGTAAGGCCTACAAGATATACTATGCCGAGACAGTATAACTATATGTGTGCAAAAGGGGGGAAAATTTAGCTCCACCTAAAATGAGTCCTATATATAAACTTTAATAATGCTGAAACATGTATATATTTTTTGGCTACCTTTACCAGAATCAGCTATTAGATTATTGTTATTAAAACAATTTGATTTTGTTGGACAGTATAAATATTCGCAATTTTTGAACAAATCAGGAGATTTCACTTTATTATGAATACAATCAATATTTAACCCTCAATTGTCATGAAATAAAGCTTATTTTATTTGCAATATAAGTGGCTTTATGATTTTGTAATAAAAATTGCAAGTTTTTGCAATTTTTTTTAAAACATTAAAATTTTCCAATTTTGCCTAAATAAATTTTGGACCAAATAAGTGGGGCGCTATCCAAATTAAGCCCCTATAAATACGATAGCCAGAGTCAATTCGAAAAGAAGTCATTTATTGGCATAGAGCCTCAGTGTACTGATGTGTATCTAAATTGACTGAGAAATCCCAGGCCACAAAATTCATGTTGCCTTGTGTAATTGATGTCTTTTTAAAATTTGTCACAGAATATAAACAAAATTTTGTGTTGAAAGAAATAATACCTTGAAACTGGGTCAAAATAATAATAAAACATCCAAAAGATAAATAATTAAAAACAATAAGAAATAGAAGAAAGAGTTCACAAAAAAAAAACATTCTTATAAATAAACCTTTACACAAATAAAATTCTAAAAGCAAATAGAATAAGAAACTGAAATTTGAAGTTTGTAGAATGAATTAATAAATTTTGTAAGAAAACAAAAATATCTTTAAGATATTGTTGAAAAGAAATTCTCTCCAAAACATTCGTATTCCATTATTGGGCACATAAAAACTCAAGTAAATAAATGTGTATTTAAATAAAATTGCTAAATAAAATAAATAAATAAGAAAGATGTAAAAGATACAAAACTATCTAAGAGAATGTTTATGTGTTTTGTTAATTTTTTAAAGGATATAAATATATTTCGGTGATATTTTTCAAAATATTACTTCGAAACTTAGTCTTATATGGCAAACAACTAAGAAATAAAACAAATTTATAAAAACTTTTGTGAAAATTAAAAAAGAAAATAATAGGATGAAAAGAGTTTTTTTTGAATGTGCAACTATCATGGATATATTTTTGGGTGCATGGGGTGTAAATATAAAAAAAAAAAAATATATTGACAAAATAGAGAACAAAGTCGAGGCCAAAAAAATATTAAAGATATCTTAATAAAGCAAACTATATTTTCTTTATCCATTTATAAACTTTACAACAAGTTTTATTTCAATAAAATCGGATAATAGTTGCAAAAGTTATGAGGCCGACAAAGTCAACTTTGGCACGCTGTAGCTGAACGTGTGTTTCAACAGTGTGATCAGAATTTCAACATACTGAAAGCTTAGAATCTAAGCCTTAGATCCTCCTCTATGATTTTTAAATATACAGACTTATTACCTCTTGCAACAAAATGAAACTTTTGTCATGACCTTTGATCACCACTATATATTTTTTGATTTGTTATGGTCCACTAACTACAAAAACAGTCGAAATTTAAAAGTCTATAAATATTTAAAATCCGGTTTAATACAAAAATTGCTTTCATGCAAGCTTAAACAACTTAAATATATCTAAAAATTAGAAACTGTCACGCGTGACAAGGCATGAGCGTGAGTGATACAAAAAATTTTCAACGTGATAGCAAGTGATAAAAAATAAGGGCCTTAAGATGTATATTTCCGAAGGTCGTAGCCAAAAAAATAATATAAATCATTTTTGCCGTTTGGCTGTAATTAATTTTGGTCACAAAAAGTTTAAAATTTCCATTTCAAATAAAAAAAAAACTATTCCTTATAGTGACCGATTTGAATAAAATTTGGTAAATAAGTTAAATAAATTCAGTAAAGTGCGACTTTGGCTCAGACACGAAGGGTTCTGTACGGATACATATCGTTACCTCAAAATACGGATGTCGTATATAACAAAACTTAACTTTTCAGGAGACGGTTTTTAATATTTAACATCACATATCTTTAAAATGGCCTAAAGGATTCACTCCAGTTTTGTAGTGAATATAACCTGAGTCTTTTGTTTTCATCAGCATGAGTCAAATTTACTGTCGTCATAATGAGAAAGGTGTTATTAGCCTTTTGCTTCAGAATACATTTGTCATATGTCACATTTTTTAACAACTTGTAAATTTCTTCTTTGAACATACGACAAAAAGCACACTGGTAGCATTTCATCTGCCAAAGTAAAATTGGAAATCTTATAATAAACCTTAAAAAAACTTTACGGAAACCAATAGACATCTATTAAAAACATTTATTAATTGATTTACAAAAAGAATATATATATAACATTGTGACGTACAATATAATGCATACTGCACATCTGCCAAAATATAAGGCTTAGAAAGAAACTGATAGCACCATTAGAAAGAGCATGCGAATTTTATTATGAATATATAATAATCCTAAAACCAGAAATTTTGACATACGACATCCGTATTTCAAGGTAGCGATATGTATATGTATGTCTCTTTTCGTTTATGCCCTTTTTTCATTTTGAAATTTTTTTTGCTTTTCCGTTTAATTTTAGTTTTTTATTTTTTAATTTTTTTTCGTTGTTTTGGCGATTTTTTTCGTTTTGGCGATTTTTTTCGTTTTGGCGTTTTTTTTAATTTTGGCGATTTTTCGTTTTTCACAATTTTTTTGTTTAGTTTTTTGCCAATTTTTTTACTTTTTGGCAATTTTTTTGTTTTGGCATTTATTTTATTTTAACGTTTTTTATCGCTTTTTGACGATATTTTTAGTTTTAGCGATTTATTTCAGTTTTGGCGTGTTTTTCAGTTTTGGCGCTTGTTCGGCTTTGGGGTTTTTTCGGTTTTTGGTGATTTTTTTAGTTTTAGCGATTTTTTTTTGTTTTGACACTTTTTCTCGTTTTGGCGATTTTTCGGTTTTGGCGATTTTTAATTTTGGCGCTTCTTTTGTTTTTGCGCTTTTTTCGTTTTATTGATATTTTTTAAATTTTTGACGATTTTGTTTTTTTTTTAATATTATTTTTAGTTTTAGCGATTTTTTAGGTTTAGTGTTTTTTTCGTTTTAACGACTTTTTTCGGTTTTTTGATTTTTTTTTAGTTTTTTTTGCGAGCTTTTAAGTTTTGGAGATTTTTTGCGTCTTAGCGATTTTTTAATTTTGGTGCGTTTTTCCTTTAAGCGCCTTTATGAATTTGGCGGTTTTTCGTTTTGACATTTTTTAATTTTGAAAAATTTGTATTTTTAGGGTTTTCAAAATTTGGCTCTTACGGTTTCCAAGAACAGCAAATTGTCTAAATTATATAGTCAAAATTACATTAACTGATAGAACACCCTTTAATTTTTATTGTATTAATATTAGTGTTAATTGGTGTAGTCTATTCTACAGACTACACAATTAACACTAACTTTGAAGTGTCTGAATATAAGATTAGTAATTCAACATGTTTCGTTGCTCGCTTTAGAACACCCTCTAATTTTTATTAATATGTATTTGTAGCGGCCCAAGTTTTACATATTCTGTGAAAATTTCAGGTCCGTAGCTTTTACGGTTCCCGAAAAAACAGACTGACAGACAGACAGACAGTCAGACAGGCGTATAGCGTAGCGAGAGCAATAGGGTTCCTTTACACTTTTGGTGTGCGGAACCCTAAAAATTGTAAATTTAATTTAAACATGCTGCAGTTTATTTGAAATATATGAAAATCCAAGAAACATAAAATTAAAAAAAAGATCATTATTAAATAATTTGTATTGAGTATTGAACTCGTCATATGCCTGTTTTAGCACTTGCCTCCCTATCAGACAAACTACAATAACGGCCCTTTCCACAATGTATGATTAAGAGTTAACGTAGATTTTAACGGCAAGTTTTGTATGCTGAACTTGCCGTTAAAGTCTATGTTAATTTTTAATCGTACATAGTGAAAAGTGCCGCAAATGAATTTCATTTTTAGTTCGTATAAGAGAAAAAAATATGTAGTCTAAAAGCAATTTCGATTTTATTTAAATTCAGTAATTAATGAAAAAATATCTATGTCGTTTCATCATAACATCTTAAGTCGAGTTAGGTCAAAATCGACTTAAGGTCTCCTAATAAATTTAATATCATTTCCAGTCAACATTGTGGCATGTTGATTTTACATTGACATATTTTTCTGTGCGAATATACTATATAAATAGGAAATAAATTACTGCAAATAAGGTTTTAGACTCTTAAACAATTTTAAAATATTTTTTTAATAATTTTTCTTTTTCTCTTTTAAGATATTTTTCCGAAAACTCAACAAAATAAAAATGATAAGTTTAATTTATTTTTCTGGAAACACAATATAACGAAGTACTTTTCATCAAAATAACGAAATTCAAGAGAGAAAAATTAAACCAAAATACATGGAAATATCAAAGTGATTAATGTCGAAACTAATGTAAAATTTTAATTATAAGAAATCTAAAAAAAATCACGTCTAAAGGATATATATAATAACTAGATAAAAGTATGCTCAATGTGAATAATAAAATCATGCAAAGCTGTTGAATATTTAACTAAAAATTCACAGAAAATAGTGTGAAATTACATTAAAAAAAATAGTGTGTTGAATTACTTCTACAGAAAGCAAAAAAAAAATGTGTCGGAATAATAAAATTTAAAAAGCATTTACACAAAATATAAGAAATAAAGAAAATATATTCCGGTTACCTGTTTAAATCGTCAACAAAATCATTTCAATTCAGATACAAAACTTAAAAATTTATCAAATTTAAATTTCATAAAAAGGTAAGTTTTCTTCATAATTTTCAATTTAATAAACCAGCTCAAATAAACCAATGCGTATACCTTACATCTTCGATCTTGATAAAAATTTGTGTGGTTTTTTTAGCACATATATTCAGGTAATGCATATCAAACTTTAGACTTCTAACTCTTTGGGTTATAGAGATATGACGTCATCAAAACTAAAAAAAAATATATCTATAAAAGTTGAGTTTACTTAAAAAATTGTCTATATCTCCAAAAGCGCTTAAGTTACAGACCTCAGCAGCATACCATTTGAGAGGTTTTAAGAACCCCTCCAAAATGACGTGGCCCAAAAATTTCTTAGAACACACAAGTATTTTTAGAACATTTTTAGATTCCCGAAATTTAAAAACAGTATATCTTGAAAAAAATTCAATTAAAAAAATTTTTAACAAAAATATATTTTGGCTCATTTTCATGTCTACCTAGCTACTTAAAAATATTATATCTAAATTTAACTTAAGTTACCCAGCAAAATTTTTGTCATTTTTATAATCGGTAGTAGTTTATTTATTAATGGTTTACAAAGTAATGAGAGCTACTTATTTATCTTATTAATACACACAGAATAAAAGGAGTGTAAAATCAACATGACGCAATTTTGAATGGAAATCATATTAAATTTACATGAAATAATTTGTCGTTTGAGTGTGTTAGTGTTTATTTGCTTTGGTCATTAAAACAATTCACTGTTCTGCTTAGTTGTGTGACTTGTTGTTGTTTATTCTTACATGTGTCGCCTGTGTAGATGACAAAACATGAATTACCAACGAAAATGTACTGCTGCTCGCTTAAAATTACCATTGTTTCATATTGAAGTTAAATAAATCTTAATCTAACCTTAAATCTCTTTGATTTAAAAATTTCCACTGTTAGAAAAACTTTGTTATAAAAGTTACATTTTATTTTAAATCAACACGACTATAGCTTTAATTTCAAATAATTTTCATGTTAAATAATAAGTTAAATCATGTTGAACTAAAATGAAATTCATTTTAAACATGATGGTATTTATTTAGTGTATAGCTAAAGTAAAGTTTGAAGCTAATGTCGCTGAAGTGGTTAGCGCGTGGACTATCATGCAAGTGGCACGAGTTCAAATCTTGGCTGCAGCAGCCAAATAAAACACAAAGTTTTCTGATGCCTATGCAAACACACATCACGTAAGTGAAATAATTAATAAAATAGCTACATTAAAGTCATGTTGTTTCAGATTGATATAACTTTAATTCAACATGATTCTTCGTGTTGTTTCAATATCAAATTTACGTTGTTTCAACTCGAAATAACTTTGATTTAACATGATTTTTCGTGTTGTTTCAATATGAAATTTAAAAAATTGAAAATGGTAAAAACTTAAAATTTTTATGAACTAATCATGATTAGCCACATATACTACAAATAAAATAAGCATTATCTCATGAAAATTGTTAGATAAATATTGATCTTATTCGTAATAACGTGAAATCACCGGATTTTTGCAAAAAATTGCGAATAGTGACACTTTTTAGTATTTTTTTTATAGTTTTTTTTTGTTGATTTAGCGATTTCTTTGGTTTTTGGCGTATTTTGACGATATTTTTAAGTTTTAGCGACTTATTGTAGTTTTGGCGCTTTTTTCAGTTCTGGCGTTTTTTCGGTTTTGGCGATTTTTTCGGGTTTTGGGGATTTTTTCGGTTTTTGGTGACTTCTTTTCGTTTTGACAATTTTTTCAGTTTTTAGCGATTTATTCTTAGGTTAGGCGCTTTTTTTCGTTTTGGTAATTTTTTTAATTTTTGGCGATATTTTCGTTTTTTGACAATATTTTTAGTTTTAGCGATTTTTTTTTTGTTTCAGTGCTTTTTTTTCGTTTAGACGCCTTTTTACGGTTTTTTGCGTTGTTTTTTAGTTTTTTGTCGATCTTTTTAGTTTTGATGATATTTTGCATTTTGTTTTTTTTTTTAATTTTGGTACTTTTTCCTTTTAAGCGTTTTTTTTAATTTGGCGATTTTTCATTTTGAATTTTTCTTTTCATTTTGGAATTTTATAGTTTGAGCGTTTTTTCAAATTTGAAGATTTTACCTCTAACGGTTTCCAAGATACAGCAAACTGTCTAAATTACATAGTCAAAATTACATTAACTGATAGAACACCCTTTAATTTTTATTGGCTTAAATATCAGTGCTAATTGCTGTAGTCTATTCTACAGACTACACCAATTAACACTAACTTTGAACATTTTATATGTCTATATACGAGTATAAGTGTCTGTATATTTTAATTTTTAACTGTCGTATATTTGTTGTTGTAGCGACCAAAGATTTACATATCATGAGAAAATGTTAGGTCCGTAGCTCTTACGGTCCCGAGAAAACAGCCTGTGACAGACAAACGGACAGACAGACGGACATTGTTCCTTTTCACTTTTGGTGTACGGAACCCTAAAAATGGTAAGTTTTAGCCATTTTTGATTATATATTTTTTATCATTGCGGTCTGAATAATTCCGAATATATTGAGTATATACAAAATAATGTTTGAACGGCTGAAAGGTAATTTTATTTTAAGTTTTGTAGTGTTTTTTGTAATTAAATTGGACTTCCCCTTCCCAAGTTATGATGAAATCTTGAAAAATCCGAAAATTTAAAAGAAAAGCATCCAAAGAATCTTGCATTTCGTCTCTTTTTGTATATATTGGTCAAAGGTTATGACAAAAGTTTCATTTTGTTGCTTATGAACGCACCACTTTAATTGTAAGCTTAATTTTTGTTGTAATTGAAGATTCTGTTAATTTTTCTAACTTTTCTAAAATTTTGTCGATAACTTTTTAAATAATATTTTTATCACTTTGGGTTTAAATAGGCTTGGTAGACATGATAATTGTAATTTTTTTTAAACAAAGCATTTTAATAAAATGTTTTATTTCAATTAAGATATACAAAATATAAAATTACAACAGCAAAACAATGAATTTTTTTTATAAAAAAACAGAAAAGTTAAAAAAGGTATTATTACAACATTTCAACAACGTCAACTGACATCATTAAAAATTGTTCTAGAAATGACGGCAAAGTTTTGTATTTGTTCCACAAGTTGGTAATATTTCATCTAAAGAAACAACACAATAGCCATCATGATTGTTTATTAAGTGAAAGAAATTATATATTCATTATTCATGCTCAAGCAAGGAGGAATAAGTAATTCGTTTTTACAAATAAAGGCATTGGTTAAAGATATTGAAATATATTTAAGATACATAAAAAAAATTGCTGAATAATATTCAAGGTAGTCGTCGTAAGTGGCTCAAGGATGTTTAATAAATAAAAAAAAATTTTAAGGATTTAGAGAAACAAATTTAATTACAAAAAAAATATAAGAAATAAAAAGGCTGCGGCCCAAAATTATAAATCCTTAAGAATGACACTATCAAAAAATTATGTCTACTTTGTGCTGTAAATGTGTTGGCTTGTAAATATGTGATGAATTCGAGAGTTTGAGAACAAAATCAACTTTAGATATAGAAAATTATATAAAAAAGAGTAAAATTAATAGCAAGTGAGTGAAGTAAGACAATTAAGAAAACATATTCAATTTCAAAATTGTCATCATTGTCATTGAAAGATGACAAAATGACCAACTGATGTAAAGTTTATATCGCAATGATAACAAGTGCAATGGGGATAAAAACGAAGACACTTGTTATAATATTGATGTCAATTTACATCAGCCTTATGATGGGTTTTCTATCAGTGTATACACACATTATAATGTGTTTCTTCTTATCTTATTAAAAAATTAAACTACAATTTTTCCTAAAAAAAAACATGTAATTCTTTTTAACTTATATTTCTTTTAACCTTTGAGTTATAATAATTTTGTTGTTGTTGTTGTTATTTGTTTCTAAATATTAAGTGATGACTTCAGTTTTAACTTAGTACATAATACTTGTACTAAGTACATAACGCTCTATTTTAATTACATTTTATTTTTGTTTTCATTAATAATTCAAAGTGCATAAAATGATCTTAGTCGAACCCCCACATCTCCCCCACCCCACTCCAATCCACCCAAAACCACCTTTAAGGTAAAACAAACAATTTTGTTTGAAAAATTTGTTGTTTGTGTATGCCAAACACGCGCCACTTAAAATGTAGTTGTTGCTTCATTCTTACAAAATTTAATACAAAATAAAAAAATAAAAAAAACGGAAAAAGACCGACAAGCGTTAGAAAATATATTTAAAAAAAAATTAAAGTCATAGAGAGAGAAAAGCAATGCTTGAAATATTAAATAAAAAAATATTGTACAAAAAAGGAAACATATAATAAAATAGTTGTTTGTTATTGTAACAAGATACATAGAAAAAGTGAGAAAAGAAATACATAAATTAAAATAAATACAACAATTCCAAGTGAGGTGGCATAACACTAGGGTACAAAGATTTTGAGAAATTGTGGCAGAAACTTTTGAGGCAACCCTAACAAACGAAAGTTACTTCCAATCAAGAGTCGTAGTAAAACACTAAAATTTGGATTTCTTCAAGTCTCATATGCCAAATCGATGGGCATATATAAAAACTAATCTAAAAAATGCAGGTCATTCAGTTAAGATTAAGGCATGCTGCGTCCGGACAGGATGAAGCTCTACTTAGAAGTCCGTTAGCGTTTAAAGGGATAACCCGGCCCTGGTAGCCGGGAAAATGTTAAAATTTATCGTAAAAACTGCGGAAAAACACAGGCATGTAGAGCGGCACCAGGAGAGTCTGAAAACGTTTTGACAGACAGCCCTGGATTACGGGGAAGTGCTTAAAAATGAAGGGGAAGTGTTTAGGATGCGCCCAACGTGGGGCTGAGTGTCTAAAAATGCTGTAGAAGCTAGAAAAGTGGTCAGAGGTATTCGGGTAGGATGGGAATGTATAGAATGGCTTTTATGAGCTCCGTTGGCATATGGAGGGGGAACCTTAGAAGCCAGGGAATTGTTTTAGAACGCGGGGAAAATCAGAGGTATGGTCAGAGGTGTCCAAGCAGGATGTGGTCGTGTAGAGGGGCTACTGCGAACCCCCTTGGCGCTTAAAGACATAACCCGGGACAACAAATATAGAAAAGAGGGTAGCCCTGGTAGCCGAGAAAATATTAAAAGTGATCGTAGAGGCTGAGAAAAATGTAGGCATGAAGAGCGGCACCAGGGGAATCTGAAAACATTTGAGTAAATTCGATTTTCTGTTTTTATATCTCATAACTTGGTAAACATAGCATTTGCAAAACAAAATTCTTCTAAAAAGCTATTGCGTGTGAAGTTATCAACACCTTTTGCCTTCCCGACTTTTATCTAAATCGAATATTTAACAAAATAAACAGAAATATCCAAAAAAAGCCCATAATAATTAAAATTTGAAAATGTACATGTCTAATTAACAAATAGGGGTTAACTTTTTCGTTATCTAGAACTGAAACCTGTTTTTTGTTGTTGTTGTAGCCCCTACAGGAACAGTACATAGGGAAGAAAAAAGAGATTGGAAAGAAAAAAGAAAAGAAAGAAAATATTAAAAAATAAAGAAGGGACATTTACACAGTTACATCCAGGTCGAGGAAGCTAGCTGCCTCGATTGAATGCGTCCAAAGGGATAGAGGTTTCAGGTCTGTGGGTTTTGCGGGACATGCGAAGGGATGACGGGTGATGTGTGGTGAGTCACCACAGTGGGTGCACTCATCGGATATATTGGGATTTAGGAGGGATAGGTAGCTGTTAAGGTGTCTTGAGAGTCCTGAACGAAGCTTTGAGAGGATCGCTCTGGTCTGTCTTGGGAGCCGCTTCTCCTCAGCATTTATAGGAGGTGGTCTTCCATCTAGTACAATGTTGAAGGAATAGCTCACTATCGCCTCCTGAACAATATCTGTGTGTGCCATTTTCATGGCTCTGTTTATAGCCTCGATGGTGCTGTCTCCCAGAAGATGCCGGATGTTGTTTGCCTCCTTCCGTAGGTCATATCGGATGGGGACAGCGCACTCCGATAAACTGCCTCTTGTTGTCCTGTGGTTCGGGTGTTCTGGATTCTCAAATTTGATGAGGTGTTGCCTTGTGAGAAGGGTACAATGTCTTCGTACTGATAGCATTCCCGTTTCATGCTTCCGGTGTTTTGGAGTGACACCCCGTGACTACACGCAGTGCGGTATTTTGAACTGTTTGAAGGTTCCTCTACTGCGTGTCACTTAGGCTAGGGGTTCACACCGGAGATGCATAGTCTAATAAAGGACGACCAATTGCTTTATAGGTGGTGAGGATCGTCTCTTTATCTTTCCCCCATGTGCTGCCAGTAAGTGTTTTTAGAATTCTTGTTCGGCTGCCAACCTTCTTTGCCACCCCTTCACCTTGTTTTGAAAAGGTGAAAAGGTTATCGAACAAGACGCCGAGTATTTTGGAGTTTTTGATGGTAGGGACGCTCTGTCCATGGATGTGGACATTAAGCTCCCGGTTTACCTCTTTTGTCCATGATGTTAAAAGGGTGGCAGTTGATTTGGGGGCCGATAGCTGGAGATTTCGGTTTGCGAAGAAATCCGTTAACAGTGGGAGATAGCTGTTAATATTTTCCTCTGCTTTTTTAATGTCTCTGTCTGTGGACATAATTGTACGAGACTAGTTTTACAGCAGGTGGTGGAGTCGGGGCCTTGGCAACATATACGTTGAACACCAGAGGAGAGCGGACTCCGCCTTGTGGTACTCCTTGTTTGTTTTTACGTAGGACTGTCTTCCCGCAAGGTAGTTCACCGTCCATCTTTTTAGGGTATTTTGGGAGCGTGGACTCTCGTATGTCCTCTAGTAGGGTTGTATGACATACGGTGTCGAAAGCCTTAGAGAGATCGAGGGCTACGAGGATAGTCCTTTTGTGTGGGCGCACGCTATTTAGTTCTTCTGCTATTTTAGTGGTAATTTCGCAAAGAGCTGTGGTATTACTCATACCCGCGCGGAAATCATGCTGGTGATCAGCAAGTTCGAGGTGTTCCGCAAATATGGGGAGCAGCAGACTTTCTAATACCTTGACTACTGGTGATAGTAATGTGATGGGGCGGTATGAGTTTCCTATGTGCAATGGTTTACCTGGTTTTGGCATTGGAACAATTTTCCCGAGTTTCCATAGGTCTGGAATCTCTAGGGTGTTTACACATAGGTTGAAGGTGTGTTCCAGGAATTTCACACCATTTGCTCCAAGATGCTTCAGCATTTTCATAGCCAGTCCATCAGGACCAATGGCGGTGGAGCTCTTTGCTCTTGAGATGGCAATTTGCACATTGTCCTGGGTGAAGTGTATGTTTATAGGTTCTGGCCTGAGTGTATGAAATCTACGTTGGAGTCTCCTGCGGGCACATCTGGGTATTGTTGGACTTTTAAAGTGATGAAGGCATAGCACTGATCATTTTGGCAGTACCGTCAACGATTAATACTGACATATCCTAATACACTTTACAGTACCATCCTTCATCGGTATTGAAGTAGAGCACTCGGCGAAGTAAAAGAACTAATAAATGGCTGCACGACTTTAAACAATTAATGCCTCTACTTAACACCAGAGGGGCTGCAACACTGCTCTAGAAAAAACGCGCAATAGCAGAGTTGTAAACGAATTAAGCTTTCTGTATCTCTCCCACTTCACCACCTGTTTTCTCTACACTATACTTTTGCCAAAGAAGGTAACACACTAATTAATTAACTGGTAGGCATTAATTGCCTGATTGTGTTACTTCTTTTAAAAAATATATATAGATAGCACTTGCACTACATATACAGTCTTAATCATATACGTATTAGCATAACTAGAGAAAAGTTTACTCTATACCATAAAAAAGAAAAACCAGAATTGGACAACAAAACTATCTTTTGCCCGTTGGTTGCAGAGATATCGTAAAAGTTGGGCACCAATTTCAAAGAAAAAAATTTGTTTTTAAATGAAATCTGGCGTTCAAGCTAAGTCTGGAGCTTGGGCGTCTTTGAAGACCTTTAGTAGAATTTTAGGACAAATATTTTTGTAGAACATTTCAGCCTGCTATATTCCTGCTGAAATGGAGTTTTCCCCCTTTTCAAAGAAACGGTCAAAAAGAACCATACAACGAAGAGCTAGAGGGTTAAAATGTCTCACAAAAATGTTTAGCGTGGTGTTTTACATAAAAGTGTTAAACGTAAAGGTGTCAAGATTTCCAATGCCGAGTTAATAAAACTATGTGCAAAATGGGGGAATTTTAGCTCCCCCTAAAAGGAATCCCAGATATAAACTTTTAAAACGCCGATACACATAGACATTTTTTTGGAGCCCTCTGTTAGAATCAGTTTTTAGTTAGATTTTGTTGTACAGTGTTTATTTTATGCTTCAAAATAATTTGTGAAATATCTGCTTTCTTTTAGCGCTTCCTCGAAGGCGCTACAATATTTTTTGTTGGGCTGTTTCATGACAATTTTGTAAGCATTTTCCAACTCCAATTGCAACCAATTAAAAACAATAAAAGAAAAGTTGTATAAACAAATATTAATTTCCTTACGAACAACAATTCCAACAAGAATTTTCCTCCCAATGTTTTTTGTTTTTAATACTCTTATAAATAAATATTTACATTAATTTATCTAATAAACAAAAACAAATACTTGAAAATGCTGTTTTCATTGCGAACATAAATATTTCAGTTGCAAGATTCTGAAATAAATACTTTTTACCATCAAAGCCAACCATAAATTTATTAAGTTTACACAACCCAATCCCCCTAAAGTGCTTTCGAAGACCGTAAACTGACTAATTGCTACAAACATAAATGAACGAGGGTTGTTGGCGGCATTGTTGCGAGGGAATAGGATTTAAGCCAAAAGAGCCAGCCATTATTTGTTGTGGCCAAAATTAAATGTAAATAAAACATGAATGAACATGTGTAAACAAGAATCCTTTTTTCTGTATTTTGTGCTCAAAAAAAAAAACAAAAAGAAACATAATAATAATTAAAAGGATTATAAATACAAATTGTTTGGTAGAATAAGAAATAAAATAACAAGCAAATTAGAATGCAAATTAAATTCATAAGAAAAAAAGGGGTTTTTAAATAAACAAACGCAGAAGTGTCGAATTTTATTTACTGTCCCAACAAATCTTTAGAAAAAAAGTGTAAATATTTTTATGAAGGAGGATTTACTTCAAGATTATTACACAGAGCGACATAATCAAAATTTCTTCAAAGATTAACGACTGATCCTAGTAGAGGGATAAAAGAAATATACGTGTTTCGGCATTTTTAAGTTTAAAACTGGGATTAAGTTTAGGGGGAGTTATAGTTCCCTCCCTTTTGCCCATTATTATAGTGAAGCGGCATAAGAAGTCCCGTAATTTTAGCATTTTAGATACAAAATGTTTTCAGCACTTTTGTGGCAAACAATGCAAGGGAAATTATAATTATAACTCTCTAACTTTTTGCTGTATGAGTATTTTTGTCCCTTTCTCGTAAAAGAGACAAAAACTTCCCTTAAACAAATACACTCTAAAACATTACTTCAAATTTAGGATCATATATTGTCTAAATTTGTTTTAAAAATTTCATCTTGTCTAAAATTACATCGATTTTGTAGTTATTTTATTAAAGAAAAAACCTTCCAAATAAAACATATTTACTCCAAGTGAAAAAATTTAACTTAAAGTATAATACGGCTATGGCTGAATGGTAGATACGTCAGACTATCAGTCAGGAGGTCGCGGTTCAAACCTGCACGTAGCCAATCGTTTTTTTTTTTTGTAAAATCATTTTGTTCAAAAATAATGCGTGTGTAATTTTAGGTCGATAATAATCGGTAAAGTGTTGCCGACTATTATCGACCTAATTTTCAGCAAAAGTATTTTACAGTGTACATAGCTGACTGCAATATCCTAAAAAAAATATTTGACATAAAATTCTAATATAAGTCTGGAAAGAGAACAAAGTTTCAAATTCAACTTAACCGCCAGAAATACTTAAGTCAAAGCTTAAAATGTGTTTAAGGATTAATTTTGTACTTATTCATATTTAGTGCTAAAATATCCCACAAAAGAGGATTTCTTTTTAAATAAGTGAAAACTATTTATTTAAAAAATTCCATTTTTATTTCCTTTAAGTTTTCTACATTGTATGCAATTATATGGCGGCTTCAAACTCTAATGGCCTTTCTCCGTATTCCCATCTCAATGCAATAAAAATAAGCCATGTTATATGTACTTACATATACTCAGGCACAATTGTATGTAAGCATGTTAATTTACAGTGCACAGTGGGGCCTATACACTAAGAGTGAATTTGTTTAAAACTAAGTGAAGGTATGTACTTCATTGTGAAAAACTAATATGTTAATGCTTAACATAAATAATTCTTGCAAAATAGTCCGACTACAAAATGGGCATGGCACTGCCCCCATATTTTATCATCATGTTGTACTTTCACGAGAACTAGTTATGTGTGCGAAGTTTTATAAAAATCGGTTCATTGGAAGTAGTTAAAATAAATATTTACTTTTCATGGGCGTGGCACTGCCCACTTTTCTTACCACAATGTTGTATTGCAACGATAACTAAATGTGTATGCAATGTTTCATAAGAATCGGTTAAGTAGAAGTGGCTAAAATTCCTAATTACTTTTTATGGGCGTGGCACTGCCCATTTTTTTAAACATAATATTGTATTGTCACGATAACTGAAGTTTCACAAGAATTGGTTTAGTAGAAGTTGTTGGAAATATAAATATACTTTGCATGGGCGGGGCACTGCCCACTTTTTAAATCATGATGCAGTATTCAAACAAAAGCTTAATGTGTGTGCAAAGTAGGGATGTAACGAATACCGATACCGATACCGATATATCGGCGATATTTCAGATTTTCCGATACATCGGTATCGGCGATATTTTACTGTCGATACGACGATACTTTTAAAAATTTTTTCAGAGTTTTTTTCTGACAAATTATTTATTTTATATTAATTTTACCATGAACTAAACTCATTTCCTTATTTTTTAAATCTTATCAATATCAATTTTAAAAATTAATAATATTTTATACTATTATTTTGTAAAAAAATTATTTATTTTTTGTTAATTTTACCATGAATTCAAATTCAGTTCGTTGTTTTTTAAATATTATTCCAGCAAAAAAAAGACACTACAAAGTAGTCATGAAAATGTAGAATTCGCGATCCGGAAGTATTGCAAATTTGGATCATTTTTAATTAGTGTTACATATCCTTGCCATTGCAAGAAGTTCTGTTTTTCGATTACCAATCACCGAATTGGAAGCGATGCTCGGACAAATTTCTTTTTCGGTGTTCTATAATGGTTTTTCCTCAAGAAAAAAGGATAAAAAATTACCCATTTTCACAATTTTTTTAATGCGAGTATGGCGAGAATTTTTTAAAATTATAAAGGAATTTAATTTTTTTTCTTGCTTTTCTACTAATTACACTATGCGATAAATAAAGACTTTTGGAAAAACACAAGAACTGGACAGTACAGGTTCGATTGTCCTACAATGGCGTAGTAAAACCCTTTACTCAGTTTGGCGAATTTGGTGACCAATTTTTTTTTATGGACTTCCAAATTTTCTAAAAATCAGTGGGGCCTCAAAAAACGGTGTCATCAGTATTTGGCCAACAGCTAATTCAAACTTTATAATAACGCTTAACTGTATATGACAATAATGTAGCTAAGAGTCTGTTTAACAGATTTTTTTTAACATTTCATGGCAAAAAAAATTTTTTCGTTAACTTTTTGTTCACAAAATTAAGGAAAAAATGTTTTTTCACTTTTTTCAGAATAATTTACAGGGACTTGTAATTTTTAACTAACAATATTTGGCAAACTTATAGTTACGGTAGAGCTGAACCACTTTGTGAACATATCAATACAATCTGCACGTATCTAGGCACTCTAATAGCTCACACAGACCACTTTTTACCTTAAAAATTTCAGTTTTTCACTATTTTTTTATGCAAAAAAAAATTTTTTTTGAAAACAGTTATTCAAGTGCATACTTCTTTGTTGTGTTTCACTAAGATTTTGTGCCCAGAAAAATAATATGTTCCTGTACTTTTTTTGAAAAAAAAATTATTTTATTCACTTTTTTCAGTATAACTTGTAGGGATTCCAAATTTTTCATTACCATTATTTGGCAAAACAACAACAAACAATAAAAAATAGTAAATACTGAAATCAGCAACATAAAAAGTGGAACAATAACAAGGAAAGCAAAAAAAATGCAATAAAAATATAGCCTAACTCGTAAAAAACGAAAACTTTTAAGGTAGAAATTAGTTTTTCTGGGCTGTTTAGGGTGCCCAGATAAATTCAGATTGTATTGACATGTTTACAAAAGTTGTTCAGCTTTACCGTAGCTATAACTTTGCCAAATATTGTTAATAAAAAATTACGAGTCCCTGTAAGTTATTCTGGAAAAAGTGAAAAAAAAAATTTTCCCTTAATTTTTCAAAAAAGGTGCACAAAAAATTTTTTTTGGCATAAAATGGTAATAAAATCTGTTTAGCGAACTCTTAGCTACATTATTGCCATATATAGTTAAGCCGTATCATCGAGTTTGAGTTTTCTGTTGGCCAAAAGTTGATGACACCTTTTTTTGAGGGCCCGCTGATTTTCCAAAACTTTGGAGGTGCATAAAACGAAATTGGTCACCAAATTCGCCAAGCTAAGTATAGGGTTTTACTACCCCGTGGTAGTACAATCGAATCTATACTGTCAAGTCCGTTTGGTTTTTGGACTGTTGCACTGTGTTATCTGCATATTTTTAATATAGATATTTTGGAAGCAAAGAAAATGTGGGTCCGTAAAAAATACTCGCAATTTTTTATACTGGGTTAATATCAATTTTAAATATTAATAATCTCTTACACTGTAATTTTGTATAATAAAAAAATTGCACTTGAGTTTTGTTAATCTAAACTTTAAGTCAATTTCAATATTCGTATCGGTATCGGAATCGGTATCGGCGATATTTATTTTTAAGTATCGGTATCGGTATCGGATCGGCAAAACGGCGTATCGTTACATCCCTAGTGCAAAGTTTCATAAGAATCGGTTAAGTAGAAGTAGTAGATAAGGAATGTGTATTTGCTTTGTATAGGAATGATCCTCCTCCCCATTTTTCAATAGAACTAAACAAAAAAAAACACACACACATACACACTCACAAAATGTACATTTAGAATGAGAATCAGCCATATATCAGCCATATACATACATATATCTTTCTAAAGAAAAAAGTATAGATCAAAAATTATCAAAAGTTCAAAAATTTTCCAATATTCAATTTAAAAATTTTATTCATTTTCCAACTCAGAAGAAATATTTCCATAATATTTTTTTTAAGTAACAAAGAACTAGTTGTGACAATCAGATGTTATTTGGATCCGATATCTTAATAATACTGCACCAAGTTTTTAAACAATTAACTTTTAAATTTAAATTTAAATTTTAAAACGAGTATGCCTAACTATAAAAGATAAGTGCTTAGTCAGCCATGATATTTTTTAGAACCTTCCTGAGCAATCTGCTAAGCTAATATTCTTAGGGTTTGCTATGCCCATGTAAAATTTCATACTGATCGGATTTTCCGTTTAGATTCTGCCCCACTGTGCAATGTCTGTGTATTTCCAACATGTTGTTGTTGTTGTTGTCTTAGCTGTTTTGTGGTTTTGTATTTCAGCCCTGAACAAAAAAAATGAAGTACAGTAAAGAGATGTAAATGTACTTATTTGTTATAAAATGCTACACACACATAACATTGAATGTAGTACATTAGTATATGTAGATGTATTACAACAGTATATGCACTCTCCAAATGCATTGTGGTGTTAAAATGTAACGTATAACACGTACTAACAGACATTTATGTTGGTAGAAATAAAACACCTTTTGCTTTGTAAGTTTCTTTTTTTCATACTTTTTCCCTTACTTTTGCAAATCACAAAAACGCAATTTTTTTAAGCATTCATATGGAGTATAATCCCAGAAAACATTTTGTATTGCTTTAGTCATTAAGGAATAATAAATGCATCAGTGCAAGATAATCTCTCTCTTTTTGGTTTAAAATATGATTAAGGGGCTATTCACATATTACGTAACGCGTCAGGGAGGAAGGGGGGGGGGGTTTAAAGATTTGTTACGGTCTAGATATTTAAACTGAAGATTTTGTAAAAAGCGTTATGAGAGAGGGGGGGGGGGGGGGTGTGGTACAAAACTTCCGAAAATAACGTTACGTAATATGTGAATAGGCCCTAAAGTGCAGCAAAAGCAGCAATTTTTGATATTTATCGTGTTACTGCCACATTATAATTTTTTAAACTATGCATAATACAAGGGAATGTGATATACTGTTGTTGAGTTTAATTAAATTTCATTTAAATTTCAATTAAGTTTAACTAAGCCAGCGTTTAAACGTTCACTGATTTATTAGCCATAAGGAGAGCCAACAATATGATAAAGTTGGTCTCAAATGATATCTTCGCCTCGCTGTAGTAAAGTAGTTTTGATTTAACTGCCTTTTGCTTGAGTGCACTTTTGACTTAACTGCACAAAACTACAAATTTTTGTCACTATTCTTTAAAATACCATACAAATTCATTTTTAAGCGCACTTTTTATACCTGCACTTTTAAGATAAGTGACTAAATTTTTGGCATTTCAAAACTATTTTGATACAAAAAATCAATCTTAGCTGCATTTTGACTTAAGTGCACAAAATATTTGTTTTCGGTGATTATTCTTCAAAATACTTTTTTAAGTGCACTTTGTATACCTGCTCGTTTAACATATTTTTTGCAGTTTAAAATAATTTTCATATAAAAAATCAAAGTTAACTGCACACACTAAATAATTGTGTTTACGTGCACATTAAGGCAGGTAAGTGCATTTAAGCTAACAGCAGTTTTGACTTACCTGCACTAAAAATCGTGAAAAGTTTATTGTGCAGCTAAATTAAAATTACTGTATGTATAAAACAACGTTCGATGATATGAGTCCCAAAAAAAATATGATATAAATTCTAAACATTTTGATATATTTTCGGAGTTATTGCTTCCCAATTTTCGGGCTTTATTTCATATATTCTGACAATAATTACATTTTTGCACAAATATAAATTCATTGAAATCACTCTATATTTTTAATACCCCAGATGGTCGCCTTGGACACCCTGTAGTTCATCCTGTATATCAAAACGGTGATCAAAATTTTTTTTCTGAAAGGTTAGGTATTCCTCTATGATTTTTTCCAACATCGTTTTGTCATCGGACCAATATTTTCGAAGATATATATTTATTAGTATTATTTTTGTGAACTGCCCGGCACCACTGTGTATAATCACTTAATTGTAAACAAAATTAAAAGTTGTGCAGCGATTTGAATGAAATGGGGTTTATTTATTTTGTAACATATTCAGAGTATGAACGGGATTTGTGAAGTTTTAGATTTTTGGTTAGCTTTGGAAATAAAAATATTTTAAATTTTGCATAGAAAATATATTATTTCTGCCAAATTTTTTGAATATCTCCAAAACTATTGATTAGTTAAAAAACTATTGCATTTAAACAATTTGTTTTTTTTAATGATTTGAGTGATTCTGAATACAGTTGCTTTCTGCACAAAAATAAAATATGCTGTGAGCTATTTTTAGAAAGCGACACGTGGCATTTTTTTTCTATATCATTTAAAATTTTTTCTATTACACTAGTTTACAAAAAAAAAAAATTCAAAAAAGATATTTAGGGCTGCTAAACACGAATATGATTATGCATATTACTCATTTATTTTTCTAAAGAACCGTTTTTGGGATATTTGCAGTTATTTTCTTGCTATTTGCTATAATCTTCGAAACTGTTCTTTTGAACTATACAAATTTTGCACGGTTTCATAGATATGTTTTTCCCCTTTCAGCCAGTATATATACTGTTATGATCGGATGAAAATTCATTGAGCTACAGGCCTTTTAATTAAAAATTTTTTTTTTAGTTTTTTTACGTTTTTTTTAATTCAGCATTTTGGTTGCCCTATAGAGCGACCAAAATGCTGAAATACTGTAGTAAGGCGAAATATTCAGCAACTCCAAATATCTCTTTTTTGAGGTTATGGCGAAAAGTTGAAAATTTGCTAGCTAGTGTTATGTAGAAGAAAATTAAACGTTTAGGCCATATTGTAACAGTTTTCTTTTTTTATATGTAAACTTTTTTCAAACTATTATCCAGAAGACACTACGAAGAGACGACGTCCATTACCAACAAATTTCCAAATGTTTGAAGGGATAAAACTAACGAAGGGAATTTCTTGTATGTTCGAGAAAACATACAAATAAAATGTGTTTTTTTTCTAATTGTTTCTTGCTGTAAAACATAGATACATGTGACATGGCCCAAAGTCTTCTTTTTTGCCAGGAAAAGATGACTTTCTATTCCTTGAAAGTTTTGTGTTGTTTCATTTTGGTGTTTAACATTTTAACAGATTTTTGTTCTTTTTTTTTGGTTTTGTTTAGTGGGTTTTTAACAAACTTTTTTTTGCTATTAAGTCTTTGTTTTACTTTGGTACAAGGAGACTTAAAAAATGTATAACTCATTGCACAGTGGGGTAGAATCATAACGGATATTTTGATCAGTATAAATTTTCAAATAGACTTAGCAAAAAATTATTGATATTTAATATAGGGCGACGAGCTTCCCACAGTGCCCAGGAGAGGAGCTGTAAAGTCACACTTGTCATTCTTTTGCTTCTCGCTGAATTCAAAATATTTTTCTATGCTCTTATAAGGTGCTAAAAAAATAATATTTGGCTAAGCACTTATCTTTTATAGTTAGTGAGGTATATCTTTTATAGTTATGGAAATATTCTTCTAAGTTGCAAAGTATGCAGTTTTTAAATGAAAATTTTAATTTTAAATGAAATTTATTTTAAATGCAGTTTTTGCCTTAAAAAGCACCATCATTATTTTCTCTATTAAGAAAAATTCCTTCAGGAATTTGTGTTCAAAACACAAACAAACATGATTTTAGAAAAAAAAAAGATTTAATCCAATTTGATCAGCGTTGACTACACACCCTGAGGTCTTGGGTTCAAGACAAGTTTCAGGCAAGCCAACAACATCATGAATTTTTCTGATGGGCATTGCTGTGTCATTCTGTTGATTGTTGTTGGACTGTTGAGGTGATGAAGGCATATCATTGATATACTAAAACGCATCACAGCACCCTCCTTAGTCGGTATTGTAGCAGAATCGTCGGCAAAGTAAAAAGAACTACTAAATGGATGCACAGCCTAAACAAATTAATGCCTCTACTTGACACCAGATTGGCTTCAACACTGCTCTAAAAAATGTTCCGTTTTTGTTAACACTTGAAAAATGACGAATTCGGAAGAGTTTTGAATTAGACATATTTCAAGCAAAGTTTTGATTTTGGACCATGTGCTTAAATTTTTGTTAAATATAAATAAAGTTTATTTTATTTGTAGTATATTTGGCTTTATGATCAGTTAATAAAAATGGCAGTTTTGTGCGAAAGTTTTGATTTTTTATAAATTTTTTAAACTTATAAAAATTCCAATTTTGCATAAAAAGTTTTTCATCATTGCTGTCTGAATAATTCCGGGACCATTAAGTATATAAAAAAAATAATGTTAACATACAACCTTTGTAAGCAGCGGTTTGTATCAATACTATCCTCAATTTGCTTCAAGTCTTCAGATCTCTAGTTTAAAACTTTGTAAAATTATTTAAAGAATTCCCACAAAAATTCAAATATCTCTATTAAAGCTTCATTCAGCACAAATATTTACATGTGAGCATAAATTGAAAAAAATTAATATTTTTTTCTATTTCCCCATTGTTCTCTATTTTTTGTTCTAGCAAAGTTGTTATTATTTTTGAAGCTTAAGCGTTGTAAGTTGTTGTGCAGTCGCACTCACCTTTTTGACACGTTCTCCAATTAAATTTTTAATTTTGTAGCTCTAAACCTGAACAGGGACAAGCGAAAAAAATATAAACACGCATAAGCAAACACATACAGAAGAAGTTAAAAGAAAAAATTATTGTCATTTTGCATGGGTCTCTTAAGGTGGTGCAACCATAATTGCAACAGTCCCTTCTTACTTAATTCAGTCACTCAGTCAGTCAGTCTCTCAAAGCACTATACATATAAAGAAAGAGGAGAAGAAAAAAATAAATATAATAAGCACTGATGTTTCCAAAGGTGTACTGCTACTAACAGTGCAACAGAAAATTATTAAACCACTAAGGTGGTACTAATTTTTGCAGAGAAACTTAAAGCGCATATAAATAAGAGTAAATATTTTAGGATTAAAAATAAGTGAAAATTAAACAAAACCTTTCAAAATATATTATTAATGATATAAAATATGTAAAAGTTTAATATAAGCTGTTGTGTACCCCCCTAATATTTATGAAATGCAGTTAATTTTACCTAGATATTTTTGCCTTAAGCCTATTTATAATGCAAAATAAAAAACTACCTCATGCCGCAGTACAGCACAACAAAACCTCAATTTGTTGCAAAAATTCTATACATTTTCCCATTTAGAGTTTTTTGCTTTTGCCCCTGTTTGTAGTTTGCATAGTCAAGGTTTTTCTTTGTATGTTTGTCAGACAATTTAAACGAGCATGTTTCTATCCATTGAGCCTAAATAAGCATTATATTTGTAGGCTAAGGTAGCTATGTGTATAGCGTTGCCAAATTAAAAGGAAACTACTGTTTTGTGGGAAAGTTCTAGATTTTCCCAGAACAATTAAAAATTATATGTATATAATAGTACCTTAAAAAAAGTACTTTAAAAAAAAGTAGTTATAAAAAAGTACCTTCAAAAAAGTGCCTTTAAAAAATTCCTTTAAAAAAGTACCTGTTAAAAGTACCTTTTAAAAAAAGTAATTTTTAAAAAAAGTACCTTTTTTAAAAAAGTACCTTTTTTAAAAAAGTACCTTTTTTAAAAAAGTACCTTTTTTAAAAAAGTACCTTTTTTAAAAAAAGTACCTTTTAAAAAAAGTACATTTTAAAAAAAGTACCTTTTAAAAAAAGTACCTTTTAGAAAAAGTACCTTTTAAAAATAGTACCTTTTAAAAAAAGTACCTTTTAAAAAAAGTACCTTTTAAAAAAAGTACCTTTTAAAAAAAGTACCTTTTAAAAAAAGTACCTTTTAAAAAAAGTACCTTTTAAAAAAAGTACCTTTTAAAAAAAGTACCTTTTAAAAAAAGGACCTTTTAAAAAAGTATATACATATGTACTTTCATACGTTCCAAAAATCCTCCAAAATTTTCGGGATGCGTCGTCCACTGGGTGGCTGTTCTAATGCACCATTGGACGCGACTTCAAAGTACGTTGCATATGGTGTACAATTCTTTATATGCTATCTTCGGAGTAAATACGCCAATATTAAAACAAATGCATACAAAAGATACATTTTTCACATGTTTTCGGACTCCGCATAATTTGAGGGGGATAACAAAAATTGTCATGTGGCATCCCTTCTGCTGTCTTGGTCTTGTTGGTAGTTGGCTGTTTGCTTTTTTTTTGTCTGCCTCTTACCTTTTTTAGTAATACACTCATAAAGCCCAACAAGTTGCTTTAGCTTATTGTGTGGAGTTAAGTTGTTTTATCCCTTTTGTTTGTGTTTTTTGTTGTAGTTGCTATTTAATATGGCAGCTATAAAATTGTTAACTGCATAGTGTTCTTCTTCTTATCATTGTTGGTGTGTTGCTGTTGTTGTTGATGAAAATATATCGCTCCTTTATTGTAAAATAGTCATATCTCTAGAAACCAAAATTTTCAAGTTACTTAAGAAAAAGTCTTTATTGAGACCTTCTTTATATGTAAACAAATTTTCAGAAACATATTTTAATCTAAGCTGAAGTTATAACCACTAAAAAGATAACTCCGGCCATATACTTGCGAGCATTTTTAAAACTTTAAACGCGTTTTGACAAGATTCAGTTTTTTTTTGAGATATGACTACGTTGCAATAAAGGAGCGATATGTATTATGTACAGAGTTTGTTTACCAGCAGTATCTTCTTGTTTATTATTAACGTTGCCACTACTCCAAGAGTATAAATAAAACTACGGTGTACATAGCAGGGATGTGAAATTCGGTGGCGTATTTTGTATCCGAGCAATCAATTTATCAATTTATTTTCTATGCATTCCACTTTTTCTCACTGCAGAGAAATTGCATATTTATTAAAACATACTTTTCACAATTGTAATAACCAAATAGTTATTCAACCAGTCTAAAGCTCCACTATATTTTCCAGCCCTGCTGACTGCTCCCCTTGTTATATGTACGAATGAAAATATTGCGGAGTGAGAAGAAGAGTTTAACTGTTAAAGCCAAGTCAAAGAAAACCTTCAACTAAGCGAATGCAATAAATGCAAATGCAACAATAACAAACAAAATAACCCGTAGGCGTAATTTTTATATTGTCATTATTACATTTTTTTCTTCTCTGTTATTGTCGTGTTGTGTGTTTTTGTTGTTGTTCTTTCTTGTTGCGATTGGTGTCGTTGTTACAAACTTCTATACAAAAGTCGTCTTCTCTTTATCAACTGATGCATGTGAGCTTTTGTTACAAAATGTTTTTTTTTAGTATGAAACGTTTTTGTTGTTTTTATTTTATTTTTTAGGCTTGTTAAGTTAATTCGTAAACTCAATAAACTAATGATTTTATTAAATAAAAGAATAGCAAGTATGTATGTCAGTAAGTATGTATGTATGAATGTTTATAATATAAAGCCGATGAATACGATAAGGATATTTAAAAAGGTAGAATAAAAGAAAGTGTGAGTAGAAGAAATAAACAAAACAGAACAGAACAGAGCAGCCAGCCATCATACCATAAATAAAAGCAATAAAATGGATAAAAATTAATTTTTGTTAAAAATAAGTTATTTTTTGTAATAAAACTTTAGATTCTGCAGCCAAATTGCGTGCTTTTGAATTATTAACACAAGTAGGTACATACATACATAGCAAGTCTCTTGGAATGAAAGATGAGTCATTCATTCGTATTGTTTTCTTAAAAATAATATGTATTTATTAATATGATTATTTCGAACGTATTTGGTTGTGAATCTAAATTAAATATTAGCCTAAGGTTCGTAATGTTTAATTCAGAAAGAAGGTTAATATTCCAAGAACATAATTGGGTCTATTATTTAATGCAACCGAACTTTAGTTGCGTTGCCAATCAGCAACTGAAAATTAATGGTTGCCAGAAAGGCACTAAATAGCAACTAAAAGATCTCAGTTGCCAGTAGCCATCAGTAGTATCGTTTTTAGAAACTGGCAACCCAAATGAGGCTCGGCTGCCATCCATAATCGGCCTATTCATATATTTTTCATAAATTGAAAAGTATGTATTAAAAAATTTTTATTACTAAAATATGCACTTACCACCAAAATATGCAAAAATATGCAACTACAAATCGATGCCAAACTACTTAAAATTTATTGATTTGCATAGATAATTATTCAATATGTCTTTATCTATCACCACAAAAAAATGCATTTGCATGAAAGTTCGAGCCCTGCTTGCTAATCAGACTAGCAGAACGAAAGTACTTTTTAAGTGACTGGGTGTATTTACTTAATTGCTAATAAAATCAACATTTATTCATAAATTTTTATGATATATACTTTATTACATTCCTAAGACACCTGACTTTAGGAAAGCCCATTAAAAGGTAAAGTTTTTGCAGTTTTAAATTGTTTATGAGTTTTTAGGACGACATTTTTTTTTTAATTTTGCATGAAAAAGCACTTTTTTCGATACTAATTTGTGAATAACTCCAAAAGCGCTAATCAAATCAAAAAACTGTCAAGAAAGTTTGAAGGAATATTTTGGCTTTTTGCTGATCGAAATCGGTCATACAATACCGTTCTCGAGTTAAGGCAAAATATACTGATTGATATACCTAATGGAAGCATTAGTCACGCAAATTAAAAAAATCTGTATGAAATAAAACGAAAAAACTGAAAATGAGGTTTTGATTTGGTGCATTAAGTTCTTTATGTTCCACATATATACATATTTTTATTAAAAGGACTTTTTCTTTGCATTCTAGTGTTATAGAATAGACTGAAAAAATTAATTTAAAATGTATATATATGTACATTAAAATAAATCCATATACGCAGAAAAAACTAAATTTCATTTTCTGTTAAGAAATTCAATGAAATGTAAATATAAACAAATTTGTAAATATAGACAAAAATGTCTGAATAATTTCATTGAAAACAATCGTGTTTTTTTTCAGTGAACAAATTGCTTAAATCTATATAACAACTTGTCTAAAAATATTTACAAATTGTAAACAAAACAATTTACTAAATCAAATAAAAAGATTTACTGGATTTTCTGAAAAATATCAAACAATATTTTTTCTGAATTTATATACTAATTATTCTAAAAAATACTAATAAATATTAAACAAAATAGTTTACTTAATCAAACAAAATAGTTTACTTAATCAAACAAAAATGTTTACTGGGCTTTTTTTAATATATCAAACAAAATTTTTGTCTCGGTCATCATCATCATCATTTATTAAGCATTTATGAAATTTCACTTTGTTAAATATGTTTAAGTCTGAATGTTTATCTAAAGACCCTAAAAATATGAATGAGAATTAACGCAACGACATTTACGAATTGATTCACTCAAAAGTCTTCAGTAATCAAACTTGGTACAATCGCGCTCCTTTTCCTATCATTGTTGTTGTTGTTATTTGTGTGTATGTAGCACAAAATGCGCACAAGCGCAAGGAGCGGAACGAAAAAAAGAAGCAATTGGTTAGCGCAGCGCAAGCGCATTCGATTTATTAGCGTCGCTCTTTGCGCAACGCGCATTTATTTTTCTTGTCTAGCGCTTTGCGCTGCGCATTGCGCATATCGCATGCTCTTTTTTATGCCAACAGTGGTTAGTTTGAGTTTATTCACTGCTGCAAAATACATACATCTTTCGTAGTGACGTAATTTTAAGACATTAGGATTTGTAGCATTATATCGTTCTTCTTTACTTTATTTCTTGATCCCATACAAATTTGATACCCCTAGACGGGTTAAACTTGCGGACCGGAACCGGATATATGAACCACATTACCGACCCCATTTCCGGTCCATTCCCTAAACCGGAAGTGTGAACTGCACAACCGACCCAACATCCGGTCCAGACCGGAGCTGGAAAAATGAACTGTACTACCGACCTCATTTCCGGTCCAGTCCCTAAACCGGAAGTATGAACTGTACTATCGACCCAACCTCCGGTCCAGACCGGAACCGGAAATATGAACTGCATTACCGACAATATTCCCGGGCCAGTCCCTAAACCGGAAGTGTGAACTGTACTACCGACCTAACTTCCGGTCCAAACAGGAACCGTAAGTGTGAACTGTACTACCGACCCACCTTCCGGTTCAAACCGGAACTGGAAATATGAACTGCCCTACCGACCTAATTTCCGGTCCAGCCCCTAAACCGAAAGTGCCATACGGTGATTTAAAAAAAACTACGATGGTATGTAATAACATCCATGGAAATAACGCCCATTGCTTTTTTAAAATTTTGTACTCCTGTAAATGCGCAATGCGCATTTCATGCTCTTTTGGCTCTTTTTGCGCAGCGCAAAGGAAAATGCTCCTTTTTGCGCTTGCTCCTTTTATGCGCAGCGCGAAAATATTGGCGCGGCGCAAGCGCAATAATAAATTCGCTCCGCTCTTTGCGTAAAGCGCAAAAAATAGCAAAAAGAGCGGGGCTGCGGTGCGTTTTTTCGTACTCTGGTATGTAGTCATCGCGGTTGCTTTTACGACGCAGTTTTTCTTGTTGTTTTTGGTGTTTGCGTCCTAAATAAAAGTCAAACAAATAATTCATTGATTACGTAAAGAACATATGCTGAAAATGAAATTTATTTTTAGACAAACGTTTGTTTGAAAATTTTATAGTGATAATTTTTTCTGTGTATTGTTTTTTGAGAGAGCAAAAATTTGTTTATTTCCTAATGGCTGAATATGCAAAATTATTTTATAATTTGTTTATGTAGAATCATAGTTTTGTTTTAAAAAAATTATATTTAATGCAGAATACATTTATTTCGCCTTTTAACTGCATTACGACGACTACGTGTTGTTCGTTAAAGAAAAATGTTTCAATATAAAAAAAAAGTAATGAATGAAAAATCGCAATTTTATGAAATCCTTATTGATTGAGTCAGCAGCAAAAACAAAAACAAACCAGAAAAACACAACTTTTTTTGTTGTAAAAATTTACTAGACATGACAAAATTCACACATAAATTTTTCGTGGCGATTTTAACAATGGAAGTGAAAAATAATAAGTTATTTAAAATGCTGGACAATTTGAATGGTATGTCGTAGAGTGCAGTGATGCCCACTTAGCCATTTTCGGGCTACTTTTAGCCGGCTTTTAGTTACTCAAAAGGCGAAAAATATTACTAGGCCCAAACAAAACAATACGCAAATTTAGCACTTTTTACAATTATCTTTTAGCCCCTTTTTACTTTATGGTCAATATGTATAAATTTTTCGCTTTTCCGAACTATTTCTTCCTTTATTCTAGCAATAGCGACTTGTGAATTAACGTGCTAACATCGTTTTTACTCATTTTCTTTTGAATTCGTAGCCGTAGTTGCAGAAATCTACGGCAGCATTATCAATTGTTAGCGTAAAGAAAACTTTGATGAAGAAAAATATTACCATGTGATGGTTTTCGAACGAAGAACTTCGATTATTGCAGGTTACGAATGAACCCTTTGCTGTAGCCGTAATAAAAACAAAAAGAGTCTAGAATAATCTTCTATTTCGTTAAAAATTGATTATGATTTTAATTAAGTTGGTATCAAAATTTAAACGTGTTTTGATTTTCAAAAGAAACCTTTATAAGTGAGCCCTTTTTTGTGCTTTTTCGAAACATTTGACTGGATATTGCTTTACACGTGACTTTTTTCATTTTAGCCCTTTTTAGCCCCTTTTTCAGAAATGTTTGCGCGTTTTAGGTTCTAAAAGTTGGCATCACGGGTAGAGTATGCCTGTTGTCTCTATTTGTAGAAATCTTTGTAGAGTGTAATGCATTATTTAATTATTTTTAGAACATTTATAGCAATTAAAACTTTGTTGAAATGGAAATAACTGAAAAAATCTTGAATTCGTTAAGGTTGTAATTCATTGTTAGTTCGATTATACTAATGTTCGTCAGCATTTTTTGGGAAAATATTAATTTAAATATTCTGCTCTAGAAACCATTAAGCCAAAAACGCATTAATTCAAGTTTAATCACCGGGTACTGTAAGGCAATAAAAACAAATAAATATCAGTGCTCATCCTTTTTTTAAATAAAACGGCGTCAGTGACATCCTTTTCATTTTTATATTTAAATATCTACAACATCTGCAATTCCAAATTTTGTATTTGTTTGCAACTTGTATCTGGTTTTTCGTATTAGCGCAGAATTGTTTCCTTTTTTCGTGGGCTTTATTTTAGTTTTTTTTCTTTAAATAAAACTCATTATAATTCATATCGAATTGATAGTGATTTTTGTCTGTTGTAATTTATGTATTGTGCTGCATTTGCATTCATTTTTATATATTATTTTTTTGGATGGTGATCAGTTGAAACACATGACAGGTGTTCATTTTGGTTTACGTTCATTCAATGTTTTATTTCCTATTATACATATATCCCCATAAAGTGGCAATGAATTACATGAATGTAAAAGCTTTATTTTAACGATAGATTTTCATCGCTAACATTGTTATGAAACACTTTTAAAGATTATTTTCTGTAGAGAAATTTTTCGCGATAAATTTTCTACATAAAATTTTTTGTTATCGGCAAATTTTCTACATAAAATCTTTTGTTGTCGACAAATTTTCTATAGAAAATTTTTTGTTATCGACATATTTTTTATAGAAAATTTTTTGTTATCGACAAATTTTTCTATAGAAAATTTTTTGTTATCGACAAGTTTTTCTATAGAAAATTTTTTGTATCGAGCAAAATTTTGTATAGAACATTGTTTGCTATCTACAAATTTTCCTATAGAAAATTTTTTGTTATCGACAAATTTTTCTATAGAAACTTTTTTGATATCGACAAATTTTACTATAGAATATTTTTTGTTATCGACAAATTTTTCTATAGAAAACTTTTTGTTATCGACAAATTTCTCTATAGAAATCTTTTTGTTATCGAAAAATTTTTCTCTAAAAAATTTTTTGTTATCGACAAATTTTTCTATAGAAAATTTTTTGTTATCGACAAATTTTTCTATAGAAAATTTTTTGTTATCGACAAATTTTTCTATAGAAAATTTGTTGTTATCGACAAATTTTTCTATAGAAAACTTTTTGTTATCGACAAATTTTCTATAGAAAATTTTTTGTTATCGACAAATTTTTCTATAGAAAATTTTTTGTTATCGACAAATTTTTCTATAGAAAATTTTTTGTTATCGACAAATTTTTCTATAGAAAATTTTTTGTTATCGACAAATTTTTCTATAGAAAATTTTTTGTTATCGACAAATTTTTCTATAGAAAATATTTTGTTATCGACAAATTTTTCTATAGAAAATTTTTGTTATCGACAAATTTTTCTATAGAAAATTTTTTGTTAACGACAAATTTTTCTATAGAATATTTTTTGTTATCGACAAATTTTTCTAGAGAAAATTTTTTGTTATCGACAAGTTTTTCTATAGAATATTTTTTGTTATCGATAAATTTTTCTATAGAAAACTTTTTGTTATCGACAAATTTCTTTATAGAAATCTTTTTGTTATTGAAAAATTTTTCTATAAAAAATTTTTTGTTGACAAATTTTTCTAAAGAAAATTTTTTGTTATCGACAAATTTTTCTATAGAAAATTTTTTGTTATCGACAAATTTTTCTATAGAAAATTTTTTGTTATCGACAAATTTTTCTATAGAAAATATTTTGTTATCGACAAATTTTTCTATAAAAAATTTTTTGTTATCGACAAATTTTTCTAAAGAAAATGTTTTGTTATCGAAAATTTTTCTAAAGAAAATTTTTTGTTATCGACAAATTTTTCTATAGAAAATTTTTTGTTATCGACAAATTTTTCTATAGAAAATTTTTTGTTATCGAAAAATTTTTCTATAGAAAATTTTTGTTATCGACAAATTTTTCTGTAGAAAATTTTTTGTTATCGGCAAATTTTTCTATAGAAAATTTTTGTTTTATATCGACCCAAAAAGTATGCCTTGTTTGTTGTCATTAACACGCACACACACACATACATTCGTATGTTTTATTCAACAAGAGAACTGTGATGAAATTTTTTAATTGAAATAGTACATTGTTCTCATAAAATACATAAATAGGAAAGGTACGGTCAGACCGGATAAATATTGCGCAAAAGCATAAAAATAATTTCTTCAAATGATTGGTTAATATTTCATATCTATATACTAAATACATATGTATGCTCAATGCAAAATATTGTGGAAGAAGTGTTGCCCTGGTTTGAAGTAATGAATAATTTCGGAAACTATTTGACCAGTCTGACTTATACGTACCTTAACGTAGTTCATATGATTAAATAATGTTTACACGTGTACTTATATATGTATATATCTCCAATTATTTGTCAAAGCTTAATATTCATGCAAAAATGATAATTCATTCTTAAATTTTTTATCATCTTTAATTATTTATTTTCCATTGCCTCTAACAAAACTAATTTATTTAAATTGCATGTAAATTAAAGGTAAAATATAAAACTTTAGGCAAAAATTATACACCTTACCCTGCATTTACACATGTAAGTAATTACTTGCAAGTAGTGTGTACGTATTATCAACGAAAATGTCGAAGAAATAGCCAAAAGTCTTGCAAGTTGGTTGAATGTTTACACACTCAAGCGCAAGTTCCTTTGCAAGTTAGATAAATCTGAGTTGCCAATAACCTAACGTGCGGACAATTCGGGGGGAAAAAGTTGAATTAATTATTATTATAAATTTTTTGAATAAGTTTGCTAGTGTAAAATGCCATTAACTGTATCCTTTATGTATATTTAAAGAAATATTCATAAAGGATACAGTAATTTTGTATAAAACATTTATCTTGGGAACACTGTTTGTGTTCTCGACATTTACTTGCAGCTCTACTTGCAGCAGCACTTACAAGCAAATTCTCTTGTAAGTAGAGCTGCAAGTACGAAAAATGTGATTGTGTTAGTGAAAAAGTATGAGTGTATTGAGTTTTTCGAACGCCAGGTAAATTGCTGACGAGCGTTCAAGCGTAGAATTAGATTAAAATATAAATATTATCTATTTACTATGAAACAATTTATTAGATTAAGTTAAAGAAAATTGAGTCAGAAATAGAAGTAGAAAATCAACTTCATAATGATTGAAAAAATGGCACTGCACAACAATTTTTAGCTTTTGGAATGCTTCGGAGATCAAAATAGCTGATACTTACGTATTTCCATCTGATTGGCTCTAGTTTGAAAGATATATTGAAAAGTAAAAAATTTGTAGATATTCCAATGAACCATCCATCTATCAATGTAATTATCTTCTAGAGTTCAGTTAAAAAGCATACATATAACTTTATGTATTTGTTGTCTCGTCTTCGAGAACCACTTAAATTCTTTTAAACCAATTTGCCAACTCTACTAATGCTCTAGTTAAATATGAAAATAATTTAAATATAAACTAATTAATTTGATTGAAAAAAAAACTAATCACCTTGGCACACATGATTGACTCAGATCAGAAATATTTTCGTTTTTTATCATCATGCATTATGATTCATGCTTTAATAGTTTTGCGAACAGAAAAGTTTTGTAATATGAGAAAAATTTAATAAATAAATAATTGCTGATGATTTAATTAAAACTAGCAAAAACGACAGCAATAATTACTTTTCAATGAAATAAACAAAGTAAATTGCTTGTCAATATAACACATGTTGTAAGAAATTTTTAAAGATGAGTATACATGGCAAAATTCACTACTTATTGTTAAGCTTATAACAAATTCGAAAGTTTCGAACTTCCAATAGACAGACTAAAAATCTTCACGAATAGTTTAATTAATTTAAGCTAGTTTATTTTGAAGAAGCGTAATTTTAAAACTTTAGCATGTTCGAAAACCCGAAATTTATTTCGAAATTTGTTAAAACCAAAATTTATAAGTAAATATGTTCATAAATATTCATAGATTTTTGAAAAAGTGTGCAGTTATGTAAGTATCTTCGAAATATTTGTGTTTTCGAAGATAGACTAAAACTTTCAAGTACTTTTTATAATAAGATTGGATGGGAAAATTCCATGCTGTCATATAATAAAATCGAATTTTTCGTGAAAACAGTGCAAAACTTGAAACTTTTATTGTGTTCGAAAAATCGAAATTTATTTTGAAATCGGTAAAAATATAGATTTGTAAGTAAATATATATTGGGATATGTGGCTTTGTAGTTATGTATTATGATGTACGTATTTATGCAAATTTCGAAAATTTCCAGCTTTCGAAAAACAGATTAAAGCTATCATTGAGTTTTTATAATTCAATTGGAATAACAAATTGTATGCCTACATATCATAAAATACTATTTTTAGTGAAAAACGTGCAAACATTTCAAGTTTCAATCTGTTCGAAAATTCGAAATTTACTTCAAAGTGTGTAAAGACTAGGGATGTAACGAATACCGATACCGATACCGACATATCGGCGATACTTCAGATTTTCCGATACATCGGTATCGGCGATATTTTACTGTCGATACGACGATACTTTAAAATTTTTTTCAGAGTTTTTTTTAACAAATAATTTATTTTTGTTCAATTTTACCATGAATTAAATTTACTTCGTTATTTTTTAAATCTTATTAATATCAATTTTAAAAATTAAAAATATTTTATGCTGTTATTTTGTAAAAAATTATTTATTTTTTGTTAATTTTTCCATGAATGCAAATTCAAGTCGTTGTTTTTTAAATCTTATTCCAGCAAAAAACGACACTCTAAAGAAGTCATGAAAATGTAGAATTCGCGATCCGGAAGTATTGCAAATTTGGATAATTTCTAATTAGTTTTACATATCCTTGCCATTGCAAGAAGTTCTGTTTTTCGATTACCAATCACCGAATTGGAAGCGATGCTAGGACAAATTTCTTTTTCGGTGTTCTATAAGTAATTGTTTTTCCTCATGGAAAAAGGATAAAAAATTACCCATTTTCAAAATTTTTTTTATGCGAATTTAAACTCAAAACTTTATTTTCATGTAAATTTAAGTGAATAAATATAAACTTTTAGAAGACTTTTAATAATTAAGCTATTAAGTTATTTATAAGAATATTATTTGATAAATGTTCTTTAAAAAATCGATTTTTTAAAAAGCATAGCGAGTATTTTTTAAAATTACAAAGGAATTAAAAATTTTTTCTTGCTTTTCTACTAATTATCTGCATATTTTTAATATAGACTTTTTTGAAGCAAAGAAAATGTAGCTCCTTAAAAATTACTTCCAATTTTTTATACTGGGCTAAAATCAATTTTAAATATTTTCTCTTACAATGTAATTTTGTATAATAAAAAAATTGCAGTTGGGTTTTGTTGATCTAAACTTGAACTCAATTTCAATATTCGTATCGGTATCGGAATCGGTATCGGCGATATTTATTTTTAAATATCGGTATCGGTATCGGATCGGCAAAACGGCGTATCGTTACATCCCTAGTAAAGACATTAGTTTCCTAATAAATATATGTCCTTTAGTATTTAGTAGTATTAACTACACACGTTTTTGTAAAAAAAAATTATAGTTATTATGTTGTAAGTATCTTCGAAAATTTCGAACTTTCGAAGAACAGACTAAAGCTATCATGGATCTTATAATTTAGCTGGAATAACAAATTCTATGTCTAGATACTATAAAATCCTATTTTTACTAAAAAAAATGTGTATGTTCGAAAATTTAAAATAAATTTTATAGCTTATTAACGATAACTAAAATATTATAGCCATATAATTAAAAACCATTTATTTTAAAAACTCCAAAATTTCCTACAAATAGAGCAGATACTTTTAAGCTTTATTATGTTCGAAAAATTTGAGACGATTTCAAAATACGACAAAATCATATTTTTTAGCTTAGACATTACAAAATAGTTTTAGTATTGATATAAAAGCAGAATCAATAAGTTTATGTTTGTTCGAAAAACTCGAGCTTTCGATAATTTATGAATTTTTAATATATCAGTTTTATAGCCTTAATTTTATAAAGACTTAGCTTTTCTGTGCATAATTTTTAGAATTAATTATATTCGAAAATCCTAAACTAATTTCGAAATTAGGCAAATCGTAATTTTCAACCTAGATATCATAAAATATTTTCAATATGGATGAAAATTTGTAGAATAAAAATATATAGACATGTTCGAATGTATCGAACTTTAGATATGTATATGAGTTAATTTCGAAATCGCGAAAGAATAAAAATTTCAGTGTAGATATTACAAAATAGTTTCAGTATTTTAAAAGAAACTGCATATTTAGTTAGTTTTAAGTATGTTCGAAAACTTCGAACTTTAGATAATCATAAGGTTTTAGTACAATTTGGCTTTAATATTTAAAAATTTTTAAAGTCTTAATTTTTCTAATAGACCGAATTTTTAGGTATTAATTATATTCAATATAGTTGAACTAATTTCGAAATTAGACAAATATACAATATTTTAGCCTAAATACCACAAACTGTCATTAGTATTCACGAAAACTTGCAAAATAAGTAAGTTTATATTATGTTTGAGACTTTCGAACATATAGAGGTCATAAAATATTTTCGGTATTGAAGAAAAATGTCAGAAAAAGCTGGCTGAAAGCCATCAATTTAATTTTTATAGAAATGTTGTACAGTATTTTTACGCCAGACCAATGTCTATGTAAAGTTTTTGCATTTTTTCTTTTTGCAGCCAGCCAAATTTACGGACGAGTATAAGAAAGCGTCAAGGAAGTTTTTCTTACAAAAATTTATGAAATATATTTTTATCGCAGCAGATAAAAAGTCCTGTTTCGTATCTATTACTAAACGTAGTTTTTCATATATTCTTTTGCAAGTTTTTCACATGTTTAAAAAAACGCGAACAACAACTCATGAATAACTTTGTTTTATTTCGAGCTAAAGAAAAATAAATTTTCCAATGAAAGTGTTAGATGCAAATGTATAAATAAAAAGAAAAACTGAAAAATAATGTATGAAAAGTGGTACATGAGTATAAAAAAACATACAACACAAAAACTTGGTTAGTTAAGTGGATTAATATTCACGTATTTGGGGAGTTTATCAACCAAAAGATTTTAAAAATGTTTTATTTCAAAAGAAAAATATAAAAAGCAAGCAATAAAAAATATAACCAACAAAAAAATTTAATTTAATTTATATATATTTATGTATTTGTTAAAGTTTTATATAAAATAGATAAAAAGATTATCATACAAAGTTTGGATGTTTGACCAAAAAAGCTTGTTGAAAGCAGACAAAATCAATAGAGCAAAACAAAAATTTAATTAAAGTTTGTTGAAAGCATATTCAATAAATATATTTTGCTTGCATTTATTATTTTATGTAAACATTTTTGGGAAACTAAAAATTTTCGGCCACAAAAGAGTTAGCTGAATATGTATAAAAACCAATTCAGCTAGGAAAAAATTCATTATTTTCATATAAAGTGTATATTGTCATTATTTATAATTGAAAAATATTTGCTGAATAGAAAAAATATTAATTCAGCTGAGATATTTTCTTACTGGATAATATATAAATAGGAATAAACTCAAAAAAATATTTGCTGAATATGTATAAAATCAATTCAGCTAGGAAAAAAATTCATTATTTTCAAATAAAGTGTATATTGTCATTATTTATAAATGAAAAATATTTGCTGAATAGCAAAAATATTAATTCAGCTGGGATATTTTCTTACTGGATAATATATAAATAGGAATAAACTCAAAAAAATATTTACTGAATAGGAATAAAATCAATTCAGCTGTTATTTTCAAACCGATCAACAAATTAATAATTTAAAAAGTCTGTATATATTTGCTGAATGCATATACAAGCATTTCCGGTAAGCTGTTTTCTAATCAGTAGATAAAAATTAAACCAATTGAATAGAAATTATGTCAGCTTAGATGAACTCATCATCAGCAGAGAAAAGTGGATTTTTAACTCAAAAAAATATTCGTGTAGTATGAAAAGAGACAAAATTCAGCTTGTATGAACTCTTAGCTTTATAGTTACATATTAACATAGAACTATTTCTTGTTATAAAATAGTTCCCAGCTTTCGTAAAAATCATCTAATATAATCTTAATTAATTATAGTTTTGAAAGCAAAATGGCTGCTAAATATAAATAAAGCAAATTCAGCAAAGAACTTGTAATTTATATCAACTTAAAGTCGGTTTTTAATGATTTTTGGTATTAAATATATGTATGCTGAATAGATCCCAAATCAATTCAGCTATGGAATATTTATTATTATCAAATCAAAAGGGAAGTTGCATAAATTATATAATTTTAGAATCAATTCAGCACAGCTAAATTTATTAGAAACTATATTAAGGCTGACTGAACTAATTTTCATATTGATCAATGATCTGCATAAATTTATTTATGTCTAAGTTAAAGTAAATCATTATAAAGCCATTAACTGATAGCTGAATTTATATCAAATGAATTCAGCAAAGAAAAATTTATTATCTGCAAACAAAATATATTATAAAGTTATTTCTTAGCTAAAAATATTTGGTGAATATCAAAAACCAAAGCTGAATTAATAAACCTATTCATTCTTCATCCACACGTAATAAGTATTCCCACCTTGAAAAATATATTTTCAAGCTATTTATAAGACAGGGCTTACATTAATGATGATGTCGCTGGGGACAGAGTATTCAGCTGTGAGGAAGACAGAGGAAACAACAGATTCTTTTTCTGTCTTTCTCACAGCTGAATAGTTTGTCGCCAGCTACATCACCCTTAATGTAAGCCCCGTCTAAGTCTCAGAAACTCTGCTGAATGGAAAAAATTATTCAGTAAAACTTTTTTTGTGCTTTTTTTTTTGTTTACCAATGTAACTAATATATATTTATGTACATATATGAGTAGATAGGATTCATATAATAGTTTTCGCTTCATTCAATAGATCCTGCAATAATATTATATTTTTTTATTTTAAAAAATGTTTGTGTCCGGAGCGTTACATTTGTTTTCGCAATTGTTCCGGAAATGATTTATGCGAAAAAAGCATAATAAAAAATGAGTATAGGGTTTGAAAGTACTATACATCTACTCTCTAAAACCAAAAAATTATAATAATCGCAGGACGAGATTAAAAGTTATGCCCACTTTTTCAATTTTGACTTGGGTTCACATTGAAAAATATAAAAAAAATTTATATTTTAAATAGTTCTATTCATATTTTTTTGTAAAAAATTGAGAAATATGGATTAAAAAAATTTTTATTACTCCAAAAATATGCATTTATTGCAAAAATATGCAAAAATATGCATTTACCGCCAAAATATGCAAAAATATGCAACAACAAATCGATGCCAAATTACTTAAAATTTGGTTATTCCCATAGATAATTGGTCAGTAGCTCTTTATCAATCACCACTAACAACATGCAGTTGCATGAAAGTCTGAGCCCTGCTAATAAATATGTATCCATGGTTTAAAAAGTTCTTTTAATATTTTTTATCCCCATAATTCGATACTCTTTAATATTAAGTTTTGTTTTTTTTTTTGCCATAAATTTTGTCATACATGTTTGCACTTTTCCATACATACGAATGCTTGCCCATCACTATCCCTCTTTAACCATCTCTCCAGTCATCTAAATTTGAAAACTGTTTATGTTCGCCAACACGGTTGTCATGTCAATTTTTATCAAAAACCAATAAATAACATGAAACGTGTATACAATTACATACGTTGTGCTTTTTGTTGTATTTCATATTATTTGCCTTGGCTAAAATACCTATCGGTAAACAGAAGGATTACGGATGCCTTCTAGAAGGCCTCTGTACTCCTTCTTTTGAATGTAGAAGGCCTGCTCGCTCCATTCCATATTCATATCTTTTTTACACACGTTGTCATTGCGGGGAAGTTGTTCCGTTTGCTAGTTCTGGAAGACCTGGCAAGGTACCTTTTAAAAAGGTAATTTTGAAGGGTTTCTAGGGAATTTATGTCAAAAAGCAAATGGAGGTACATTTTTTTTTAATCTCGGTATTTTTATAGCGGCTTTTTTATATCTGATTAATATGATTTTGTATTTCGAATTACGTATTTCCTTTCATCTAAAGTAATTTTTTATACAAATGTATTTATAAAGAAATAATTGGACATGAATAGTTTCACCGGAATAAGTACAAGTTAATCAGCTTCAACATCAACGGCATAATAGCTGCATGTATGATAAGTCTCGTACGCAAATTCCCAGATTTATACACAAATTACTTGCGAAAAAAGAATATGAGAATATATGTTATTTATAAAGTACATTTTTGATGAACAAAACGAAGTTAATTTCCTTTGGGAAATAAACAAAAAACAAAAAAGGCTAATCCTTCTCTTCTCCCTTCTACCTTCTCATAGAAGCGAATGTGGAATGTGTATCTTATCTTTTATAAAGAAGAGCCAAGGCCTTTCTTTAGCAGTTAGATAAGAATGTTAATTAAATAAAACAAATGTCTAAGCAGGCCTTTATTAAGGCCTGAAGTAAGAAGGTCTTCTGAGTTTTCCCGCTGGGTAAATAAAAGGACACAGAGACACATATAAACAAACACAAACACATACATAAAAATAAAAGTACAAAAAAAAAATTATTGTTAAAATTTCCTACGAATATTAAACAAATTCTATTTTTGCAGACAGAGACCGTTTTAAACAAGCCATCGTTAAAGTCAAAAACAAAATATGTTTCAATATTAGCTGGAAATTGGGGAAGTGCATTTCTCAGAATTGTCAAGGTTGGTTAGCAATTTGTACACCTTACCTTTTTAAAAATTTGGTGCTAAAATAAAAGAGCTGGCAGAGTTAATTAAACAATAATTGAAAAATTATTTCTAAGAAAATTTTTTTAACTAAAAATTTTTTATAAAAAGTTGTTCTTGCTAAAAGAAATCACAAATTTTCCAATTAAACCAGCAAAAACTTAAAGAAAAGAAAAGTTGTGGAAAATTTCTGAATACAAATTTTTTCGTTTAATTCTTTAGAATATTTTTCCATATAAATTTTTTCATCTTTTTCATATGTCGTAAAATAAAATATTTTCGCTAAAGCTTTGTAAAGAAAATAACAAAATCTGTATGGCAATTTTCACAAAAAAAAAACACTGTTCTAACAACTGATTCTGGCAGAGGGCACCACACTCTGAAAAATTTTCATATTAAAATAATCGAAAACAAGATTAATTGAACATTTTTCTGTAGTGATTTTGCTTCATAGGGATTTCACATTAATTCAATTTGATTTTACAATAACCTTCAAAGAACATTTTTCCTTTTGAAATAACTATATTTCATGTTGATTTAATATTCCAGCTATAGTTAAATCAAAATAATGTTGATACTGAAATAATACGAAAAATAATGTTGAATGAAAGTTATTTATACTGAAATAATTTTATACTGAAATAACACGAAGAATCAGGTTGAATCAAAGTTATTTAAAGTTAAAATAATTTATATGATGTTTATTAGTATAGCGGGCCATTGCAATATTACGTAAAGCTCCGGTGGGGCTGGGGGGGGGGGGGGTTTAAGGACTTGTTACGGATTAGATACTTTACGTAATATTTGTGTTGTAGTTGTCTGCCACCCACAAGATTTGAACTCAGGCCACTTGCAAACTTCACTTTAGATATACTCGTACACTCAATAAATACCATCATAAATAATATAAATTTCATTTTAAATCAACATGATTTAATTGATGATTTAACATAACAATTATTTGAAATTAAAGTCATAGTCATGTTGATTTAAAAATGTAACGTTGAAAACAACATTTATTTTAACAGAGAATGATATTATATCAAAGATATTTGGGGCTAGATTAATAATTATGCGTTTAAAATTAATACAGAACAATGATAGTTTTAAATCAGCAGCAGGAAATTTTCGTTATGCGAAGTTTGTCGGCTATTTACATTTACACAGCACAAACAACAAAATAAACAACAACAAAACGACAACAAGTCACACAACTGAGCACAATAGTGCATTGCAGCAATGAGCAAAGTACATAAATAAAAAAGAAAGCACGGTATCGTGGGACACCGGGCTGGAACTTAGCTCCTTACATTATACTTACCTTAGAAATTGCCCCTTATCCCCCGTAGTGGCCTTATTTTTGAAAAAAGTATATAGCGTTTGAGTCCTTTAACCCTTAACAAAATCGGGTAGATAGTTTCAAAGAGGACGAAAATTCCCCTTATGCCGCTCGTTGTCCTATTTTTTAAAAAATGTATAGCATATGTCTTCTTTTAGACTAAGATCTATCTATGATTTCAATTCCATTAAAATCGTTTCTGAGAGACAGAAATTTCCCCATACCTCCGCTCGTGGTCCTAGTTTTTAAGAAACCTACAAAGACTTAGATTTATTTATTTTGCAAATTTCATCAAAATCGGCGATGTGGTTTAGCCGTTAAAGCGCAACAAACAAACTTTCTTTCGCATTTATAATATTAGTAATACCTGGTTCACACACGTCAAGTTTTCTTGATCAAGTTTTGATGCGGGTGGGAGAAAGACAGAGAGAGAGAGAGAGAGAGGAATAAAAATTTCTCTGTCTCTCTTCCAGCTGAATTAAAACTTGATCAAGAAAACTTGACCTGTGTGAACCAGCACTAAGGATAGTTAGCAGAGACACCTTAAGCTATCACTGCCAAGAACCAATTAGCAAAGTCACAAATCATTTAGCATACACAAACCATATTAGATATTCCCAAAAACTAGGCTGAAAATCCCCAAAATCCCAGGAGCTCCCTGGAACTTCCCCGAAAGGTTACGGAAACACTGAAAATCTAAAAAATCCGCAGTGGCAACACCATTATGTTATGATATGTCCTGTCAATATATTTCATATCATTTATAAGAATTAATATAATTGGCAGAGGCACCTTCAGCTAGCACCACAACGAACCACTTAGCCAAGCCACAAACCATTTAGCAACGACACCAAACATACTAGGGATTTCTAAAAACTAGCAAAAAAAATCACCCAAAACCCCAGGAGTTCCGGCTATTCCCCGAAAAATTACGGAAACAAATCTAATAAATCCGCAGAGTCAATACCATTATGGCATGTAGTTGTCACCAGTTTTCGCAGCCTGTATTTATTATCAGTATTTTTCCATTTTAAAAAATTGTTGTTATGATTTTTGTTATCTGCATGGCGCGCCATAAGGAATTTGAGTTCCAAAAATTATTTCTCGTAAATTTAATATGATTTCCAATCAAAATTGCAATATTATGTTGACATGGCTTTCAAGATTTCCTATGGCGAGTCAAAAAGTAAGGAAATCAACTCCCACTAAAATGATGTTTCAGTATCAGTATCAGTCCATAGAACCTTGTAATTTTAAATTTGATTTTGTTGTACAGTGTAATTACGGTAACGTTAATAGTCATTATGTTTACGAAGGATTTATTTTAAGTATAGTTTATCGTTTCATACACAGAAAGAAAAACCCCGTACTAAATTCAAATATTTTCTACTTACTTTGAGTATTCTTAAATTGTGTAAAACATCTTATGTTATGTACTACTATTAGTATAATCTTTTTACACAGTCGTAGTGTGTTGTTATTTGTTTGTGCTCATGTTGTTGTCTTGTTGTTGGTTATTCTGTTTGTTCGTTCAGTGCCTACAAACATCGTATTACATGCTGCTGGTTTATACTGGATTTTAGCTGTCGTTCTTTCTATACTGAGTTAGCTGGGTAGTCTAAGACGTTGGTTTACAAACGTGATGAGCTAAGTTCAATACTAGGAATGAACCAAAATAAATTTTAGATTAAAACGGTAAGTAAAAATATTAAACTTATCTGAGTAGAAAAATATAAATTCTCAAGTCTGTTCTGTTTCAAGATTAAATTAGTAAAAGTTATCCTGATTCAGGCTTGATTCAAGTACGCGGCAGGATTGATTCAAGCAACAGCGGGCTTGAATTTACATGTAATACGACGTTTGTCAGCTACTTGTCGGCTATGCCCGAGCAATGAAAATAAACAACAACAAGAGCACAATAGTGAGTTGTGGCTATCATCAAGCAAACAAACACCAACACAGTACGAGTACGACTGTATAAAGTATATAAGCAGTTTTTACATGAATAGAGGCTAATCAGGCTAAAATTAAGTATTTTGCACTTGAATCAATCTTTCTGTGCTTGATTTCAAAACAACCGTGATTACCATACTTTTGACAGCGCTTGGGATTAATTTAAGTACGGATGGATTGGTTTTTCTTTTCCGTGTACGCAATAAATATTTTCCAAATCGGTCTGTTGGTACAAACATAAAATAAGCGAATTGTCAAGCTTCTCCTTTTTCTTTGAAGTCAGTTAAAAACGATTCATTATTGAAATTTCTGCACAAATTTTTGTATTCTTAACTTTAGCGCAAAAATTAATAACAAAAAAAAAATAAATCGACCTTCTTCTGTACTTGTAACAAATTATAACACAAGTTGAATCTAAAAGATGAAATCAAAGAAAAGCAATAATATGCAAATTCAAATCGAAAAAGAAAACGAAGTAAAATAAATTTAAGATTAATCAAGCGTATTAATTAAATAGAAACTACAAGAAGTGCGCTGAAGTTAAATTAAGATGAAGCCAACCACAAAGAACAAGTCAGTAATCAAAAGAGGGATGCACAATTCTTTGAATTTTAATTAAAAGTATTCGAAAAAAAAGGATTCCAAAAGAAAGCATTTTTATAAAAGCTTTATTTCAAAAATCTTTTTTTTTGTTTGCATATTACACTGCACAACAAATTTTTAAATTATAAGGTTCTAACGACTGATTCTGGTAGAGGACTCCAAAGGAATATATACGTGTATTAACGTTCTTAAAGTTTACATCTAGGATTCATTTTAGGGGGAGTTGAATTTCCCTCTCTTTTGCACATATGCACATAGTTATACTGACTCTTAGGCATAGGAAATCTTGTAATCCTTACGTTTAGGGTAAAAAATGTGTGAAAAATTTTTTTAGAACATTTTAACCCTCTAACTTAATCACCGATTGGTAATCGATTTTTCCTCAAGAAAAAAGGATAAAAAATTACCCATTTTCACAATTTTTTTAATGCGAGTATGGCGAGAATTTTTTAAAATTATAAAGGAACTAAAATTTTTTTTCTTGTTTTTCTACTAATTACACTATGCGATAAATAAAGACTTTTGGAAAAACATAAGAACTGGACAGTACAGGTGCGAATGTCCTACAATGGGGTAGTAAAACATTTTACTCAGTTTGGCGAATTTGGTGACCAATTTTTTTTATGGACCTCCAAATTTTCTAAAAATCAGTGGGGCTTCAAAAAACGGTGTCATCAGTATTTGGCCAACAGCTAATTCAAACTTTATAATACCGCTTAACTGTATATGGCAATAATGTAGCTAAGAGTCTGTTTAACAGATTTTTTTTAACATTTCATGCCAAAAATTTTTTTTTCGTTAACTTTTTGTTGACAAAATTAAGGAAACAAATGTTTTTTCACTTTTTCAGAATAACTTACAGCGACTTGTAATTTTTAACTAACAATATTTGGCAAACTTATAGTTACGGTAGAGCTGAACAACTTTTGTGAACATATCAATACAATTTGCACGTATCTAGGCACTCTAATAGCTCACACAGACCACTTTTTACCTTAAAAATTTTAGTTTTTCACTATTTTTTATGCTAAAAAATTTTTTTTTTTGAAAATAGTATATTCAAGTGCATACTTCTTTGTTGTGTTTCACTAATATTTTGTGCCCAGAAAAATAATATGTTCCTGTACTTTTTTTTAAACAAAATTATTTTATTCACTTTTTTCAGTATAACTTGTAGGAACTCCAAATTTTTCATTACCATTATTTGGCAAAACAACAAAAAACAATAAAAAATAGTAAATACTAAAATCAGCAACATAAGAAGTGGAACAATAACAAAGAAAGCAAAAAAAGTGCAATAAAAATATAGCCTAACTCGTAAAAAAACGAAAACTTTTAAGGTAGAAATTAGTTTTTCTGGGCTGTTTGGGGTGCCCAGATACATTCAGATTGTATTGAAATGTTCACAAAAGTTGTTCAGCTTTACCGTAGCTACAACTTTGCCAAATATTGTTAATAAAAAATTACGAGTCCCTGTAAGTTATTCTGGAAAAAGTGAAAACAAATTTTTTTCGTTAATTTTTAAAAAAAGGTGCACGAAAAAATAATTTTTTGGCATAAAATGGTAATAAAATCTGTTTAGCGAACTCTTAGCTACATTATTGCCATATAGTTAAGCGGTATCACCGAGTTTGAATTTTCTGTTGGCCAAAAGTTGATGACACCTTTTTTTGAGGGCCCGCTGATTTTGCAAAACTTTGGAGGTCCATAAAACGAAATTGGTCACCAAATTCACCAAGCTAAGTATAGGGTTTTACTACTCCGTGGTAGTACAATCAATCGAATCTATACTGTCAAGTCCGTGTGTTTTTTAGACTGTTGCACTGTGTTATCTGCATATTTTTTATAAAGATTTTTTGGAAGCAAAGAAAATGTAGCTCCTTAAAAAATACTCGCAATTTTTTATACTGGGTTAATATCAATTTTAAATATTAATAATCTCTTACAATGTAATTTTGTATAATAAAAAAATTGCACTTGAATTTTGTTAATCTAAACTTTAACTCAATTTCAATATTCGTATCGGTATCGGAATCGGTATCGGCGATATTTATTTTTAAGTATCGGTATCGGTATCGGATCGGATTTAGTAAAAACATTTTGTTGAAAAATAATGCGTGTGTAATTTTAGGTCGATAATAATCTGTAAAGTGTTGCCGACTATTATCGATCTAATTTTCAACAAAATTGTTTTAGAGTGTATATGCAAAGGGGAGAAGCTTTAACTCTTCCTAAAATAAAGTCCTAGACAAAAAGTTTCACTACGCTAGTATTCGTATATAATTTTCTTGGTGCCTTCTAAAAGAGTCATTGGTTAAAGTCATGTAATTTGTTAGTCCTTTCTCTTTTTTTTATTGTACCCCATTTCAAGGATATTTTTTTCTTTGCTGTATTTTATTTTAATTTTATTTCCTCAATTTAAAAAAAGTGGTAATGTAGTTGTATAGATTTGGTCAAATAGGTTAAAATAATAATAAAAAAAATAGTATGTAACCTTAAAACGTATTGAAGGCAGCATACAAGAAGTACGTGCAAGTTTTCTTAATGTTTGCAGTTGAATGCGCATAAAAAAAACATGGAGCTAAGACTCTCATCTTCTTTTTAGAGTTTCTTTCAGTTCATCTTGCAGTTTTATTGTACCTTGAAGTTTTTCCAGAATGAATAAATAAATAAATGAATAGATAAATAATAAAATCAAACCACGTTTGCCCTTTCGTCGCTTATTCAGCCATATATATGTACATATAAAGTTTTACACACAAAAAAAACAAGGTTAATTTAACATTTTCCGGCAGTAATTTTGCTACATAAGTGTTTCATGTTGATTCAACATGATTTTACAATAAATCTTCAAAGAAATGTTTTTCTTTTGAAATAACTATATTTCATGTTGATTTGATATTCCAGTACAGTTAAATCAAAATGAAATTGATACTGAAATAACACGAAGAATCTTGTTAAATCAAAGTTATTTCCAGTTGAAACTACGTAAATTTGGTACTGAAACAGAAACAACACGAGCAATCATATGGAATCAAAGTTATTTCAAGTTAAAATAACATGAATTAAATGTATCAATTTTATTAATTACACTATGCAACAAGAAAAATGCCAAGGAGTACCACTATATTTTTATACATAATGTGTTATGGCACAAAAGATTCACTAGGTATCGCAATTCCGGTCGTTGGACCAGATCTTTCCTCTATTCTATTCTATGGTTCCCTGACTACAAAAACAGTCGAAATTTCAAATTCGATGGAAATTTTTATATATTTTTTTTTAATTTGGCATTTTTGAAGAGGCTGCTCCACTGAGTTTATCATAACTTGGAAGCGGATTGTCCAATTGTAGTACAAAAACAATAAAAAAATATTAAAATAAAATTACCTTTTAGACGATTTAAAATTATTTTTTATATACTCAATAATTTCGGAAGAATGCAGACCGCAACGATGAAAAAAATATTTTTTTTTGCAAAATTGAAAAATTGTTATACATTTCTAAAGAAAAAAACGAAAATGATAAAATGTTACCATTTTTATTCAATCATCATAAATCCACATACACTATAAAAAAATAAGCTTTATTTCATGAAAATCGATGGATAAATATTGGTTTTATTCACAATAAAATATATATCACCAGTGGTACATAAGCCTCTATTGCGAGCTTCGAATGGAGACTGGGCAAGAATTGACGCTGAAAAAGGTACTCTGTTTGTAAACCACTTGCAGAAATTATTTACTCCAAATACATCTGATACTATAGTTGAGCTGCCACCCACCATTCCTCGCTATACCAGATGTTACTTTGAGGTTCAATATACGTGAGATTGAACACTGTATGGCGGGCTTAAATTCGAAAAAAACTCCAGGCGCTAATAAAAATAAGCAATAAAATGCTCTTAGAGCTACCCTATACTGCACAAGGGATAATTCTATTTATTTTTAACAGTATTTTGCGCCTCAAATGCTATCCCGCAGAATGGAAGGTTTCGCTGATTACCATGATACCATCGAGTTTTCTCAGGCATTTGATAAAGTATGGCACGAAGATTTAATACATAAACTAAAGCAAAACTTACCCGAAAACAACGTTAAGCTTTTAAAAAGCTACTTAACTAAGCGAAAATTCGTTGTTAAAGAAGATAATTTTCTAAGCCTTCCGCAACCGATTGAAACCGGAGCTCCTTAAGGCAGCATCCTCGGTCCTGTATTATATCTGATATATGATTGTAACTAGCCGGTAAACAGTACCATACACATACAACATTCGCTGATGATAAAGCTTTTCTGAGTGCTCACAAAAGCCATCGAAAAGCTTTCCGCAAACGGCAAGAGTATATAACCCAGTTGGAACAATGGCTAAAACAATGGCCGATAAAAATTAACGAACAAAAATGCCTACACATTACCTTTACATTATGCAGAGAGACCTGCCCACCTATACAAATAAATAACCAAACTATACCTCAACACACTGAAGTAAAATATGTCGGTGTTCATCTTGATCTTCGTCTAACATGGGAGTCCCACATAAATGCGAAGGTGACCCAACTGAAATTAAAAGCAGCTCATTGAAATGAACTCTACTCTAAGCTTAGATTGTAAATTTCTTCTATACAACTCGATTCTAAAACCAATATGGTCCTACGGTCTCCAGTTATGGAGCACTACCTCAACATCAAATGTAGAAAAAATTCAAAGGCGACAAAATAAACTACTCCGTACGATTACAGCCGCCCCATGGTATGTCAGAATAAAGCGAACTCATAAAGATTTAGATGTGCCGCTGGTTGAGACAGTGTTTTCTAAACACGTGACAAGATACTTAAAAAAAACTTGAGTGCACCCAAATTCCCTAGCCCGAAAAATCATTAACCTTAGAGGCCACGCTCGGCTGAGAAGGAGGAACACTCTTGCTCTCAGCCGAACACGAGAGACGTAGACAACCAAAGAATCAACGGCTGAAACAAATATTTTTGTCTGGCATTTGCTGGACTTGAAAAATTAAAAATTTTTAGAGTTCAGATTTGATTACTTATTGTTAGTTCAATTTGATTGAAGATACAATAAATAAATATAACCAATGAAAAATAAATAAATTCACCAGAAAATGAAATTACCTGATTTTTGCAAAATTTAGAGTTTGAAAGATTTTATCATAACTTAGGCAAGGTTTGTCCAATATTATTACAAAAACCATTAGAAAACTTTGAACAAAACTACCTTTAAGCTGATTGAATATTATTTGTTGAAAAAAAAACAATAGTTTTGCAATTACTCAGTGATCTCGCAGTGATGAAAAATATTTTTTTTCAACAAAATTGGAAAATTTTCATTTTTAAAAAATTTATAAAATTTAAATTAACTTATCAGACAGCCACTTAAATCTAAAACAAAATAAGCTTTATTTCATGAAAATTGACGGATAAATATTGATTTGATTCATAATAAAGAGAAAACATCTGATTTTTTTAAAATTGGGAATATTTAATTTACACTGTACAGCAAAATTAAGTTTTTTTTTAAATTGTCAGGTTCTATCGGTTGATTCTGATATAGGAGACCAAAACTTGTATATACATGTATCGATGTTTTGGAAGTTTACATCTGGGACTCATTTTAGGTGCAGTTAAATTTCCGCCCCTTATGGACATAGTTGTACTGACTCGGAATAGGACATCTTGTAGGCTTTACATATAACGTATACACATCATGTTTACCATTTTTGTAGAAAATTTTAGCCCTCTAGTTCTTGACGGTATGGGTCTTTTTGGGCCCTAAAAAATAAGGGGCAAAAAAACTCACCTTCAGCGACACCATAGCGGACTGAGTTGTTCAACAAAAATGTTTCACTTGGTGTGTTACAAAAAAGTGTTGAGCACATCTTATACCTTAAACGTCAGCCCTACAAGATATTCTATGCTGAGTCAGTATAACTATGTTCAGAAGGGGGAAATCTAAATCCTCCTAAAATAAGTCCCTGGTGTAAAGTTTTAAAATGCCAGTACACGTTTTTTTGGTGGCGTCTACCACCAGCAGTTGTTAGATCCTTGGTATTATAGAAAAATTGATTTTGTACAGTGTAAATATCGCAATTTTGGCCAAAAAGAAATACGTGACTTCAATTTATTGTGAATAAAATCAATATTTATTTATCAGATTTTATTAAATAAAGTTTTTTTTTGTTTGTAATATATGTGACTTTATTATCAGTTAATAGAAATAGAAAAGTTTTTTGCCATTTTCGATTTTTTTAAAATTTTCAAGAAATACAAATTTTCCAATTTTGCATAAAAAAATAAATTTTTCATTATTGCGGTCTAAATAATTTCGAAACCATTGTAAATATATTTAAAAACGGCTTAAAGGTAATTATATTCTAAGTTTTTTAGTGTTTTTTGTAATAAAATTGGACAACCCTTTTGCAAGTTATGATGAAATCAGTGTAGCAAGCTCTTGAAAAATCCCAAAATTTAAAAAAAAAGTTAAATAAAAAAACGTAACGTTAGAATTTTAAATTTCGTTTGTTTTTGTTGCATAGTGTAACTTTTCATTTAAATTTAATATGAAAGAAATATAATTTTAAATAAATTATGTACTTTTGCAAACATTTCAATATGATTTCTAATCAACATTGCGACATGTTGATTTTAGATTGGTATTTTTTTTTCCTGTGTGTAAGTAATCGGTCTATATACACACTTAAATACATTTCACTGTATTTACTACGTTCATATTAAAAAATACTTGATGTTTAGTGCAGCTTATATGTATACCAGTTAAGAGTTTTATTATTTGCATGCCAACCAAAATAAAGAAGAAGTTAAAAAAAAACCATATTAAAAGTATTTTTCTTGCTACTTGTATCTTTAAAAAAATCATACTCAAATAAATAAAAAGATATTTGAGCCAAAATGCAGCTCAATTTTTTATCTTATTTTTTTCTAAATATATAAAATCAAGTGAACTTTTAGTGTAGTGAAATCATATAACTGCTTCAGAGCCAAAAACACAAAACCACATTTGCGGTGTAATATTATCTACCAGCAACAATGTAAGAAAATATGTTTAGAAACAAAATAACTTTTCCCTAATCTCTCTTTCCCAACAAAACACATGGAAATTTAAACCTTCATGAAATAGATTTACATATTTAAATCAGTATAATTTATTGTTTAGATTTATAATAATGTTCTTGAATTGTTTATAAATTATCTTGGATAAAATTGAATATACATACGAGTATTTTACTAAGCAGTTGAGCTAAGAGAAATTAGAGATTTTTAGAAATGAATATTTTGGCTTTCTTTGATGGAAGCGATTAACTTTCATCTGTAACACTTTCAAATGTCATAATGGAAAAAGAGAATAAAGATAAGTGGTTTAGAAGTTCGATATTATAATTTTTTCTCAATTAGACAATAGATTTAAATTGAAAATATTTTATGTATGTTAAAATTTCTATAAAAAATACTTGACTGCAAAACAAAAACTTTAACAAGCCGACGAATAGACACACAGTGGTTCGAATTAGAAAAAGGGTAATATCCCAGTAAGCAATTTTCGTGTTTTTTTAAGCACTAAGGCAATAAAGCCTATGAAAGAAGAGCTTATTGCAGAGCAGTGAATGTATATGAAAGAAACTATACAAAAAAGCAGATTTTTCACTGCTGATATAATGCAGATTTTTAGGCGAGAAAGTTTCATTTAATTACACTTTTAGTGCTGAAAATGGTGATGATTTTCAGCGCTTCGAAAAGCGCTTTTTGTATCAAAAATATAGTACTCCAAACTGGGAACTCACCATATAAACATCAGCAGCGATATCAGCAAGTTTGTAAGCACTACTTTTATTCTCTCATAGTAAAAACCTGCTTTATTTGAAGCATTTTTTTACTGGGATATCTGTATCTTTGAAACTTGCAATCTGATTACAAAACTATGCATGTGAAAATCATAGACGAGGACCTAAGCTTTAAGAATGTTGAAACTCGGACCACGCTATTGAAACACACGTTGAGATACAGCATGTCAGAGTTGTTTACCTCGGGCATGAAAATCCTTGTCAATGTCATAACTTTTACAAATTTTTAGTCCATTTTAAAGAAATTAAACTTGGTGTAAAGTTTATAAAGAAATAAAGAAAATACAGTTTATTGCATGAAAATATATTTAATATTTTCAAAGATATTTGCCTTTTAATTTTGAAATTTTGGTTTTTGGCCTCGACTTTTTTTTTGTCTATTACGTCAATATCTCCGGTAATAACATAGCCAAACTTTTTAAAAAAATATTTTATGATTTTTAACGCAATCCTTGATGACAGGCTGAAAATATTTTTTAGTTATATGAAAAGGAATAAGAGTGAATAAATTCAGTAAAGTGCGACTTTGGCTCGCACACGAAACATTCCCGTACGAATACACATACACTCTAAAATATTACCTCAAATTTAGGATCATATATTGTCTAATTTTGTGCTGAAAATTTCTTCTTGTCTAAAATTACATCGATTTTGTAGTTATTTTATTAAAGAAAAAAACTTTCAAATTAAACATATTTAGTCCAAGTGGAAAAAATTCAACATGAAGTATAATACGGTTATGGCTGAATGGTAGATACGTCAGACTATCAGCCAGGAGGTTGCGGTTCAAACCTGCACGCAGCCAATCGCTTTTTTAGTAAAAATATTTTGTTCCAAAATCAACAAAAATAATGCGTGTCTAATTTTAGGTCGATAATAATCGGTAAAGTGTTGCCAACTATTATCGACCTAATTTTCAATAAAAGTGTTTTAGAGTGTACATATATATCTATCTCTTCGTTTTTGTCCTTTTTTCATTTTGGCAATTTTTTCGTTTTGCTTTTTCTTTCAATTTCAATTTTAGTTTTTTTAATTTTTTTTTTGTTGACTAACGATTTTTTTTTGCTCTAGCGCTTTTTTCATTTTGATGATTTTGTCGTTTTGTTGCAATGTTTCCTTTTTGCAAACTTTTTTTTTGACGATTTTTTTATTTTTTGCGATTTTTTGGCTTGGGCGTTTGGTTTTTCTTGTTTTTTTTTGTTTTGACGTTTTTTTCGCATTTTGACGATATTTTTAGTTTTAGCGATTTGTTTTAGTTTTGGCGCTTTTTTCGGTTTTGGCGCTTTTTCGGTTTTGGCGCTTTTTCGGTTTTGGAGATTTTTTCTGTTTTTTGTGATTTTTTAGTTTTAACGATTTGTTTTCTCTGTATAACATTTCAGCCCCCTCCTCTATCACCGCTGAAGTGGAGTTTTTTGCCCTTTTTTTAAGAATGTACTAAAAGACCCATATAACGAAGAGTTACAGGGTCTAAATATTCCAGGAAAACGTTTCTCGTAGTGTTTTACATAAAAGAGCTGAACACATCTTATACCTTAACGTAAGACGCACAAAATTTTCTATGCCCAGTACTAATTGTGAACCCTGAAACATAGTTTAAGTTTTCAATGATTTCTGGAGTATAAGTTGAGTCTGGAGCTTGGTTTTCTTTATGGCCAACATTTTTTTTAGAACATTTATCCCCACATTCCACCATTTTAAAGGTGTTCTTTACGATTTGTTAGAAAAGAGCAAAAAATTACCGTTATGTGGGGAGGTTAGAGGGTTAATATCCCAGCAAACAATTTTTGCCGATTTCGGTCCGAAGTCGGTCAGAAAGTCTGCATATGATGCCGAGTTCGTATACGATGTCGGTCAGAAAACGTACCGAAAATCATATGAGTGGTTGACAAGAAACCGGATGGATCTCTTTGTCTGATGAAATTCTAAAAACTATACCGAAAGGTCTAACAGAATTCTTTACAAATTCCGACGAATTTTTTAGGGAAATTCTAAAGGAATTTTCGACATGTCTTATAAATGTCTGACAAAACACCAGAAAATTCTCCAATTTATCTGATACGTTTTACGTCCTGCCGTATTATTATCAGCGAAAAGTCGGAGCTAAAATAAGAAATGTATCAGAAATGTCGTTTAAAATTCTCCATGAATTGTTGTACTGCTTATAGCGGCTCATCAGGAAACATTTACCCATATTTTATAAGTTTAAAAACTCAAATATTTGTGCGTATAAACTCAAGAGATAAATGAGAATTGTAACGAAAACTAAAATCAGACAATGTGCAGAAGTGACTGCTAAAAGTCGTAAGACGTGGATCAGAAAATGTGCAGACTACTCTGTTAAATGCCTTAAAGGAAATTAAATTGCCTTCGGACAATGTGCGGACTATTCCGATATTAATCGGATAATATTTGAGACAATGTGCAGAAACGTCGTACCAGAAAACTGCCTACTGCTCCGCCAAATGTCTGAGGGAATTTTAGACAACTTGGCTGATTGTCTGGTAAAGTCTTACATTTTTTCTGATGTTAGACATGTCGGCCAAAATTGTTTCCTGGGATGTTACACAAAAATATTTGTCCTAATATTTTCTACAAAGTTGCTGAACATACCATACACCTCACAGATGTAAAGAAAACATAATTTCATGTACCGATTTGCTGCGCGAACAGATCAAAAGGAGGAAATTTAGCGCCGACATTCGTAAATTTTTACAGTTTGCAGAGATCCACGTAATTTTGAAAAAAATGGAAATTGTTGTATAGTGTAATTAAGGCATTGATCAAATCAAAAATTTTGTCATTTAAATCTTGGCGTTTGCCTGATCGAAATCGGGCTTAGCGTTCTCGAGTTATGGTGAAATATACTGATGTACCTACACTGAAAATAATCCATGTAACATTTTACGAAAAAAAAACGTTCGTAGTGACTTTTTTCGTAGAATATACGAAACTTTCGTATATATTACGAAAAAACATTTAGGCAATATTTTTTTTTTGAATTTACGAAAGTAACGAATACCTTTCCTAAACATTTTTCCTTTTTACAAAACATATTTGAAATAAAAGAATAAATTAAAATAATTTTCTATAAATTGACGTATTTTTCAGATCTAAGTAAATAAAAAAAAGTTTTAACTCTTATAAAATAAGTAGAAAGTGGATCAGTGGGTAGAGTACATGACTGGAAATATGAAGATTGCGAGTTCGTGCCCCGGTTGAGCCATACTTTTTTCTTACTTTAATTTTTTGATTATTCTCGTACATTTCGTATATTTTACGACAGAATTTCGTGGTGCGAAATTACGAAATATTTCGTAATATGTACGAGCGTTTTCGTGCATATGTTGCATGGAATTTTTTCAGTGTAGTGAAAATCTTAGTCAGGCTCATTAACAAAAGTTGTACGTGATATAAAAACTGAAAACGGATTTTATTTATTTAAGGCCATTGGAGTAGCTAGGCACCTCTGGGGGCTAAGCCACCCCTGTAATCGCTCTGATAATTTTGATAATATCAGCGACTTCGAGAAGTTTTTCTTGGGCTTTAGGCCCCCCCCCCAAAGAAAAACTTCTACCTACGCCAATGTTTAAAGAACAATTTATTTTTAGACTAGTGTTATTGTTATGACACACAATTTCAGATATTCTTTTTCGCACCTTGTAATTCTGCACATTTATTTTTCTACACGATTATTTTGCCGTGTAGAAATAAATGAAAAATTCCAAATGGGACATTCAGGCAGAAGTCGGTACCACACCAGCCTTTAAATCCGAAGTTGCAGCAGCGGAGTGCTCAATATATCATTGTACAATGACACAAGAAAATGTTATTTATTCATATTTAAATTTATTCAACCACATTATAGTTGTCACAAAATTTATAATAAATGAAATAATCGCCACAAGATATTGAAGAGGAAAAATTTTATAAATGCAAATGTCTCATTCTTAACTTACCGTTAAGCGTTAATTTAAAACATTTTTTCTCTTTCTTAAGCCAGTGCCATAACCTCACATTTATTAGCCGCATAATTAATGACTGGCATTTATAAAGATCTATTATATATAATCACAAGAAAAAGGCTGTAAAGGAATGAATTGATTGAAAGAAACAATGCTGGGATTAATTGTTGTGAAAAAATTACTATAAACGGAGAAGTAAAGTGTGGGCAAATTTGAGGTTAGGAAGTAAATAGGCTGTCAAAAGATTAAATGTCAAGAAATGAGCTGTCATCCTTTATAATTTATTTAGAGAAAACTTGGGAAATTTTAAACATTAAACGCTACACTCCTGAACAACGAATTTTAATTATGAAAATTTACTATCAAAATTGTGAAAATTTCTCTGTATCACTTTGCAATATTCGAGCAGCTTTTCCTCGTAATCAGGCTCCTTTAATTCTTGGATGACTTGAACGTTATAAGAGTGAAGATGAAGATCTTTTATGCAAAATGTAGCGCAAGGTGCCTCTGGTGATATCCAAGTGAACCAGTCATTGCGAAAAGGTCACGAGTCACAATTTGTTCAAATTTAGTACAATTTTCACTATTTGGATAATCAATTTTCACAATTTAAATTCGTTGTTCAAGAGTGTAGTGTTCCATTTCCCAAGTTTTCACTAAATAAATGCCAAAGGATGAGAGTTCAATTCTTGACATTTCATCATTTGACAGCCTATTTACTTCCTAACCTCAAATTTGCCCACTCTTTATTACTGAATTTTTTTTTAAATAAAATTTTAAGTTTTAACTTGAAACTCTGCATGCATTTAAATTACTTAATACAATTGTGTATGAGGCCATGTAAACATTGTTAAAACATACAAGTTCTTGAATTTTATTAAAACTTTTTTTATAGGCTTTTCTTATTCTGCATTATGATGGGAGGTGGTGGCATGCATGGCACCGTACTGTATCAGTTGTTATGTTGCCAATAAAAGCAACAATAAAACAAACAACAAAAACAAGTTGAACAATAAGAATAATAATAATAATAATAATAATACATTTAATTAGCCTCCTCTCTGCAAAAGCTTTAAGACATAAAATTACAAGAAAAAGGTATATTGTAAAACGGCTAAAGAATACAAAATACGATGCGTGTGTGAAGTTTTACATAAACAGGGTGATGCATCCAAAGATGAAATTGTACACAAAAATTCCTAAATTGATCTAAAAATTATATTAAAAGGCAAATGTTTTAGCGGATATTTTCATAGAAGTTAAATTTTTCAGGTAATTTGAAATATTTTGAAAAATACTTAAATTTTTTACGCGAATTTCTTTTGAAAACAACAAATCGGAAAACATATAACACTGAGCAACAAAATGAATAACAAGGTTCTAATGACTGATTCTGGTATAGGCCACCACAAAAAATTACTAAATAAAAAAATACACACTTGTACAGTGATTCGAATTGGGAAAAATTCCAAAGAATATGTCGACCCCTTTGCGCGAAATGATCGTAAGCCACACTTTGTAAAAAACAAATTTATTTATTGAAATCAAAATTTTATGAGCATAGCTATAGTTTTAAAGCGTCAAAATATTAAAATTGTTGATAACTTTGCAAATACAGGCTGTAACATTCGATCGTAAGCGACACTATGAATATAAGTCATGTTTAAATATGACAAAAAACCCTTCTCCTGAAAAATTTAATTTTTGTCGCTTACGATAATTTGGCGCTAAGGGGTCGATGTGTCTTTGGAACTTGTAATCCGATTGCAAAATGATGTTTAAAAATCATGCAGGAGGACGGACCTAAGCTTTAAGAATGTTGAAATTCGAACCGTCCTGTTGAAACACACGGTGAGCTACAGGGTGTTAAAGTTAATTACCTCATGCATGAAAAACCTTATTGGCCTCATAACTTTTACAAATATTATCCAATTTTAATGAACTGAAACTTGTTGTAAAGCTTATGAATAGATAAAGAAAATACAATATATATATTATAAAGATATCTCTAATATTCTCAAAGATATTTGGCTTTAAATATTAAAATTTTGTTTTTTGGTCTTGACTTTGTTTCCTATTTCGTAAATATCTCCGGTAATAGTTAGCAAAAATTTTCAGAAAAATATTATATGATTTTTAGCACATCCTTAGATAATATGCAGAATAATTTTTTTAGTTATCTCAATTCATGTAGTCGTGAAAAATACCCAAATTCAAGAGTTTGAAATTTCGACAACAATAGAACTTAATTGTTCGACGTTTTTCTCAAAATTTTTTCAAAACTAAAATTATTTCTTTCTAATATTAAAAAAAAATACACTTTAAAAATGATGCAGCTGGAATTTTTAGTCCATTAAAGCGTAAACGCTACAGACAGCATTGGATGAAAATAGTGAATTTTTCTACGAAATTCTAAATTAATCGCTTAAGAAAAAAAAACGCCCATCGATTTTTTCAAATTTTGTTACAAATTATATTAGATATATTTAATATAACTAATCAGGCTTTTAATTGTTAACCACCCGCTCAAAAATATGGCCAGGATAGCAAAATTTTTAAAAATAATCAAATTTTCAGAAGCATTTTATTTACCTGCATGAAAATAGTACTAAACTTTTTTTTTTTTAATTTTTAGTTCTTTGCTATTATAAACAAAACATGAAGGAAATGCGAATTTACAATTTTTTACAACAAAAGTGTATGCATATGAGTAATATGATAGTATGTGCTACATGTGCTGGCCACATTTTTGAGTATTTTCTTTGTCTACTTATAAGCTTACAACAAATTTAAATTTAGTAAAATATTCAACTTTGACACCCTGTAGCTCAAAGTGTGTTTCAAACACATTAATCCAAGTTCCAACATTCTTAAAGCTTAGATCCTCCTCTATGATTTTTGTATACATCGTTTTGTAATGGGATCTCAAATTTCAAAGATACAGATTTATTACCATTTTTTTTCAATTTGAAGCACTGTGCGTCGATACACTTTTATATATGTTTTACCTTCTGGTAGCATCATTAATCGTTAAAACCTTGTTTTTTGTTTGTGTTGTACAGTGTTCCTTGAGAAATAATAAACAGAATGCCAATGTTACACTACACATCGTTACCTTAATATAGAAACGTCCTAACTCATTATTTTTTTTCAAATCGAGTTTTTTTTCATATTTCGATAGATAAAGCTCTAATCTATCAAAATATGCAAAAAACTCGATTTGACTAAAATAATGAGTTAGGGCGTTTCTATATTAAGGTAACGACATTCCTCTTATGTTGTAGAGTATAATTATATTTATGTCCCCCTATTACTTTGTAACTTCTGCTTACTGTTAATTATAAATTGTGAATAATAATGGTCCTGTGTGGCCAATGGGGTGTTTAAAAGGCAGTTTAATGATTCTTTGTTTGATGTTAACCAAAATTGACGCCCACCTTACAATATTGTAAATGTCATTTACACAGGAAATACCTACAAACAGACACACTTTTATATTAAAACTCACACTTGCATTTAAATTTAAATTTACCCAGCAAACATTTTTTTTGCCGATTTCAGCCCGAAGTCGGTCAAAGAGTATGCACAAGATGCCGAAGTCGGTACGAAAACGTACCCAAAATAATATGAGTAGTTGACAAGAAAGCGGACCTCTATGTCTGAAGAAATTCTAAGAATTTTTTCGAGAAACTTTTCAGAAAATTCGGAAGAATTTTCCAGGGCAACTTGGTTGGTTGTCTGGGTACATACATATGTACCCAGGAAACATTTTTTGCCGATATGTCTAACGTCAGAAAAATTCTGAGACGTTACCAGACAATCAACCGAGCTGTCTTAAATTCCCTCAGACATTTGTCAAACTAGTCAGCAGTTTTCTGGTACGACGATTCTGCACATTTTCTGATATACTTATTATCCGATTAATATCAGAATAGCCTGCACATTATCTGAAGGCAATTTAATTTCCTTTAACACATTTAACAGAATAGTCTCCTCATATTCTGATCAATGACTACCACTTCTAGCAGTAACTTCTGCACATTGTCTGATTTTAGTTTTCGTAATAATTCTCATTTATCTCTTGAGAGTCTGGGCACAAAGATTTGAGCTTTTACTGATCAGCTGGCATAAGCAGCAGAACAATGCATGAAGAATTTCAAACGACAACTCTGATAAATTTCTAATTTTAGCTCCGACTTTTCTCCGACATTAATACGACACAGGATGTAAAAAGTGTCAGATGAATCGGAAAATTTTCTGATATTTTGCCAGATATTTTTCTGACATTGCTCAGACATGTGGAAAATTCGTCAGAAAATTCGTCATAATTCTTTTAGACATTTCGGTATATTTTTTAGAAATTCCTTAGAAAAAGAGGTCAGGTTTCTTGTCAACCTTTCTCATGATTTTCGCTATGTTTTCTGATCGACTTTGGATACGAATTCGGCATTTTGTCACAGAAAAAAAGTAAATATCATTTTCTGTAGAGGAATTTAATGAAATTGTAAATATTTTGTCTAGGAACGAACCTACAAACAAATTTGTAAATATAGACAAAAATATCTCAACAATTTCATTAAAAAAATCGTATTTTTCTCCAGTGAACAAATTGTTTAAATCTATAAAACAATTTGTTTAAAAATATTTACAAATTGTAAACAAAATAATTTACTAAATCAAACAAAAAGATTTACCGGAATTTCTGAAAAATATCAAACAATATTTTTGTATGTATTTATAAAAGAATTAGAAAAATACTAACAAATGTTAAACAAAATATTTACTGGATTTTTTATAATATATCAAACAAAATTTTTATCTGGGTCATCATTATGCATTAAGCATTTATGAAATTTCACTTTGTTAAATATGTTCAAGTCTGACTATTTATCTAAAGACTATTTATCAAAAGATTTATCTAAAGACTAAAAAAATTAATGAGAATTAACGCAACAACATTAACGAATTGATTCACTCAAAAATCTTCAGTAAACAAACTTGGTACAATCGCATTCCTTTTGCTGTCATTGTTGTTGTTGTTGTTATTTGTGTGTATGTCGTCACCAGGGTTGATTTTTAAAGTCACAGTTTTTCTTGTTATTTTTGGTATTTGCGTGCTAAAAAAGATTCAAACAAACCATTCATTGATTATGTAAAGAACATTTGCTGAAAATGAAATTTATTTTTAGACACACTTTTGGTTGAAAATTTGTTGGTGATAGTTTTTTCTGTGTGTGCAGACTTTCTAACCGAAATCGATGAAAAATGTTTGCTGGTTATGTACATGCATACATATAAATGTTTGCAAATGTAAGTGAGCTTAAAATGTAACAAAAAAAAAGTAAACTGAAGATAAACATAAATAGAAAGGCAGAGAGGAAAATTAACTTAAGCAGTGCTACCAGACTAAATTTTAAAAATATGAAATCCTTTACGAATTACGAAAACTTCAAGTTACAAAATAATTTTTAAAAACCGAATTATTTAAGCTTAACGCTTACAGCGCATTTTCTGCTTACAGCGAGCCTCTTAGGAAAAAATATTCTTAAGACATAGTCCATCCTCTAGGTTTCGAACAAATCCACAATATCTTTCGAGAAAGTCCTCATTGTGCGCAGTGGCCTACTGCAATGGACTGCAGTAATGTGGATATTTTTTTTCTTTTAAAACTCGGCTGGTAACATTGTTAACGATGATTGTTGCATAATTGAGTAAGGAACGTAATATTATTTATTGTGTGACATTCACTTCCATATCATGCAAGCCACACATGCATACGTTGAATTACAATGTAACAGTGCTATTTTATGTTATTTATGCACTTACATATGTATGTAGTTGTAAGCTTGTATTGCGTGCGTGTACGTGTTATTTTATTTTGCAGCATTTTCTTTTTTCCTTTAAATCACAAACTCGAACATTAATTCTCTTCGTACCTGTTTGCATTGTTATTGCAGAAACTTGTTAAATGTTTGTATTGGATCAAGGATGAATTTTTTTTTATATCAGAAACTTATTTTATTTATTTTATAATATCATTTTGCGTTTTACTTTTATTTATATATTGATAATGCGATTTTAGCATACAGTTTGTTAAGAAAATCTTTGCAAAAGAGATAAAAGTAGATATATGTACATATATAAAAATTATAATTTATTGTTGAGCTTAGCTCAGAATTTTTTAATATTTGTTATAGGATTGCGAATTCATATATTTTTATTCGAATAATTTTCGAAATATAAGTGACTTTTTTATTTGAATAATTTTATTAAAGTTTTTATTAGAAATATTTTTAATCGAATAATTTTCATTCGAATAATTTTTTTTGCCTAACATTTATTCGAGTATGTAGTTGTATTCAAATAACTATTATTTTAATACCTTTAGTTACATTCGAATAATTTTGAATTTAGCATTTTGTATTCGAATAATTTTGTTGAAACATTTTAGTATTAATAATTCTATTCGAATAATAATTAGCCGAAAAATTTTTGTTCGAATAATTTTTTGTCGATCATAATAAATTCTATTCGATAATTTTTGTTTGAATAACATTAAAAAATAATAAACAAATTAAACCAATTAAATCGTTCATGTTTAAGATGGAATAAAATTTGCGAGCAACGTTTGAAAATAAATTAACGAAATATATTTTCCTCAACTTTGGAAAACTTTTCCATCTCTGTATATTTGTAATAAATTTAACTAATTTTCAAACAGCCGAATAAAAACAATTATTGAATACTAAACACAACCATTTAGAATAAACAATCAATAAATTTCTTAGCCCCCAAAAAGGTTAAATAAAATATTAATTTGTTCATCTTCTTTTTGTGCTGAAAGAACCCTTTCCTTTGCCTTAGGAATCATTCCCACTAACTAACTCAGAATTTTTTAATATTTTTTTATGGGCATTTCCTGGGCAAAGAAATTTATTGTTTGTTTATTCTAAATGGTTGTACTTAATATTCAATAACGGTTTTTATTCGGCTGTTTGAAAATGAGTTAAATTTATTACAAATATACAGAGATGGAAAATTTTTCCAAAGTTGAGGAAAATATATTTCCTTAATTTATTCTCAAACGTTGCTCGCAAATTTTCTTCCATCTTAAACATGAACGATTTAATTGGTTTAATTTGTTTATTATTTTTTAATGTTATTCAAATAAAAATTATCGAATAGAAATTATTATGATCGATTAAAGATTATTCGAATGGTTTTATTCGAATAATTTCATATAAATTATTTTTATTTTATTTGTATAATTATATTAAAATAAATTTTATGCGAAACATATCGGCCCGAAAAATGTTTATTCGAAATTTTTTTATTCGCATAATTTTTGTTTGCCTAACATTTATTCGAATATGTAGTTGTACTCAAATAATTTTTATTTTAATACTTTTAATTACATAGTTTGTATTCGAATAATTTTCTTGAAACATTTTAGTATTAATAATTGAGAGGCTTAGTGCAATAACTCGATAAGCCACAAAAACAAAATATGGAATAAATCGACTTTTAAATTCACCCAGAATTTAAAATTGTATAGTTTTTGGAATTTTTTACTTTAAATAAGCAGCATAATTAGTTGCAAACACTAGAATTTATCCAAAAATTTCTGTAGGATGCAAAGCTATGGTACATAGCATGGAAATGAGCGTATGAAGCCAATTTTTGATTTCATGTGGCTTACCGAGTTATTGCACTAAGGCCTTCAATTCTATTAAAATAATTTTTATTCGAAAAATAATTATTCGAATAATTTGTTTTCGAATAATTTTTATTCGATTAAATTTTTATTCGGATAAATTTTATTTGAATAACACTAAGAAAATAAATAAATTAAAACAATTATGTACATCACTCATGTTTAACATTGAATAAAATTTAAGAGCAACGTGCGAGAATAAATTGAGGAAATATATTTGGATAACATCTCCATCTCTGTTAGTTCTGTAATAAATTTAAGTCTTTTTTAAACAGACGAATAAAAACACAACTATTTAGAATAAACACTTAATAAATTTCTTTGCTCCCAAAACAGAATATTAATTTTTTAAAATTCTCTTTGTGCGGAAAGAACCCTCTCCTTTGCCTTAGGAGTCACTCCCACTAACTGTCGAAAAAAATCGCCTCTAAGTAACGATGCACAAGTTCGCTGAAACTCCTGCTGCTCCATAAAGATCGTTATCCATTATTCTTATTATGCTTTTATTGTTTGTCATTTTACTTGTTTAAATAAGTGTCGTTTGAATGTACGTTTTTTTATTGCAGCAATTTTATTTAAGTGTGTGTTAAGTTGCTTTTGGTTAAAATGTTTATAAATATATTTGCTCTTCTCTTTTTTACTGTTTTTATTGTTTAACAAATCACATTACTTACAATTTATGTTGAGATTTTTATTTATTTATTTTTTTCTATTTTTTGAAATAATGAAGAAAAGAAAAACAGTTAAAAGGATGAACAAACTTACAAAATGGTAAAAAAGAGAATTGGAATATTTTATTAGAAAACGACTGACTATAAACAACAACTTAATTTAAAATAATGTTAACTGCTGGTACATACAAATATACACACACATTCAAACTTTAACGTTTAAGTTATTTAAACCAACACTCAGCAGCACTTTCTTTTTTTTAAAGCAGCAACTTGAATTATCCTTTTCGTTTAGGCTCTGATTTGAAATGTATTAAAGTTGCAAAAAAAACTTATTTACTGAATACTTGGGAAAGATACCTCACAATTTAAAAATACATACATATAGGCTCTACACGCAAGAAAAAATACCAATGTAAAATCAACATGTCGCAATTTTGATTGGAAATCTTATTAAATTTATGAGAATTAATTTGGTGTTTATTTGCATTTTTCATTACTATATACAATGCACTGTTGTGCTCAGTTGTGTGACTGGTTGTTGTGTTGTTGTTGTTCGTGTTGTGTAAATGTAAATGTCCGACAAACTTCGAATGACCAGCTAAAATTTCTTGCTGCTGATTTAAAATTTCCATTGTTTCATATTAATTTTAAACGAAAAATTATTAATCTAACATTAAATCTCTTTGATTTAATATTTGCCACTAACAAAATAACATTGTTATCAACGTTACATTTAATTTTAAATCAACATGACTATAACATTAATTTGAAATTAATATTATGTTAAATCATCAATTAAATCAAGTTCAATAAAAATGAAGTTCATGTTACTTGTATATTTAGAGTATATTTGAGGCTTTTGTGTCTGCAATAGTTAGCGCGTTGACTAGCAGGCAAGTCTTGGCTGGGGTAGCCAACTACAACACAAATTTTTCTGATGGCTATGCGAATAACCATCACATAAGTAAAATAATTAATAAAATAGCTAAATTAAATTAATGTTATTTCAACTTGATATAACTATAATTCAACATGATTCTTAATGTTGTTTCAATATCAAACTAATGTTTTTCAACTTGAAATCATTTTGATTCGATATGATTTTTCGTGTTATTTCAGTATCTCAACTCACATCGTTTCAACTTGAAACAACTTTGACTCAACATGATTCTTCGTATTATTTCAGTTTCAGCTTCAGTTTGTTTTAACAGTACTGCAATATTAAATCAACATGAAATATAGTTATTTGGGAAGGAAAAATGTTCTTCAAAGGTTATTGTAAAATCATGTTGATTTAACATGAAACACCCATGAAGCAAAATCACTACCGAAAAATGTTAAATTAACCTTGTTGTCGACGATTTTAGTATGAAATTGTTCTCTGTGTAGACGTATGATTAATGTTAATTGTGACTCTTTTACATTCTGTGGTCATAATTTCATGGTGTTGCAACTGGAAATAACTTTGATTCAACATGATTCTTCGTGATATTTTCGGTTTTTTGCGATTTTTTTTCGTGTTTTGGCGATTTTTTTAGTTGTGACGATTTTTCTTAGTTTTAACACCTTTTTTCCGTTAAAGCGATCTTTTTTAGTTTTAGTGATTTTCTTTGTTTTGGCGATTTTTTTTTTTGTTTTTTCCGATTTTGTCATTTTGGCGATATATTTTTTATGATGTTTTTAGTTTTGGCGATTTTTTGCATTTTAGCGATTTATATATTTCTAGTGATTTTTTTTCTTTTAAGCGCTTTTTCCGTTCTGGCAATTTTTTCGTTTTGGCAATTTTTTAACTTCGGCGATATATTTTTTTTTATGATGTTTTTAGTTTAGGCGATTTTTTTGCATTTTAGCGATTTATTTATTTGTAGTGATTTTTTTCCTTTTACGCGCTTTTTCCATTCTGGCAATTTTTTCGTTTTGGCAATTTTTTAATTTTGGAATTTTTTTTAAGTTGCAGCGTTTTTTTTGTTTTGTTTTGGCGAATTTTTCGTTTTGATGGATTTTTTGTTTGTTTTGGCGATTTACTTTTCGGCTGGTTGCTTGCGTTACTTAATGATTAATTTAACCATTAATTATTATTTTGTTTTTTTCAAGTATTTAATTATTATGGTTGAGAAGATATAGCTAAATCTAAAAATTACACAAACTTATAAAATACCCTTTCATTTTTAGTCAGTTTGTTTTTTAGCATTCGTTACTGTTGCCTTTAAAATGCTGCAGTAGCTGTGAAAATTTCAAGAGTTTGCCTCTTACGGTTTCCAATATACAGGTAATTGTCAAATCACATAGTCAAATTACAATATCTGATAGATTACCCTCTAATTTTTATTATTTTTTTTTTAGGTTTCCTTATTTATTGGTGTATTCTGTATAATCATACACTAAATTGAAAATTTCGAGTGTCATACATAAGTTCCTATAAGTTACATTAGGATTTCAACATGTTTCGTTGCTCGCTTTAGAACACCCTTTAATGTTTAGCTCTCACATATTTGTCGTTGTTGAAGCCACAGTTATATATATTCTATTAAAATTTCAGGTCCGTACCTCTTACAGTTCTTCAGAAAACAGCTTGTGACAGACAATCAGACAGACAGACAGACGGACGGACGGACAGCGTAGCGAAAACAATAAGTTTCCTCATTAATATGATTATTTCGAACGTATTTGCTTTTTGAATCCAAATTGATTATTAGGCTAAGGTTCGTAACGTTATATCAGAATATTAATCATGCCCAATTCTTTCTGAATATAACGTTACGAACCTGATAATCAATTTGGATTCAATAAGTTTCCTCTTCACTTTTGGTGTACGGAACCCTAAAAATAATATTTATTTATTTAATTATATATTAAAGTTAATTTTATTTCCCGGTTTTTGTGGTAAAATTGGACAATCCCTTCCAAAGTTATGGCTGATCTCTTGAAAAATCACAAATTTTAGAAAAAAGTTTAAGAACAAATGCATCCATTCCGTACCATTTTCTTGTTGCATAGTGTTAGCATTTCACATATTATACTTGCTCCACTGTGCTTAGTTATGCATTTTAGATAAACTCATACACATTTTTATATGTTTTTCAATCACTTTTCATACATTTTGCACGCACATATTCATACACACATACTGTAACCAAAAAGCGTTACCCACTTGACCTGAGATTCGATATAAACGAATGCTCACTAAGGCGAAAGATTACGAAACAAAATTGTACGATATTTGTTCACGAATCTAAAAAAATTCTTTACGTAATTTATTTTTTTTATCGAATAGGTATAAGTCTGAAATTTATTATTTCGCCTTTTTTAGTTCATTATTTGAATTAATGTAAAATGAAGTTATTATTGAGAGTGAAAGAATATTCGAAGGAGATAGCAAAACGGATCAGTACTACTGATCTCGACAGGCCGCTACACTGTCTTGTTCACTTTTACCACTTATGAAGTTGGATGCTTTTTATAAGGAAACTTCAACGATTTAAACAATTTTTTCACGAAATAGAATACAAGACTTTTCCTGTAAATTCTTTTTATTTGAACTCAATTTGTTTAGCCGAAGTACCCTCTATCTGATTTAATCGAACACCCACAAAAACTCTTATTATTTTTGTTTTTGCTTTAATGGGCATTTGTGTCAATACCTACAATCAAAGCTGTTTGTTCGAATGATCGCTAAAGCGAACTTCTTTCGATAATTTCTCGAATGTGTGACGATAGCCTAGTGGATGTGTGCTAGTCTGTTAGTCTAGAGGTACCGTGTTCGAATCTGTCTAGAAACTAAAAAATAAATAAGATGAAAACAAAAATATGTACCATATCAAGGCGTACGGTAGTGCGCCAGGCCAAGTTCCGGCCACACAGTGTGTATAGTTGCTTGAAACCATTCGAGCTGTTTTTAGCCCCCTCATAACTTTGCTCCACTCAATCATAAAATAATGAAAATTGAAGCATAAGGTCTCCCTACGGAGGTTACCTCATAGGTGAAGGTTGCAAGTTCTAACATAAAAGCTTCTCGGGGTATGAAGGTGTAAAAAGTGCATATTTTAGTACATATTCACTGACTGACTGACTCACTGAAAGCTGCAATTTGGTATACAGGTATGAAGGTCTTGCTGGGCAATTAACTAGAGAAATCTGAAAATGGGCACTTTTCACCTGGGGGAGTAGGGTGCCCCTTCTTTGTATGGGGCACTTCCAGTATAGCTAGAAAGGTGAAATTCGGTACACAGGTAGGTCCTGATGAGTAATTAGCGAAAAACATTGATAACGGGCACTTTTCATATGGGGGGACTAAGGTGCCCCTTCTTTGTATGGGGCACTTCCAGTATAGATAGAAAGCTGAAATTTGGTACGCAGGTAGCTCTTGATGGGAAAATACTAAAAAAAACTGTGAAAACGGAAAATTTTCATCTAGGGTTTGGGGGGTGAGGTGGGGGTTAGGGTGCCCCTTATCTGTATGGAGCACTTATTGTAGCAAATAAAAGCTTAGGAAAAAGAACTGAGATCCGCACAAAAAACATAAATGTGAAAAGAAGGCCAAGTTTTTATCCAAAAATTTCGGCCGTAAAAAGTACTGACATCAAAATAAGGACCAAGTTCTTGATAGGTACAACACCATCTCATTTCTAGGTAGCCTGATAGCTTGGAAATATTTGTGTGCCTTTCTAATATAGGAAAGAATTATGGCAAAAATGTTGCCAAGCTTACAGGTTTCCTAGAAATGAGATGGTATTGTGCCTATCAAGAGCTTTATCCTTAATTTGATTCCAGTACCTTTTACGGCCGAAATTTTCGGATAGGAACTTGGCCTTATTTTCACATTTATGTTTTTGGGCGGTTTCCATTTACATTAAAGTATGTAAATGAAAAAATAAAGATAATAATTTTAAATAATTACTTTTGCTCCTGGCTTTTTGCCATATCGAACTTTCTTCGATATTGGCTCACTTTTGATATTGCTAAAGAATCTTCGAAACCGAATATTTTTTGAAACAAGACTGAGCGACAAGGTAATTTTTCGATTAATTTCTTAGTGTTATTCTCGAAAGTTTTGCACGATAGATGGTCGAGATATATTCGAAATCGATATCATTAGCGAAAGTCTTGGTCAAGTGGGTAGTGTTACTAAAAATGGCAACAACAACCATATGATATTTTTGAGTGGTTTCAGTTTAATTTAAATATTTAATACACATGTATTGCTTCTACTGCTGTTGTTGCATGAATTTTTAATACTTCAATCTGAGAGTTCAGCTATTGTTGTTGTTGTTATTGTTGTTGTCATCTCTGGCTTTTCGTTTTGTAGGTAAATTTGTTTTTACCGGTTTTTGTGGTTTCATATGGCTCTTAAGGGATTTTTTTTTCAACCTGCAAAACCAGCAAAAGTTGTTATGATTTTCAGTTTTTTTTTTCTTTCTATAAACCAGTGGACTCGTGCACAGGCTCTTTTTTACCATCAACACCTACATGTACATACACAGTGTGTGAGACTCACAACCTATGAATTTAGTGGTAAAGCACTTACACAAACACACAATAAAATAGTGAATGTTTGGACATCACTGCTGCAAACCAACAAATATGCACTAAATGGTTGTTGACGAGTTTATTAAGTTTGTAAAAGTCACAAAATAAATGTTTTACATTTTTTGTTAAATATTTAAATTAAAACCAACAACAATTAAATTGTGTTATAAAATTTTAATATTCTTAATATTACAAGGAATTTATAAAATCCTAATCAGTTTTTTTTCTCCAAAAATGTAACATTTTTAATTTAAGCTTCGAAAAGTGCCTGATATAAAGTTGTGATATAACAAGTTGTGTTGGAACAACAATAATAAAATTTAAGTATTTATTGTTGTGTTAATATGGGTTAAACCAACATAAAAGCTGTATTTTCTTTTATTTGAACAACTCTTCTGATTTTAAGCCAACTGTTTTTTCTTACGCTTATATAGTTACGCTTTTTGCCTCCCTCTTCTGCATTTTAGATCTTTATGATACTTGAGATTTGAAAAATTATGTCATTATAATGAACGTCAATGACAACAAAGACATCAACAGCAGAAACAACAACAATAACAACAATTTAATTGTCATTTTATTGCTATGCCTGAGTAAGTAAAAATGAAAAATTTAAACTTTCCAAACAAATCCCTTAACGAGTCAACAAGATGAACTTTGCACCCCATCCTACCCCATGTTAATAACATTAGGCAACAAAAAATAAAATAAAATAATAATAATAAATATCGCAAGGATTAATACTACATTTTTTTATGTGTTATAGTCCCCTAACTAAATAAACAGTAAACATTTGTAATTCTATGGGTACATTTTTTTATCGTTTTTTTTTTATAACAATTAAGTTATGCATTTTGATCCAAAAAAAAATTTAATTGTTTTGGCTTGAGTTCGGCTTTAATTTCATTTTTCAATTAAATTAAATTTTTATTTACAGAAAAATGTGAAGCATGTAGACAAAGAAAAATTTGACTGCGCGGAGGGTTGAACTTACATGTGTGGAGACCACCCGATCTACTCATTAGAATTCTTTACCGCTTAAAACACTCGACCAAAGTCGGTAGTTTCCAGTCAAGTAGTTGAATATAATTTACCCTTAATCAATTCAATTCTAAAATTTAGTCAGAACTTGGGAAGCAATTATTCAATTTTATTTTTAAAAAATCACTACAAAACTTGAAATAAATAAAAATAAATTATTGCAAACTACTGTAACAGAAGATTCTATTAATTTTTCTAATTATTTCTAGAGTTTTGTCAATATGGGTGATACTCATTCTAAACGCACATTTAATTTTTTGGATTTGTTTTTGTTTAGTAATCCCGGGACGAAATTAAAAGTTATCACCGCTTTTTCAATTTTGACTTGGGTTCACATGGGAAAATAAAAATTGCTATATTTTAAAATAATTCTTTACACGCGTTTATACATAAGCAAAAAGTAGGCTAACTTTTCTTTCAAATAAGATAATTAAAGAAATATTTTTCAACTAAAACACTTGTATGTTAGCATTTTTAGTGCTAGATTTAGCTATTTTTTTATCTCAGTTAGCTAGTTCAACACTTTTTCAAAATTACTTGGCACTTTTTGCACATTTTTATTTTATTGAATCCATTTTGTTTTCATAGATAATACCTTAAACCAAATAACGAAGCTAATGATAAAGTTATAGATTATATATATTTTTGTTCGGAAAGTGGGTAATGAGTAATTCTATTTAGCCGGCTGTAACCATTTTACACATATTTTTTGTTATAAATAAAGAATATAATTTTTTTTACTTAAAAAAAACGTTGCGGCTCGCAAGGACATTAAGCTTAATGTCGTTGAATAACGGGTAGACAGTGATAGGACACGATTTTAGCTCAGAATGGTAGTCAGAAAGCTGCGACGGGTGTGACCTTACAAATCTTAGTTTTAAAGAATTATGAATTTCAATATAAATTCTGTAAAATCAAATCAAAAAGTGTTTTTAATTATGTATTTACTGTTTAACAAAATATTATTTTTCTTATAAAAAACTATTTTTAAAATGAGACGGGCGTGACCGACGGGTGTGACCTAGTACGAAAATTTCAAAAATTCGAAGAAATAAAACTTTTTATTGATTTAATTAATATAAATAATATAAAGCTAAGCTTATAAGAAAATAATAAGGCATTAAATTATTTGCTATCCGTTCTATTATAGACAGCAGAATACTCTAGCTGAATAATTTTTTAAATTCAATAAAAAGCAAAAAAGTATATTATTTTTAGAGGTAACTGTTTTTATTAATAATGAGAAAGGGAATAAAAGAAAATCTGAAATAAATATTAAACATACAAAGAGGGAGAGCAAAATGTTTATTGCATGATCATTTAAAAGTGCCTCAAATTGATTAAAAAATATTGAATAGTGTATTTTATATATTTTTTCTAAAATTTTCATTCTCTAAAAAACATCAATTAAGAGATTTTTAAAAAATGAGAAATTAATTTTTTCCTTACATAGGCCCGTTTTACGTGGGTGGAATCACTCTAATATCACTACACATAGAAAAATTTCAATGTAAAATAGTCGAAAACCAGGTTAATTTAACATTTTTCGGTAATGATTTTGCTTCATAGGCGTTTTATGTTAATTCAACATGATTTACAATAATCTTGAAAGAACATTTATCCCTTTGAATTAACTATAATTCATGTTGATTTAATATTCCAGTACAGTTACTGAAATAATACGACAAATCGTGGATTTGATATTAGAATCAAAGTTATTCCAAGCTGAAACAACGTGAATTAGATATTGAAACAACATGAAGAATCATGTCGAATTAAAGTTATATTAAGCTGAAACAACATGACTTTAATTTAGCTATTTTATTAATTATTTTATTTACGTATTGTGTATTAGCATAGGCATTAAAAAACTTTGTGTTGTAGTTGGTTGCCCCAGCCAACATTTGAACTCGTACCACTTGCATGATAGTCCACACGCTAACCACTATGAATTTAACCAAAATGAATTTAATTTTAATTCAACATGATTTAAATGATTATTTAACATAAAACTTATTTCAAATTAAAGTTATAGTCTTGTTGATTTAAAATGAAATGTAACGTTTATAGCAAAGTTAAATCAAATTTTAAATCAAAGAAAAGTTGGTAATGTGTTGTCATTACCAAGCAACATACTTTTTAACCACGAACTTCAATGCTGTTTGAATTCCTTTACAGTAGTTGATCAATGACTTACTAGTAGTTACACAAGCCATTTATTATCTTATTGACAGAGTAGTAGTGTACCTGCTTATCATACAGAAGATAAACAGTTTAACCCCTGTAGAAGCAAAATTAATTATTTTTTTTTAATTGTGTTCATATTTGTGAAAACAAATTTTAAGCCCATAACAAAATAGTTGTGCAGTAGCCTAGTGAGTAAAACACTTGGCATAAAATAAATAACACAATAACTGAAAACGGCATGAGTTCAATGCTTAGCAGAGACATTTAATTTTTATTGTGTATTCAATGCCTTCTAAATATTGAAATTTATAACTTGTTTTTTTGTACCCCAATGTGGTAAGTACTTGCCTCCAATGACATTTTTACTCATTACCTTGCCATCAAAATTTTTCCTGGGCATTTACTCAAAAGTGCAAAATTTTAAATAATTTGAGCACTTTTTTATATTTGCTGTAGAACATTTTAGCACTTTTCATTCTGCAATTTAGCACTTTTACTCCTTCATCTTATGGCAACACTGTACAGCAAATACTCTTTGCGTATTTTTATTTTTTATTTTATTTTTTTAATGAAACAATTAAGTAAAAATTGGTTATTTAATAGAACCAGAAGAGCCCTTGTTAAGTGATGGTTTATGTTTTTTGTGTGTTTTCATTTTAGTATTTGATCTCATCATGCAAACTGGACGTTTGGGAAACATTTTATTAAAATGTGAAAATAAGAAAAGTACTTGAGTGAAATTGCTGGCAATCTTTTTTTGCATATAAATTTGTTGCTTTTTCGTAACTAATGGAGAAATTAATTATTAATAAAAACGGCTAATAGAATAATTTTTTCCATACGAATGCTTTGCAAATAAGTATTACACACTAAAACATTAAGAACAAATCTTTTTTATTAAAAAAAAATATATATATAATAAAGCAATAGACTGCCATAAAGATTTAGCTCACAAAGAAAAACTTCATATTAAAATCGTCAAAATCAAGGATAATTTAAGAATTTTCGGTAGTGATTTTGCTTCATAGGCTTTTCATGTTAATAATCCAACATGATTTGTAAAATAACCTTCAAATGAAATTTTTCCTTTTGAAATAATTATATTTCATGTTGATTTAATATTCCAGTTACAGTTAAATTAAAATGAAGTTGATACTGAAATAATACGAAGAACCATGTTGAATCAAAGTTATTTAAAGTTGAAATAAAGTGAATTTTATACTCAAATAAAACGAAGAATGATGTTGAGTCAAAGTTATTTCAAGTTGAAGCAACGTGATCTTGATATTGAAACAACATGAAAAATTATGTTGAATTAAAATCATTTCAAGTTGAAACAACATGAATTTCACGAAGCTATTTTATTAATTGTTTTATTTGCGTGGTGTATATTCGCATAGAAATTAGGAAAATTTGTGTTGTAGTGCAGCGACAACATATACAATAATATAAATACCATCATAAGTAACATGAATTTCATTTTAATTCAACATGATTTAATTATTGATTTAAAATAAAATGTATTTGAAATTTATAGTTCTGCTGATTTCAAATTAAATGTTACGTTAATAACAATGTTATTCTAACTGTGAAAAATTTTAAATAAAAGAGACTTAAGATTAGATTAAAAAGTTTTCGTTTATAATGAATATGAAGTTTGTCGGTTATTTGTCAGCTATTTACATCTACACAATACGAACATTAAAATAAACAACAAGAATTCACACAACTGAGCACAACAGTGCATTGTAGCTATGAACAAAGCAAATAAACACCGACACACTTAAACAACAAATTATTTTTCATAAATTTAATATAATATCCAAACAAAATTGTGACATGTTGATTTCACATTGGTATATTTTTCTGTGTGTGCATGTTGTTAGTAATCACTTCCTGAGAAGTTGAACATACACACTTATTGATAATTTGGAAGTAGAGAAAAAGCCCTTCCCCCAAAATTACTTCCAATTTTGTCCACTGGGTAGCTTATGGTAAGATTTTTTAAGCATTTAGGGATATTACCTACGAGATGAAGAAATATTATCACATTTACTGCGAACGAAGAACGCAAATGTATTCAATTAGTGTAAACTCTGTTCATATTTAAATGAAAATAATTTCTTTATGAATTTTATTATTTTTCCACAAAACCAAAAATAAAGCCGATGTAAAAAATATTATTAAATTTCACCTGGTGGTATATTGATTGGCACCCCACTTACACATATTTATTTTTCTACCGCATATTTCACGAATTTTCAATTGTATTGTTTATTCCGTGAGTTTGATGTTCATCTTTATGTGAACATGTTTTTATTTTCGTTCTGGTTTTTGTGACTGTTGGCTTGTGAGCGACCAACATGGCCTTATACAGACAGAAGTCAAAATTGCAAAAGAAATCAAAATGAAGTGCCTTTAAGCGAAATATATGTTTTTGTGTATTTCGTTATTGAAACCAACAATAAAAACCAGCAATAAAATACCAACAATAATCACAAAAGAAAGAGAAAAAGCAGTAACAAAACAGGAAAGTCGATGTGAATACAAGAGGTAATATGATATTTCGCAGTAATAAAATTTATTTTTTTTTTGAATCACAAAGATTTCATGTGGACTTTTGGCAAGAAACGCACAAATAGAAAGAATTTTTTTTGTACCAAAGAACAGTTCTATAACTAAAAAATTAAGTAAAGTGCGACTTTGGCTCGCCCTCGAAGGGTTCCGTACGAATACGAATATGTATATTCCTTTTCGTTTTTGTCCCTTTTTTCATTTTGGTAGTTTTTTCGATCTGCTTTTTGTTTAAGTTTAGTTTTTTTATTTTTTAAGTATTTTGCATTGTTTTTGGGGATTTTTTTGGTTTTTGCGCTTTTTTAATTTTCGAGATTTTAGAGTTTTTTTTCTGATTTTTGGCGTTTTTTAACGTTTTTTTTTCACTTTTTGACGATATTTGTAGTTTTAGCGATTTATTTGAGTTGTGACGATTTTTTCAGTTTTGGCGCTTTTTTCAGTTCTGGGGATTTTTTTCGGTTTTTGGTGATTTTTTAAGTTTTTAACGTTTTTTTTTTGTTATGACACTTTTTTTCGTTCTGGCGATTTTTTCGTTTTTTTTGGCGATTTTTGGTTTCGGCGTTTTTTAACATCTTTTTCGCTTTTTTTTTGTATACCTGGCTGCCTACTGCACACAAAAGATTCCGTTTTGATATTGGTTGGTTGCTATACGACGATATTTTTAGTTTTTGCGATTTATTTCAGTTTGGCGCTTTTTCAGTTTTGGCGCTTTTTTCGTTTTTGGGGACTTTCTTCGGCTTTTTGTTGTGATTTTTTAGTTTTAGCATTTATTTTTTGTTTTGAAATTTTTTTCGTTTTGGCCAATTTTTTGGTTTTTGGCGATTTTTTATTTTTGGGGCTTTTTTGGTTTTGGCGCTTTTTTCGTTTTTGTCTTTTTTTAATTTTTGCCGATTTTTTCGTTTTTGATGATATTTTTAGTTTTAGCGATTTTTTTATGTTGTAGTGCTTTTTTTCGTTTTCGCGACTTTTCGGTTTTGGCGTTCATTTTTAATTTTTGGCGATCTTTTTAGTTTTTGTGATATTTTGCGTTTTAGCGATTTTTTTTATTTTGGTGCTTTTTCCTTTAAGCGCTTATTTCATTTTGGCGATTTTTCGTTTTGACATTTTTTTAATTTTGGAATTGTTTAGTTTTAGCGTTTTTGAAAATTTCAATAGTTTAAAATTACATTAACTGATAGAACACCCTTTAATTTTTATTGTTTTAAATATCAGTGTTAACTGGTGTAGTCTATTCCACAGACTACACCAATTAAAACTAACTATGAAAATTTAAAGTGGGTTTATATAAGTGTCTGTATATTACATTAGTATTTCAACATGTTTCGTTGCTCGCCTTAGAACACCCTTTAATTTTTAACTGTGATATATTTGTTGTTGTAGCGGCAAGTTTTACATATTCTGTGAAAATTTCAGGTCCGTAGCTCTTATGGTTCCCGAGAAAACAGCCTGTGACAGACATACGGACAGACAGACAGACATATAGACGGACAGCGTAGCGAAAACAATAGGGTTTCTTTAGACTTTTGGTGTTTTTCTGCTAAAAATAATGTTTTACCTAACTTCTTCAAATTGATGGTCATATGTTGATATTTTTCACAAAACTCAGAAGACATAATCTGCCCAATTATGAATAACAATTCCCCGGGAGTTTTTTCCCTATTCCCTGTTCCCCTATTCTAAATAAAATCTCCCCCGGAAAAATTTCCCTTTTCCCATTCCACTTATTTTAAATTACAATTTCCCCGGGAAAAACTCCCAGGGAAAAAAGTAAGTATTCTAAATATGAGGGAGAGGGAGAAATTCTTGCGAGTTTTTTCCCCAAACATATTGAAGGGAACTAATGTAAAAATTTAGAACTCAAATTAAAAAATGATGTGCAAGAATTGTGTAAGCATTTATTTAGGACAACAGGTTTAAATAAACACCGGAATGTTATATTTCTCTCTTGTTTTACTACTAAATAATTTTCAGTTATTTTATTTCATGGCTAATAACGCTTTCTGCCTTATTTTAATATAATTTCTTCAAACGAACAGTTGTAAAAATCAGTTACGTGTTGTCAACGTATGACCACCGATAAGTTACAAACATAACATGTTTTTTTAAAAAAAAGTAAGTGCAAAAAATTTCCTTAAAATTTATTCATTTTTCTAACTTTTGAGCTAAAAAACTTTTGCAATCATATCATTATTTAATAATAAATTTAAATTTTATAGTTTTAAGTGTTTTAAGTTTTTATATTCCGAAAATTTTGAAATATTTAAAAAATTATGGAAGTTATAGCAAAACCCAGCAAAAAAGTCATAATTCATATTAATCATACGTTCGGCAATAGACAAAATTCATGTTTTTCTGCATATCTTGTAATATTTACGTTTAAGGTCTATGATATATTAAGCGTTTTTATGTAAAACACCAGGAGAAAAATTTTTGTGAAACATTTGAACCCTCTAACTCTTCGCTGTATGGGCTTTTTTGACACTTTCTTAGAAACGTATTAAAAAACTCCACTTAAATGGCAATTTTTCACGCTAAAATGTTCTACAAAAATAATTGCCATGCAATTTTACAATAAGTGACTTATAGTAAAATTTTACGCAAGACATTTTTAATAAAAACTGGAATTCTAAGTGCGAAATTAACCCTTAAACACAATTTAAATTCTGAGTGCTTTCTGGCATTCAAGTTAAGTTTGGAGCTTCGGTGTTCTTGAAGACTTATAGCAGAATTTCATGACGAGTTTTGTTGGAGGAAATCTTCTCACGCTGCAATGTCGTAGAGGTCGACCTTTTTGTCCCTTTTTTTAAGAAAAGAACAAAAAGATCCATACAGCGAAGCGTTAGAGGGTTGAAATGTTCCTCGAGGTCTTTTCTTAGGTCTCAAACGTAAAAATTATAATATTTTCTATACCAACTCATTATAATAATATCCAAAAGGGGGGACAATTTAACTATCCCTAAAATGAGTCCCCGATGTAAACTTTCAAAACGCTGATACATGTATATATTTTTTTTGGTGCCATCTACGAGAATCAGGCGTTAGAGCATTGTAAATTTTTATTTTGTTATACAGTGTAATTTTATTAAAACAAAAAATGTTTCTTTTAATATTTCTTAAATTAAATTAATGTTTTATTTTCTTTCATTTCAGGTCTGTTGAAGTCTAAAACATGAAGATTCTTTAAAGTTTCGTAAGTTTAAAAAATCTATTTAACTACACTGGTCTACAAAAAAACTGTTTTCGATAATATAAGAAAAATATGTGGAATATAAAAGTTTAATGTGCTAATTAAAATTCCGTCTTCAGTTTTTTCTATCACCTATAGATTTTTTTAACGACCGTGACTTATATTTCCATTAGGTATAATCGTATAATTTCCCTCTAACTAGAATGCTATACCCGACTTCGATTAGAAAAATTGCCAAAATATTCTTGACAAAATTAACTTTAAACCTTCTTAACATAATCTTTTGATTTGATCAACGCTGTTGGTGTTATTCACAAATTAGTATTGAAAAAACTGATTTCTTCATACAAAGTTAAACAATTTTTTGTTTCTAAAAACTCCTAACAAAATAAAAAATTACAAAAACTTTGCCTTTTAACTACTGTTCTTAAGGTCAGGTGTTTTACGAATAAAATAAGCCATCTATCATGAAAATCAGTAGATAAATGTTAATTTTATTAGCAATTAAGTGAATACACCCAGGCACTTAAAAGGCACTTTCATTTCAAAATTCTGTGTGTTTTCACTTTCTTGCTAATAAAAACAGAATTTATCCATTGATTTTCATGATATATGGCTTATTTTGCTCATAAGACATTTCATAAGACATCTGATCTTAAGTACATTAGCTAAAAGGCAAAGTTGTTGCAGTTTTAAATTTGTAATGAGTTCTTAGATAGATTTTTTTTATTTTAGATAAAAAATCACTTTTTTTCGATACTAATTTATGAATAACTCCGAAAGCGTAGATCAAATCAGAAAATCATATTAAATAAATTAATTAAAGTGTGACTTTTGGTCGCACACGAAGGGTTCCGTACGAATATCATTTTCCGTTTTTGCTCCTTTTTTATTTTGGCAGTTAGTTAGTTGTGCTTTTTGTTTAAATTTGTTTTTTTTTATTTTTAAGTTATTTTTCGTTGTTTTGGCGATTTTTTCGGTTTCGGCGCTTTTTTCAGTTTTTGGCGCTTTTTCGGTTTTTTTTGGGATTTTTTTCGGTTTTGGGTGATTTTTTAGTTTTAGCGACTTTTTTTTTTGTTTTGGCACTTTTTTTCGTTCTGGCGATTTTTTTCGGTTTTTGGGGATGCTATCTAGTTTTGACGCTGTTATTTTCATTTTGGTGATTTTTTTTAAATAATTGTAGATTTGTTTCCTTTTTGATGATATTTTTAGTTTTAGCGTTTTTTAGTTTTAGGGCTTTTTTCGTTTTGACGACTTTTTTTCGTTTTTTGGGTTTTTTGGCGATCATTTTAGTTTTGATGATTTTTTGAGTTTTAGCGATTTTTTTAATTTTGGTGCTTTTTGCTTTAAGCGCTTTTTTTATTTTGGCGATTTTTCGTTTTGAAATTGTTTTAATTTTGGAAATTTTTAGTTTCGGTGTTTTTTAAAATTTCAAGAATTTACCCTTACGGTTTCCAAGATACAACAAATTGTCTAAATTACATAGTCAAAATTACATTAGCTGATAGAACATCCTTTAATTTTTATTGTTTTAAATATCTGTGTCAATTGGTGTAGTCTATTCTACAGAGTACACCAATTAACATGAACTTTAAAAATTTAAAGTATTTATATATGTGCCTGTATATTACATTAAACATCTTTCGTTGCTCGCTTTAGAACACCCTTTAATTTTTAAATGGCATATAATTTAATTTTTCCTTTACACTTTTGGTGTACGGAGCCCTAAAAAGTTTGAAGGTCATTTAATCATGCATATTTTTTTACATCTTTTCGATCAAAATCGTGCTCACGATTGTCGAGTTAGGGTGAAATATACCTAATTGAAATTTTTTTAAAGATTTTTTTTGACAGCATAAATCTGCCATCTAGCCGCCACCTTTTAATACGCCCCTGTCTTTTTGGTCACCCTCTTAAATTAAAGCAAAAAATAACAAAATATGCCATTCAAATATGTTGCATGACAAGTTCTTTTAGTGTTGCTGGCAGCCAACATCTAGTGTTTGTATGTTTTATAAAAATCTGTATCTGCGAGTGAACATGTGTGCGTGTGTAGGTGCTGCTGTTGCTGCCAGTAAACTGGCTTCATGTTCGCTATATCTTTATGCTGCATTTACAACAGACACAATTCTTATGATTTCGATATGCATTTTAAATGTCATATTGTTCTCTTTTTTTATAGCCTTTTTGTGTTTTTTATTAAGTGTTCCATATACTGGTAACCTAACGAAACGAGTTTTTTTTTGTGGGGGATCTCTTTTGCAATTTCCAGTTTATTTAACATTTTTTCAGAAGACTTTTTTGGCAAAGCGTTTTCATTTTTATTTATATTTTCTGGTAGCGTATTTACATTAAAAGAAAGTTAAATTGAGAGGAATAAATTTTTCTTGTTGTAAAAATCTGGCATTAAATGCAAACAGAAAGATAGTGATACATTTTGGATTAAAGGAAATTTTAGCGCGCGGCAAAGGAAATGTAAAATGAAAGTTTTAATACGAATATTTCCTGTTACTCATAATTTATGGTTCTTTTAAATTACACTATGTAACAAAATGGAATTTTCTTACAGCACTAAGCAACAGAATGAAATTTTTGTCATGACCTTTGGTGACCACTGTATTTGTTTGATGTGTTACTACAAAAACTATTTTCGTTTACACTTTTAGTGCACGGAACCCTAAAAGCACAAAATGTACGTTTAAAATGAGAATCAGTCATACATTATTCTTTCATAAATTCAATGAAAATTTTCATCAAAGCTATGAATTAAGTTTTATTGAAATTATAACATTCAAAATCTTATTTTAAAAAATGTTTAAGAGTATATATCGACCCCTTTGCGCGAAATGATCGTAAGTGACATATTGTAAAAAACTAATTTTTTTATTGAAATGAAAATTTTATGAGCCTACCCATTGTTTAAAATCGTGAAAATGTTAAAATTGCTAATAACTTTTGAAATACAGACTATAAGATTTGATCGTAAGCGACAGTTTATGAATATAAATCATGTTTGAATACAATAAAAACCCTTTCTCCTGAAAATGTTAATTTTTGTTGCTTACGATCATTTGGCGCTAAGGGGTCGATATATCAAGCTTTTAAAGTAGCGATTAAAACATTTTGTCAAAAGTTAAAGGTGTTATCATAAAATTATAAAAGCGTTGTTGTCATAAATCCAATTAAATTTCCTAATGAAACTACGAAAACTAATGAAGCAAATTTCAATGAGATTCTTTTGCAATACTCGTGAAATTTCAGATATATTGTGAACTATTTCATTAGAATTATGAAGAAAATTTAACGAAATGGTTTCATTGGGCTTATGAAGCGATATCCTTTCAGAGTATAAATTTAAATTTTTACTGTACATATTTGTAAACCACAACTAATAGAAAAATGTATTTAGTATTAGGTGTCAAAAAAAATTATTTTACTGTGTAATTGTTATAAACTCTGAAAGGTTTTATGAAAGGATTTCTCAAATCCATAAATTGTTGAAAATAGTAAAAATACGTTAATTAATATTAATCATACGCCAAGGTGGACAAACATTTTTAGTTTTCAAAAAGAAATGAAATCTACTTAAATCTTCGAAACTAATTTTAAAAAACACGCTTATATCCTTAATTGTTTTAATTTATTTATATTTTTGTTTTACTTTATATCATTCTAACAATATTTATGAACATGGTTTTTTCTTTAAATATTTCCCATAATAAATTTTTAAAACTAATTTATCTAAAGCAAAGATTCAATACAATTATTTACTGCAAATTAAGCAAATATTAAAAGCTTATATATGCAAAAAATTGCTCACACTACTAATTTGTTTATTTATGTTAATTTGCTTACAAATACATATTTACTTTAGTGCACGCTCTTCAATTTTGCATACATTTTTAAAAGCAATTAATTAAATTTTAAGTGTTAATACAAATAAAATTAAAATTTAAACTTTAATGTGATTTTTTTCAAGCTAATTTGCTTTTCAATTCAAGTGATTTTACTAAACTAAAGTTTGTAAAGTTATAATCAAAAGTAAATTAGCACGAAATAATCACATTAAAGTAAATAACACTGTATAACACGAAAAAAATTTCGGGGTTCTGTAAACCGATTCTGGTAGAGGAGACCAAATAAATAATATATATACGTGTGTTGGCGTTTTAATTTAGGAGGGTTTAAAGTTTTCTCCTTTTGACCTGGTCGTGCAACATATCGGTAGATCAAACTATGTGCTCTTTACATCTAAGGCGTTCAGCAACTTTGTAGAAAATATTAGAGCAAATATTTTTGTGGACCATATTAACCCTCTGACTATCCCAAATAACGGTCATTTTTGGCTCTTTTCTAACAAATCGTTAAAACCATATTAAAAAAGGGGGAGTGGCGTTGTACAAAAATGTTGCCCATAAAATTTTACTATAGATCTTCAAAGACAACAAAGCTCTATACTCAACTTGTACACCAGAAATCAATGAAAGCCTAAATTATGTTTAAGGGTTAACTTCATACTTATCATACTTTTTTTTATGAACAAACACAACCCGCGAAGCGATCAGCTTGTCTGCGGAAAAACACCCAGGGTCTATGGCGGGAGTCGAAACCATGACCTCGGGACTGAGAGGCTAGCGTTGTTACCACTCAGAGACAGGGGCACTAGGCATAGAACATTTTGTAAGTCTTACGTTTAAGGTATAAGATGATGTGTTTATCACTTTTATGTAAAACACCACAGGAAACATTTTGCTGGAACACTTTATGTGTCTTTTAGTACATTTTTGACAAAAAATTGGACCAAAAAACTCCCCTTTAGCGGCGATATATGGGGCGTAAATGTTTCACAAAAATCTTTGCCATAAAATTCTACTATAGGTCTTTAAAGAGACCTAAGCTTCAGACCTGACTCGGATGCTAGAAATCATTGAAAACTTAAAATGTGTTTAAGGGTTAATTTCATACTTATCACAATTAGTGCTCGGCATAGAAAATCTTGTAAGCCTTGCGTGTGAGGTATAAGATATGTTCAACTTTTTTATGTACAAGACCACGGGGAACATTTTTGTAGAAGATTTTTTCTCGCTATATAGACGATGAAGGGGAGTTTTTTGCCCATTTTTTAACTAATATACAAAAGGACCTTTGAAACGAAGAGGTAGAGGGTTAAAATGTTCCAGAAAAATGTTTGCCCTAATTATTTCTACAAAGTTAATAAGCACACCTTACACCTCAGATGTAAAGATCATATAGTTTCATGTACCGATATGCTGCACGATCAGGCCAAAAGGGGGGAAACTTTAGCCACCCCTAAGAGCCTATTCACATATTACGTAACGCTGTTTTCATAACGCTTTTTACAAAACCTTCAGTATAAAGTATCTAATCCGTAACAAATCTTTAATAACTTTTATATCTCCAAATTAATTTCAAAGGAAAAATTATCAATCTAACCTTAAATTTCGGGAATTTAACAATTTCCACTGTTAAAACAAAATTGTTCAATATTGAATGCCTAAAATCCTGTTTTATAGTAAAATCTATTTTTAACACATTAAAATAAAGTTGAATATGAGGCATTATTTTTGAAGTGCACAACCCAAAAAAATTTTGTTGCCGAAATTCTATGATATTTGCGGCCTACGCGTTCGGTTTATATAGCGCCGCAAAGGAACACACATACATAGACTGATTAACACAATACCCTTCATTGCGTCCCGCAGTCGGGTAAAAACGGCAACAATTTTGCACCCCATAATTAAACAAATAAACATCACATTAAAAAAAAGATTTTTTTGCATACTAATTTATACCCACTATAACTATAGTTATGCCAAATATCAAGGAATTTCGGCAAAAAAAGTGTTTGGGTTTTGCGCTCTAAAAATAATGCCCCATAAATTTATGCATATTAGATTTTCTCTGTTATTTGATCTTGTGTTAGACATGTTTGTACAGGCCCATGCATGTATTTATAATTCATAAATTGTATTGTATATTTTCTGCAATAATAAAAGCAATTAACACTTTGCAGTTATAAATAATTTTTTTACAAATATAATTATAATGTCATTGTTTCGTTCATTGTCTTTCGTTTAATAAGTTTTTTGATTTAATTATTTTGTTTCATTTATTTAGTATTTCATTGGAATTAGTTTTAAATCAACTCAAATAGCAAACAGCGCCCATCAGAATTTAAAACCAAAGCATTTTCAATACTAATAACAAGAATGCAACAATGCAAATAATAAACAATATACAAGTACAGCACAATTAAAACATTTAATCAGAAATTAAAAACATATTTGAGAACACATACATGCTTACACAAAAATAAATGCATGCAATACATCCGTGCATATAATCAGGAAAGATATATTTAAAAAAAGAAAATATTTTATGCATCGCCATTGTTCAACTCACTCTCCCTGTTTGATTTCAATGACAGTTACGTGTTTGACATTTTTAATTAAATAAAAATCATTTAAATTTATACCGGCATTGTATTGGAAAAATGATGAAATGAAAACAACAATAGAATTCGAGGAATAAAACAATAACAGTGATAAAAGTAAAATTGTCAATTTTATGTGTTCTTCATTGTTTATTAACCAGCTTTAAGAAAAAAAATCTAATTTTTATGAATTTAGTACTAAGTACTAAAAGTTGGGAAAATTTTTGTTTTTTAAAAATTGACTTCTAACCAGAAAGAAAGTTTAACATGTTTAAGTTTATTAGAGAACAGGCTCAAAGCTCGTGGCCGGCAGATTTACAGCATTTTCTAAAAGCCTATATATATATTTTCCAGATACTCTCTTATGCGTACACACCGAAAAATTTTGCTTCCTACGAGTTTCATGTTAATTCAACATGATTTTATAGCAAAGAAATTTTTTTCTTTTGAAACTACCATATTTCATGTTGATTTAATATTCCAGTACAGTTAAATCAAAATGATGTTGACACTCAAATAATACGAAGAATCATGTTGAATCAAAGTTATTTTAAGTTTAAACAACGTTAATTTGATATTGAAACAACATGAAGAATCTTGTTGAATCAATATTATTTCAAGCTAAAACATTACACTATGCAACAGGAAAAATGTCAAGGGGTGCCACTATATTTTTTCATGTGTTATGGTCCTGTAACTACAAAACCCGTCGAAATTTTAAATTCTATGGATAATTTTTTTTTTACTCTAAAATTTGGGATTTTTGAAGAGGCTGCTCCATCGATTTTAACATAACTTGGAACGCGGTTATCCAATTTTATTAAAAAATCCACTAAAAAACTTAAATCAAAATTACCTTTTAGCCATTTTAATATAATTTTCTAATATACTGCCCGGTTTCACAATTATTCAGACCACAATGATGAAAAATATATTTTTATAAGCAAAATTGGAAAATTTTTATTTTTTTGAAAATTTAAAAAAAAACTAAATGGTAAGAACTTGATTTTTTTTTTTGCTTATCACAAAGCTAGATATGAGTAATTCCATTTAGACGGGTGTGACCATTTTACACACATTTTTTGTTATAAATCAAAAATATAAAAATTTTTTTTTTTAAAACAAAAAAACCTTGCGGCTCGCAAAGACATTAAGCTTAAAGTCGTTGAATAACGGGTAGACAGTGATAGAACACGATTTCTGCTCAGAATGGTCGTCAGAAAGCTGCGACGGGTGTGACTTTATAAATCTTAGTTTTAAAGAATTATGACTTTCAGTATAAATTCTGTAAAATGTTGACTATAAGGTATACAATAATTTTGGTACATATATATATATATATATATATATATATATATATATATATATATATATATATATATATATATATATATATATATATATATATATATATATATATATATATATATATATATATATATATATATATATATATATATATATATATATATATATATATATATATATATATATATATATATATATATATATATATATATATATATATATATATATATATATATATAGATATATATATATATATATATATATATATATATATATATATATATATATATATATATATAGATATATATATATATATATATATATATATATATATATATATATATATATATATCTATTCAAAGTGTTTTTAATTGTATTATGTATTTACTGAATCTAAATTGATTATTAGGCTAAGGTTCGTAACGTTATATTCAGAAAGAATTGGGTATGATTAATATTCCAAGGAACAATGGAAAAATTAACATCAACTTAATTTTTCAACGTACACAGCAGAACAGAGTAGCGCCACTTTCGGAAGCCGCTACACTTCCATCGTCAGTGCTCACGTGTATTTGCTATCACCACTTGTCAGGTGGCTCTGTTGAATGTGATTTTAATTCTTATATATACAACTTTTTCGCGAAAATTGAATACGAGAATTAAATCACTCTCAAGCTGATATTAAAGTGCACTTTCCCAGCGTTGCCATCGGTTTATTTTTCTTCATTCCCATTTTTCTGATTTTTGTTCTACTCAAGACAAACTTTTTTGGTTTGATTTTATACTTAAGTATATATGAACATGTAAACATGTGAAAAGCTCAAGCCAGTAGCTAATTGTTTTATTAATATGATTATTTCGAACGTATTTGCTTTGTGAATCTAAATTGATTATTAGGCTAAGGTTCGTAACGTTATATTCAGAAAGAATTGGGTATGATTAATATTCCAAGGAACAATGGAAAAATTAACATCAACTTAATTTTTCAACGTACACAGCAGAACAGAGTAGCGCCACTTTCGGAAGCCGCTACACTTCCATCGTCAGTGCTCACGTGTATTTGCTATCACCACTTGTCAGGTGGCTCTGTTGAATGTGATTTTAATTCTTATATATACAACTTTTTCGCGAAAATTGAATACGAGAATTAAATCACTCTCAAGCTGATATTAAAGTGCACTTTCCCAGCGTTGCCATCGGTTTATTTTTCTTCATTCCCATTTTTCTGATTTTTGTTCTACTCAAGACAAACTTTTTTGGTTTGATTTTATACTTAAGTATATATGAACATGTAAACATGTGAAAAGCTCAAGCCAGTAGCTAATTGTTTTATTAATATGATTATTTCGAACGTATTTGCTTTGTGAATCTAAATTGATTATTAGGCTAAGGTTCGTAACGTTATATTCAGAAAGAATTGGGTATGATTAATATTCCAAGGAACAATGGAAAAATTAACATCAACTTAATTTTTCAACGTACACAGCAGAACCGAGTAGCGCCACTTTCGGAAGCCGCTACACTTCCATCGTCAGTGCTCACGTGTATTTGCTATCACCACTTGTCAGGTGGCTCTGTTGAATGTGATTTTAATTCTTATATATACAACTTTTTCGCGAAAATTGAATACGAGAATTAAATCACTCTCAAGCTGATATTAAAGTGCACTTTCCCAGCGTTGCCATCGGTTTATTTTTCTTCATTCCCATTTTTCTGATTTTTGTTCTACTCAAGACAAACTTTTTTGGTTTGATTTTATACTTAAGTATATATGAACATGTAAACATGTGAAAAGCTCAAGCCAGTAGCTAATTGTTTTATTAATATGATTATTTCGAACGTATTTGCTTTGTGAATCTAAATTGATTATTAGGCTAAGGTTCGTAACGTTATATTCAGAAAGAATTGGGTATGATTAATATTCCAAGGAACAATGGAAAAATTAACATCAACTTAATTTTTCAACGTACATGTATTTACTGTTTGACAAAAAATTATTTTTCTTATAAACAAACTATTTTTAAAATGAGACGGGTGTGACCGACGGGTGTGACCTAGTACGAAAATTAAAAAAATTCGAAGAAATAAAACTTTTTGTTGATTTAATTAACATAAATAATATAAAGATCAACTCATAAGAAAATAATAAGACATTAAATTATTTGCTATCCCTTCTATTATAGACAGCTGAATATTTTTTTAAATTCAATAAAAAACAAAAAAAAATATATTATTTTCAGACATAGCGGTTTTTATTAATAATGAGAAAGGGAATAAAAGAAAAGCTGAAATAAATATTAAACATGCAAAAAGGGAGTGCAAAATGTTTCTTGCATGATCATTCAAAAGTGCCTCAAATTGATTAAAAAATATTAAATAGTGTATATTTTTATTTTTTCCATAATTGTCATTCTCTAAAAAAACATCAATTGTGAGATTTTTATTAAAAATGAGTAAATTATTTTTTCCTTGCATAGAGCCGTTTTACGAGGAATCACTCATGTCAGGGTTTCATTTTCCTCAAAAGTATTACCTAAGTGGCATCGCTAATACACTGAAAGAATTTTGTTCATAAAAAAATTTTCACTACAGCTCAATCAACGTCACGCTTCGTTGGATTAATGAAACAAGTTTCGTTAAAATTATTGTAATGAAAATTTCATTAAATATGTAAAATTATTTCATTGTTCCAATGTAATAATTTCACTAAGCTGATGAACACATATTTCATTATATTGGTGAAATCATTGCATCGTTTTAATGAAAATGTTTCAGCATTTTAATGAAAATATTTCATTATTTTAATGAAATTCTGGTATTATTTTGATGAAGTTCTGTCATTATTTTAATGAAATTATTTCATTGTTTAAATGAAATTGTTACATTACTTAGTAGCTTTTTTATTTATTTACTATTTTAATTCATTAACAATTCCGTAGTTAAAATATGTACGAATATTAAAAATGGGAATATTAAAAATTATTAAATAGTGTATTTTTTATATATTCTATAATTGTCATTCTCTAATAAACATCAATTGAAATTATTTTTTCCTTGCATAGGGCCGTTTTACGTGGAATCACTCATATACTATAAACAAATAAGCTTTATTTTCTGTAAATCGATGGATAAATATTCGTTTTATTCGCAATAAAGTGAAAGTACCTTATTTTTTTCAAAAAGTCTAATTTTGAAGAAGCTGCTTCACCGATTTTATCACCCTTCAGCGGCAAATAAATAAGGGCTGAAATTTTCTATGAAAATATTCGCCATAAAATTCTACTCTAGGTCTTTAAAGAGACCCAAGCTCCATACTTAAGTTGGACGCCAGATATCATTAAAAGCTTAAAATGTGTTTAAGGGTTAATTTCGTACTTATTCCCAATTTGTACTGAGCTCCTTTATGTACCAGACCATAAGAAACATTTTGATAAAAGATTCTTGCCCGCTATATCGCCGCCTTTTTTTAAGAAATGGGCAAAAAACCCACAAAACGCAGAAATCAAGGGCTAAAATGTTCTATAAAAATGTTTCTCGTGGTGTTTTACATAAAAGTATGTACTGCACATATTTTATGTCAGTATCAGAGAAAGCCAAAGAGTTACTTTTTTAATACTCGTAACATATCCATGCACATTCGAGTATGAGTATTAAGGTATATGCGCACCAACAAGCATGATTATATCCAGACATGCATACCTATCAGTATCGACACGAATAAGTGCGCATATCGATAGGTGCTAGTTCGATCAAACAGATATGCGGGAGGTGTTGGTATAAAGAAGCATGTGCATAAGCAAGTATCGACGAGAATGAGTATAAGCACAATGTTACCAAATACGTATGTTTTTTTTTTTTTTTTGGACCAGCACTCAGGAAAATTGGTTATGGTATTTATATAAAAAATTCGTTGTGTATAAATTAAGCAAAGTCCACATCAGAGAAAGACAATGAATTAAATAGTTCTTAAATTTATTTTGTTTGGTTTGAAAAATATTGTGTAAGTATATGAATTTATTACTAAACAATGATTTCTAATGTTTCTGCAGAACATTTTCTTAGCTGAATTTGCAAAATTTTCACTTTACGCGTTAAAAATGCGCTCAAGCGCAAAGAGCAGAGCAGCAAAAAAGAGCTATTAATTAATTAATTTATTTATTTGATCAATATACATCGCGAAAAAGACGAAACTGCGAAAAATTTAAATAAGTTGATAGATAACATCGGAATAATATCTAAGCCTAATTTTGATTTAAAAAAATCAATTGTCTTTTATTCGAATTATGGCTAAAAGGAATTAATTGAAATTTGCATAAAAATAGTTTAAAAAAGGTCAGTACCTCAACAACTACAAACAAATTTTTTTGGCAACACTTATCAAAAAAAAGTTGAAAAAACAGAACGTGTTGCAAGGCATTGGTATATCGGTAGATATTCGTAGGTATGCCAGGGTATAAACAAGATGTATAAAGTGCGCAGGGGTATATGGAAGTATGCGAAATGCGTAAATAATGCGAATCGAGCATAAAAAATGCTCGATATGTGCTAAAGCACTAATTTTATTTTATTTATTTTTTTTTGTATTGATTGCCTTTCTCTGGTCAGTATAATTATGTTCAAAATGAGGGAAATTTAAATCCCACTAAAATGAATCCAAGATGTAAACTTTCAAAGCGTCGATAAACTTAGAAGTTTTCGAAGCTCCTTATGGCATGTTGTCCATATAATATACAGCATATAAATTTTTTCATGCTGGCGGGTGAATAAATTTTTTTCAATTAAAAAATACATGGAAAAATACCTGTGACAAATACATACTGGTAATAAAAACTCAAAATGAACGCAACAGGGCGGCGCGAAGGTTAAGTCTATTAATAACTCTGTGTTCCCGCTTTGATATTTTTGCGGTTTTGGGTGATGCAGCTATATTTCCGGCGGAACATTCTGAAATTTTTGGCAGATTTTTCTTAAAGTTTTTAGGAATCCGGGGAACTTCTAAGATTTTGGGCAGATTTTAATCCTAGTTTTGGGTTAACTTCTAAGATGTTGGAGAGAATTTTGTTTTAGTTTTTGGGAGTTCTTAGACCAGGTTTGTGTCTTGGCTAATGTTAGGTTTCCCTGTTAACTGAAAGTGTTTCGGCTAAACACCAGTTGCTCGCCTAAATTCTTGAGAAGTATCGGCTAAGTATCTTCCAGGCGATAGTGTCTTTTTTTATCCAGGGGTTGAAATTACTATCTATTAATTAATATTAATCATACGGCGTCAAGTTGGCAATAACTTTTATTTTCCTTAAAATTTAGAAATATTTACAATACAAAGGAAATTTTTCTAAATTAAAGAAATTAGCTCTTAAAAACCAAACACATTTTTAAAGTGTTAATTAACTTGTCAATAAAGCTAATGGATTTTCTCAGATATTAATTTCGATTGAACTCTTAAGAGTTCTGCCTTTGGCAACATTATCCCACACAGACACATTATTTATGGCCTCAAAGCCCCTAGTAAAAGAAAAGCAAAAGAAAGGAAAAACAAAAACAAAAACTATTTAATTACACAGAAAACAGTGACATTTTCTATTTAGCAAACATGTCAATGACATTTTGTGTGAAATGTCAAAAGCAAACCATGTGGTATTTAACACATATACAAAGAAAGAAATACATAGGAAAAAAGTTTAAACAAAAGTATGCTCTCACGCAGACAAACATACAGCACAACCAACATTGTTTCAGTGTATTTATTGTGTGGCCAAAAAGCCACAAACATCTATTAATAGTTGTTGTAAATATTTGTTGTAACGTAAAAACTTGGCCACCTTTTCAATAGTTGTTGTTTTAAAGGCATACAAATACTAAATTTCATTTAAATGCATTTATTTGTTTGGTGAAATATATAAATTTAATAAAGGCAATTGTTGTTTCTATTCTCCATATTTTTTTATTTTTTTTTTGTTATGGTATTTCAAAAAACTTTTATTTGAAAATCATTACAATTTTAACGCATTTAAATAAACCTCTGGGGAATTTGGTAATACGATAAAAAAATTGTTGCATAGCGGTAAATTTTTAAATGACTTTTACCTTTCAATTACAATATAAATGAAATTTTAATAATATCCGTTCGCCTTAATAAACAAATTATAACAGCAGGATGTTTTTGACGGTGAAAATTACATTAAATCGTTTTAAATAATTCTAAAGAAAACGGAAATGAAATAAATTTTTTTAAACATAGGAAATTACCATTATTCCTGGCAACTCTTGTGGTCAGTCACACACACACATATTAAATAAAGCTTTAATAGAGTAATAAAAATAGCCAGAGGGAGTCTAGGTGAATATTTGTGGTCATGTCTCTATTTACATGCTGACCACAAAACTATTTCATTATAAACATCATATTAAATCAATATCGTAAAAGTATTAGCAAAGAAAATGCAAGTGAAAAGAGTAACACCCAAAATATATTAAAAGAAAAGAAAGTGGAACAAGAATTCTGAAATAACACTATGCAACAAGAAAAATGCCAAGGAATTCAGCAACTATATTTTGTTGGTGTGTTATAGTCCGACCAAAGAACAGTCGAAATTTTAAATTCTAAGGATAAGTTTTATTTTTTCTAAATATAGCTTGAGGAGGGGTTGTCCAATATTATTACAAGAACCAGCAGAAGCACTGAAATAAAATTGCCTTTAAGCCGCTCTAATATTATTAGGGTTCCATACATCAAAAGTGTAAAGCACCCTATTGTTTTCGCTACGCTGTCCCTCTGTTTGTCTGTCTGTCTGTCTGTCTGTCTGTCACAGTCTGCTTTCTCGGGAACCCTAAGAGCTTTGGAGCTGAAAGTTTCACAGAATATGTAGAACTTTTTCCGCTACAACAACAAATATACGACAGTTAAAAATTAAAGGGTGTTCTAAAGCGCGCAATGAAACATGTTAAATACTAATGTAATATACAGACACTTCATATAGACAAATTAAATCTTCAAAATTAGTGTTGATTTGTATATTCTGTAGAATAGACTACAACAATTAACACTGATATTTAAAATAATAAAAATTAAAGGGTGCTCTATCAGTTAATGTAATTTTGACTATGTAATTTAGACAATTTGCTGTATCTTTTTTTAATAAGACCAGCACTCAGGGGATGAACACTACTCATGCAATGCATTGTACCGGAATTAGGAAAATTGGTTCACAGAAAAAAATAGACAAGAATTATATTCAATAAAACCATGCTATTAAAAAAATATGAATTTCAATAACATTTATCTTTAACATAATAAAATATTTCGTTGTAAGTATTTCTTTTCCATGCCGGTTATTTCTTTTCTTTTTACACATAAGTACTTAAAACAAGTTGTATCCCATAAAAAAATAAATGGGATATGGCTCAGCTATAGAGTGTATGCTTTACGTCCGGAAAGCCCGGGTTCGTATTCCAGCCATGTCAACATTTTTTTAATGTTGGAAAGTTCAAATCGAATGTCCATAAACACTACTCCCTCTATCCTCCTTCCCATAACACAGAAAAAAATAAGTTTCGTTTTTGATAACAAAAATCCCGGTATTCAATAATTTTTTTTTCAAATTTTCTGTGATAAAGAATTCCCCTATATTGATAACAAAATAATTTCAAAATAAAAAAAAAAAAAATATATATATATATATATATATATATATATATATATATATATATATATATATATATATATATATATATATATATATATATATATATATATATATATATATGTATATATATATATATATATATATATATATATATATATATATATATATATATATATATATATATTTTTTTTTTTATTTTGAAATTATTTTGTTATCAATATAGGGGAATTCTTTATCACAGAAAATTTGAAAAAAAATTATTGAATACCGGGATTTTTGTTATCAAAAACGAAACTTATTTTTTTCTGTGTTATGGGAAGGAGGATAGAGGGAGTAGTGTTTATGGACATTCGATTTGAACTTTCCAACATTAAAAGTGGCGGGAAAGACCTCTGGAGGAAGCTTATTCCACACACGAACTGTTCGGCGAAAGAACGAATTTTCTCTGTAATGCGTAGTGCGACTTATTGGTGTATCGACCACAAAGGGATGTGCTCTTAATGAAGAACGCGTTGTTTTCAAAAAAGAGCGGGTTTCATTGGAAACCGTAAGAGGCAAACTCTTGAAATTTAAAAAAAACGCTTAAACTAAAATATGTCAAAATTACAAAAAATATCAAAACGAAAAATCGCCAAAATGAAAAAAGCGCTTAAAGAAAAAAAGCACCAAAATTAAAAAGAATCGCTAAAACGCAAAAAAAAAAACACCAAAACTAAAAAGATCGCTAAAAAATAAAAAAGCGCCAAAAACCGAAAAAAGTTGTCAAAACGAAAAAAGCACTAAACCTAAAAAAATCGCTAAAACTGTATATAAAAACAAAAAACTAAAAAAAAATCACCAAAACTGGGAAAAACACCAAAACTTTCGTGCCAAAGCCAAACAAAGTGCCAAACCAAAAAAAAACGCCAAAACTAAAAAAATCACCTAAAACGAAAAATTGGCAAAACGAAAAAAAGTGTTAATACCAAAAAATCGCTAAGACTAAAAAAATCATAAAAAACGGTAAACAATCTCCAAGGCTGAAAAAAGCGCCAAAACTGAAAAAGTGCAAAAAGTGCAAAAATTAAAAAAATCCAAAAATGGCAAAATTTTACCATTTTTACTCTTTAATAATAAAATTTATAATAAGCTTTTATTTCTTAAAGTCGATCGCTATAGCGATATTTTCACAACTTGGAAAAGGGTACCAAAATCACTAAACACTACCCAGCAAAAAATAAATGAACGCGTGAAAGATGAAATAGTGTTTTCATGATTTCTGAAGAACTTGTTTCTTAGTAAAACTGTAGTTTTTTAACTCATGAAAAACGCATGCGATATTGCTCAATAATCATAATCAATAATCATATCGCGCTATAACCGCCAAAAAAGCTTAAGCGCCATAAAGTAAATTTTACAGGAGAAGTATTTTTTAGTTAACCTTGGTTTAAATCGAAGTAGAGCCCTTTTATTGGCTATATAGGATTGTGGTGGACTGTTATATGTAATGTTAATAGTTTTATTAAATTTCCTATAAGACAACGCATGTTTGTAAGGGTTTTTGACACTAGTTTTGCTGTATTTGCAAAAAAGAATTTTAGCTTAAGCGACATTTTGCAGTTACAAAAAAATGTAAACAAATTAAAAATTTAAAGGGAAAATGCACTTAAGCTAAAATTTCTTTTGCTGTATTTCCGTAACGATACATGGCAGGACTTTGAAACTTTGACAGATAGTCCGATTTATCGTAAATAATCGATTTTCGTCCAAAAACGATTTTCGAAAAGCATGTCGCTTGAGCTTTTTTGGCGGTTATGGCTCGATATACAATATTGCATTAATTATCCAGCGAAAAAGGCATGCAAAAAACAATTAAATCATCACATATACATATTTGTAAGGGGTAAATACTTTAAAATAAGTTTTGCTTATTAAAAAATAGCTGGGATATGTCACAGCTGTAGAGAGCATACTTTACATCCGAAGATCCCGTGTTCGTATCCCAGCCGTGTCAACATTTATTTAAATTTATATTTTTTATTCATATTTCGCATGCATGCAAAATCGTCGAAATTATTGAGTCTGGTACAGGCCACCAAAAAAAAAATATATACATGTATTGGCGTTTTTAAACTTTACATCTGGGATTCATTTTAGAAGGAGTTAAATTTCCTCTGTTTTGCACACAATTGTACTGACTCGATAAAGGATATATCGTACGCCTTACGTTTAACGCATAATATGCAATAAGCTCTTTTATGTAAAACATCATGGTTGACATTTTTGTAGAACATTTTAGCACTTTACCTCTTCGCCGTATGGGTCTTTTTGATCCCTATATAAATAAAAGACAAGAAAACTCCCCTTCAGCGGCATTATAGCGGGCTGAATTGCTCATCAAAAATGTTCCTCTTGAAGTTTAACAAAAAAAAGTATTGAACACATCTTATACCTTAAACCTACAATATATTCTGTGGCGAGTCATTATAACTATGAGCAAAAGGGAGGACATTTAGCTCCCCCTAAAATAAATCTCACCTTGTTATATAAGAAAAATTTGATTTTGTTGTATAGTGTAAATATTCGCAATTTGAAGGTAATTTTATTCCAAGTTTTCTAATGGTTTTTATAATTAAATTAAACAAAATCGATGCAGCAGCCTCTTGAAAAATCCCAAATTTTAGAAAAAATTATTTAAAAAAAACCTATCCATAGAATTAAAAATTTCGACTGCTTTTGTTGTCTTCTTGTCTTTGCTGTATCGGGTTTTCACCCTACCCCTCCCCCTATTTTCATCAAAATCTACACTCTAAAACATTACTTCAAATTTAGGATCATATATTGTCTAGATTTGTGTTGAAAATTTCTCCTTGTCTAAAATTACATCGATTTTGTAGTTATTTTATTCAAGAAAAAACCTTTCAAATTAAACATATTTAGTCCAAGTGAAAAAAATTTAACATAAAGTATAATACGGCTATGGCTGAATGGTAGATACGTCAGACTATCAGTCAGGAGGTCGCGGTTCAAACCTGCGCGCAGCCAATCGCTTTTTTTAGTAAAAACATTTTGTTCAAAAATAATGCGTGTGAAATTTTAGGTCGATAATAATCGGTAAAGTGTTGCCGACTATTATCGACATAATTTTCAACAAAAGTGTTTTAGAGTGTACATGTGTTCCAAATTTCAACTTTCTAGCTATACTGGAAGTGCCCCATGCAAAGAAACGGCCTCCTACTCCCTCCCATATGAAAAATTCTCGTTTTCAAAATTTTTTTTTTATTGCTCATCAGGAGCTACCTGTTGTATACACTCTAAAACATTACTTCAAATTTACGATCATATATTGTCTAAATTTCTGTTGAAAATTTCTCCTTGTGTAAAATTACTAGGGATGTAACGAATACCGATACCGATACCGATATATCGACGATACTTCAGATTTTCCGATACATCGGTATCGGCGATATTTTACTGTCGATACGACGATACTTTTAAAATTTTTTTCAGAGTTTTTTTTAACAAATAATTTATTTTTGTTCAATTTTACCATGACTCCAAAGAAGTCAGGAAAATGTAGAATTCGCGATCCGGAAGTATTGCAAATTTGGATAATTTCTAATTAGTTTTAAATGTCCTTGCCACTGCAAGAAGTTCTTTTTTTCGATTACCAATCACCGAATTGGAAGCGATGCTAGGACAAATTTCTTTTTCGGTGTTCTATAATGATTTTTCAAGGAAAAAGGATAAAAAATTACCCATTTGCGCAATTTTTTTTATGCGAATTTAAACTCAAAACTTTATTTTCATTTAAATTTAAGTGAATAAATATAAACTTAGAAGACTTTTAATAATTAAGCTATTAAGTTATTTAGAAGAATATTAGTTGATAAATGTTCTTTAAAAAATCGACTTTTTAAAAGCATGGCGAGTATTTTTTTAAATTATTAAGGAATTAAATATTTTTTCTGGCTTTTCTACTAATTATCTGCTTATTTTTAATATAGATTTTTTGGAAGCAAAGAAAATGTAGCTCCTTAAAAATTACTTCCAATTTTTTATACTGGGTTAAAATCAATGTTAAATATTCTCTCTTACAATGTAATTTTGTATAATAAAAAATTGCACTTGAGTTTTGTTGATCTAAACTTGAACTCAATTTCAATATTCGTATCGGTATCGGAATCGGTATCGGCGATATTTATTTTTAAATATCGGTATCGGTATCGGATCGGCAAAACGGCGTATCGTTACATTCCTAAAAATTACATCGATTTTGTAGTTATTTTTTTAAAGAAAAAAAAAACTTCATAATAAACATATTTAGTCCAAGTGGAAAAAATTCAACATAAAGTATAATACAGCTATGGCTGAATGGTAGATACGTCAGACTATCAGTCAGGAAGTCGCGGTTCAAACCTGCACGCAGCCAATCGCTTTTTTTAGTAAAAACATTTTGTTCAAAAATAATGCGTGTGTAATTTTAGGTCGAAAGTAGTCTGTAAAGTGTTGCCTACTATTATCGACCTAATTTTCAACAAAAGTGTTTTAGAGTGTACCAAATCTCAGCTGTCTAGCTATATTGAAAGCGCCCTACTCCCCCCAGGTCAAATGTGCCCGTTTTCAGATTTTTCTAGTTAATTGCTCACCTGTATACCAAATTTCAGCTTTCTAGCTATAGTGAAAGTGCCCAATAATATTGATAAGTCAGTGAGTCAGTCAGCGAATATGTACTAAAATATGCACTTTTAACACCTTCAAATCTCGGGAAGCTTTTATTGTAGAGCTTTGAAATTTCACCTCTGTAGAGAGGCCTTATGCTGCAAGTTTCATTACTTTACGATTAAGTGGAGCAAAGTTATGAGGGCGGTAAAAACTGCTCGAAGGGTTTTGTGTAAATATACACACTGTGTGGCCAGAACTTGGCCAGGCGCACTACCGTGCGCCCAATTTTTTATATTACAAAATGTTAAAAAATGCTAAAATACTGTACTATTTTAATTTACTTCAATACAACCTGAATCCATCATCTTTGTTGACTTGTCACAATTTATTAGCGATAACATCAAAAAATATAGTACGATTATGAATGTATGTCTGTAGTCTATTGAAAACGCCCCCCATCAAATAAAATGACAATAATGGCCATTTGGTTGCTTAAATCAGTTCCACTTTTTCAAAACCACTTGCTCTGGTCATTTCAATAAATAAATTGCTTTTTTCATAAAACTTAAGCACTTTTTCTATAGTTGTTTGTGATGTGAATGACATCTGGTGGATTGAATGAAAAGCATAAAATGGGGAGAGAGAGAGAAAAAAAAACAATTAAATACACTCTGTGATTCATGAGTAAACCAAACAATTATTTCAATAGTTTTCAATCAAGATTAGTTTGAGAGTTTTGGCAAATACTTCAAAAATAATCATCATCATCATCATCATCATCATAATGGTAAACGGTTTATGTTTAATGTTGTCGCGAGAGTGTTATGTTCAGTAATTAAGAATTTAATATATGACAGTTTTAAACTATAAATTAAATAATTGATAAAGTAGAATTTGCTGCAAAATAGAAAATGAAATAGAGAAAATTGAGAGACATACTTTTTATATAATAACACTGTACAACAAAATCAAACTTTTTTAAAATTACCAGGTTCTAGAGATGAGCGATCCCGTGATTTTTAAAGAACATCGTGAAGAGTGAACGTGATTTTAAAATCACTGTTACTTAAAACTGTGACTGTGATCACTGTTTTCAGTTCTCTTATAGCAATGTAATTATCAAAACACACATGCATCTCTACAACAAAAACGTTGTTATTTAATATACCAAAGCAGATTTAAATACGCCTTAAAATATACTTTGAGTTTTAAAAATAAATACTAAGGGGCTAGTGAGTCACATCGCTCCAGGGGGTGGTGTTAAGGATTTGTTACGGTTTAGATAAATTATACTGCAAATTTTCTAAAAAGCGTCACGAAGGGCGTGGGGGGTAAAAAAACTTTGAAAAAAGCGTTACGTAATATGTTAATGGCCCCTAATATGGAAGAAGAGAACACAAGAAATATCAACACTATTCGTTTGTTGTTATTGTACGCAAATAAAAAACGTTATTACCTCCAGAAACAGTGAAATATCATAATTTTCTGTATGTAACAAATAGAAAAGAACAACTTTGAAAAAATTTTTCACAACTGTGAATCGTGATTTTTCAGTAACAGTGATTAAATCTCAGGTACTGAAATATCACTCATCTCTACCAGCTTCCAATGACTGATTCTGATTCAAATACTTCTTTTGTGTCCGTTGAAAGTATAGCAAAATATTTCATAAAATAAACGCATACATATAATTATTTTGGCATGAGTTCAGTTTTAATTAAATTTTTCAATTAAATTATATTTTTATTTAGAGACAAATGTGAGGCATGTAGACAAAAAAAATTTGACTGCGCGGAGGGTTGAACTGACATGCTTCGAGAGCTCCCGCTCTTCTTGTCGGAGTTCTTTGTCTACATGCTTCACATTTAGCTCTAAATAAATATATAATTTAGTTGAAAAATTAAATTAAAACTGAGCTCAAGCCAAAATAATAAAATTTTTTTGGATATAAGGCCATACAGTTCGCCAAAAATTCACAACTTAATTGATAAACGCATAAATTTCAATAGATTATAAATAAATGTATATAAGCTATTTTTTGTGTAAGACTGTCTTAAAAACGAAGAACGAAAATACTGTTTTTACTCTCTTCATACAAAATGGAGTGTCCGTAAAGCATATTATTGATTTTTAACATTAAGAAACTATGAGTTTTTTCAAAAACGAAATTAAATTTATAACGGCCTTAGAATATTTTCACTTGCTTCTCATATTTCACATATCAAATTTTTGAAAAATATTAGAAATTATATATTCTTTTTTAATTGTTGTTGTCCGCAGTCTTGTGTATTGACGATTACGAAGTTTTGTGAACTTTGTTAAATAGTATTATATTGTTAAACGTTTCATCAATCAATCATAGTTTGTATCTAAAAAAATGTATTGTTTTAATATCATTGAAATTTTACATCTGAATTATTTATTGGCGTAGCTAGGCCGTTCTGGGGGGGTGCTAAGCCACCCCAGAAACGCTCTAGCCCCCCTAGAAATTCAAAATATTGGAGTAAGTTTGATAATATAAGCGAAATTTTGGGTCAAATGTGGGCTTTAGCCCCCCTCCCCCCAGAAAAGTTTCTAGCTACGCCAATGGAACTATTTTAAGTTTAAAATATAGTGTGTGCTCTAAAAAAAAATATTGAGTTCGTATAAAAATGTATTGAGCGTTATTTAAAAAAAAAATTTAAATATAATTTATCTATAAGATTTTAGGACGTTAAAACAAGTTAACAGCAGCTGAAGGGTAGAAACGATGTAAAGCACATTATCTGTTTACAAAATTTCTGGTTTTCTGTGAAAAAAATTTGCTTTTACCGCATGTTATGCGTTAGGTAAGCCGTATTTTGTTACAAAATTTATTTTTTCAAATTGGCATAACTTTTGACATTGTTGGTGGATTTTATTAAAATAAGTCCTATTTGAAAGAAAAGTTAGTCTACTTTTTTATTTTTCCATGTGAACCCAAATCAAAATTGAAAGAGTAGACATAACTTTTAATTTCGTCGTGCGATTCTTATAATTTTTTTGTTTTTAGAGAGTAGAGGTATAGTGCTTTCCAACCCTTTACTAATTTTTTGTTGTGCATTTTTTCGCAAAAATCATTCACAGAACAATCGCGAAAGCAAATACACAAAAATGTTAAAAAATCCAAAAATATAATTTAATTTCAGTACCCATTGAGGCGAAAACTATAATATGAATCCTGCCTTCTCATATTACATTTACTTACATTAGTAAACTAAATACATTAAGTAAAGTGCGACTTTGGGTCCCACACGAAGCACTCGTACGAATACACATATATGTATATGTATATCCCTTTTCGTTTTGCCCCTTTTTTTCGTATTGGCAGTTTTTTCGTTGTGCTTTTTTGTTTAATTTTATTTTTTTTTGTTTTTATTTTATTTTTTTTTTATTTTTTTATTTTTTTTGGCGATTTTTTGGTTTTGGCGCTTTTTTAATTTTCGTGGTTTTTTTTCGGTTTTTTCTGGTGATTTGTTCTTTTTTTTTTTGCAATTTTTCTGGTTTTTGCCGATTTATTTATACATGGTGATTTTTTGGTTTTAGCGTTTTTTAACGTTTTTCACTTTTTGACGATATTTTTAGTTTTAGCGATTTATTTTAATTATGGCAATTTTTTTAGTTTTGGCGCTTTATTTTTTTCGGTTTTTGCGATTTTTTTCGGTTTTTAGTTTTAGCGATTTTTTTTTTTTTTTTTTTTTTTGGTTATGACATTTTTTCGTTCTGGGGATTTTTTTTCGTTTTTGGCGATTTTGGTTTCTGCAATTTTTTTGCCGATTTTCTTAGTTTTGGGTTTTTTTTGCGTTTTGCCGTTTTTTGAACGTTTTTTCTTTTGCTTCTTGACGATATTTTTAGTTTTAGCGATTTATTTTAGTTTTGCCGTTTTAAGCTAAGTTTTGGCGCTTTTTTCAGTTTTGGTGACTTTTTTCTTTTTTTTGTGATTTTTTAGTTTTAGCAATTTTTTTTTTTGTTTTGACACTTTTTCGTTTAGGCGATTTTTTGGTTTTGGCGATTTTTTTAGTTTTGGTGCTTTTTTGGGTCTTAGCGCTTTTTTCGTTTTGGTGATTTTTTTCATTTTTGGCGATTTTTTTTTCTCCTTTTTAATGATATTTTAGTTTTAGCGATTTTTTATGTTGTAGTGCTTTTTTCGTTTTGACGACTTCTTTCAGTTTTTGGGGTTTTTTTAGTTTTTTTTTCGATCTTTTTAGTTTTGGTGATTTTTTGCGTTTTGTCTTCAGGGGTACTTGTAAGAAAGAAAGAATCGTGACGACACAGTGGGCCTGGCATTGATTCTTTTCTATATCAAACTATTAAATTATTTTAAATACTTTTAATTAAATTGTTGAGTTTTTATAACTCAACAAATTTTGGCTTTTTCAGTTTATCAGTCAAATGCACTAACTCTCCTTTTTAGTCTTTCACACAATTTTCCATTTTACTATTTTTTTTCCTTCCACCAAGTGCTATTATCAACTTTGTGACATAAAATACAATTTAATATAAAAATAAATTCCTGTGGCTATATTCGCTCTCATACGTTCATTCAATCTCCTTCGTGCCATGTGCTACTAACTCAAAATTCAAACATATTGTGGCATACAACCACCACAGACCACATGGCCACAAATTTTCTACTATGTAAGCTTGCAACAATTGAATATGTTGCAGCATGAGCAACAGCAAGCAGTATGAATGGCAAAAAAAAGGTGGATAGAAAAAAAATTAAATAGTTTTGAACAAATATTTTACAGTCTTCCACGTTCATTACACTCACTCACGACATGAACAAGAAGCATAAGACATGCAACACATTTTCCAAATCTTAAACTTGTAAATCTATTGTCCTCTTTGGGAGCTGGTGTGGTTGATACGATTTTTTGTTCTTTCCTCTTTTGTTTAACTTTTCTTTAAGCCATTTTGTCATAACTTTATGCCTGTTAGCAAGTCACGTGCAAATATTGTGACAAGTGTTTTTTTTTTGTCATCCTTTCCGTTACGACGATTTACGGCTTCTCCTGCTTAAGCTCCTTTTTTATTGAATGAAGGAGTTGGCGCATTTTTTTAACACACCGGGTTGTTATTGTTGTTGGTAAAAAAATTAATTTACTATAAGATCGTAAATTATAAGGAATCGTTTAACCACTTAAAAATTTTTTTCATGAAAAGTTATCGATAGCTTTACTGTTCGATAAAAAATTATTGATAATTTTGTCATTCTGTAAAAAATAGATATCGATAACATTTTGCCTCAAAAAAATATCTATAAGTTTACTGCTCTTAAACGAAAAGTTATCGATAACTTTTCTGTTCGATAAAAATTGCCAATAAGATATCGATAACTTTTGTGTATGAAAAAAACATTTTAAGTTTATCGATAGCTCAACTGTTTAATAAAAAATTATGGATGACTTGCTAATCCGTAAAAAAGATATCGATAACTTTTTGTATAGAATACACTCTAAAACACTTTTGTTGAAAATTAGGTCGATAATAGTCGGCAACACTTTACAGATTATTATCGACCTAAAATTACACACGCACTATTTTTGAAAAAAATGTTTTTGCTAAAAAAAAGCGATTAGCTGCGTGCAGGTTTGAACCGCGACCTCCTGACTGATAGTCTGACGTATCTACCATTCAGCCATAGCCGTATTATACTTTATGTTACTTTTTTCCACTTGGACTAAATATGTTTAATTTTAAAGGTTTTTTCTTTAATAAAATAATTACAAAATCGATGAAATTTTATACAAGGAGAAATTTTGAACACAAATTTAGACAATATATGATCGTAAATTTGAAGTAATGTTTTAGAGTGTATATTGTCTCTATAAAAAAAAATTTTTTTGTTAAAAGATAAGTTATAGATAGCTTGCAGCCTTTCTCACAATGTATGGTTAAAAGCTAAAGTTGACTTTAACGACAACTTTTGTATGCCGCACTTGCCGTTAAAGGCCACGTTAGCTTTTAATCGTACATTATGAAAAGGGCCGTTAATATTTATTCAAAAAGAATATCGATTACTTTTTTTTTTTCTTTTGAAGTTGTCAATTAATAATTTAATCTTAATACTAAATTTATGCCATGACATATTTCATGAAATTTTCTTTATGAAACTTGTTTTATTTGCTTAAAAACCATCTGAAATTTTATGTAGAGAAATTTAATTATTTTTAGCTTGAGTTCAGTTTTAATTTAATTTTTAAATTAAATTATATTTTTATTTAGAGAGTTCTTTAGCACTTAGAGCAGCCGATCAAAGTCGGTGGTTTGCAGTCAAAAGTTGAAAATCATCTACTTGTAATCAATTCTTACTGTTAGTCTTAGAGCTGTATTTCATTTTTCTTTATCTACATGCTTCACATTTATCTCTAAATGAAAATATAATTTAATTGAAAAATTAAACTAAAACCGAACTCAAGCCAAAAATAATTGAATTTAATTCACTACAAAATTGCTTTTACAACTTTTTTCCAAATTCATCAAATTTAAGAGATATTTTGAGAAAACTGCGATTTTGTCAAAAATTATCTTAGATCGGCTCGTCACACATGTTCTTTTTGTAAAAAGAAAGAAAAAAATCAACTTATATTCTTTTTTCATCCAAAGGGAGGTTTTTTTTTGCGGAGTCCGAGAAAATTAAATTTTTAAGGACCAGTCTCTTGTGAACAGACTATATATATTCTTTCCAATAGATGTCGCTTATTTACTCAAACAACGTCACAACTTAAAAAAATTAGTTTTTTGAGTTAATATCTTTTATACTCACCACTGGAGAGCTGAATATAATTTTATTTTTCCATTACCCCACGTCTACATTAGACATGAAATGACTAACATTAACACCTAACATCATGTTCATGTTAAGTGTAGACCGCTCATGTTAATGATTTCTTCATGCTTTAACATGGTTGTTACAGCATTTGTTTTAACAACGCTTTCATAACATTATGTCTTAACAGCATTTCATGTCTAATGTAGACGGCATGTTAAGTTCTATGTAAATTAAAAACTTTAAAGCAGGGACCGTAACTGTTATGACTTTTTTCGAAAAAGTCAAATAATCGGCCATGTCACAGAGTTCAATTCCGTTCGGAAACGGAATTCAATCCACCCTAATATAAAAGCCCTAGCTGGAGAATACCACAGCATAGTAGTGCCTCCAACAGTTTGGACACACCTGAAAAATTTTCGTATTTTAGTTTTCTTTTTTAGACACCAGTTGGTACAAAAACGGGTTAGGTTGAATTCTGTTTCCGAACGGAATTGAACTCTGCAACATGGCCGAATAATAGTTATTTTTTGACCAATACGCTTTCGGTAAAAAAATAATGGTTATTTTTTGACTATTATTTTTTAGGTCAAAAGTAAAAGTTAAAATTTGACCGATATTTTTTTGGTCAAAAATAAAAGTTAATATTTCAAAAAAGAGCAAGTAATATTTGGAGCTAATAATCTCACATGGTGAATATCTTACTAATCAAAATCGATTTAACTTGTAAGTGAATAAAAGGAGCATCAATAGCTCTTATATACAATTTCGTTAATTAAATTGGTTCAATAGTTGATGCTCCTGCTCAATAATATCAAGCATGACAAGAGGTTAAAAATAAACAAAGAATGCTGGGATAGCGACATCTAAATCCGACTAAATTTAAATTTTTGCTTATGACCAAAAAAAATATCGCTCAAAATAAAACTTTTATTTTTGACCAAAAAAATATCAGTCAAATTTTAAGTTTTATTTTTGACGAAAAAAATATCGGTCAAATTTTAGCTTCTATTTTTGACCGAAAAAGTATGAGTCAAAAAATAACAGCTATTTTGACTTTTTTGAAAAAAGTAACAAAATAAAAGTATTTTTAGATTTGTATTCCTTAGCTCACGACCATCACACCGCTCAAATATCGTATAGACAAATTATTTCTGTCTGACTTTTTGAACTGAAATTTTGATAATAACTGTTATTTTCAGTCCCTGCTTTAAAGTCGTTTTCTGCAAAAAAACAGTTATAACGTTGTTTAAGTAAACGAGCGATATGTATATTGTTATTAAAATTCGATATAAATATTATGCAGTTGACCCATTGTGTCTTGTCTTTTTTACCACGCTTAACTTTTTATTTCATCTTATTTCATCTATAAGAAAATCCCTCTTATCTTTTTTCTTGTTGAACTTTTCTAAAGACGACTAGTGCAGAAATTTATTTTTATGGCCAGACAAAGCCAAAAATTGTTTTTTTTATGTAGACAAGTAGTTGGCTAGAGTTTTATTGTGTAAACGTAGTTTTTAGGTCTCTTTATTAGATATTAATGTGACTTATTGAGGAATAAAAGATTTTTTGCTTTCTTTATATATTAAAGTATGCAAATTTCTTAAATTTATGATGATTCACTGGGTTGAGTTGTCAATATTTTGACCGAACTCAACAATTTTTTTGTATTATGATTCACAACTAATTTTAGTAGTCTTCGAAATAATGTTCGTAAAAAAAGGTTTGTATCTTTAATCTCTGTTTTTGAAATCATAGTAATCATCACAAAATATTTTAAATATTTTTAATTTTGGCCTTACTATTTTTTCTTGAGATTTTACGTTTTATGGATATGGCAACGATATTGGTTGATAAATGGGATAGATTGGCGCCTAAAATCAACATTTTAAAAGTGAGCAAAAGTAACACAATCAGCCATGTCACAGAATACTATTCCGATCGGAAGTGGTTTAAATTCCGTAAGTAGCTTCTTCAGAAAACGAAAAACGAAAATTTTCTTCGCAATCAAACCACTTTTAAATTTCAAAGTGGAATTGAAAAACACTTTTCTACTGACTTCATTTGCAGTAAATACTAAAAAACGTGCATACTTTTAGGAGCGTCAAATAAATATCTCGTCATGAGCTTACCATGTTAATAAAAAGCTTAATGTGAGCTTTGCATCTAAAAACAAGAGTAAACAGACGCCTCAAGGTATAAAAACTTTATTATTGTAAAAACGAAATACAAAATAAACGGAATCTAAAGGGCCAAAAATTTACATTTTCGGAATGACAACTACGGAATCAAAACCAATCCGAACGGAATCTGTGACACGGATGAATAGTCGAAATAAAAACCAAAACACAACTGCTAAAAAACAGTTCTCACTTTGATGAAAGTTGTAGTCCACAATAAGAATTTGACAACTACGACTCAAATAGCAATTTAGTTGTGAATCATAATAGGGGCTACGTTAACTTATTACACAGAAAGAAATAGACAAGAATTATGTTCAACAACACCATGTTATTGGAAAAGATACGAATTTCAATAACATTTATCATTAACTTAATACAATATTTAGTTGTATGTATTTCTTTCCCATTCCGGATATTTCTTTTCTTTTCATACACAAGTACTTAAGACAAGTTTTATCTCATAAAAAATTGCTGGGACATGGCTCGGCTGTAGAGAGCATGCTTTATGTCCGGGAAGCTCGGGTTCATATCCTAGGCATCTCAACATTTTTTTAATTTAATTTTTTAAAGACATTTTTTATTTGACATATTGTCATAATTTTATTTTAAATGAAATTAATTTGCTGGTGTTTAAGCATTGTCTATATGCAGCATTTCATTGGCCCTTTACCAAATCGTCAGTAGACTTCAAACATAATTTTGTACAGTTACAAATATTTTATTTTATGTACAGACTTACTGTAATGTACAAAATTGTGTTTGAAGTCTACTGACGATTTGGTAAAGTGCCAATGGAATGCTGCATATAGACAATGCTTAAACACCAGCAAATAAATTTCATTAAATTTTTTTTTAATAATTTTGCTATCAATATAGCGAAATTCTTCATCACAAAATACTTGAAAAAAATAAAATTATTGAATACCGGAATTTTTGTTATCGAAAATGAAACTTACTGCCTATTTCACTATGTCGAAAGATTTCTTTCTTTCGTGCAATTACATTTAAAACAAAAGCAAATTATCCAAAGTTATTTCATTAGTTTTGGCTTAAGTTCATTTTCAATTTAATCTTACGATCAAATTATTTTTTATTTAAGAACGAAATTCTAAAGCATGTAAATATTGAACATTCAAAGAAAAATTTGGATGTACGGAAGGTTGAACTGACTGCTGTTTCGAGACTACCACAGTCTACTTATCAGAGCCCTTTACCTACACTACCAGCGAAAGTAGCAACAATACTGTATCGAAAATCCTACTAATTTTAGTGAGCTCAATTAACAGACTGTCGCCATCTCTGGGGGAGTCGCCCTAAAAATTTGTAACTAAATTACAAAAGCAAATTTAATTTTCTTTTGTTTCAAACGTAATTGTACGAAAGAAAGAATTTTTTCGACATCGTGAAATAGGCAGTTATAGTATTTTGTGTAGGTAGAATGATAAAATTATCACCAGATGTTCGTTATTTTTTACAGATTAATTTTTACAAACATCATTTGAAACAAAAAACAAAACACAACATCCAAATTGTTATCTTGGAGCAAATTGCTATCGTGATAAATATACAAATTTTAGTCGAAACTTTTAGTCTAAACTTTCACATAAACTTACTTTCAAATAAACTTTTAAGCTTACCATAAATTTGAACTTAGAAAAAATTATTTTTACTCAGAAATTGTGTTATGACATAAAATGTTTTTACCTGAAATAGAACAAACAGACAAAAAATAAATTAGTTTCTTGTGTATCTTAAATATCAAATACAAAAAGCTGGCATAATTTTGCAAAAGAAAATGTATCAACAAGTTTACTATTGAGCACAGAAGTTATCGATAGATTTGCTTCTATCTACGTAAAAGTTGTCGATCTTATTTATCGACTTTACTTGTCTCTGGAAAGGTTATCAAAATTTGTGCTATTCCATTAAAATGCTGTCGATAGCTTGTTCTATTAAAAAGCTATCGACTTTTCAGTGAAAATATTATCAATAACCATAAAATATAGAATTTACATGCACTTGCATAGTTTTACTTTTTAAAATTAATTTTATTTACTTTCAGCTTCATCTTGCTGCATTACAACCAAAAACAAAAAGGAATTAAATGATCAAAAAGGATTTACTACTTATAATAAGAACAGCGAACTTATAAGAAAAGATTTTTACTAAAAGGTAATAAATATACTTCACATACATAAATGTGTATATTAAGAAAGTTTACTGATAAGAAGTAAGAAATATGAATTATTTAATAGAATAATTCCTAAAAAAAATATTGTTAGTGGCAGTAATAAATTACAATTTTTAAATTAATTACAAAACAATGTATGTAAAACTCATAGAGGAGGACCAAAGCTTTAAGAATGTTGAATTGTTGACCACTTTGTTGATACACATGCCCGAGGTAGTCAATTTTGACACGCTGTAGTTCACTGTGTGTTGCAACAGGGTAGTCCAAGTATCAACATTTGTAAAGCTTAGGTCATTCTCTATGATTTTTACATACATCGTCTTGTAATCGGATCGCAAGTTTCAGAGATACAGATATATTACACTTTTTTTTCCAATTGGAACTGCTGCACCGTAGAACAGAATCAAAATATTGTGAACATAAATTCAGCATTCACATGCGCATGCGCATAGCAGAGGAGTATATCTATTTATGTTTAAATCAGCTCTCTTACTTATTTAGGAGCGGAGCTATGAAGTCTCAAAATATGGCACTTCGGCCATGTAAATATTTTTATTGCTTGCCATTTTTTTGTTTCTCATCCGATTTCAAAACTTTTTTGCTGTATTATAGACCGTGATAAGATCTAGCAGACTTATCCCTTATAGTTAGGTAGTTACACTTATAAGAAAATTTTAATTTCTCAATTTTAAAAACTTTGTTTTTTTTAGATATCGATTTATAAAATGTTTTCTTCGTTAGCCAAAGAACAAATTTTAGAAGAGTAAAAATTGCATGAAGTTGAAAAATATAAAATTTTTAATTTGAAATTTGAAAAAATTTTAAATTTGTAAACATTTTTGCTGAAAATAGAGCCATCACTCTTTTTAGGGTTCCGTACACCAAAAGTGTAAAGGACCCCTATTGTTTTCGCTACGCTGTCCGTCCTTCTGTCTGTCACAGGATGTTTTCTCGAGAACCGTAAGAGCTACGGAACTGAAATTCTCACAGAATATGTAAAAGTTTGGCGCTACAACAACAAATATATGACAGTTAAAAATTAAAGGGTGCTCTAAAGCGCGCAACAAAACATATTAAATACTAATGTAATATACAAAAACTTAATATAGACACTTTAAATTTTTAAAATTAGTGTTAATTAGTGTATTCTGTAGAACAGTTTACAACAATTCACACTGACATTTAAAGCAATAAAAATTAAAGGGTGCTGTATCAGTTAATGCAATTTTGACTATGTAATTTAGACAATATGCTGTATCTTAGAAACCGTAAGAGGCAAACTCTTGGAATTTAAAAAAAAAAGCTAAACTAAAAACTATAAAATTAAAGAAGCATCAAAACGAAAAATCGCCAAAATGAAAAAACGCTTAAAGGAAAAAAGCACCAAAACTAAAAAAATCGCTAAAACGTAAAAAATCACCAAATCTAAAGAGATCGCCAAGAAACATAAAAAACGCCAAAAACCGAAAAAAGTAGTCAAAACGAAAAAAAGCACTAAAACAAAAAAAAATCGCTAAAACTGAATATATCGTAAAAACGAAAAAAATTGCCAAAAAAAATTGAAACAAAATCACCAAAACGAAAATCGAAAAAATTCCCAAAACAAAAAACAAAGTCTCAAAACCAAAAAAATAAATCTTTAAAACTAAAAAAATCGGCAAAACTAAAAAATTACAAAAAAACGAAAAATCGCAAAAAAAAACAAAAAAAAATATGAACAAAAAAACTTTAAGAATTAAAAAACTAAAATTTAACGAAAAAGCGACAAAAATTGCCAAAATGAAAACAGGGCAAAAATGAAAAGGGATATACATGTGTGTATTCGTACGGAACCCTTCGCTAAAGGTCGAACTTTTCTTAATTTATAAATGTATATATATATATATATATATATATATATATATATATATATATATATATATATATATATATATATATATATATATATATATATATATATATATATATATATATATATATATATATATATATATATATATATATATATATATATATATATATATATATATATATATATATATATATATATATATATATATATATATATATATATATATATATATATATATATATATATATATATATATATATATATATATATATATATATATATATATAACACCCCCACCCGGTGTGCTTCGCTACCCTATTGTTGTGAAGACATAAGAAAACGAATACAAAACCATTTTTTACCTCTTATAATACCAAGGTTTTGTTTAAAAGTACAATTTGTTCTAATTGTATGTAACCAAAAACGAATTAATGGGTCTGGCCATGAGGGCGCTCCAGATATAGCATAATTTCAAATTACTCTGTATGGAGGCTCTATGTGCAATAATTATATTGTATATGTGGTAGCCGTCTCCCCCTCGTATACCTTGAGGACTTTCCTTTGGGACTTTCATTTTGTTCTAAGATTTTCCCACAATGAAACTAGAGAGCCTCACTATTGTAATTCCGCAGATAGAGGAAAAATAAAATTTACTTTGGGGGGTTTACTTCTGAAAGCCCTTGTATGTACGTAATTATTTGCCAAAGTGTAAAATGGGCCAAGTATAGACGCTATGGGCTAAATTGTTCAAAATTGTATTTTTTGGATATTTTGAAATTTTCTTAAGAATTCTGAGATTCCAAGACACAAATCTTAGTTTTTTTTTTCTTGCATAGTATTTCGTACATAAATTCCTATAAAGCTGCATTTTTCGTTCATTCGAAAATATCAATAATCAACGATTTTATGGCATTAACAAAAAATTAATACACATGAAAAACCTAGTAAAGTTTCCCCATTTGGTTCCAGTATTACGTACATTTAATGCTAAATATTAAGTATACGCTACATAGACTACTATCACTGGCAGGGCAAGTAAAGCCATATCACATATCAAAATTTACAAAATTATGTTTAGTTTTCAATAGTGTATTCAGATTTTAATAATTGAAAACTTTTTGTAAGACTTTTTGCAACACAAGGGGTAAAATGTTGTTATGTGTTGCCTTGTGCATATTAAATTGTTTGTTAGCTATTACGAGAGGACTATCCGTTTAAAAATGCCTGTTTTTTGTTTCAAATATTTTGATTCTGTCTCACTGTGTGCCGTGTGACGGACGATACAATTGAATGACGCAATAAGACGAAGATACATGATTTTAAAGCAAACAAGATCTCCCAAGTGAGGCTCGCGAACAAAAACCATGCCCGTTCGAAGCGCTTTTTAAAGCAGAAAAAGCAACCAGCTTCTCTCGCTTACAAACCTGCTTCAGGCGAAGCAGTACTTTCTGCTGGGAAAAATAATTTTTTAAGAAATCTCAAATCGTTTGCTTAAATTCTATTTCTTTAAATATGTTTTCTAATGCAACTCAGGATAAAATTATAATGAACTATATAAAATTCCATTCGATATTTTTTGATTTCTCTTAATAAAAGTTAATTACTTAACTACTGTTCTTTTATATCCTTATTTTTCTGCACATTTTTGTCATTATTTCAACTCTCGGTATTTTGTTAAATACACAGAGACTTACAAACACATCTACACAAATCAAATAAATTCCATCGCAGAGACAAAAAAAATTGCAGCAAAAGTGTTAATTAAGTATAATGTTGGCTGGTTCTTGTATTAATCTCTCTTACCCTCTATATTAAGTCTCTCACTGCAAACACTTCTTTAAAGAGTTTTTTAATTTGTACATGAAGAATACAAGATAACAAATACAATAAACAAGTTTTCAGATGCAATAAAATGGACGAAAATAAAACAAGAAAATAAAAAAGAATCAATATTAAACAATATAAAGTACTATTATGTTGTGAAACTGTAGGGAAGTGTGTGAAAATATCTAAGGGGTGTATCGGTGGCAAAAAAGTGACAAACTTTGTAAATGCTTGAAAATATAATGAATATAAAGAGTTCATTCATTGTGATTTCATTATAACGCTAATCCAATGTTTAAGCTTGAAAAATAAATACAAAATCGTTTGAAATGGAATATTTTTTGCATGCCAAAAATCTATTAAATAAAATATAATCAGCTATGTCACAGTATCCCATTCCGATCGGAAGTGGTTTAAATTCCGTAAGTTGCTTCTTCAGAAAACGAAAAACGAAAATTTTCTTCGTAATCAAACCACTTTTAAATTTCAAAGTGGAATTGAAAACCACTTCTCTGCAGACTTCATTTGCAGTAAATATTAAAAAACGTGCATACTTTTAGGAGCGTCAAATAAATATTTGGTCTTGAGCTTTCCATATTAATAAAAAGTTCAATGTGAGCTTTGCATCTAAAAACAAGAGTAAACAAACGCCTCAAGGTATAAAAACTTTATCATTGTAAAAACGAAATACAAAATAAACGGAATCTAAAGCACCAAAAATGTAATTTTTCGGAATGACAACTACGGAATCAAAAACAATCCGAACGGAATCTGTGACACGGCTGAATACATGGATTTTTAACGCATCCTATGCAATTGTTTAACAGGCGCATATATCACAAAATAATTTTTAAAATTTACAATTACAACTTTAAAAATTATGAAAGCTATTTTTTCTGGGAAAATGTAAGATTTTTTTTGTTAAATTTCAAAGTTTGGAGCTTAGACCTTTTTTACGACTTAACGGATTAAGATATTTCAAAGTTTTGTTCTATCAGCCATGTCGCAGAATACCATTCCGATCGGAAGTGGTTTCAATACCGTAAGTTGTTTCTTCAGAAAATGAAAAACGAAAATTTTCTTCGTAATCAAACCGCTTTTAAATTTCAAAGTGCAATTGAAGGGCTTAGTGCAATAACTCGGTAAGCCACATGATATCAAAAATTGGTTTTATGTGCTCATGTCCTTGCTATGTACTATAGCTTTGCATCCTATAGAAAGTTTTGAATAAACTCTAGTATTTTACCACAAATTATGCTCCGTATTTAAAGTAGAAAATTCCAAAAACCATACAATTTAAAATTATGTTAAAACTTAAAAGTCGATTTATTCCATATTTTGTTTTTGTGGCATATCGAGTTATTGCACTAAGCCTCTCAATTCAAAAACACTTTTCTACAGACTTCATTTGCAGTATATAGTAAAAAAACGTGCATACTTTTAGGAGCGTCAAATAAATATTTGGTCTTGTGAGCTTTGTATTTAAAAACAAGAGTAAACAAACGCCTCAAGGCATAAAAACTTTATCATTGTAAAAACGAAATACAAAATTAATGGAATTTAAAGCACCAAAAATGTACTTTTTCGGAATGACTACTACGGAATCAAAACGAATCCGAACGGAACCTGTGACATGGCTGTATGTGTCTAATTAGAATTTTATGAGCAACTGGTGTACCTAAAACTAAAATCAGATGCTTAGTAAAAAACTTAAAGCCAAAAAAGAAAAACAAAAAAGTTGAGGCAATAACCGCCCTTCGTTTTTGAAGTTGGTTAAAAAATTTAGATTTTACATTCGAAGTGAAATATCTCTTAAACTACAAAAGATCGAAAAGCAATTGTAAGCTCATTTTTTCTTTGTGTTGTTTTGCTAAATCTAATGCTCAGTAGTAGAAAGTTACAAGCCGCACAAAGTTTTTCACACCCGAGGTAGACAACTTCCACCTCCTGTAGCTCTGCCTGTGGTGAATCTGCAAACTTCAAAAGACTAGATTTTAAAAGCTCGACTTCTCCTCTACAGCGATATTAATTTTGAGACAAATCCGATCAGTAGCTTAGAATACCACTTTTATTAATTTACGCCACTATGTGGCGTATGATTAATGAGCACAAAAACATAAATGTGAATGTAAGGCCAAGTTCCAATCCAAAAATTTCGGCTGTAAAAAGTTTTGAGATCAAACTAAAGACCAAGTTCTTGATAGGTACAAAACCATCTCATTCCTAAGCAACCTGTAAGCTTGGCAACATTTTCCCCATAATTCTTTCCCATATTATAAAGGCAAAAGAAAATTGCCAAGCTAACAGGTTGACTAGAAATGAGATGGTATTGTAAAGGGTGGTTAAATTTCAAGGGCCGATGTTGAATGTGAACCACACCTAAACGTCGAGTTTTTTTCTGCATTTCATTTGACAATTCTCAATTTCAGACTAGCTCAATTTGAGCTATGGTCAGAAACACAATCGAACAACGCGTTAAAGTTATTCGGGATTATTATGAAAATGGGCGTTCAAATGCATATCGTGCACTTGGTGACTTTTTCGGTCAATTTAATCGTCAAAATCTGCGTACGATCGGAAAAATCGTGCAAAAATTGTGCATTTTGGCGAATGATAATCCAAGAGTGATTGTCGAAAAACCAATGCACCCACAACGAGTGACTGTTTGGTGCCGTATTTTTTCCAAAATGAGGCCGGTCAGGCAGTTACTGTGAATGGTGTTCGCTATCGTGAGATGATAACGAACTTTTTATGGCCCGAATTGGAAGATATGGATGTGGACGATATGTGGTTTCAACAGGACGGTGCCACTTGCCATACAGCTAACGAAACAATGGCTCTTTTGCGCGACAAATTCTATGGCCGTGCTATCTCACGTAGTGGCGATGTCAATTGGCCGCCAAGATCATGTGATTTGACACCGTTGGCCTTCTTTCTTTGGGGTTATTTGAAAGACGTACACGATAAGCCAGCAACAATTCAAGAGCTAAAGGATGAGATAATTCGGCACATTAACGGCATAGAGCCTCAATTATGCCTCAGCGTCATCGAAAATTTTAACCATCGGATGAAGGTGTGCCGCCGAAGTCACGGCGCCAAAACGGAGAAAATAGCTTAAATAAAAGACAATCGCCTCTATGAAAAAGTCACCGAAACGAGAAAGAAAACAATAACAAAAAAAATCCTAAAATAGATAAAACCGCAAGTTCCGAAAAAATCACCAAAGCAAAAAAATTCCTAAATTGTCAAAATGGAAATAAGTAATAGGAAATAAATAGGAAAAATCTTAGACGTATGAGTAATATGATAGTATGTACTATCGTAATACTCATACATCTTAAATTTTGCTTTCAAAAACTTGAAATTCGCATTCTATTTAAATGGTTTTTTCTATTAAAAAATCGTAAGAAAATTCTCGTTCAATAATGCATCGTTAACATTTTTTTAGACATAAGAAATTTTCTGTTTTTTTTTAAATAAAAAGTAAAGAAATAAAAATAAAAAAATGAAGTTTGGTACTATTTTCATGCAGGTAAATAAATGCTTCTGAAAATGTTACTATTTTTAGAAAATCTGCCCATTTGGACAAATTTTAGAGCGGGTAACAATTAAGGGCCAGTTTAGTTATTTTAAATGTATCCAATATAATTTGTACAGAAATTTGAAAATTCGGTAGTCGTTTATTTTCTCAAGCGATTAATTTAGAACTTCGTAAAAATTCACCATTTTCGTCTTGCTGGATTTAATGTGCATGCTTTAATCGACTTAAAATTTCAACTGCAGTAATTTTTGTAGTATATTCTTTTAAAATATTGAAAATAAAATATTTTAGCTAAAAAAAATTTTTTGACAAAAACGGCTAACATATAATTAATTATTATTTTTATTTAGAGAGAAATTCTAAAGCATGTAAATATTGAACATTTAAAGAAAAATTTGGCTGTACAGAAGGTTGAACTGACTGACATCAGATGTTTCGAGACCACCACAGTCTTCTCATCAGAGCTCTTTTCCTCCTATACCTCACTGCCGCCAGCGATGACAGCAACAACCAACGAGCGAAAATCATATTTGCTTTATTAAACCAATTAAAAAATGTGTCGCCATCTCGTGACGAATCGCATATATATATATATATATATATATATATATATATATATATATATATATATATATATATATATATATATATATATATATATATATATATATATATATATATATATATATATATATATATATATATATATATATATATATATATATATATATATATATATATATATATATATATATATATATATATATATATATATATATATATATATATATATATATATATATATATATATATATATATATATATATATATATATATATATATATATATATATATTGATTTTTGTACAGGTTCGGAACTTCACTAAGTGTTTTTTCTTATCCTGTTCAACTATTTAAGCTTTTTGATTTCTGTCTTACCAGCGTGAAATATCATCAATATTTTCAGTGCCGGTATTTTTTAATGTTTATATTGCCCAACAGTATATATTCATGTTTAGATAAGTGCCCTTAGAGCTTTAACCGTTGAGTTATGAATATTAATCGAACTTTATGGTTTTATCCAAATTTATTCAATTAGTTTGGCTTAAGTTCGTTTTTAATGTAATCTTTCAATTTAATTATTTTAATTGCTGCCGTCGTTGGCAGTATGGTCTAGGAGGAAAAGAGCTCTGCTGAGAAGACTGTGGTGGTCTCGAAACATCTGACGTCCGTTCAACCTTTCGTACAGCCAAATTTTTTTGAATGTTCAATATTTACATGCTTCAGAATTTCTTTCTAAATAAAATTAATTTAATCAAAAGATTTAATTAAAAACAAACTTAAGCCAAACTAATTAAACAAATTTTAATAGAACTGCAAAAAAATAATTTTAAATGTTTGATATGCTATTACCAAAGAAATTGATGAAGCAGACAACAAAGTCGGGGCCACAAACCAAAATTTTAAAATTTAGAGCCAAATATTTTTGAAAATATTAGAGATATCTTAATATGATAAATTGTATTTTCTTTATCTATTTGTTAGCTTTACAACAAGTTTAGATCCATTAAAATCTGAAAATATTTGTAAAAGTTATGAGGCCAAACAAGTTGATTCATGCCCGAGTTAGTCAACTTTGACACCCTGTAGCGCACCGTGTGTTTCAACAGGGTGGTCCAATGATTCTTACATACATCGTTTTGCAATCGGATTTCAAGTTGCAAAGTTACAGATTTGTTAATCTTTTTTCAATGGAACCACTTTGGGGCGTATGATTAATATTAATTATGAGTTCTTTTAGTTTTTCGACTATAACTAAAGTATTTCTGGCTCGATTTTCAAAATTTAAAACACAAATAAAAGAAGACAGTTTTTCCCACAACAACTATTGCATGACAGTTTATATAATAAAAACTGTGATGTAAAGAGAAACTAATAATATGAATTTTTACAAAAATAATTTTGATTTAGCTTTATGATCTTACTTTAAGAAATAATTTATATTTTTTATGACAAAACCTTGCATCCTACTTACATATTATTAACTTTCTCTAATTCTCTTATAAGCCCCCAAGGACCTTTCTTATAATCCCAAGCTTTCCCTTTCGTATTCTTAATTTTGTATGTTTTTTTTTTGCAAAACATAAAATTTTCATGTAAATTTGAACATATTCTCATGTTAATATTTCCATGATATGGCATATATTTTATGCAATTTCCACATTTTATTTACTCATGTGTAAAAGATGTTTGTTTCCAACATGTTTTGGTGCTCAAACTAAATGGCACAAAAAAAAGAGTTTGCTACAAAATTAATGTAACAGAAAATGTTGTAATTTAGTCTCAAATGGTTTTACTTATTACATGTTGTAAAATAAATTTGACTTGTTTTTTGTGCCAAAGCAAAAAAAAACCAAAATTACATTTGCTGACTCATTTTCAACTAACTGCACTCAACTAAATAATTAAATTTGTACATGAGTATCATAGAAGTTTTTTCCCTTTCTTTTTTTTTTGTAACTTCTAAATGTGTTAAACTAGTTCGCCATATTTTTAGTTTAGTATTTTTCTCTTAATTAAATAGAAAAGGCAAATGTCAAAATTGGGTTACTGCTTAAAAATTATAAATCAGTTTCAATTTCACTTTTTAAACAACCAATTCTATTCATTTTGACGAAATGTAAGTGAAGTCTCTTAATTTATGAATATGTTGGTATTTGCGTGGTTGTATGTGTATGTATTCATAGAATATTTGTGATGAGCGAAAAAGAAAAACAGAAAAAAAAAGAAAAACATATGTAGTATATGTGGGTGAGCTAACGTTTTTAATTACACTATGCAACAAGGAAAAATACCAAGGAGTACCATTGAATTCTTTTGATATGTTATGGTGCCCTAATTATAAAAACTATGGATATTTTTATTTTATTTTTTTTTTAATTTGGATTGTCTAAAGAAAATAATTGTGGCATGAAACACCGACTTGAATACAAAGAGCGAAACCTTGTATGCCATTAAGGGTTTGGGAAAATGACAGAGCTATGCGTGTACAAACATAAAATAAATTCAGTAAAGTGCGGATTTGGCTCGCGCTCGAAGGGTTCCGTACGAGAACACACATATCCCTTTTCATTTTTGCCCTTTTTTTATTTTGGCAATTTTTCCGCTTTGCTTTCTCGTTTAATTTTAGTTTTTTTCAGTTTTTTTGAGTTTTTAGTTTTGGCGTTTTTCATTTTATTAACTTTTTTTAGTTTTTTACGATTTTTCGTTTTGGCGATTTTTTTGTTTTGGCGTTTTTTTCGCTTTTTGACGATATTCTTAGCGATTTATTTTAGTTTCGGCGCTTTTTTTCTGTTTTGTAGCTTTTTTCGGTTTTGATGATTTTTCCAATTTTTGTTGATTTTTTTAGTTTTAGTAACTTTTTTTTTTGGTTTTGACACTTTTTTTTGTTTTGGGGATTCGGTTTTTTGTGACTATTTTAGTTTTTGCACTTTTTTTTTGTTTTGGCGCTTTTTTCGCTTTGATAATTTTTTTTTCATTTTAGGCGATTTTTTCCGTTTTAGCGATTTTTTTAGGTTTTAGTGCTTTTTTACGACTTTTTTCGGTTTTTTTGCGTTTTTAATTTTTTGGCGATCTTTTTTGGTTTGTTGATTTTTGGCGTTTTAGTGATTTTTTTAGTATTTTAGTATTAAGCGCTTTTTTCATTTTGGCGATTTTTCATTTTGACATTTTTTTAGTTTTGGAATTTTTTAGTTCTAGCGTTTTTTCAAATTTCAATAATTTGCCTCTTACGGTTTCCAAGATAGAGCAAATTGTTTAAATTACATAGTCAAATTACATTAAGTGATAGAACACCCTTTAATTTTTTTGTTTTAAATATCAGTGTTAATTGGTGTAGTCTATTCTACAAACTACACCAATTAACACTTACTTTGAAAATTTAAAGTGTCTAAAGTGCCTGTATTATTTCAACATGTTTCGTTGCTCGCTTTAGAACACCCTTTCATTTTTAACTGCCATATATTTTTTGTTGTAGCGGCCAAAGTTTTACATATACTGTGAAAATTTCAGGTCCATGGCGCTTGCGGTTCCCAAAAAAACAGCCTGTGACAGACATCCAGACAGAAAAACGAACAGACAGACAGACGGACAGGACAGCGTAGCGAAAACAATAGGGTCCCTTTATACTTTTAGTGTACGGAACCCTAAAAAGTAAAAAAAACTCCTTCTTTTTTGAAGTCGGTTAAAAAAGCGAGTATCAATAACTATCAAATAAAATTCAACTCTTGACTGCAAGCCGCGGATTTTAGCCGAGTGGTCTACGCGGTAAAGAACTCTGACGAGAAGAGCGGGAGCTCTCGAGACATGTCAGTTCAACCCTCCACTCAGTCAAATTTTTCTTTATCTACATCCTTCACATATAAAAATATAATTTAATTGAAAAATTAAGTTAAAAACCGAACTCAAGCCAAATAATAAAATGTCTTTGGATATAAACCCATATAGTTTGAATAAAATTAATTTTTTTCATTTTGGACCACTTCCTCCCATGTTGTGATGAAATCGGTGGAGCCGCCTCTTGAAAAATAGAAAATTTTAGAACAAAAATTTAAAAAAAAAAACTAAACCACAGACCATATTACATCAAAAAACTAAAAAGGTGAACAAAGGTCATGACAAAATCTTCATTTTGTTGCATAGTGTTATCATACAGCAAATTATCTTAATGATGTAAATTTGTATCATATTTTAATGGGATTTATGCTCAAAAAAAAAAAGGAAAATGGAAACGAAAGCGAAACTAATTTGAACTCAAAGTAGTTCCCATGAATATGAAAGTTAATGAAAAGCAGAAATTAGATATAAGGATTGCAAAAATATTTGTTACACAGAAAAAAACTAAATTTCATTTTTAGTAAAGAAATTCAATGAATTAGTAGAACAAACAATGCAAACAACTTTGTAAATATAGACAAAAAATATCTCAACAATTTCATTGAAAAAAAAATGTTTTTCAGTAAACAAATTGTTTAAATCTATTAAACAATTTGTTCGAAAATATTTACGAACTATAATCAAAATAATTTACTGAATCAAACAATAATATTTACTGAATTTTTTTGTCTGAATTTATTAAAAATAGTTACAAATACTAGAGAAAAAAAGTTAACTGAATCAAACAAAAATATTTACTGGATTTTTTTTTTTTAATATATCAAACAAACTTTTTGTCTGAGTCATTATCATCATTTATTAAGCATTTATGAAATTTCACATTGTTAAATGTATTCATTTCTGAATGTTTATCTAAAGACTCTAAAAAAATTAATGAAAAAGAACGCAACAAAATTAATGAATTGATTCACTTAAAAATCTTCAGTAAATAAACTCAGTACAATCGCATTACTTTTGCTATCATTATTGTTGTTCTTATTTATGTGTATGTTGTCATCGGCGTTGTTTTTTTTTTGGTGTTTGTGTCCTAAATAAAAGTCAAACAAAAAATGTACTGATTCAGTAACAAACATTTACTGAAAATTACATTTGTTTTTAGACAAACTTTTGTTTGAAAAATTTTTTTGTGATAAATTTTTCTATCTATGAAAGAAGCAATTAAACGAGTTAAATAAGAAAGTTTATTACATATGTATTAAACAATAAATTTAAAAGTTATTCAACAACCCTCGCATATTCTAAATAAAAATGCTATAACTTTTGCTTAGTTTTATAAGGTTATTCTTGAAATACTAACGACCTTTATCAAATGCATATGAAAACTAATCAAAAATTTTTTATCTTAAATAACAAGAAAATTTACTGTGACGTATGATACATATTAATTATTATCAGATAATGTAGTTTTTGGTCGCAACTGAGTTATTTCAGAAAAAAATAATAATTAAATTTTTAAATGTAAGTAAAACAAAACAACTTTGTTTATAACACCAATTTCATTCATGACAATTTAAATAAGTTGCAAAACAATCTTAAAATTAGTCGTATTAATAAATATTTCTTTGATATTTAATTTTTCAAAGTGACGAAGTCCTTTTCTGTAGTGCCAAAAGTTTAAAGTCAACAGAACACAGAAAAGGTAACTGCTATATAATTCAAGTGTATTGAAATACAACCAATAAAATGTTATAATTAAGGCTAATAACAAGCAGAGGCTAAAAATCAAACTAAAAATATCGAAGGCTTAAAAGGCAAACCCACTAGCGACTGTAGTAACCTGCTATCAGCATGTCATTGCTTACAGTTAAAGTTAGTTGTTAATTTCTTTGACCTAGTTTATTCGTTATTAATATGATAGTGCCTGTGTTTGTAAACTACTTTGGCCTACTTTGGTTATTAACAAAGAAATAATGCAAAACAATTTCATATATCTCCATTGAAAATAGAATTTAAAAAGTTTAAAAATAAATATAAGTAATTAAAGAAAAACATATTTCTTGCAAAAATACCACCTAAATGATTTAAATAACTAGATCAATCTGGCCTTGAGTAGTAAAAATGTCTATAAGTAATAGGGGTGGCTCCCGTGTAAGTTTTAAGCCAGCGTGGAAATAATAACGAAATATTCCATCTGAAATGCTGAACTGAAAAAAGTCCATCCAACATATGCACGAAAACGCTCGTTCACATTACGAAATCATTCAAATTTTGCACCATAAAACTCTTTCGTAAAATATACGCAATGTACGAAAATAATTGAAAAATGAAAGTAAAAAAAAAAGTTTGTCTCAACCAGGGCACAAACTCGCAATCTTCATATTTCAAGCCAAGTACTCTACCCACTGAGCCACTTGCTACTTAATTTGTAAGAGTTACGAATTTGATTTACTTACTTACTTACTTAAGAGATATGTCAATTTATACAAAAAAAATTAAGATTTTTAGTACACCGGAAAAAATCCATGCAACATATGCACGAAAACGAAAATATTTTGTAGTTTCGCACCACGAAACTCTATCGTAAAATATACGAAATGCACGAACTTAAAAAAATGTAAAAACAGAAAATCGCCTAAATAAAAAAGCGCTTAAAGAAAACAAAGCACCAAAATTACCACAACTAAAAAGATCGCCAAAATACTAAAAAAAACGAAAAAATCGAAAAAAATCGTCAAAACGAAAAAAAGCACTAAGACCTAAAAAATCGCTAAAACTAAAAATATCGTCAACAAAACGAAAATAATTGCCGAAAATAGGAAAAAATCACCAAAATGAAAAAAATGCGCTAAAACAAATGAAAAAGCGCCAAAACTAAAAAAATCGTTAAGAACTGAAAAAATCGACAAAACGAAAAAAAGTGTCAAAAGCAAAAATAAATCGCTAAAATCAAAAATATCACCAAATACCGAAAAAAGCGCCAAAACTAAAATAAATCGTTAAACCTAAATATATCGTCAAAAAGCGAAAACGTTAAAACAAAAAAATAGGCCAAAACGAAAAAATCACCAAAACAAAAAAATTATAAAAAATAAAAAATCGCCAAAAAAAAACACTTAAATGAAAAAAGCGCCAAAACCAAAAAAAAAATCGCTAAATCAACAAAAAAAACTTAATTATAAAAAAAACTAAAATTAAACGAAAAAACAAAATGGAAAATTGCCAAAATGAAATAAGGGCAAAAACGAAAAGGGATATATGTGTATTCGTACGGAGACCTTCGTGTGCGAGCTAAAGTCGCTCTTTGCTTAATGTATTTAAGGGCGTTCCCACTTAAAAGTATAATCTCGCTTTTTCAATTTTAAAACTCCAACATAGTGAGATGTTTATATTAAAAGAGGGATAATTAAGCGGAATCGACCTTAAAAAAACATAAGGTTACGTATGATTAATATCAGGATATTAGATTTCAGGGAAAGGTTTTTAGTTTTGCATGAAAAAACAATTTTTTTCCATATTAATTTGGAAATTACTACGAAATGGTTGATTAAATCAAAAAACTTTTCATAAGTTTGAAGATAATTTTGTCATGCATACTTTAAGTTTTTGTTGATCCAAATCGGACAAACCATTCTCGGGGTATGATAGCCTGACTGTCCCAAATAGGTAGTCGTATTAGTCATGCCCATTAAAAAAATATGTACATGATAGAAAAAACTGTAAGCATTCTACTTATTTTTATTTAAATTACAGAAAAAAATTTTTTCGCAGATCAGTGTTATTATTTTGCTTACTTTATTTTTCCTTCTTTTGTTCTTCAAGAAACAATTCTATCAAACACACAATAACTAGTTGCTCATTCTTTGAAATACTCTGCTACAAACTTAAAATATTAATTAAATCTTGAGAGTGCCAACATAACATTTAATTTGATTACAATTTTCCATTTAATCTTTTTCTTTCCTTTTTTTCCAACAAATATATTAAAATTTTCAACACAATTGAGTTGTTGTTTATGACTGTGTGCGTGTGTGTGTGTGTGTGTGCGTGTGTGTTTGTGATCCAGTATAAATCATCTAAATCAAATATCTCTCAAGCATCTTTAACATAAATATCAGTTTAGAAAAATAATAACTCATACTAAATGAATACGAGAAGAAAGTATCTTTTGAAATCTAACCACAAACAAAAGGCAAACACATACAAACACACACACGCATTCGCATTCGCATATATATGTTTACATACATAAAGCAAAAAGAAAAAAACAAGAGAAAAACAACAACTATGAAGAGCATTCAAACAAAAATTTTGAAAACAACATTTTAATGGTGAGAGTGTAGTGCGGTTGGTGTAACGGTACTCATAACTCATCATAACAACATTTTTATCTCTTCTTCAATACACAAATGTTTAAATGTGAATGAATGGTAACAGACACACACACACACACACACACACACACATTTACATCTACATAAATATGCAGAGAAATATTTGTTTATACATACAATTGTTTTTGCTATAGAATTTATTTTAAACACTTTCGTAACTTGTCTGCTAGTGTGTGTGTGTGTCTATCCTTAACACTTTCCTGATAAAACACTAAAAACTCTGTTTGAAAGACAACAACATGATGTAAAAACGGAAAACTTTTTTTTTTGTTTTAGATTTCTTAAGACCAGTAAAACAATATAGTATTTACTATATTGTAGTTGTTGCTGTTGTTGCAGTAAAAGGAATTTGGTGATACATATATCATCAACATGCAAAGTGACACAAATTTTAAGCACCACATTTACAACAATTTATATCCCAGTTTGTTTGCTTGTATTTGCATATGTTTGTAAGAGTTTTTTGTGTGTGTGTGAGTGTAAGTGTGTTGTTATGTGAGTTCATGTGTTCTCTAGTGTCTTTATATTTGTAGTTGAAAACTATAATTTATTGTCATACATCAAATAAGGCGACAGTGATTTTGTAGGAATTTCATTTGTCAGACAACTTTAAATAAATTAAATTAAATATTAGTTTAATTTATTCTGTTGACTAATTTGTTGTATGATTGATAGTAATTACGACTTTAATTGATAAATTAATTTTAAATAACCTAAGAGGGACTTGTAAGCGTATTGGGGGATAACTAAATTATGAAAATAATAATTCATTATGAAAGCAAAGAAAAAATATTTTGTGATATTTACAGCACTTGTAGGGGTTCCTTTTTTAATTTAAATAATAAATTATGTTTGTCATAGTATAGTTTAGAATATTTAAATAAATTTACATTTAATACTTAACAAAAATTTTTTGGAAATGTAAAAGTTATGGTGGGAGGGAAAAGAGAAGAAAATCAGATTTAATATTAATCATACGTCACAGTCCACATTTCTTTAAAATCATTAAAAAAAACTACTTGCAACTTACATTGAGAATGTTTTTTTGATAAAAGTAATTTTTTAATGGTATAGGTGTCTGCCGCTTCACGTGCTTAATGCTCATTCTTATCGTTATAAGGTGTCCTGTCGCCTTCAGCCTACCCCCTATCGGTGTAGGCCATCATATTACTCATACGTAATACACTTTTGCCGTTTAATATATCGTTAAAAGTTTTTAAACATAAGAAGCTTACTATGTTTTTTAATAAATGGTCAAGAAAATATTAAAAAATGAAAACTTCTACGGTTTCCATAAAGGCATATGAAATGTTTCTGAAAACTTTACTGTCTTAAGAAAATCTGCTCTTCTGGCTACATTTTAGAGTGGGCGGCTAACAATTAATAGCCAGATTTATTATATCAAAATATATCTAATATAATTTGTAGAGAAATTTTGAAAAAAATCAATGGACGATATTTTCTCTTACGGGATTAATTTAGAATTTCGTAAAAAAAAATCACTATATTCGTCGAATGTTCGATCGATTTAAATTTCAAATGTCGTAATTTTTGAAGCCAATTCTTTTGAAGTAAAAATTTTAATTTTGAAAATTTTTTGAGTGTGTTTTGCCGAGACACTTTCATTTAGCAAGGATACCAACCATTAGCCAAGACACAAACCTGGTCAAAGGACTACAAACAAGTTTTAAAAATCTCCCCAGAATCCCAATTCTTCCCCGTATTCCCAAAAACTAGCAAGAAAATCTCCTTAAAATCCCAGAAACTGTCCGGATTTAAAAAAAGGGCAAAAATCTCCGTAAAATCCCAGAACTTTCCCGGAAAACAGCAACAGCCCTCAGCCACACTGAATTTTTAAGGAATTTAACCTTCGTGTCGGCCTAATGCATTCGTTTTTTTTTCAATTAATGCCTACTAGTTAATTAATTAATGTGTTACCTTCTTTGGGAAAGGGATCGTGTAGAGAGAACAGGTGGTGAAGTTGGAGAGAAAGAGAAAGAGAGATAGAAAGCTTAATTCTTTTACAACTCTGCTATTTGGCGTGTTTTTGTAGAGCAGCTTTGCAGCCCCTCTGGTGTCAAGTAGATGTATTAATTTGCTTAAGCTGTGTAGCAATTTTATTAGTACTGTTACTTTCCCGATGGTTGGGCTACAATACCGACGAAGGAGGGTGCTTTGAAGTGCATTAGGATAAATCAGTATTAATCGCCGCCGGTACTGCAAAGTGATCAATGCTTTGCCTTCATATCCTGTACAGTGCAACAACAACCAACACAATAACACAGCAATGCATATCAGAAAAATGCATGATGTTGTTGGCTTGCCTGAAATTAGTCTTGAACTCTAGACCTCAGGGTTTGTAGTCAAACGCGCTAACTTTTCAGCCAACAGCAGCCTCCCCCTTGAATAGTGTATTTCAGAAACCCCATAACGTTCAGAAATTCCATAAGTCAACAAAACTTTAGCGCATTTTTCAAGACACTTTAAATAGGCTATTATTTTTTCTGTAAGCAAATTGTAACAAGACAGTAACTTAATTTTCCTTAAGAAAGTTGAACCACTTAAGAAAAATTTTATTTTAGAGAACAGTTGTTTGTCTCTCCTGAAAAATTATACCAGCTGGGCTTATGGAGTTGCTGAAATACACGATTCAATTGTCGTTACACGTATTTTTTTACCAGTATTCCTTACACGTATTTTTTTTTATTTAAAAAAACTTTTTTTTAACTTCGTTCCAAAAAAAATAAGACCGAAAGTACGTTTTAAGTGTCTGGACTTATTCATTTAACTGCTAATAAAATCAACATTTAGCGATTGATTTTCATGATATATGGCTTATTTTTGTAGTAAGACAACTGACTTTAAGATCAATAGTTACAAGGAAAACTTTGTGCAGTTAAAAAATTTTTAATTTTGCATGAAAAATAAATTTTTTTCCATAATAATTTCTTAATAACTCCGAATGCGCTATTCAAATCAAAAAACTACATTCAGGAAGTTTGAAGATAATTTTGTCATGCACATTTTGGCATTTTGCTGATCGAATTTTTTATTTTTGGTCTAGAAAAAAAAATTTTTGAACAAAAGTACTTTTTAAGTGTCTGGACTTATTCACTAAATTGTTAATAATATCAACATTTATTTATAGATTTTTATGATATATGATTTATTTTGTTCGTAAGATAGCTGTCCTTAAGAAGAAGTCTTAAAAGATAAAGTTTTCGCAGTTTTAAAATTTTGTATGAATTTTTAGACAGAAAATTTTTTTTATTTTTATATGAAAAATTACTTTTTTTCGAAACTAATTTGTGAATAACTCCGAAAGCGTTGATAAAATCCAAAAACTATATTACAACAGCTTGTAGGTAATTTCGCCATGCATATCTTGATATTTAGTTTATCGAAATCGCACATAATGTTCTCGAGTTAGGGTGAAATATACTGATGTATTGCAAATATTAGTAAGGCCCATTTAAAAAAAATACGTGCGTGATAGAAGAAAACAGAAAACGAATGGACTTAGAAGACGAGATTTAATAAAGATTCATACCCTTAAACGCGGCAAGAGACGCAAAGAAAAAACTACTAAATATAAAAATTCTGCATAAAAAATTTTTGAGTCTATAAAAGCAAATAATTTTAAAGAAATATTAATTTTAATTAAAGTTTAAATTTTAAAAGCGACTGCTAATTTATGAAGGTTGTGAATAAAAAACTAAAATTACTCATAATTAATATTAATCATACGTCACCAAACTTTTTTTAATGATTAATTTTAGGCATTCCATTTATTTAAAATTATATTCCATAGAAAATCCTTAAGTCCTTTTTACTTGTTCCCTTCAAACTTTTATTTTCTTTTCAAAAACACTGTCTAAATATGTAAAATTAAAACAAGAAAACATCCAATACTAACGTCATTACTGACACAAAAACACAATTTTATTTTTCTCAAACTTTCTTAAACAGAATCCAAAGAAAGATAAATATTATTTTAAAAATGTTATGCTAAAACTGCAGCATATACGCATGCATCAAAGTGCTTGAATAAACAGTGAGGTTGAAAGCAATATGCCATGACAAATCTGACAAAGTATTGCAGCTTTTCAAACTGCACAAGTACATACTTAATATAATACAATAAAAATAAACACACACGAACAGAAAAAAAACAAACACACACACACACATGAACACAAGTACTTGGCACACAAACACAATGGAACAAAGACACTACTGGCATGTTTAAGGAAATCATACATAAATCAAATAAATGTCATCATTTTTTTTTTGTTTAAACATCCTTAAACACAATAACAATTTTAACATCGACTGCTTGTAGCCTTAATATAAAACTATATTTCCTAAAGTCCATTGAGCAAACACTGTTATAACATGTTTGGAGGATTTGTTATTATGGTGTATGAAATGGATGGTTGGTTGGTTACTTTATGAGACAAAATTTATAACCAAAAATAGAAAAACTTAAAACGCGAATGGAAAAAAAACAAACAATATTCGCACTTAAAATATGCAAATATTATTTTTTATGTGTTCTTTCGCTTTAAGTTTAAAAAACTGGTTTTTCGCAGTAACAAAATTCTGATTAAGTTGTTGGCAAAAACTGTAAAAGTATGAAAATGGAAGCAGCTACATAAAAAGAAAAAATGAAAAATGAAAATTTTAAAATTATTACACTTCATTTTGTTCAAACGAACATTAATCAACACGCGCCAAGAAGCATTTAATAAAAATATTTTTTTAATAAGAAAAAACATCTAGATTAAATAGAAAATTAAGGAGAAAAGCAGCCAGCGCACAGTGGTTCTAATTGGAAAAAGAAGGTAATAAATCTGTATCTTTGAAATTTTTTATGAATTTTTAATTAAAATAAAAATAGATGATGGCTGCCTATTCAGGCAAATATCCAATATTTTTAGGGTAAACGGCTATGTATGAGTAATATGATGGTACCATCATATTACTCATACGCACTACATTAAGTATATTGGATAACCGCATTTTCTTAACATATCTTAATTGAAATTTTTTTAACCTAATAGGATTGCTACATTTTATAATAAATAGTAAAAAATAAAGTTTAGAACTGAGTAATTCCATTTAGCCGGGTGTGACCACTTTACACATATTTTTTGTTATAAATATAGAATATAAAATGTTTTACTTAAAAAAAGGTTGCAACTTGCAAGGCCATTAAGCTTAAAGTCGTTGAATAACGGGTAGACACTGAAAGAACATGATGCCTGCTCAGAATGCCCGCCAGAAAGTTGCGACAGGTGTGACCTTACAAATCTTAGTTTTAAAGAATTATGACTTTCAGCATAAATTCTGTCAAATTTTTACTATAACGTGCACAATAACTTTGGTGTAGCTGTCTGTTCAAAGTGTTTCTAGCTGTATTACGTACTTACTGTTTAACAAAAAATCTGTTTTCTTAACAAAAAACTATTTTTAAAATGTGACGGGTGTGACCAAAGAAAATTTTTATAGAAAAAAAGGTTTTTATAGAGAAAAAAATTTTTTTATAGAGAAAAAAAATTTTTTATAGAGAAAAAAAATTTTTTATAGAGAAAAAATTTTTTATAGAGAAAAAAATTTATATAGAGAAAACATTTGCTATTTTTATATCGAAAAAAAGAAAACGAAAAAAATTTTATAGGGAAAAAATTTTTATAGAGAAAAAATTTTTTATACAGCAAAAATATTTTATAGAGAAAAACTTTTTGCAGAGAAAAGAATTTGTATAGAGAAAAAATTTTGTATAAAAAAAATTTTAGAGAAAAAATTTTTTATAGAGAAAATATTTTTTATACAGAAAAATTTTTTATAGAGAAAAAATTGTTTATAGAAAAAAAATATTTTATTTTTTCTAGAGAAAAATTTTTTCTCTTAAAAAATTTTTCTCTAGAAAAATTTTTCTCTAGAAAAATTTTTTATAGAGAAAAATTTTTATAGAGACAAATTTTTTTTTATAGAGAAAAAAAATTTTATAGAGAAAAATTTTCATTTTTATAGAGAAAAAAATTTTTAAATTTTGTCACAAGAACTAATTGCAGCTTCCGCAAAAATAAAAGACACTTCCCTCGTTTCTGCTATTTTTACTGTTAAATAATCAACCAAAACTTCCGTAAAAACAAATGATTTTTACTTTATTTTTAAATGTTAAAAGCTTATTATTTCGCATATTTAATATTAGTTCATTCAGTTTATATTTTAACTCACTTTTTGTTAAGTTTAATTTCCAATGGGTATCGAACAAAGCTCCTTCAAGTTTAAAATCTAACGTACCAACCACTCGGCTAAAGCATTGTATGTAAACCAGCAGCACGAAGTTAACATAAACTTACTGATTTTTATGCATTTAAGATTAAAAATAAAATAAAAAACATGGTCTTGGCTGAAATTGAACATGTGACCTCCCGGTTAATAGTCTAATGTACTATCGACTATACTACTGATTTTAAATGAATATTCATTTCTTTGAAATTATAATTTCAGCTAATTTTACGTGCAGAATATTTTGAGTATTTTTGTGTGTGATATTTTTATTCATGTACTTTTTTGTTACTTCCCTGTGGGAAAATCCCTAGTCGAATAAAAAAATAATCAACTTATAGTTAACTCTTCTTAGACTAACTAAAAGCTAACTACAATGCAATCCAGGACTGACCTAAAATTAATTCTTAAGTTGAGTACATACGTAGTTGGATTTGGTGAGGGCCAACAACTTTATTCTCAGCTACTTTGAAACTCATTTCAGGTTTATATTAGCTTTTTGCTGTTATTATTTTAAATGGCACCTTAGCTGAGTGGTGACACATAGTTCGACCCCAGCAACATCTTTTTGCAAATGAGCTAACTACCAGGTGACTTAAATAAAGTCAACTTTAAGTTAGTTGAAAAGCAGTACAGAGTGGGCCGATTGTCTACCGCCTAGGATATCGCAATGTTAAAAAATTTTTTGTTTCCATTGGAAAGTAATCCAAGTGTCAGTCAGCAATAGTTGCGAAATAGTTACCTTAAACCTAATTTAAAGTTAACTGAGTTTCCAACAGGGTTATAACATAAGCCGCAGACAATACTGAAAGCAACCGAAAATCCGTATTACTGTGCAGTTACCTCTTTTTTATTGAATGGTAGAATCAGTTAAAACAAAAGATTGCTTAGAATTTTATAGTTTTATTAATTTAAAACTAATTGCACGGAATACTTCTTGAATAAGGTACATTCCGATACTGTAATAATATTGAGAGTCTATAAACGTAAAGTTCTTAGCATGATTTTTTTTAGAACGTTATAAGGGATATAAAGAGGCAAAAATATTTGGAACCGGAAAAAAAATACAAGCACCGAAAAATTCTATATGGCTAAATTGCTTACTTTGAAAGTTCATAGCTCCATTTCTGAGCAAATGGGAAGCTCATATATTTATGAATACTTTTCTTCTACATCAATGTAAATTTTTATACTGAAAAGATTATCCGTTTAGAAATGCCTGGTTTATTTCCAAAATATTTTGATTCTGTCCCACTGTGGATTGTACAGTATTAAAATTTTCTTTATCATGGCATATGATTAATATTAATTAGAAATTTTTATTAAATTCAAAATGTTAAACAAACCAAAAACACCTTTTAAGTTCTGTTCGCTTAAACATATTTTTGTAATCTCCTCATTTATTACGAAAAATTTCAAATATCCCAAAACAGCACCTTTAACTTATCTTTTTCCAGCAAAATTTTCTTCATAAATTAAATTGTCTAAAATAAGAAGATATTTGTGCATTTTGAATTGACTTGAATTTTAATTTAATAAATTGCTTAAGTTATTTACCACAAGCTCAGGCGTCTAACACTAATTCTAGACCAAAAGAAAAACCACAAGATATTAAAATAATAAAACTCAGCATAGTGTTGCAGCATTAAAAGCACACATATATTTCGAATTAAATTTAAATGCTGTCTTGGTCAGTTTATTCTTGTGTCTAAATCCTTTGAGAAACGAAAAATATGAATTACAGGCCTAGACGTTTAATGTGTGGAAAAATGTGCACAGACTCTGTATTATATGATCCTAAATAGGTTTAGTTTTTAGTTTATTGTAAAGTGTATAATGTGGTGTTTAGTGACAGGATTTTACTGCTTTAGCGTCTACTTAAGTTTAATGGATATTTGTTTGGAAAATATTGTTGTTTTGCTTTAAAATAAATACAAAAATATGTAAATGGCAAACCAAAGCAGACTTAAACAAGTCATTCATATTCCCTGGTGCTTAATTAAAATGCTCTTGCATAAAACTAAAGTATATTTTGCATAAATTTAGAATAACATTATGCACAAATATGGTGGCCATAGAACCTTTTGTATAAATAAAATTGAGTTTTTTTTATTTTTCCTTTAATAAAAGCTGTTTAATGGCAATTTTTAATAATTTAAATAAATTGAATAGAAGTCTAGGATGTCTATATTTAATGCTACTTTTTATTGCATGCCACAGCGACACAGGCGTATGATTAATATTAATTATAACTCTCTTGATATTTTGAAAGTTGTAAACATTTCTTACAAATAATACTGGTCTGCAAAGAAAATGTTCTTGATAAACAAATGTGTGGAATATAAAGAGTTTAATGCGAATTACAGATTTGTTTGAATGGGCATCACTAACTCGCTAAAACTATGCCCGATTTTGATAAATAAAACACCAAAATATGCATGACAAAATTCCCTTTAAACTTTCCTTAAAAATTTTTTTTATTTCAACAAGGCTTTCGGAGTTACTAACGAAAATACGTAAACCCGTTTGTTTTCCTTTGGAGCACGGGCCCTAAAAATTACTTAACTGTTATTTCATTTAGTTTACCTTCTATTTATATTCACTAAGCGTACACTGAAAAAAATCCATACAACGTTTGTACGAAAACGCTCGTACATGCTACGAAATATTTCGTAATTTTACACGACGAAATTCTTTCGTAAGATATACGAAATGTACGAAAATAGTCAAAAAATAAAAGTTAAAAAAAATTTTGGCACAAGCGGGGTACGAACTCACAATCTTCATATTTCAAATCAAATACTCTGCACTGAAAATAGTTCATGCAACATATTACGAAAAAAAAACTTTCGTAGTGAATTTTCTCGTAGAATATATATGAAGATTGCGGGTTCGTGCCCCGGTTGAGCACAATTTTTTTGGCTTTTATTTTTTGACTATTTTCGTACATTTAGTATATTTTACGAAAGAATTTCGTGGTGCGAAATTACGAAATATTTCGTAATATGTACGAGCGTTTTCTACTTATTTTATAAGAGTTAAAAATGTATTTTATTTACTAACATCTAAGAAATATGTCAACTTATAAAAAATAATTTTAGCTTGCTTTTTTATTTAAAATATATTTTTTAAAAAGGAAAAATGTTTACGAAAGGTTTTCGTTACTTTCATAAGCTCCAAAAATTATTGACTAGAATTTATTTCGTAACATATACGAAAGTTTCGTACATTCTACGAAAAAAGTAACTGCCAAAGTTTTTTTCGTAAAATTTTGCAAGGATTATTTTTAGTGTATCTGTCTCAATGCATTACTATTTTGTTGCACAGTGTTATTAAAGTTTTTCGACTTATTTTTATCGATTGTTCTCTGACACAAACTGATATTTTGATTTGTTGCTATTAATAATGCAATTATATTTGCAACACAAAACTGAAATATTGCATATTAAAAAGCGGATATGATTGCACTCCAAATTAATTCATAAATGTTTCTTTGTTTTAAAAAATCGCATAAATTGCAGCCTTCTTCTCTAGTTAAGTCCATGAATGCTAGTTTTAAAACAAAAAGTCAATACCAAAAAAATAAAAAAAAGAACAAGAACAAAAGCAAGAACAGTCATGAAAATAGTTATAGGAATAAGTACATCGAAAAAAATGCATGCAATATATGTACGAAAACGCTCGTACATACTACGAAATATTTCGTAATTTTCGAAATTCTTTCGTAAAATATATGAAATACATCTACAAAAATGTGTAATTAAAAAACAAAAGTAAAAAAAAGTATGGCTCTACCGGGGCACGAACTCGTAATCCTATTACTTTAAGGCAAGTACTCTACCCACTGAACCACTTTCTACTTATTTTGTAAGAGCTAAAAATTTTTCCTATTTACTTACATCTGAAAATGTCAATTTATATTTTATATATTTATATTGAATAGTCATGAAAATAGTTATACACTGAAAAAATTCCATGCAACATATGCACGAAAACGTTCGTACATAATAATAATATATATTTTTAACAAGGAAAAATTTTTACGAAAGATATTCGTTACTTTAGTAAATTTAAAAATATATTGCCTAATTGTTTTTTCGTAATATATACAAAAGTTTCCTATATTATACGACAAAAGTCACTACGAAATTTTTTTCGTAATATGTTGCATGGACTATTTTCAGTGTACACTGAAAAAATTCCATGCAACATATGCACGAAAACGCTCGTTCATATTACGAAATATTTCGTAATTTCGCACCACGAAATTCTTTCGTAAAATATACGATATGTACGAAAATAGTTAAAAAATAAAAGTAAAAAAAAGTATGGCTCAAGCGGGGCACGAACTCGCAAACTTCATATTGCAAGGCAGGTACTTTACCCACTGAGCCAGTTTCTACTTATTTTATAAGAGCTTAAAATTTGTTTTATTTACTTACATCTGAAAAATACGTCAATTTATAAAAAATTGTTTAAATTTAATTTTTTATTTCAAATATATTTTTTAACAAGGAAAAATATTTACGAAAGGTTTTCGTTACTTTCGTAAATTCAAAAAAAATATTGCCTAAAAATTTTTTTATAATATATACAAAAGTTTCGTATATTTTACGAAAAAAGTCATTACGAAAGTTTTTTTCGTAAAATGCTGCAAGGCTTATTTTCAGTGTAGGAATAAGTACACCGAAAAAAATGCATGCAACATACGTGTATCTACGAAAACGCTCGTACATATTACGAAATAGTTTAATAAATAAAAGTAAAAAAAATTATGGCTCAACCGGGGCACGAACTTTCAATCCTATTATTTCAAGGCAAGTACTCTATATCACTGAGCCGCTTTCTACTTGTTTTGTAAGAGCTAAAAAATTTTTCTATTTACTTAAATCTGAAAATGTCAATTTATAACAAGTAATTTTGATTTATTTTCTTATTTCAAATATAATTTTTAACAATTCGCACCACGAAATTCTGTCATAACATATGCGAAATGTACGAAAATAATCAAAAAATAAAAGTAAGAAAAAAGTATGGCTCAACCGGGGCTGAACTCGGAATCTTCATATTTCAAGTCATGTACTCTACCGACTGAACCACTTTCTACTTATTTTATAAGAGCTAAAAATTTGTTTTATTTACTTACATCTGCAAAATACGTCAATTTATAAAAAATTATTTTAATTAATTTTTTTATTTCAATAAATTTTTTAACAAGGAAAAATTTTTACGAAAGATATTCGTTACTTTCGTAAATTCAAAAAAAAATATTGCCTAAATATTTTTTCGTAATATATAGGATAGTTTCGTACATTCTATGAAAAAAGTCACTACGAAAGTTTTTTCGTAAAATGTTGCATGGATTATTTTCAGTGTACGATTTAAAATACATCAATGTAAGCATTATTTATTTTTAGAAAACGAGAAATTTACTCGGATTCGATTTACAGAACAGGGCCGTACATTTTCTAAACACTGTACAATGGGCATTTTTGCAAAATGAATGGTCATACATCTGCAACTTCTAAACTGCTGATTGGATTTATCTGAAACTTCGAATATCTTAAGAGGAGAATTCAGGCTTTCAGACACATTGGCCTTCTGGCCTAGGTGCGAGAAAAGTTACAGTGGGTCAAAGTTGGATACCTGCAGCTTGAAAAAAACTTCTGAGCCTTGTTTCTTTTGTAATGGTATCCGATTTAAAAAATTTTAATAATATTTGATTTTAACGAAAAAAGTTTTTTTTTGTCTTGATTTTTTTTTAGTATTTCGCCTATAACTTTTTAGTTTGCAGTTGGATTTTAAACTAAACGTCAGCATTAGTTTTTTGATAAAATTCTAAGTAAAACTAAGCAACAAGTTTTTTAATATCTGCATTCTTAAAGTCGGAAAAAGGCTAAAAATTCAACATTTTGAAATTGACCTAAAAAAAATTACTAAGAAACTGCAGGCTACACAAAAAAAAACCTAATTCTGTTGGCCTGTGTTATAAATTGTTAAGCAAATTTGTTTCAAATAGTTTTTTTTCAGTTTAAGATACAGAAAATGTTAGTTCCGTTCGTGAAATTAAAAATGATTTCTTCCCAAATTTTTGTTTGTTTTTTGAAGCACCAAAATGCGGATTGAATTTCCGTACGAAATTAAATTCTGCGATATTTGTGATAATGTACCTTTAATTACCTTTCATACTGTAAAAATAATAACAAATACTCATACACACTTGCATGTGTATGGCGTAGGCATTTGTAGTATGTTGTTTGTTTAGTTTTCATTGCATACAATAAGGAGCGAAAATACATATTGCTCTTATTCAAATACACAAGCACACACACCCACTCAAGCAAATACACTATTATAAATGCAGCAGGTAACTTGAATAATGTTGAAATAGTTCAAAAACAAAACGAAAAATAATTACTTTCAAGTATTTTGAAAAACAACATACTGTGCACAGTGGGACACTTAAGAAAACAGAGCAACATTCACTATTAATTATAATGTTTTACGTAGCTAGTACTTCCAATTAATTGTATACTTTTAGAAAATAAAATTATTGGCCATAATGCTGGACTACGCAGCGGGAGTGTGTCAAGGGACAGAAGAGAGTAGAAGAGAGTAGAAGAGGAGACAAATGCTATTTCTTAATTATTAACATATTAAGACATCTTTATAGTTACAAATATTCAGTGAGGAATATTTTTCTTAATATTATAACTTTTTCTTCAGAGAAGACTTTTAACATTTCCATGCTGCCCTTAGCGCTAAATTATCCTAAGCAGCATTTTTTTCAAAACTTATTTGATATTAAAATTAAAGTTTTATACATCAAATGATAGCTTATAATCATGAAAATGTCAAATATAATTTTGTCACTTACGATAGTTTGGCGCCAAGGGGTGAATATAAGCTATCATGAAAAACTGATGTAGAAAAAATTTTCTTATATTATTTGAATTAAAATTTTTGAAATTTTACGTAAAATAGTTAACTAGAGTCGAAAAACTAAATTAACTAATAATTGATATCAATCAAACGCCACGTGTCAGAGTAGTTCCAATCGGAAAAAAGGTTACTTGCGATCCGGTGACAAAACGAAGCAGGTAAAAATCATAGAGGAGGAAGGAACTAAGCTTTAAGAATATTAATAGTTTGACCACCCTGTGTAAACACACGGTGAACTACAGGGTGTCAAAATTTTCTAGCTCAGGGATGAAAAACATAGCTTTTACAACTATTATCCGATTTTAATCAATTTAATTTTGATGTAAAGCTTATGAATATATAAAAATAACACTCCTTATTTTATTAGGATATCTTTAGTATTTTTAAAGATATTTCGCATTGAATCTTAAAATCTTGGTTTATGGCCTCGACTTTGTTCTCTATTTCGTCAATATCTATGGTAATAGCATCAAATCAAATATATAAAATTTTTTTCCCTGGGGACGCATAAAGAATATAATTAAACGAAAATTGATTTCACCCCACTGTAAACATTTATATAGAAATATATATTTCTAAAACGTATACATAAATGATCTTATACACATGTGAAGAAAACTTTTTATTTTCCTTTCGCATAATATTTTGTTAGAATTAATTATTTTTACTATTCCAAAGGAAATTATAAAAATTGGGTTAACAGTAATAGAAAACAAAGCAGAAAAAATCCTGAACGAACATGTTTATATTCTTAATTTCTCCATTTTGATGCATATACATATGTACATTGTACATACTCGTAATTGTTTTTTTTTTCTTTTTCTACAAACAAACACAAGCAAATAAGTTTTTAATGATGAAAATGAAACCAGTTGTAATAGATTATTTGCAAATTAAATGCACGATATATTGCAAGCACAAAACATATACATATGTGCATACCCACATCTCCACCCACACATACTTACATTTACAATAATATGCAATTTATGATTCACTTAATACTTAAAAAAATAACGGGGCAATTAAATTTAACACTCTGCATTCTCTTTTTAGCACTCTATCTCTTTTCTTAATAGGAATTAATGCCATCAAAAAAGAGACATTATATGTTAACTCGCATAATGAAGGAAGTTTGTGTTTTATTATAAAAACTATTAAATACGTTAATAGCAGACCAGAGAAACCAGGAAATATTTGGAAAAAATCTGAATACATTAAAGAAAGAAAGGTATGAAAGATCTAGAAATTAACATTATAAATTCATTAAAAATGTTAGTATTCTTAGACACAAACTCTAAGTCCAATTAGCTTTCTTTACGAAGATATTACGAAGATATTAATCGAAGATATTACTCTCGAGGTAAATTATCTTATCGCATATTCCATAAAAAAAATAAAAAAATTAAACGAATAAAACTAATCGATTAAGAATAATCGAATAAAAATAATCGAATATATAAAATTAATTCGAATTAATGTTAATCAATGATTTAAATGAACATACGGTCATGTCACAGAGTTCAATTCCGTTCGGAAACGGAATTCAATCCACCTTAATATGCCAAGCCGCAGGTGGAGCATACCGCAGTATAGTAGCGTCGTCAACAGTGTGGACGCACTTGAAAAATTTTCGTATTCTAGTTTTCCTTTTTAGACACCAGCTGCTACAAAAATGGGGTAGGTTGAATTCCGTTTCCGAACGGAATTGAACTCTGTGACATAGCCGATTGTCCGAATTTTATAATTCGAACAATATTATTCAAACGAAAACCTATTCGAATTAATTACTCTCAAGTTAAATTAGTTGTTCGCGTATTCTATAAAAAAATACAAAAATTAAACAAATAAAATTAATCGTTTAAAAATATTCGAATAAAAATAATCGCATATATAAATTTAATTTGAATAAAATAATTCGAACTAATGTTATTCAAACATTTAAATAAACATTTGTCGAATTTTATTATTCGGAGAATATTATTCGAACGAAAACTATTCGCATAAAATCATTCCAATAAAATTGTTTAAGAAAGAGCCGTTTGTGGGAGTGCACTCGCAAAAATATTCGATTGAAAGTATTTAATAAAAATATTTGAGTAAAATCAGTCAAATGAATAAAAGTGTTTGCATAATATTTATTCTAATAATATTATTCGAATAACAGTTAATCTAATAAGATTAGTTGAATAAAAACACTCAAATATTTAATGTTCGCAGAAAAAGTAATCTAATAAAATTATTTGAATCATATTTTCAATTATTTAATAGTTATTGCTTGAATAATATGATTCGAATATGAGTTATTCGAATAACATCATTCGACCAAAAATTATTTGAATGAAATTATTCCAATAAAACTGTTTGAACAAGAACTGTGTTTCTTTATATATGTACATGTGATTGCAACAATACTTGAATAAAACCATTTAAATAAAAATGCTAGTATAAAATTAAATGATAGTTCATTCGAATATTTAAATGAAATCATTTGAACAAAAGTTAATTTAATTTATTTAAATGCAGTTTTCAAACAAGATTAGTGGAACAAACAAAATTCGAATAATATTACCCGAAGAAAACTTCGTTTAATAAAATTATTTAAATCATATTCGAAAGCATATTTGAAGAAAAATTATTTATATAAAAATGTTTGACCAAAATTTATTCAATTATTTTAATAAAAAATGTACGAAAAGTTCTATTCGACTATAAGCTATTCAAAAATAATTATTCGAAATAATATTATTAGAATAAAGATATTATTAAAATAAAAATTTTCATATATTATTCGAAGAAAATTTTTTCGAACAATATTATTCCAATAAAATTATTCGAATAATACTATTCGTTTAAAATTATTCGATTAATATACGAATAATATTATTCGAATAGAATTATTATTACAAATATGCAAGTACCCGCGCAAAAATACATGTGGACAAAACTATACAGACTAAATTTACACCATGAAATATTTCATGAAATTTTCTTCATACGACTTTTTATTTGCTTATTGCAAGTGTGGAGATGCAAATGGGTTAAAGAAACTTGACAAGAACCATCTGAAAACTAATTTCATACCATTGTGTCTACATACATTGGTTTCCTGGATATAAAAACATGACTATTTTTGCTTTGTTATTGAAACTTTCTCATTTATTCCAATGAAAATTTTATGTAATATATCTAGATTTTCAATAATATTTTGGTAAAGGTCCTTTATTGATTTGTCTAATATTTTATTCGAATAGAATTTTTCTAATAAAGATAGTTCGAATAATTTTTTTTATATAACAACTATTCTAAAAGATGATATTATTGAAAGAAATTTAATTCGAATAAAGTTGTGCTAATCAAATATTTAGTCTATTGGAATAAAATTTATGCGCTGAAATTATTCGTACAAGTATTATTCGAATAGGATTTTCGAACAAAATTATTTGAATAAAACTTATTCGATTAGGATTATTTGAATATTATTGAAATCAAATTATGGAATATTAGAATAACACTTATGCGAAAAAATTATTTGTATACAAATATTCGAATGACAATTAATCGAATAAAATTCGAATTAAATCATTTGTTCGCATATTCTATAAAAAAAGTTGAAATAAATCAAATAAAATTAATCGATTAAAAATATTCGAGTAATAAACGATTAAAAATAATCGCTTAAAATGTTCGAATAAAAATAATCCAATATATAAAACATTTCGAATAAATTAAATTTCTAAATTTTATTACTCCAAGAATATTATTCGAACGATAATTATTCGGAAAAAAATCATTGCAATAAAATTATTTAGCACAAAAGCTCATACGAACAAAATTCGAATCAGACAATTTATCAAAAATATTCTAGTTTTCGAAAGAAATTATTTAAATAAAAATTACATACTCGAATAATATTATTCGAATAAAAAATATTCAAAAAATATTATGCAAATAAGTCGAATATTGGAAATAATCTATGAGAAGAAATTATTTGTACACTAATTAATCGAATAAGATGATTCGAATAAAAATTATTCGAATAAAATTGCATAAATATAATTACCTGAATAATAAATTTTATTTGTAGAAGGTCCATAGTAAAATTAATTCTAAGGAGTTTTTAACCTAAAAATTTATGTAATTTTCTTTTACGAGTAAATTAAAAATTACCACAGTATAAAGTACTTTTAAGAGCAATTTAATTTTTTATCTCAAGCAAAATATTCTTCATAAATTAAATAATCTTCAAAGAAAACTATCTAGTCACTTCAAACTATAATTTTAATTTAATAAAGCACTTGAGATATTTACCACTAATGTTGTCTCATAATACAAACAACTGCCGCAAAACGAAAAAATTAAATAAATAGAAGAAAAATAATACACCGTAAAACTATTAAGGACACATGTGTACAAAGTGCTGTTTAAATACCAGACTGTATTTGTTTTTGCATGTCCTTAGTCCTTAGAGAAACTATAAAAATGAGTTACAACACGAGACGATTTATGTGAATTAAAATAGTATAGACTCGGTGTAGTTTTATCCTGTCCCAGTTAATAGTTGTGTTGTTTTTATTTGTAGAGGCTGCAGAGCTCTGCTAAACATTTATTTAAATATTTGCTTAGAACATTATGCAGTTCCCGCTTACAAAAATACAAGGGAACTAAATGAAAATAAGAAAATATAGCAGACATTCAAATGACCATCCTTTTTCCCTTGTGTTTTTATGCAAACTAACTGAAGCTGTTCTCTGGTATGTAAAATTTTTGCATAAAATATTAGAGATTATTAAGCAAAATTTTAGAAAAATGTGTTCATAGGCAAAAATATGTGTATGTATTTATTTTGGCATTTTTAACTAAACAAAGAATGTTTTAGCAACGTTTTTTAATGGGAAAATTTATAGGGGGAGATAAGAGAATTTGTGCATTTAAAAATATGTTAAAGGTTTCTTTTTATTTTAATAAAATTTAAACATTATTTTAATTAAGCTTTAAATTTGTTTGTTTTCCATATAAATTTCACTATCGTGTGATTGGTTTTAGATAATTAGACCCTAAAGACTCTCTGTTAGGAAATTTGTTTAATTTTTATCAAATACTCTGATAATTTTTGAAAAACTCTAATCGAAATATTTAAACTTCTTAAAAAATATTTATGTCTTAGAAGTATCCCATTCTAAGATACAAATAATTTGATTTCAAGCATTTAGATATATCAGTTTTAAAAATAAATTTCTGTGAGAGATGGACGGACAAAGAACATGGCCTTAGCAAAACAGTTCGCATCCGTTGCTGCAGAATAACAAAAGAAACATGAAAACATTTGTTGTTCAGATAATTATATTCGTGCAATTTTAATCGAATAATTTTTATTCGAATAATCTTTATCGATTAATTTTAGTAAGAATAACTATTTCCCATAGATTATTTTCAATATTCGACTTATTGTATATAATATTTTTCGAATATTTCTGTAAAATATTTTATTCGAGTAGTTTATATTTAAGTAATGTCTTTTGAAAATTAGATTTTCTTGCGAAAAATTGTCTTATTCTAGTAGTTTGTATACGAATAATTTGGTTTGCATAAGTTTTTTTTAAACAATTTTATTGGAATGATTTTATGGGAATAATTTTCGTTCGAATAATATTATTCGAATAATAAAATTTGGAAAATGTTTATTTGAATGATTGAATAACATTAATTCGAATTATATTATTCGTTTATTTTTTCGAACATTTCAAATCGATTATTTTTATTCGTTTATTATTTAAATATTTTTTATCGACTAATTTTATTCGTTTAAGTTTTGTCATTTTTTCAAAAATATGCGAACAAATAATTTAAGGCGAATTTTATTCAATAAAGTTTCATTCGAATATTTGTACACGAGTAATTTTTTCGCGTAAGTTTTATTCTAATATACCAATAATTTAATTGAAATAATATTTAAATAATCCAAATCGAATAATTGTTATTCGAAATTTTTTTTAACTAACATTTTCTTTTGAATAATCTTATTCGAAAGGGCTATCTATTCGAAGAATTTCTGCGCATAAAGTTTATTCCCATAGACTATTTATTTATTCGTATCAAGTTTCACATTTTTATTCGCATCAAATTTCTTTTAGCAATATTGTATTTTTATTCGAAAAAAATTATTCGAATAAAGGTTATGCAGATCATTTAGGGACCTTTAGCAAAATATTATTGAAAAACTAGAAATATTACATTGTCATTCGAATAAATGAGAAGTTTAAATAATAAAGCAAAACAGTCATGTGTTTATATTCAGGAAAACAAGTTGGGTAGAAAAGGTGGTATAAAATGAATTTCCAGATGGTTGTTATCAAGTCCATTTGCATCTCCACACTTGCAATAAGCAAATAAAAAAAAATTCTATGAAGAAAATTTCATGAAATATTTCATGAAAAAAAATTGTCTGAATAGAGTTTTGTCCACATGTATTTTTGCGGGGGTACTCGCACATTTTTAGAAATAATTTTATTCGTATGATATTTTTCATTTATATTATATATATCGTAGACCTTTTTGTTAAGCCAAAACACAAACCATATTACATATTTTTATTTTATGTATTTTTATTCGAATAATTTTATTGGAATAATGTTATTCCAATAATTTTTATTCTAATAATTTTATCTAAATAACGTATAATCGAATAATTTATATTCGAATAATTCTTTTTCGAATAGCTTATAGTCGAATAGAACTTTTCGAAATTTTTTTATTCAAATTATTGAATACATTTTTTCGAAAATTTTTATATGAATAATTTTTCTTCCGACGGGGTTTGGAACGATTTTCCGTCATCCCACGTCAAATTTGGTTTGTAAACAGACCTGTTTCGGCTATGTGCCTTAAATGTAAGTCTTACAAGATTTCCTATATCGAGCCAATCTAACTACATACACTCTAAAACATTACTTAAAATTTACGATCATATATTGTCTAAATTTGTGTTGAAAATTTCTCCTTGTCTAAAATTACATCGCTTTTGTAGTTATTTTATTAAAAGAAAAAAACTTCAAATTAAACATATTTAGTCCAAGTGGAAAAAACTCAACATAAAGTATAATACGGCTATGGCTGAATGGTAGATACGTCAGACTATCAGTCAGGAGGTCGCGGTTCAAACCTGCACGCAGCTAATCGCTTTTTTTAGTAAGAACATTTTGTTCAAAAATAATGCGTGTGTAATTTTAGGTCGAAAGTAGTCTGTAAAGTGTGACCTACTATTATCGGCCTAATTTTCAACAAAAGTGTTTTAGAGTGTATATGCAAATGAAAATAAATTAGGCCAGCTATACCAAAAACATCTACCAGAAGATATATAAACAATTTCTAGCGTTCAACGTGCTTTGATTAGTTTCGATTTGTTTATTAAAGAACTATTTTTGCCTTAAAATAAGCTCTGGATTTTTAGACTTTAAGCCTTCACTGCAGTAACGACTAATTACTTCTATTTAAGTTTTTACATAGACCGAAAACAATACAATTTCTTGCTTTACCTTCATTCCAGCGAAATTAAAAGAAGTTAACTCGACAAAATAAAATTGAAAGCAATTTATTTTTGTCCTCTTTTGTAACACAACTAAATTACTCAAACGAACACTCACACACACACACACACACACACACTTCAACATAATAAATGTAAATGTTTCATACACATGTTTCCTCACAAGGATATTCGCCTTTTTAATATTTATGCAGTTTGTAGCCAAATGTCTTCATATTTCAATGTATGATGTTCTTCACTCAAATGTGCTGTGTATGAGAATTTCAGTAAATGTTTTAGTAACTATATGAATACTTTTTAACATTTACTAAATGTTTTCGTTGTTTTTTTTTCTAAATTGAAAAAAAAAATATATATATATATCCTTGAATGTTATAAACTGACTAATTGCCTGACATTTGTTGAAACAAAACCAAAAAAAAAAACTCATAAAATAAAGAAAGCAGAACACACAGGCTAAGCGAACAGGCAAAAAAAAAATATTAATTAAATGTAAGATTATAACTTCAACATTGTGTGAGAAGCGATACAAAAAAAAAGTTTGAAATAAAAATGAATAGAAAGAACCACTAGACATGAAGGAAATAGTGAAAAATGCTACTTTGTATATTTAAAAGCCGGAAGGCCCAAACTTAGTGCTTAATATACGAGAGTATTTAAATATAAATGGAGGATAAGAAAAATATATTCATACATTTTTTTCAAGGTTTATAAAGTAAGGTTAAATATGAATATTTCAACTTCAGTTAAAGACAAGAAGAAGCCTTAAAGGGAATTTTTTGCTTGAATTTTATTTTATTTTCTTTTACTGCAGCATGTTGTTTGTTTTTATAGCTTATTGCTTAAGATTATTCAAATTGCTTAGAATTTATAAGGAGGTATTTAATAAAATAAGAATAATGTCATAAATAATATTAATCATACGCCAGAATATACAACTTTAAGAGAATATCTTTAAGAGTGATTCTTATTTCAAATGCTTTTTTCGTGTCCGCTGAAAGTATAGTGAAATATTTTATAAAATAAACGCAAACATTTTTAAATGAAAACTGCTTTAGCATGATTTAATAGAGAATAAATAATTGTGCATAAGTTTTTTTTGTGTACACAAAAAAATAAAAATTATGTTTAATTAAAAAATTCGTTGTGCCAAGTAAAAAAGTAATTAAATTTGCACCTGTAAACAAATTGCTAATGTTAAGTACATTATTTTACAAAATTGAATTAAAATAATTTTTATTAAATATTTAATAATAATAAAAAAAAAGTTTAATTACAACTTTTTCAAGTTTTCAATTAAATTTTTAATCATAATAATTTTAAAAAAATGGGGGAAAATGTGCGATTTGGACTGGAGGTAGTGATGGATGGATGTGTTCTAAGTGGGCTAACGTTATGCTGAATATGTTACTTACTTATTGATTTCGTTTTCGTAATTATTAATGTTATATTTTTACTTGTGAGTTTTATGTATACCGTATGTCAAAAACGTGTATTTTTTGACAAGCCTTATCTAGTTTTTGTTGTATTGTAGTATTTGTTTGACTTATGCGGCCGCCTAGTATTGTTATTACACCATGGAACACATACATATGTATGGATACAGCAATGAATGCTTTGCGATATATAAAAGCTCGTTAAAGTTCTTGTTGTTCCACACATTGGCTATCATTTGTATGGATGTATATGTACTATTCGTGGGTATACATACAAATGATAGCGAATGTGTATAATAAAAAATGATGGTTGATACTAATAATTAAATATTTAATTATATCAATTAAATTATTTAATTGAAAGTCTGATTTTTTTAAATTAATGATTAAATTAGAAAAAAACTTGTAAAATTTTTTTCTGTGTAAGACTGTCCATTATGTGTTAAAAACGAAGAAGGAAACTGCTGATTATACTCGTTTCATACAAAATGGTGTGTCCGTAATGCATGCTGTTAATTTTTCACATTAAGAGAGTATGAATATTTCCAAAAACAAGATTAAATTTATAACGGTTTTACAATATTTGCATTTGCTGCTCATATTCCACACATCAAATTTTTGAAAAATATTAGAAATTATAATTCTTTTTTTCAAAAATTTTTCTTGTCTGCAGTCTTGTGCACTGAGCGTTACGCATTTTTAGTACGCTTCATTGCTCAGTTTAATTATTAAAATTCCATTAACAAAATATACTAAAGTAACAGCACAGTTTTGTACTTCTAAATATTTAAAAGTTTTGTTAACTTTGTTTCATAGTATTATTTTGTAAACCGTTTCATCAATCAATCTTGGTTTTTATCAAAAAAAATGTATTGAGTGTTATCCATATATTTTTAATTTAATTGAAATTTTTAGTAAATAAATAGGGAGTTTATGTTGAAACTCCTCAAAGATTATACATCTGAATTGTTTTAAACTCAAAACATAGATTGTGTTCTGAAAAGGTATTGAATTCGTATTAAAATGTATTGAGCGTTACTTAAAAATAAATTTTAAATATAATTTATCTATAAATTTTAGGGCAATAAACAAACTTAACAGCAGCTGAAGGGTAGAAACAATATAAAGAACATTACTTGTTCACAAATTTCAGATTTCCTTTGAAAAAATTTTGCTTCTACCGCACTGTCGGTTGTTATATTTTCGAAGATACAAACAAATTATTTCAAATTTACATAACTTTTGACGTTGTTAGTCGATTTTATTAAAATAAGTCTTATTTGAAAGATGAGTTAGCCTACTTTTTGCTTATGTATAAATTTTTCTAAAGAATTATTTTAGAGCATAAAATTTTTTTTTATTTTTCCATGTGAACCCAGTTTAAAATTAAAAACTTAGTCATAACTTTTATCATCGTCCTGCGACTATTATTATTTTTTTAATTTTTTGACAGTAGATGTATAGTGCTTTCAAACCCTATACTGATTTTTTGTGGTGTATTTTTTCTCAAAAATCATTCCCAACCGCGAAAGCAAATGTAACGCTCAATACACAAAAATTTTTAAAAATCGATATATGTATATAATTTTATTTCAAGTTTCATTGAATAAGGCGCAAACTATAATACGAGTCCTACCTCCTCATATTTCTAGCCTAGTTTAATAGCATTCAAGTAATACTTTGATAGAAATTGCGTATAAATTATAAAACAAAGTTTAATTCAGACTATAATTCCTTACTAGCAAAAAAAAGAGTACAACAGTTTCGTCTCTGCCAAATATAACGATTTATCATTTTCCACTTTCCTGCCATTTTTAACTTAAATGCAAACTTCTGCTAAAATTAAATAAAAAATTTATATTAACTTCAAAAGTCATGAGATAAAAAGTATGGAGAAAAAAAACGTATAAAAACTTTAATGACAAATTTCCAATTAAATAAAATAGTTGACATAAAAAAACACAGCATAAAAACACTTGAGCAAAATGTATTCGTAATTTATTTAAAAAAATTTTGATGATGCTGTGTTGCAAGTACACGCACACACACACGCATATAATACACACACATAATACACACATGCTTTTGATACTAAGATTAAGCAACAGAACAGAATAACATGCTAAAAGAAGAGGCAGAAAAGCAGGAAATCTTGAAAACAAGAAACAAAATGTCTTCTTGCAAAGAACGTGATTAAAATAAATTGACTTTGCAAAACATGCGTGTAAAATGTACGTAAGCAAACAAACAAACAAACAAACAACAAAAACTCACCCGCACATACCCTGTTGCCCCAGTTATTACCGACGACATTTTCATCGGTGTTGTCTGCAAGACAATCAATGATTTGTAAAAAATAAAAGTAAAAAAAATTTGGCTCAACCAGGGCACGAACTCGCAATCTTCATATTTCAAGGCAAGTAATCTACCCAATGAACCACTTTCTACTTGTTATAAGAGCTAAAAATTTGTTTTTTTTTTACTTACATCCGAAAAATATGTAAATTTATAAGAAATAATTTTATTTTATTTTTTAACAAGAAAAAATATTTACGAAAGGTTTTCGCTTCTTTCGTAAACTCAAAAGAATATTGTCTAAATATTGCTAACCTATCAGTGTGGTGGTTGTGGGTTCGATTCGATTATTACATTTTTAAATTTTATTATTATTCATTGGCGACAACTTTAGTAGCATGTTACCAACGTTGTCATCAACGCTTTGTGTGCCCTTTGTTCGAAAATGTTATCAATAGTTGCGTTGGACTGTAGTCAATTCGTCGTCGGTAATATATACTTGTTTCGCGCAAGCATCGATGATCTCTCGAAAACTTGGACTACGCGGTAGCGATACACAAACTCACACACCCATGTATTGACTCATAGACACATACATATCCATCCGCTCTTAAACAAAATAAAAAAAAAGGAGGACTTGTTCGTTGTATAAAAGTTTATTAGGAAGTAACAATTTTCCTTTCAAAATACGAAAATTTAAATACATTAAATAAAATTAAAATATGTTTAAAATAATAACAAGTGTTATTGGATAAAGTATATAACCAACACCCCTTCTCAATAACATAATTTTGTTATTCTTTTAAACCTAAACAATCTCTAAATTTACAATACTTAATTCTTGATAATGGCTTTGTAAAAATATCTGCAGTCATTTCATCGGTTGGAAGATATTGAAATAAAATGGTTCCATTTTGCATAAGATCTCTTGCATAGAAATATTTAACATCTATATGTTTGGATCTTGAATTAATTTTCTCAGATTCCAGTATTTTTAATGTGCTTTGATTATCAACGAACATCATCGGGGTGGCTTTAATTCTAAAGTCATTCAAAATCTTTATAACCCATACAGCTTGCTGACTAGCTTCAGTTAAGGCCACTAACTCTGCTTCTGTAGAAGATAGTGTTACAATATTTTGTTTTCTTGCGGCATAATGAATTGTTGAGTTCCCCAATTTGAAAAGACACCCACTCGTAGATTTTCTTCCGTTACTATCACCAGCCCAATCAGAATCAGTGAAAACTTCTAGTCTTAGTTCTTGATTTGTTCCCACAAACAGCTTTAAATTTTTAGTACCTCTCAAATAACGCAGTACTCTTTTTATTTCATTCCAATCTGTTACATTTGGCTTGCTTACTTTTCTTGACAACACGGACACTGCTAATGCGATATCTGGTCTAGTATTTCCAGCTAAATAAAGTAATGATCCGATGACTTTCCGATATTGATTATTATTTTCTAAATATTTTTCATCTTCAATCTTAAAATATCCAGGATCCAATGGTATTTTTGAATCTTTTGCATTATTCATATCATTCTCGTTCAATATTTTGTTTATGTATTCTTTTTGATCCATGAAAAATATACCATTTCTGTTTCTTGAAATTTGAATTCCCAAATACATTTTTAATGATCCTAAATCTGTTATTTCGAAATGTACTGATATATCTCTTATGAGATTCTTAATATTTTTCTCATGTTTGCAGGCAATTATTATATCGTCAACATATATGAGTACATATATAAAATCATTCTGGTATTCCTTTATATATAAGCAATTATCAGCTTCTCCCCTTCTGAATCCGAATTCTATGAAGACGTCATTAATTCGCTGATTCCAACATCTAGCGGATTGCTCAAGGCCATATATACTACGATTTAACTTACATACCAGCTCTTCCATTCCTGCTTCTACAAAACCTTCAGGTTGTTTAATATATATTTCGGTATCTATTTCCCCATTTAAAAATGCAGTTTTGACATCTATGTGGTGTACAAACATATTTTGATATGACGCCACCGCTAGTAAGATTCTTAGAGTTGTTATTTTTACGACAGGAGCGAATATTTCATCATAGTCTTGACCATACTTCTGAGAGTATCCTTTCGCAACTAAACGAGCCTTATACCGTTTACAGCCATCAACTGTTGTTTTTATTTTATATATCCATTTACACCCGACTAGGGCCTTATCCTTCGGCATTTCAACAAGATCCCATGTATTACTCACCAACAAGGAATTAATTTCATCTTGCATTGCCAAATACCATTCATTATTATTTACATTTTGCATAGCTTCTTTATAGTTTTTAGGTTCTTCTGATGCTAACGTCAAATTTGCATATCTGTTAGGAGGAATTCCTTTTGTTGGTCTTGATGATATTCTTTGATTAACTTGAATTTCATTCTCAGAAGTTAAACTGTTGTCTGCTGTTTCAAATCCAGCAAAATCATCCCCTTCTGAAGTAAAAACATCGTCGTTACTTGTATTAGCTATACTATTAATTACCTCAGCATAATTTTCTTTTGGATTTTGGATTTCTTCATTAAAACTTCTTTCGTTTTTATTACGCAAAAGATCGAATGATACTATTCCCAATGATTCTGCTTTGATTTTATTTTCTTTATTAATTTCATCTGCAATTAAACTTGGAACTGCAGTTGAATTTTTATTTATAGATTCATCATCAACAAATTTGACGTCTCTGCTCACGACAACTTTACCATTTTTAGGATTCAAGAAACGATATGCTTTTGATTCTTCACTATACCCCAATAAAATAAACTTCATTGAAACTGGGTCAAATTTGCGACGCTGTAGTTTATTTATATGTACAAAAGCATAAGAACCGAATTTTCTTACATGTTTTAAATTTGGTTTACTCATAAACCACGACTCAAATGGAGTTACATTAAGAGCACTTGATGGTAACCGGTTTAATAAATAATTAGCTGTGCTTACCGCTTCTGACCAATATTTAATATTTATATTTGAATCAAATAGCATACATTTTGCCATTTCTACAAGACTCCTATTCTTCCTTTCTGCCACACCGTTTTGTTGCGGTGTATAAGGAGCTGTTAATTGATGTTTAATACCTTTATTTTTTAGGAATGATTCCATATCATTACTACAATATTCGCCACCTCTATCAGTACGAATTATTTTTATTCGCTTCCCAAATTTATTTTCTGTATATGCAACGAATTCTTTCATTTTTTCGATTACTTCATTTTTATGTTTTAGAAAATATATTGTACAGTATCTACTTCTATCATCAATCAATGTTAAGAAATATCGGCTTCCGGAGGGTGACGGATTTTGCATCGGACCACATAAATCACTATGAACTAAATCTAATATTTCTTTTGATCGATTTTCAGATGATTTCGGAAATGATTTTCTGGGCATTTTTGCTCTCAAACATATTTCACAGGCATCACTACAACTACAATTAGAAAGACTTACTCCGTTAAACAATGAATTCTTTATTCCAGCTTTAATAGCGCTGATATCTCTATGTCCAAGATATGTGTGCCATTTATGAACGCAATTGCTTGCTGTATTTGAAACTTGTCTTAATGTGTTATCTTCATCTAATACAAATAAATTATTTCTTAATGTTGCTGTAGCATGTTCGACTCCATCTGATGATATTACGCATTTATTTTTATCAAACGTTACCGCAAACCCTTCTAAATTCAGCTTTCTAACAGATAATAAACTTCCGTCCAATGCAGGTACAAATAAAACATCCTTTACCAAAATTTTATTGTTGTTGATATATAGAAAGCCATCACCTTTGCCTTTTGAATTTATTGTGGTTCCATCAGCTAAGTATACATTTTCATTTGAAGTTTGATCTAACTTCCTAAAGAAACCTTCATCACAGCACATGTGACATGTAGCAGCTGAGTCCACAAACCAACCGTGTTTTGCATTATCTGATAAAACACCAAAACAAATATTATTAGAAGCACACTCAACATATTTTACAGAATTATTTTTATTTTTATTTAAAAAACAGTTTTTCTTCATATGTCCTTGTTTGCCACATATAAAGCATTTTGGATTAAATTTCTTTTTGTATTGTGTCTTCAAAACCAATTCTTGAGCTCTGTCACATATTTTTCTTTTACTTTCTTGCAATAACTTCTCTTTCACCATATCTAGTGTAAGATCTGCTTCTGGTCGTACTTCAAGTGCAGATACAATACCATTGTAATTTTCAGAGAGGCTTCCCAATAGAAATGCAACAATCTTATGTTCTGGGAATTCTTCACCCATATCTTGCAAACGATCAGCAATATCCAGAAATTTAGCAATGCGATCTTCCATTGCTTCACCATCTTCTAGCTTTTTCGATGTGAGTTTTCTTAATAGACAAACTCTGTTTGTTAAATTAGCTTTCTCGTGGTTCTTCTTGAGCACTTCCCAATATTCTTTCGCAAACTTCAACTTCTTGATCTGAACCTTTTGATTTTCCTCTAACGACAAACCGATCACTGCCCGAGCTTTTCCATCTCGTATCAACCATTTGCTATCTGGCTCCGCTGGAATATCAGTCCTTACAACATCCCACAATTCACGCTCCAACAACATCATTTCCACATTGAACTTCCATGTATGATAATTGCTGTTATTTAACTTTGGAAACATTGTCTTGATATCCATTTTATATGCGATCTGTTTTCGTTTTTCTTCTTAATTATTCAGTGAAAATTGTAATGGAGGCCCATAACCTCTTAAACAAAATAAAAAAAAAGGAGGACTTGTTCGTTGTATAAAAGTTTATTAGGAAGTAACAATTTTCCTTTCAAAATACGAAAATTAAAATACATTAAATAAAATGAAAATATGTTTAAAATAATAACAAGTGTTATTGGATAAAGTATATAACCAACATCCGCTGTGTTGGTAAAATTAAGGCAAGCAGACAAAACAACAAAGATGTTTTTTTTGGATGTACACATACAATTAGAGATATTAAAACTCACTTTAAAATTAAATTTATTTAATTTAAAAACTCTTCTTTAGTTAACTATTCAACACTGAAACATTTTTCTTCACAAATTCTGTGAATTTCGATTTTAATCCAATGAAAAACTTCATTAAAAATCAAACAACGTTACGTTTCGTTGGATTAATGAAACCGGTTTCGTTAAAACCGCTTTAATGGAAAATTTCAAAGAATATATGAAAAATAAGTAACCGATTTTAACAAAATATAAATTGTGCACATCTGTCAATAAATATCTTTAAAATGGTATAAGTTTAGCTAAAATCTGCTGTGTAATGATAGCATAAGCTACAGCACACAAAGTGGTTTCGCCTATTTATTATATAGAAATTGCCACACTCACAATAGGCTAAACACAAACAAAAGCCACAATAAAAAAACACAATATAAGCTGCAGACGTAAATGATATATACCCGATTTGTTTAATAAATTTTCAATTTCAAAAAGAAAGCTCTTTTTTTGTATCAAAAATGTAACGATTTTTCTATGATCTATAACATTATCCACTGTAATACGTGTGTAAATGAATTTTATGTAACAAAGCGTCAACAAAACTTAACAAAAATTGGTTGACAAACATTGAGCATGAAAACTAGAATTTAACTTAATTTTTCCAAAAGATATAACAGCAACGAAAACTCCTGTTGAAATTCATCATGCTGCCACGTAAAGTTAAACTGCTTTTAAAATTTCCTGTTCTAATATTTATTTTTTCGTGCTAAAAGTGCACAAATAACAAAAAAAACTGTTAAAGAAAAAACCTTAAAATAATACTGAATTACTTTGTTGAAAAGATGGTGTCATCGCAAAAAGAAATGGAAGCAAAAAAAAAACAGCGACTTCAAGTGTGTTGTAGAACGAAAAGAAAAGTATAAATAAAATATATATATAAACAATTAATAAAAGGGAAGAAAAATAGAAAAAATTTGCAATTAACGAATGTCATGACTCTAAAGACATGACATAATGAAATTAAGAAAAATAAATCACAACAAAAAAAAGACCTGCCATGAAACTTAACGAACAGAATTTGAATGCAATTAACTATTCAGTGATTTGGCAATAATAATAGAAAAAGAGTTAAAAACTTTTCGTTTTAAAAATGATAATTAAATAACTTTCATACGTGCCAGCAATGGGAAGAAAAAATTTAGCTAAAACTCATTATTTTAGAAAAGTAGTAAAATACTACTTTTTTAAAACATGTAAAAAATGTCTAAGTTTGGCATAGAAGAATTTACAATGAATACAAATTTCACAATATTTAATATTTTGTAGTGTAAAAAAGTAGTAAATATACTACTATTTTTAAAAACTACATATACAATGCTAATTTAGCAACTAAAGTAGCTACAAAATACATACATATGTTGAAAAGTCCAAAAGCAACTGTTAAGCTTCAAGTCGAAGATTGCTTAAAATATTAGTGTTTATGAGAAGGAGCATTAAAAATGGTACTTTTTTTACTTTAAAGACCTTAGCAATTAAATGATTACACAAAACTGCAAAACACAATATTTGAACATTATGTAAAAGTTCAAAAATGTATCGTTTTTAAAAAAAAGTAGTAAAATACTACTTTTCCAAAATTGTCAAAAAGTACAAAACTTTGGATAGAATAATGTAAAATGAATGCACATTGCGCAATATTTATTACTTTGAGCGATAACAAAAAGAGTAGTAAAAATACTACTATTTTTAACAATTACATATATAAAATGCAAATTTCGCAACATAAACAGCTACAAGACGTGTGAAAAATGCCCAAAGAAACAGTTGAGCTTTAAGTAAAAGATTGCTTAACATATTAGGGCTTATGAGAAAGATCATTAAAAATACTACTTTTTACCGTAAACACCTATAACAATTTAGTGCTTAAACAAAACTGCCACAAAAGATTTTAATACAATTATAAAATCATGTCAAAAGACTTTTTAAGAATGCATTATTCTAAAAAGGTAGTAAAATGCTACTTTTTAAAAAATGCCAAAAACTACAAAACTTTGGACAGAATTAAGTAAAATGAACACACATTTCACAATATTTACTATTTGGAGGGGTACAAAAAGAGTAATAAAAATACTACTATTTTTAACAATTATATAAATACTACTATTTTTAACAGATGTTTTTAGCTATTACATAAATAGCCAAAAGAAATTGTTGAGCTTCCACTAAAAAGTGCTTAAAACATTAAAGCTCAAGAGAAGGAGCATTAAAAATACTACTTTTTTACTTTAGATAAGTTTTGTACATAAAAAATACTATCTTACAACTATTATAAAATTATGTAAAAGGTTTCTTAAGAAATTCATCACTTTTCTAAAGGTATTAAAATACTACTTTTTCAAAACTTTTAAAAAAAAAAATAACTTAAAAGAACGTAAAGTATCCACATATTTCAAAATATTTCTTATATTTCCAGATAAAAAATAGTAGTAAAATACTACTATTTATTGCTAAGCATATTAGTGCTACCAAAAGGAGTACTAGAACTGTATACTGATTTTCAAAATTGTTGTCCACGTTAAAAAAATCAAAGCTCTATTGAAAAATGTGCACAAAATTAAGAACTTTTAAAAAGACAAAATATTATAATCTTATAAAAAACTCGAGAAAAGTACTGAAAAAAGTAGTAAATAAATAATATTAATATACAATTTTTTTATATTATTATGTTCAACGCTTTTATTTTTATTACCAAAATAGAAAAAAACATTAGCTATTTGAAAAGGTAGTAAAAATACTACTATTTTTTATAAACATTTTTAGTGCAAAAATAGTTTAGAATACAATTTTCTTTGTCATTTATTTAAAAAATTAGTTCAGAAAACAATTGTTATTCGTCGAACTATAAAACTTCTGAAAAATGCAGTAAAAAAATTGTTGAACGTTACAAATTTCAAAAGGTAGTAGAAACACAATGTTCAGAAAAAGTCCAAAACTTCTATTTTTCTATTGAAAGTTATACTCGAAAATTGCAGTTTTAAAAAGTTTTAGCATTTATAATTTCTATATAAAAATGCGGAAAAAGTACTGAAAAGGTAGCAAACAAATTTTAACAAAAACCGGAAATATTTTACTGACGATGTTCAAATCTTTAATTTTTGTAATAAAAGCACAAAAAAGTAAACATTTCAAAAATTAGTATGTATGTATCTACTACTATTTTTATATAAAATCGTTTGAATTATCATTGATAATTACTAGTACTAGCGTGTTAATGTTTGTTTGTTCATTTGTTTATTTGAACATGTATATCCTTTTGCTAGGTGCTTTTAGAGTTTAACAATTAATGAACGCAACGTTGAAATAATGTCCAAAACATCTATAAAAGGACTATCATTTTTAGCTCTAATACAAAAAAAAATGAGAAAAAGTTTGTAAAAATGATAGTAAACAAAGTAGTAAGAAAAACAAAAGAACATATTTTAAATAATATGAAATTGAAGTAAACATGCTGAAAATTCTTATTCAATCTACAATTTTAAATAGTAGTAAAAATACTGCTATTTTTTATATAAAACTTTTGTCGCAAAAATTGTTTAAAATTAAATTTTCTTTGACATTTACTCAATAAATCAAATAATGTTCAATGCTTTTAGTTTTCTATTGAAAATATGCACTTAAATAGCAATTTTCAAAAGCACTAAAATTTTTAGCTTTAATACAAAAAAAAATGCGGGAAAGGTAGTAAAAATGGCGGTAAATAAAGTAGTGAAAAATACAAAAAATATATATTTTAAATATGTATATAAAATTGAACTAAACATGTCGAAAATCTTATTTAATATACAATTTAAAATAGTAGTAAAAACACTACTATTTTTTATATAAAATTTTTTTCGCAAAAATTATTTAAAATAAATTTTTTTTTGCCATTTATTCATTCAATAAATCAATTCTGAGAAATATGTAATTTGTCAATGACTCAGCTAAACACATTGATAAAAAACTTGTTAAAAGTAGCAAGTCTCAAAAGGTAGCAGATATGCAACGTACAAATAATGTTCAAAGCTTTTAGTTTTCTATTGAAAATATACACTTAAATAACAATTTTCAAAAGTAGTAAAATTTTTAGCTCCAAACAAAAAAAATCCGGAAGAGGTAGTAAAAATAGTAGTCAAAAAATTAGTAAAAAATTTATATATAAAATTGAAGTAAACATGCAGAAAACTCTTATTTAATCTACAAATTAAAATAGTAGTAAAAATACTACTAATATTTTTTATATAAAATTTTTGTCGCAAAAATTATTTAAAATTCAATTTTCTTCGCCATTTATTCAATAAATCAATTCTGAGAAATATGTAATTTGTCAATGACTCAGCTAGATTTGTCAATGACTTCGTTAAAAAAAAAACTGGGTGCAAATGTTTGAGCCAAAATAAAATTTCTTCCATTCATTCTATTAAGTCTTTAATGTGAGTGTGTGTTAGCATGAGTCTTTGACACGTCATTTCAATATTTTTCTTTTACCTCTGGCTGATTTTATTTGTTGTCGTTTTGTGCAATGATTTTTCTCGCACTTGTACGTGTCGTTTCAGCCGTTGGCCTAGAAATACATATTTAGACTCTGTGTTCGTACGTGAAATAATCTGATGACAAATTCTTCTCAAAAAAAAAAAAAAAAGGAAAAGGAATGTGGCATTTTGTTTACTGTTGGCTCTTTTATTGTAACGTTAGCGCCAATGGCATGGTATAAAGCTAAGCTGTAAAAAAAAAGAATGCCAAAAGGTACCCAAAAATTGGTACTCTTTTATATAAAAGGGATAGGGAACAAAAGATAATCCAACGGTTTATAAGTACACATTTACGGCTCTTTCGACAATGTACGATTAAGAGTTAACGTGGACTTTAACGACAAGTTTTGTATGTCGAACTTGCCGTTAAAGTTGACCATCTTTTGGCCAACATTAAATGAGTACGAATATCTTTCTAGACAAAAAGTTCCCTTTTTACCCCCTTCAATCATTCCTTTCATTTAGTTTTTCTCTCCCAACCGAAAAAATAAAATAGTTTCATAAAAAAGCGCCATGAAATATGAAATGTGTTGGAAATGTAAAAACGTTTTTCTACACACTCCTTCAGTCCACTTTCCACTTTCTTTGTCATTGTTACTGCAAAAGTAACAGATTTTTGGCATAGCCTTTGGCACCATAGAAGTTTCATAAATGGAAACAAGCAGAAACATGCTCATTGCGACATGAACATTACAGCAGAAAACAAACAAAAAAAAAAGATTTTTAATAAAACAATATGGAAATATGCAAATTTCTTAGTTTTCTATGCTGCCCAGGAGGCGTGGAGGGAAAAAAATCTCTTTCACATAAAATTATGCAAAACTATTTAAATTTTAAAATTTTTGTGTGTTATAAAAAAAATAAAAGATAATTCTCACTATGCATAGTCAGCTGTAGTTAATGTAATCGACTCTTTAGGGTCGAATTGTCCCAAGCGACAAATTTAAAATTTTTATATGTAAGATTATTCGCTGAAACTCCAGTTTTCAGTGACGCGTTCGAGTAGCGTGAGTAATGTTAACTACCAATTGTTCAATCGTACCCAAACAGTTCAAAGAAAAGTCTTAAAGTGTGAAATCATATGATATAGAAGACTAAGAAGGGATGCACTAAAATGAAAAAATAAAATTATTCGAATAAAATTATTCGAATAAAATTATTCGAATAAAATTATTCGAACAAAAATTAATCGCATTAATAAAATTGGCTAAAGATTATATTAGGCACTGAGTTCCAAAACTCGCTCAATTGCATTTGAAATCCTTGCAGGGAAGCAATATGGTTTCTTGTATTCAAGAAAAGAGTTTTTGAGCTCACTTCAACGGCCAATATTCTGTACAGAGGTCAAGGAATAGCTTTTGTAGGTTTTTAACTTCATATATTAAAGCAGCGCACAGTCGTTCCAATTGGAAAAAAGGGTAATAAATCTGTATTGTTAAAATTTGCGATTACAAAACGATGTACATATGTAAAAATAATAGAGGAGGAACCTAACCTTTAAGAATAATGATACTTAGGCCACCCTGAATGAATTTGTCGAGATGCATGTCAAAGGCATTCTTCCTTTGAAACTAAATATGACATTGCTGAAAGTAAATACGACGAGTTCGTCACAACCGAACTCCACAGCCGTCCATGCGGTATTGTGACTTGCTCCCGATTAATTTTAAGACTTGATCCCTTATATAATATTTTTTATTGGCCGTATTTTTTGCACCTCTCAGTCACTGTGTATGTGACCGATTATACAAGATATTAAGAATTTTTGTAGCGGCACGCTACAACAAAAATTATTCAAAAAAATATAAAAATAAAAAATAATGGAAACAAATTATTCCCGCAAAAATTGTCAAGAGAACACTGAAGATGGCACATAGTCGAAACCGGTCTGATTATAAATCGAATTTGACGTGATATGACGGAAAATAGTTCCAATCTCAAAAAAAAACTCGTCGGAAGATATATAAAATAATATAACTGAATAAAAATTATTCAAATAAAATTATTCGAATGAATATAGTTCAAAGAAAAAGAATTATTCAAGGAAAAGTTAGTCGAATAAAATTATTATAGAAATTATAGCAATCAAAATTATTCGAATAAAATTATTTGAATAAAATTTTTTCGACTAAAAAATTCTCAAATAAAGTTATTTCGAAAAAAACGTATACATATGTATGAAAATAAACGAATGAAAATTATTCGATTAAAAATTATTTGAATAAAAATTGTTCGACATGAAATTAAAATCCTTCTGGTAAAATTTAAATTAATAGCACTTGTTTAGCGTACTCTAATTATCTTTACCAGCAGGGTGCCCAGCTTGTTTTAAAAAAGCAGCAAATTCAAGGAGAGTGTAATTAGAGTGTGTATAAATAAAGGTTATTCTTTCAAGTAATGCAACAAGCATGCCAATAAGTAAATCGCTAAAACAAAACAAAAAATTGCTGAATAAAAAAAAATCGCCAAAACAAATAAAACGCCAAAACTTAAAAAAACCCCAATATAAAAAATATCCAAAATGAAAAGAAACATCGAAATGAAAAAAAAGAGTAGCAAAATGAAATAAATTCAGTAAAGTGCGATTTTAGCTTGCACACAAAGGGTTCCATACGAATACACATATGCGATTTTTTTTAGTTTTTGCGATTTTTTTGATTTTAGCCTTTTTTACGCTTTTTCATGAAATCTTTAGTTTAAGCTATTTCTTTCAGTTTTGGAGCTTTTTTCTGTGTTGGTGTTTTTTCTTGGTTTTGGGGATTTTTTCGGTTTTTTGTGATTTTTTTTAGTTTTAGCGATTTTTTTTTTTGGCTCTACACTTTTTTCATTTTGACGATTATTTTCTGTTTTTCGCAATTTTTTTTTTTTAATTTTGGCGCTTTTTTCCTTTTGGTGATTTTTTCCATTTTTGCCATTTTTCGTTTTTTGACGACATGCTTAGTTTTAGCGATTTTTTTCGTTCTGACGACTTTTTTCGCTTTATGGCTTTTTGTCGTTTTTCTTTACGATATTTTTAGTTTTGGTGATTTTTGGCATTTTAGCGATTTTTTAATGTTGGTGCTTTAAGCTCTTTTTTTTTCATTTTGGTGATTTTTCGTTTCAGCATTTTCTAAATTTTGAAATTTTTTAGTTTTAGCGTTTTTAAAATTTTCAAAAGTTTCCCTCCCTCTTACGGTTTCCAAGATACAGCAAATTGTCTATATTGCTTCATAATCTCAAATGTTGTTAAATTTTTTAAATCTGGTCTGGTATTTACCAAAAACAACTTCATTACCACACCTTTCAACGTGTTTTTGAGTTATTTGACATTATTGCTTTTACTACTTTGCACATGTAACGCATGCTTCTGATTGTTTCATTAACTTCATGTGTTTCATTTTGGTTTAATTCTTAATTTTTAATTTCTCGTTTTCTTATAATACTATTGCCAGACTTTGTATAAATAACTCTTCAGTAAATTGTTATTTTTGTTGTTTATTGTTTTTACGATATTATTCACTATGGCAGATATATATTTATTGTTGTAGTTGTTGTTATTTCTTTTTTAGTTCATTTGTTGTGTGAAAAAAAAGAAAGAAAGAAAGAAAGACATGATGTTTATTTGCACATCATCCTTGAGTTGAAGTACTTCCATCTTGGCATAGTTTCATTTTAGTTTTTAGCAGAGTGTATGTGTTCGGGTGTGTGTGTGCTTGTAACTTTGCAAGCCCTACCGATAATATTGAAGTATGTGGTCCCTTTTAGCTGAAATGGACTAGTTACAACATGGTCCTATGTAATGCAGTCATGGATCATGTAATTTGCAAACAATAGCTTCTAGTTAACCGACAAGTGTTTGCGTTTTAACGAGTGCAATCGTTAAAACACGAACACTTGAGTGCTCCATCAAATAGTGTCATAGAGTACTTTTAAGACTAGTCCGATTTAACGCAGACATGGACCATACCATTTGCAAACAAGAGTTTGTAGTTAGGCGACAAGTGCTCGTGTTTTAAAAATTTCAACACGAACATTTGAGTGATCCATCAAATAGTGATATAGACTAGTTTTGAGACTACTCCGATGTAGTGCAAAGTTGGGTTATATGGTTCAGCCCTAGAACATCGTAATGTTAAATCAACCATGTATTATACATGCATTTGGGTTACCTTTGGACTAGTCCTGCCCTCTATGGAGTATACTACTTTACATGAGTGTTATCTGCAGGGAGTGAGTTGGATTTTGTTTATGAGCCTGAATGTGTTCGTGTGTGTTCATTTATGTGATATTTTATGTTCATTTCTCTTAACTTTTGTAACTAAACTATTTTATTTCAAAAAGATTTAACAAAAACACTTTCTTCTTCTTTATAGTCATGTTGATTTCTTTTTTGCTTCGTTTTGACGTTTTCTTGAAAATTTCCAACAACTTGTTCAAGAGCAATCAGTGGGTGTTGTGTGTGTGTGCATCATGGTTGTAGTTTATTAAAGTGTAACTGCGTGTGTTTAGTTATCCTTTCTATTGCTGTTGCCTGTTGTTGTTAAAAGGACTTGTGTTGCTTTGTTTTATTTATTTAGTTGTTTCTATTTTTTATGCAGCTGCCGTTTAATATTTATGTTTTTGTTAATTTATGAAAAAGTAGAAAATATGTTGTTGTTTTTTTTCTATTTGTATTTCTTTTTTCCTTGTTAAGATTTTAATGATTGTGCCATTTTTTGGTCTAGTTACTGCTTCTGTTTTTCGTTGATTTTTTTCATGTTTTATTAATTTATTTTCTGTTTATCGAAGATCTTCCTGCAGTTGTTGTCTATTAATGCCTGCTGAATTACTACTACTGAAAAGAAAACTTAATTGCTGTATTTTCTTTTAAAAATCTTAAACAAAATTTTTTATGTTTCTTCTTTCGTTTCTTATATTTGCTCCAAATGCTATTAATGTTTTATAAAACTTATATTCCAACAAAAGACAACTGATACTGAAATCTTGTTAAAAAAAATTATGAAAATTATATCAGAAAAGCAATTGAAGTAAATGCTTGTGTTTGGTTCACTGTACCCGCAGTCGCAATAATATATTTTTAAAATTAAGTTTTTCGATCAATTTTATTCATTTAAATTTTCTCGCACTAAATATTTCCGAATAAAATTTACTCGAACAAAATTTATTCGAAAAAAAACTATCTCTCAAAATTTCTTGGATTTAGACTCGTACGAGATATATTAGAATTTTAAAATATTCGATTAAAATTATTCGAATAAAACATAATCGAATCATATATATTGGATAAGGATTATACAAATTTTATTCGAATCAAATTATTTCGATCAACAATGCTAAAAAAGTGTGAAAATATTCGATTTAAATTATTTTAACAAAAATAATTCAAATAAAATTATTCGATAAATAAATCGAATCAATTAATCGAATATAAATTATTCGAGTAAATTTTTTCACACAAATCTATTGGTGTCAAAATTGTTAAAATAAAATTATTCGAAAAAACCATTTTAGATAAATTAATCGAATAAATTTATTTGTATTTAATATGCTCAAAACAACTAAACGAAAACATAATACATATTATAATAAATTTATTCGATTGGCTTTATTCGAATATAGTTCTTCATATAAAAATGTTTCGATTGAAATTATGTGACGAAACGAGTAAAAATTATTTAAATACAAATTACATATGTATATGAATCATATAAATCGATTTTTCGCATAATCTAAGAAAAAAAAGATTGAATAAAAATTAATCGAATGAATTCTTTGGCATCAAGTCTAACCGAATAGGAGTAGTCGAATTGAAAACTCATTAGAAATGAAAAAATTCAATCAATCTGAACAAACGACTAAAACTTAATTATTCGATTAATATTATTCGTATAGAAATTATTTTAATAATGAATAAATAAAAAAAATTCATATAAATCTAATCGGAAAACAATATGCTTAATAAATTTAAATATTATTCGACTAAATCTATTCGAAGAAATTTATTCGTATAGAGTACGAATATACATTATCCGAATGAAATTTTTGGAATCAAGTATAATCGAATAAATGTACATAGTCGAATTGAAAACGCATTAAAAAAATAGAAACATCAATTAATCAAAACAATCTATTAAAAATTAATTATTCGACTAAAATTTTTCGAATAGAAATTATTTTAATAATGAATAATTCAAAAATAGGTATTCATATAAAATTAATCGAAAAATATTATGGAAATAAATTTTAAATTTTATTCTATTAAATCTATAAAAAAAAATGTATTCGAATAAAGTATGAATAAACGTTATCCGAATGAGTTTCTGGAATCAAGGATAATCGAATAAATGTAGCCGAAGTGAAAACTAACTAGAAAATAGAAAGATTAATCAATCAGAGCAATATATTACTACTTAATTATTCGAATATTATTATTAGAATATAAATTATTTTAATAATGAATGAATCAAAAACATTCATATAAAATTCATCGGAATATATTATCCGAATTAGTTTCAAATTTTATTCGATTAAATCCATTCGAAGATATTTATTCGAAGTATGAATAAACATTATCCGAATAAAATTTCTGGAATCAAATACAATCGAATAAATTATTATTCGAAGAGAAATTATTTTAATAATGAATAAATAAAAAAAAATTAATTTATATAAAATTTATCAAAAAATATTATGCAAATTAATTAAAAATGTTATTTCATTACATCTATTCCAAGAAATTTATTCAAATAAAGTATAAATAAACATTATTCGAATGAAATTTGTGGAATCAAGTATAATCGAATTAATGTAGTCGAAGTGAAAACTCATTATTAAATAGAAATATCAATCAGAACAATCTACTAAAAAGTAGTTATTCGATTAATATTATTCGAATAGAAATTATTTTGATAATGAATAAATCAATAATATGTATTCATATCAAATTAATCGGAAAATATAAACTGAATTCATTTTAAATATTATTCGATTAAATCTATTCAAATAAATTTATTCGAATATAATATGAATAAACAGCATCCGAATATTATTTCTGAAATCAAGTATAATCGAATTAATGTAGTCGAATTGAAAACTCATAAGAAAATATAAAAATCTATCAATCAGAACAGTCTGTTGAAATTAACTATTCGGTTAGTATTATTCGAATAGAAATTATTTTAATATTGAATAAATCAAAAATATGTATTCATACAAAATTAATCCAAAAATTTTATCGGAAATAATTTAAAATTTTATTCAACAAAAAATTTTTTTTAAAACTATTCGAATAATATATAAAATGATATTTGAAAGTTTATCCCAAATATGTATTGAGGGAACGTCGCCCACTCTAAAAGTATGCGAATAAAACTTACACGAATATAATTATTCGCATATTTTGGAAATTTAAATGACCAATTATGAAAAAAGTGGATATCTAGTTTTTTGTAAGGACGTATTATCATTAAATAGTTCACCTAAATATGTAGTCTGAGAGGCTGTTGCGGCCTTCGAAAATAGTCTACTGTTACGTTCTGCTTTCATGTTGTCAAAATTAGCTAGCTTTGTAATAAAAGCAGCTAAGAGTTTTCATTAAAAATTCATAATAGTCTCTGTCGCCTTTCAACCAGAAAGAAAACCTGATGTTGACTGATGTTAAATAAAATGAACACAAAGATGGAAAAACAAGAAACTTTTAAAAATTACAATAAAAAAAATTTAAGAACGTAAAATGAATCGGAAGAAAAACTTCAAGAAACAAATCAAGGATGCGAGTAAAGTTGTGTTTGCTAACATCAGCTATGGATGTGGAAGTGAAGTGAAAAGGTGAATGGAACGTAACAAGCAACAACATAGTCAAGAACAGCAGAAAATTGAGAAAAGTTAAAAATTTAAATTGCCAATTTAAATAATGGCAGGCAGGAATAGGAATGATGGAAGTGCTTTCTGTTTGGTGGAAAGAGGAGAATACAAAGGAGCTGTTTTCTAAAATATTTGCAAATTTAATTCATTTACATGCGAAACAATTTGTTAAAGTGGTGTTTCTTAAGTTCTACTTATATAAAAAATAAAAAAATATTTTATATGAACACGTTGCAAACAACCCAGCAAACATATACCAAGTTAGCAGATTGAATAGAAAAAAACATGTTATTTTACCTATAAAAAAATTTGGGGCTCATTTTGATCTCAATTCTTTTAACGGCCAGAATTGTTGGATAGAAACTTGGCACAATTTTCACATTTATGTTTTTGTGCGGATAATATTTACTCGATTAACTTAAATCGAATAATATCTGAAAGTATATTCTATCTTGACTCTTGATTAGAGTAACATTATTCTAATATATTTTATTGATTATATAAATTGATCATGCAATTTTTTTCAATTCTATTTTTTATTCCAGTAGTTTTTTCGAATAATTTTATTCGAATAATATATTTCGATTAATTTTTATTCGAATAATTTTAATCGTCACTAATTTGTTTGATAGTTTTTTCAAATAACTTTTATTTGAAAATTTTTTATTCGAACAAATTTCTAAAAGTAGACTTCAGACTTACTTTATTTGAATAAATGTACTCGAAGAATTGTTTTTCGATTAATTGCATTTGAATAATTTTGATTTAAGCTAGTTTATTCGAATAAGTTTTATTCGAATAAAACTAATCGTTTAATTCAATTTTAATCGATTGGTCTGAAACTACAATTCTTGATCGATTTTTTGTTACTCTTTTTTCTCATTTCCGTAGATCCGTGTTTAGCCCTCGATATTATATGATTTCACGACTTTAGATTTTTTTTCCTTTGGGGTGTCAGGTTGACAAAATTATCCGCGCTGTACAATAACTTCAAAATTGGAGCTTTAGTATAAAGCGTGTCAAATCCCCTTGCATTTAATTATAACACTGGTCTGCAAAGAAAATATCCATTAAATAAAAATATGTGGAATGTAAATAGTGTAATGCGCTGAATTAAAATCGGTTTTTTAAAGATTTTTTCTGTCACGTACAAATTTTTAACTTCCCCCCTTTAAAGATAGGAAGTGACTGATTTCACCACAATTTTCGAAAATCGAGTTTTCATCAGATCTCTATGCTTTCTGGTGATGGGAGTCTATTCTGACTATTTTTACGATGATATCCGTATGGATGTATGTATGTGTGTGTGTCTGTACGCCTCTCATAGCTTAAGACCGTCTTAACCGGTCGGAACCAAACTTTCGGCGTTCGAATCACATTGACCTCTCTTAGAATTCGTGATATAATGAAAAGATTCGGTTGAATTACTTAACCGATCGAATCCAAAATCTAATCTGCTCTTAAACTCATAAAGCAACGTCGACTGCTGCCAAGTTGATGAAATCGATTGAATGGTTCGAGAGATATCATTGTTGAAAATTTTAACAACTCCAAAAGTTCTTGTGAGAACTGAAAAAGTTCTTGTAAAATCAATTATTATGACTCACTTACATTTTTGGGCTTGAAAAATTGCGCCTAATACCGCAAATTTAATCTAAATCGGTTAAGTGGTTCGAGAGATATCGTGTTCCAAATTTAAAAAAAAATCATTTATTTTTAATTAATCCAAAAATCAGCAATTTGAGCTTGAAATTAGCGAGAAGCTGCAGCCAGATCAACCGTATCCGATATTTTTTAATGGGCATTACTATTATTTCCACTACGTCCATCAATACATATATCACTCTAACTGGAGAACGTTATGCCCGATTTCGATCAACAAAACGGTAAAATATGTACAACAAAATTACCTTCAAACTTAAGTGAAACACACTTAATAGGCACTTGCGGTAATATATTTATTTTTGGTTTGAAAAGAAAAAATTACAACGAAAGTACCTTTTAAGTGTCTGAGGGTATTGACTTAATTGCTTATAAAATCAACATTTCTCCATCGATTTTCGTAATATATGGCTTATTTTGTTCGTAAGACACCTACCTGTCTTTCACAACAACAGTTTAAAGATAAACTTTTTTTAAATTTTAAATTTATTTTGCATGAAAATTCACTTTTTTCCATACAAATTTGTGAATAACTCTAATAGCGTTGATCATATTAAAAAAAACTACATTGAAAAAGGTAATTTTGTCATACATATTTTGGTTTTTTGTTGATCCAAATCAGGCAAACCGTTCTATTATAGGCTATTTTTTAGTAGAAAAATTTTATTCGAATAATTTTTTCGATTAAGTTTTATTCGAATAATTTTAGTCGTTACATAATTTTTTTTAGTTTTATTCAAATATTGGAAAAAATTTTATTCGAAAAAATTTCTAAGAATAGACTTCTTCGACATTTAACATTTTAGGATATATATATTTTATGCACTAATTTTCGAAGAAATGATCTTTTGAATTGAAAAAAACAGTAATACCCATCAAATATAAATTTTAAACTTTTAACTTTAAACATTCTACTGCCATAGAGAAAAAAGTGAAATTTCCCCACAAAAAAAATCTCTCTATAAGGTCAAGGCAAATTTTAAAATTAAAGAATATCAGTGACAAATTGCAACAACCACAACTGCATCAATACATTTTATTAATGGGAATGTCATTAATTCACATTTTAAAATTTATTTAATTTTTTTTACGGCAGTTTATTTCATTTCATTTATTTTATTGCATTAAAAAATATTCAAAATACAATTTTCCCAAATGAAACAACACAGTAAGAGGACTTTCGAAATGTGTGTGAAGTGAATGAGGGGAGAGTGTAGCTGGGGGAAGAGTGCGGGGCATGTGGCAAGAAAAAATGAATTATGTTCGTTTAAATGTATTATGTGCCACATGTTGACTGCTCTTAAAAATGGCCAAGCAATTAACATCAACTAAAGCTGCTACTTCTGCTGCATTAAACATGTGGCAATTTGCCAATTGGCTGTCTTTGCTATAAAACATGATTAAAAAATTGCATTTTCCCCCCTTTCCAACTCTCGCTCACTCTCTCTCTCGGTGGTATTTATTTTATTGTCGAAGACCAGTGAAGAACTAATAAAAAAAACACACACATACGATGGCAAAAGAAGAAAAAACGAAACGAAAATGAAATCAGTAGAAAGGATTAAAGTAAATACTCAAATATATTTGTGGGCTGTGGAGAGTGTGTATATGTGTGTGTGTTCAAATTTAAGTAGAGTAGATAAAATAGGATTGCAATGAAACCTTCGTACCAGTTTGTTTGGGAAAATTTGCTGTAATAAGTTTTCTTGGCTATACAAAATCCATAAAATATGAAGACAATCTTAAAGGAACTTTTAAAATAAAAAAAATCTCCAAACAAAGTAAATGATCTTTGTCTCCTTTTAAAAAGACTTTTCAACCTCTTCTTGTAGATTTATCCAAATGCATGTACATATTTTATTCTTAACATGTCCCTTGCAAGAGTCACAACCAATATATTCAATGAATCTAGTGCAATTTCTTTCTAATCCTTGGTAAACGTTTGATTGTGAGTTCATGTGTGCGAGCATTAATAAAAATTTCCTTACCTTGCATTTGAGGCTCATTAGTTGCATGTGTGAGTGAATAATAAGTAGCATGTGCATGAACTTTTGCATGTAGCTTTCAGTGTATGTTCAAATATGTGCATGCACCATCATGTTTCGTTATGCTCTATAATCAGCAATGGAACATTATGTGGTTTTGCCTTTGGCCTAATCATAACCCTCATAAATATTTTGGAAAAAAACTGTCTGAAAATGAAGCAACTTTTAATCAACAAAACATGGGAGACATTTTGAGACAGGGGCAGGGTTGAGAAGAAAAATGGTATTCCCTCCTTCCAATAGAGTTAAAATAAATAAATATATTTTTTTTCGAATATGTAATTATTGGTTTGTGTATTTTTAATTCAAATAATTTTATTCGATTAGTTTGATATGAATAATTTTTTTCCAATAGTTCTATTTCAACGGTTTTGATTCCATTAAATTTATTCAAATAATTTAAATTCAAATAATTGTTTCCAATTTTTGCGAGTAATTTTTATGCGAGTAATTTAGAATACTCTTTTCGAGTGTATGTATGTATTTGATCGAAATAGTTTTAGTCGATAAAAATTTTGTTTGTATATCCTTTATCCAAACTTATTGATTCGTTTATTTTTATTCGCATCACTTTATTCGAAAAATTTTAATCGATTAATTTTTATTCGAATAATTTTAATCGAAAAAATTTTATACAGTTGGGGGAAGTCTCCCCCACCTCCCACTTGTCCAACAGACGATTGAAATAGCTATTATTTCTACAAAGTTGCTTAAATCAAATTTTAAAAACTCAATATTTTATTTAAAACTTAAAGAAACCAAAAAAAAAATTGAACTGGATACGCACCTGCTGTTAGAAAAATTTTTGGTGACAACTAAAATTAAAATTAAACAAATGTTGCTAAGCAAATTATTTAAATGAAATTAAAATTAAAAGGGAAAAAAAGAATCAAGCCAATGCAGCTCAGGTCGTACAGTGGAGCTGATTGCAAAATTAATGTCTATAAATCTTTATATTCTAAACTAGCCATCCGGTCACTAAAAGTACAAGAAAGTTATACAGCCATGCTTAAAAAAATAAGCTCTTGGCCTCCATTGATAAGCTATAATGTTTTTGAAAAGCTAAAAAGAATGTAATGACAAAAAAGACTTTTACTTCTTAAAGTTAACTGTTACAAAATGTATTAACTTATTCGACATACTCCCAAAAATGTATGTTCCAAAACTTTTATTAAAATGTTGTTGAAGATTTACCGATGAGTTGGCATTAACACCTAACGAAAAGCAGGCATATAGATTAGCTAACCCACAACAAATAAATAAAATTTTTTTTTAAAGTCAGCATATACGAAATATATCTAATATAATTTGTACAGAAATTTCAAAAAGTCGTTGGGCATTTTTTTCTTAAGCGATTAATTCAGAATTGCGTAGAAAAATTCGCCATATTTTGTCCAATGCTAGATATTGCGAGCATGCTTTCCTCGATTTAAAATTTCAACCGCAGTCTAATTTTGTTAAAATGTTGCCATTTTTTACTCTCATTTCAAAATTTTGATCTTTGAATCGTTTTTACGACTACATGAATTGAGATAACTAAAAAAGTAATTCTGCATGTTATCAAGGATTGTTATAAAAATCATAAAATATTTTTCTGAAAATTTTGGCTATGCTATTACCGGAGATATTGACGAAATAGAGAACAAAGTCGAGGTCAAAAACCAAATTTTTTTAATTCAAAGCCAAGTAACTTTAAAAATATTGAAAATATCTTAGCAAAGTAAACTGAATGTTATTTATCTATTCATATACTTTACACTAAATTTAAATTCATTAAAATCGGATAATATTTGTAAAAGTTATAAGGCCGAAAAGATTTTTCATGGACGAGATAATAAATTTTGACACCCTGTAGCTTAACGTGTGCTTCGACAGGGTGGTTGAAATTTCAACATTCTGAAAGCTTAGGTCGTCTTCTATGATGTTTACATACATCGTTTTGTTATCGGATTGCAAGTTTCAAAGATAAAGATTTATTTCCCTTTTGTTCCAATTGGAACCACTGTGTGACGTATGATTAATATTAATTTATGACTTCATTGATATTTTTGTCTATAACTTGAAAACGGATTAACCAATCGGAAAAATTCAATGACGAAATGATAAAAAACAGCTAGAATTTTGGAAAACTTAGCACTTTTGCTAAAAAGTTAATTTCAAATTGTCTTACAAATTAAGTAAAAATCAATTTTACTTCCAAGCAAAAAAAAAATATCATATAACTTTCGCGTGCCCACGATGTATAAAAGAGCAAGTAATTGTCATCCTTTTTATTAAAAAATGCTTGAAAGACTCTTTGATATGCACATCTGGGGACTTCTCTTGCCAAGGATACCCTTTATAAGAAGAAAAATATTATAACGTCCTTTCTGGTTATAGAACTCGCACTTAATAATCTGAATATATAGTCGATAACACTAGTCTGCAATGAATATGTGCTTTAAATAAAAATATATAGAATATAAAGAGTTTATGCATGACAAAATTCGGCGTTATTCACAAATTAGTATTGAAAAAAGGTGCCTCTACATTCCAAATTAAAAAGATGTTGTTCGCTTTTAAAAACTCATAAAAAATGTAAAGCTGCAAAAACTTTTAACAATTGTTCTTAAAGACAAGTGTCTTGTGAACAAAATAAGGCTCATATCATGAAAATGTAAGTATAAATATTGATTTTATTAGCAATTAAGTGAATATATCCTTGACACTTAAAAATACTTTCGGTAATAAATTTACTTTTGATTTGAAAAAAGTTTAGAACGTAGGTTCCTTTTAAGAGGCTGGCTGTATACTTGGAATAAGATCGCTTGCACTCCTGGTTGGAATCATTACAAGTCAATGAACGATCGAACGTATGTATGTCTGAACATCTAGGATGTGTCTATGATGATCTTTGAAGAAGCTGCTTCGACGAAAAGTCAGTCCAACACCTTTTCTGTGACGGCCCGGCTGGCTCTGCAGGCAGGCAAGCTTAGACATCTAGGCAATTATTTCGTGCAGTACCTGGACTGCGCCTGGATTGTCAAAACCGAATCTTATTGATTCCACCTGAATGCTTGTGCATGGCAGGCAGCCACGTAAACTAAAAATGTGGACTTTCCCAGGGTTCCATCACTGCTGCTGTCCTATTGGAGTTTGAGAAAAGTTGTAGCTGGTTCTCAGGAACTGGAATACCGCAGCTTCAGAGAAATGTGTAAGGTGTAGATAGTCCAATGGGTATCATAATCGACCTAAAGGCCTCTGGATGTACTCGCTAGCTTGCGGGTAGCCCATCTAACCTAACCTAACATTCAACATTATTCAAAATGAAATTTAAAGCTCTTTATAAATGTTGTTCACTTCATGAGAGCTTAATCACTTGAGTCATGTTGGTCACGTATTTGACATGAGCATAAGTAACGAAAATCACGTGACACATGTGACTAACGTGTGCCATGTTATCCACGAATGTAATGTGTCTTGTATATCACATGAATCATGTGAATTATGAATCTCATTAGAATTGCTTGCGTAGATGTAGTCATGTTAATAACGTGTGTCATTTAATCCACAAAAGTCGGATGGGCCATGTGAACCACTAGAGTCACGTGAGTGGTGTGATTCATGAGAGTCACGTGATTCATCTAAGCCATATAAGTCATCTAAGACGCATGAGACATGTAATTCATGCTAATCACATGAGTCATATGAGTATTGTGTATCACTTGAGTCATATCAAGCACGTAATTTATATAAGATACATGACTCATTTGAGTAACGTGAGTAATGTGAATAATGTGAGTCATGTGAATAACGTGTGGCATGTGCTCCACGAAAGTCAAGTGAGTCATGTGATAAACTAGGGTCACGTTAGTCATTTGAACCATGTGAGTCGTGATAGTCATTTGAGCAATTTTAGTCACGTGAGTCACTTTAGTCACGTGAGTCACTTAAGTCACGTGAGTCACTTTATTCACGTGAGTCACTTTAGTCACGTGAGTCACTTTAGTCACGTGAGTCACTTAAGTCACGTGAGACACTTTAGTCACGTGAGTCACTTTAGTCACATGAGTCACTTTAGTCACGTGAGTCACGTGAGTCACTTTAGCCACATGAGTCATTTTACTCACAATAATCACGTGTGTAATTTGAGTCATGTGAATCATTCGAGTAATGTTGAGTTAAAAGCTACTCACAAGCTCATCTCTCCTTCTGAAAAAGTCTGTTTTACCTACAAATATGGAGTATACATTTGCTGCTACAAACCTTAAACGTGTATTCCTGTGTCTGTTGTGCAGTCATTATACCTAAATGATTATTATTATTATTACGGTTTCTAACTACAAACATATTTTGTTTTTGTTTTAGTGCAATTTTATGGAAATTATTAAAAGTTAATGCTTTCAAAATATTTAATTTTATATCTCTTAATAGTTGGGTACACAATACTGTTATAAGCAGAAACGGAGTTTATTAAAATCATTGAGACTTTTCTTTCATTAACATAAAAATGTTATCTGTATTTAGAAATTGAAAAATGGAACCCTAACTAGGAGGAGCATTTTTTTTTGCACGCTGCTAAAGCATCAATGAAAATTCTTTTTAAGCATTTTCCTTTTTTAAGTTGGAAAACATTTATGTGCTGTTTCCACAATGCAAACAAGCGACTTGAGTTAAAAATTTGTATGAAAATCACTGAAAAAACTGAGTGCTTTTCATATAAATTTCAGACAAGCAGTGCTTGTTTGCATTGTGGAAACAACACATTAATATGTTTCTTCGTTTATAAAAATATTTTTTCAAAAGCTTTAATGAATTTTATTGTATTTTATTTATCCACATTTAGAAAAAAATTTTACAAACTTTGGGAAATATGTTGGGAAAACAACTTCAACGAAAATTGTTTAAGGTTTTTTCTGCTCTATCGCAAAAGTTTTTAACAACTTTTTTTGTTAACGTTGCAATAAAAAATTTAATTACTGATTGATTTCACTTTTGCAATCATTTTTTAGGTTTTGTTTGCTAAAAATGTAAACTTTCAAACAAATTTTTTTTGTTAAGGAATTTCTTTTTTAACACTCTACAATATTGGAAAAGAGTAAAAATAAATTTATAAATTTTTTTTCTTTAATTTTCTTTTTAGGTAAAAAAGTTAAACCACAACAAAAACGAGTAAGTTTTATAAAAGAAGATGCGCCAACTATTTTAAATAAAAATAAGGTAGAAAAAGCAATCTTTAATGATTTTTGTAATTTTTATTACTGATGGCAATGGTGTAAATATATAAGCAAGTATGGAAGCTAGCTAATTCGTTAGCTATTAGTAGAATACCCATTTTTGACCGCAAAGAAAAAATATAAAAAATTTTAAAAACTAAAATTAAAAAGGCCTTTTGCAAAATTTTTCAGATCGCAAATAACACTATGCAACAAAAAAAAATTGGCCTTAAAAAATAGATACTTTTTAAGCAAATTTTTGGCTGTTGACTTTCAATTATTTTTCTTAAGAACCGTTTTCAAAATATTTGCAAAAAAGGAGTTTTCCTGATGTTTTTTAGGGTTCCTTCCGTACACCAAAATTGTAAACGAACCCTATTGTTTTCGCTACGATGTCCGCTCGTCCATCTGTCTCTCTGTCTCTTATAGGCTGTTTTCTCGAGAACCGTGAGAGCTACGGACCTGAAATGTACACAGAATATGTAAAACTTTTGCTGCTACAACAACAAACATATAACAGTTAAAAACTAAACGGTGTTCTAAAGCGAGCAACGAAACTTTTTGAAATACCAATGTAATATACAGACACTTATATATAGACACTTTAAATTTTCAAAGTTAGCGATAATTGGTGTAGTCTGCCTAATAGACTACACCAATTAACACTGATATTTAAAACAAAAAATATTAAAGGGTGTTCTATCAGTTAATGTAGTTTTTGCTGTGTAATATAGACAATTTGCTGTATCTGGAAACCGTAAGAGGCAAACTCTTGAAATTTTACCAAACGCTTAAACTACAAAATTGCAAAACTAAAAACATGTCAAAACGAAAAATCGCCAAAATGAAAAAACGCTTAAAAGAAAAAAGCATCTAAAGTAAAAAAAATCGCTAAAACGCAAAAAATTACCAAACTAAAGAGATCGTCAAAAAAACTTAAAAAAACGCCTAAAACTGCTAAAAACTAAAAAAATCGTCAAAAAACGAAAAAAAATCGCAAAAAATGGAAAAAAATCACCAAAACAAAAAAAAACGCGCCAAAACAAAAAAGCGCCAAAACTAAAAAGAATAATCAAAACCCGAAAAAATAACCAAAAACGAAAAAAGGTACCAAAACCAAAAAAAAAAATCGCTAAAACAAAAAACACCAAAAACCGGGAAGAGTCCACACACCAAAAAAAGCGCCAAATCTAAAAGATCGCTAAAACTAAAAAACTAAAAGCGTTAAAACAAAAAAACGCCAAAACCAAAAACTCGCCAAAACAAAAACAAATCGGCAAAAAATAAAAAAATCCCCAAAAAAGAAAAAATCGCCAAAAAACGAAAAAATCACCAAAATGAAAAAAGCGCCTAAACTAAAAAAATCGCAAAAAAACAAAAAAAAACTTAAGAAATAAAAAACTAAAATTAAACGATAAAGCAAAACGAAAAAATTGCCTAAATGAAAAAAAGGACAACACGAAAAGGTATATATGTGTATCAGTGAGCTGCAACAAGTGGTAAACTATCAAGTGTACCCAATCATCTGCTCTGGAGCCGAATCATCGCATTCGATATCGAGCAGAATTGATCGAAATTTTTCCTTTTGGGATTACGGCATACGATAATCGAGTAGCTGATATTTAAATTTCACTCGATAGCACTAGAGCGATTGATTACAATATTTTCTTTTATTGTGTTTGTTTTGCAAAAAAGCATGGAAAATTGCCTATAAGCCTTATTACAGTTGGCCAATGGTCTTGGTTGTTGTACTAGCTGCTAGAAACACAAAACTTTTCTTTAATGTATTAAAAATTTTTAGTCGATTCAACAACTTTTAGTCGATTCAACAACCGGTATGAGGCTTGATTGACTTGCACTTGTTATTTAGCGCTAGTGAATAAGACGGCTTGATCATACTTGTTGCAGCTCACTGATGTGTATTCGAACGGAGCCCTTCGAAGTCGCACTTTACTGATTTTATTTTATTTTTCTTTTTTTTTTTCTTTTTTTGGGATTTCCAAAAATCTGAAGAACTGTTCATTTGGACTATAGAGACTTTGCACTGTTGCTTAGATACATTTTCCCTGTATGAGGCAATACATATACTGTAAAGATCGAATGAAAAATTCATTGAGCTTCAGGACTTAAAAATTAAATTTTTTACGTTTGTTTCTCAAAATTCGTTAAGGCAAAAAAAAATTTTTTACTTTTTTTGAACTATATCTTAAAGAAAATTGTGTTTCAAACGACTTAGAAGAAAAATTATAAATATCGGACAAAAAATAAGAAAGTTTCAAGATAATTAAGTTTTGAGTCTTAGTCGAACTGTATGGGTTTATATCGAAAGATATTTAATTATTTTGGCTTGAGTTCGGTTTTAATTTAATTTTTTAATTAAACTATATTATTATTTAGAGATAAATGTGAACCATGTTTCGATAGCTTCCGCTATTTTTGTCAGAGCTCTTTACCGCGTGACCATTCGACCAAAGTCGCTGGTTTGAATTTAAGAGCTGAACATCATCTACTTTTAACCAATTCATACTGTCACTCTTAGAGATGTATTTCATTTGATATTTATTGATATTCACTTTTTCCTTTATATCTGATGTTAAGCTTCTTGTTATTTCTCTATTCTAGTATTAAATATCATTGACAATTACTGTATGAATGTTTGTTTGTTCAGTTTATTTGAAAATGTATATCATTTTGCCTGTAGAGTTTAACAATTAAATTATGAGTTTTACGGCCCTTTTCACAATGTGCACGCAAAGAACAAACATGGTTGAGCCAACCATAAACTAAGAGCAACATACATACTATGATTGAATTAATGGAAAGAATTCAACCAAAAAGCTCACTTATGCAGCTTTTCACTTAATTTTTATGCCTCAGATGTTTCAGATTATTTATCCAAACTAAGCCACGAATGCACTAAATTGTTTGATTAAAAGAACACTGTTTTTCGTATCTGAAATTTTGCAATTTCAAAAAGAAATGGTTTTCAGAACTTTTATCCGTTTTTTATTTTAAATTTATTTTTTCATATATTTTATTTTTTCAACTGACACACAAAAAACAACCAACAGCTCTCAAGTAAAACAAAAAACGAATAAAAAAAACATTCAACCAAAGGATAGAACGGAAACTTTTTTGGAAGTAGAGAGCCATGTCTTTTTGGTAACCACAGCTTGATTGCAAACAAACTGTTTTGAAATAGTATGGACAAGAACCGCATTTTATTGTTATAGAACCATACTGTTTTTGAATTTTCAAATATACCATGATTGTAGCTAGAATTTTTTTACATACCAATAAATTCAACCATGTTGCAATCAATATGAATGGTAATAATGCCATGTAAAAATAAGTTTTTTGTCGTAAACTAATTAAGATTCTCAATTATTGAAAACAATAATAACTTATTTGCCACAATCATAAGCTATATCGGGAAACATGACAGTGTTGACGCAACCATGCCACAACCATATCTTTTCTTTGCGTATACGATTAGAAGTTGATGTAAGCTTTAACGGCAAGTTTTGTATGCCAAACTTGCCGTTAACTTTTAATCATACATTGTGATAAGGGACGTTAGTCGAATTATTTGACTTGAGTTCGGTTTTATTTAATTTTTCAATTAATTTATATTTTTATTTAGAGATAAATTTAAAGCATTTTGAGCATTTTTTGCGAAAAACGTCGACCAATGAAGCTCTATTTTTTGTAAAAATTCGGCCATTTTTCACCCTCATTACAAAGTCTTGACTTTGATTTTTTTCACGGCTACATGAATTCAGATAGCTTAAAAATTTCTTCTGCATATTATCAAGGATTTGCAGTCAAATCATAAAATGTATTTTTTTGAAAATTCTATTATCGGGAAAAAAAGTAGAGGCCAAAAACCAAAATTTTTAAATTCAAAGCCAAATATCTGTAAAAGTATAAGAGATGTCTTAGTAAGGTGATCCGTATTTGCTTTGTCCATTTATAAGCTTTACAAAAAGTCTAAGCTCATTAAAATCGGATAATATTTGTAAAAGTTATGAGGCCAACAAAGTTTTTCATGCCCGAGGTAGTCAACTTTGATACCGTGTGTTTCAACAGGCTGGTCCATGTTTCATTATTCTTAAAGCTTAGGTCCTGCTCTATGATTTTTACATATATCGTTTTATAATCGGATTGCAAGTTTCAAAGATACAGAGTTATTACCCTTTTTTTCCAATTGGAACCACTGTGGAACGACTTAAGGGTAAAGGGTAAGGGACACATCAAAACAATATCGTGGTGATCAAAGGTCATGACAAAAGTTTCATTTTGTTGGATTGTATAACCTTCTCCTTTTTTAAAGTCTGCTAAATATATTAAAAAAATCGTCATAAAATCGAAAGATCACAATCACAAATCACAAGAAAAATGGCAAAAAATCAAAATTCCAGGAAAAACTTTATTTATAACCAAAAACTCGCATTTTCAGCAATAATAACTAAATATTATTAAAAGAAAGCTATATTTCACCACATTATTGATATTTCAACAAAGTCTGTATAATTAGGAGGCATGACGATTTTTTGTTATCTCTTTTACGTCTACATTACACAGTCAATGCAGACAAAATATATACTATTTGAAAGGTATTTAATTGCATATGTTTCATTGAATTCAGTTTTGTATTTTGGATTCTATAAGCGTTTGAAATTGCTACCGCGCTCTTCTTAGAAAACACTTTTTCTTTAAAATTTTGTATATAAATTTTACATAAATTTCCTTATTTTATGAAGAGGTTAAAAAATAATATTTAGAAACTTAAATCAGAAAGTATGTACATATGTAAGTTTATTTTACCAAAATAAATAAAAAAAAAGTCCCTTTATAAAAAAACATAATAAATCACTAAATATTAATTTAAAATCAATTAAATAATTGAAATTTTTCTTAGAACCAAAACATCTCTTTTAAAAATTGCAACAAAAATGGAAACCTTTCTACTTATTACACACGAACACACACAGACACACACACAAATTCTCTAACAAATAACGTTATAAATTTAACAAAAATTTTAATATTCAAATTCTTAAATGTGCTCATGCGTCTGTGCATGAGTGTGTATTGTATGTGTGTGTGTAACTATATAAATAAGTATCAACTTATTATGAAATATAACGGTAGTATACTTGAATGCTTGAACTTTCAATGATCCGAATCTTAAGTAAAACTACTGTTAGATAAATAGTTGTTAGGAATAGCAAAAAACAAGCGAAACTAAAGGAGTGAATTGTTGAAAAAATATATTTTCAGTTTTAAGTACTCCCGAAAGGCTGCGATCTTTGCAGCATCGTAGCTCATGAGTAGCTGAACGGGTTTTCTATAATAGTCTCAATCAAATTCTTAAAAAAAACAGAAATCGAAATCGGTTCAGACGTTTTCGAGGTATGATGCACAGTGATTCCAATTGGAAAAAATGATAATAATTGTGTATCTTTGAAACATGCGATTCGATTACAAAACGATGTATGTAAAAATTATAGAGGAGGACCTAAAAGGCTTTTCACACTCAACTTTGGCCGCTACAACAACAAATATGTGTTATAGTTAAAAGTTAAAGGGTGCTCTAAAGCGAGCAACGAAACATGTTGAATTACTAATGTAGTATACAGACACACATTTATAGACACTTGAAATATTTACAGTTAGTGTATTATTATACAGACTACACCAATTAACACTGATATTTAAAACAATAAAAATTAAAGGCTATTCTATCAGTTAATGTAATTTTGACTATGTAATTTAGACAATTTGCTGTATCTTGGAAACCGTAAAAGGCAAACAGTTGAAATTTTAAAAAACGGTAAAACTAAAAAATTCCAAAAGCAAAAAATGTCAAAACAAAAATCGCCAAAATTAAAAAGCGCTTACGGAAAAAACACTAAAAGTAAAAAAATCGCTAAAATGAAAAAAAAATCGCCAAAACTAAAAAGGTCGCCAGAAAACTAAAAAAAATCTCAAAAAACCGAAAAAATCGCTAAAACGAGAAAAAGCACCTAAACTAAGAAATCGCCAAATTTAAATATATCTTCAAGTAACAAAAAAAATATCCAAAAATCGAAAAAAATAATCAAAACGAAAAAAAGAGCCAAAACTAAAAAAAGCACCAAAACTAAAAAAATCGCCAAAATCCGAAAAAATCGACAAAACGAAAAAATGCCCTAGCCCTAGTCAAACAAAATAGCTAAAACTAAAAATATCACCAAAAACCGGAAAAAATCGCAAAAACTAAAAAATATCGTCAAAAAACGAAAAAAAGTCGTTAAAACAAAACAGAACGCCAAAGCTAAAAAAGCGATAAAGCTAAACAAATCGGCAAAAAAGCAAAAAAAAATCAGCAAAAACCGAAAAAAATCATCAAAACGCAAAAAGGACCAAAACTAAAAAGAGATTGCCAAAAAACAAAAAAAAAACTTAAAAATTAAAAAAAAAATTAAACGGAAAACCAAAACGAAAAATCAGAATGAAAAAATTGCCAAAATGAAAAAGGAGCAAAAACGAAAAGGGACCCCTTCTTGTGCGAGCCAAAGTCGCACTTTACTGAATTTATTTACTCTCCTTTCAAAGTCTTGACTTTGATCCCTTTTCACGAATACATGAATTGAGATAAGTATACAATTTTTTCTGCATGTTTTGTTTTAATAATAATGCAAGATCGTTTTAATAATCGCAAAATATTTTTTCAAATTTTTTTCTATGCTATTACCGGAGATATTAACGAAATAGAGAAAGAAACCAAAACAAAATTATGTTTATTTATGAGTAATTACATTTAGACGGGTGTGACCATTTTACACACATTTTTTGTTATAAATCAGGAATATAAAGTTTTTTACTTAAAAAAAACGTTGCGACACGCAAGGACATTAAGCTTAAAGTCGCTGAATATCGTGTAGACACTGATAGAACACGATTTCTGCTCAGAAAGATGCAAAGGGTGTGACCTTACAAATCTTAGTTTTAAAGAATTATGACTTTCAGTATAAATTCTGCTAAATTTTGACTACAAGGTATACAATAATTTTGGTATAGATATATGTTCAAAGTGTTTTTAATTGTATTATGTATTTACTGTTTGACAAAAAATTATTTATCTTATAAAAAAAAACTATTTTTAAAATGAGACTGGTGTGACCGACGGGTGTGACTGACGGGTGTGACAGACGGGTGTGACCGACGGGTATGAGCTAGTACAAAAATTTTAATTCAATTAATATAAATAATATAAAGATAAAATCATAAGAAAATGATAAGACATTATATTATTTGCTATCCGTTCTATTATAGACAGCGGTTCTTATTCTGAAATCTGAAATAAATATTAAACATACAAAGAGGGAGAGCAAAATATTTCTTGCCTAGTCACTTAAAAGAGCCTCAAATTGATTAAAAAATATTAAATAGTGTATTTTTTATTTTTTCTATAATTGTCATTCTCTAAAAACTAGGGATGTAACGATACGCCGTTTTGCCGATCCGATACCGATACCGATATTTAAAAATAAATATCGCCGATACCGATTCCGATACCGATACGAATATTGAAATTGAGTTCAAGTTTAGATTAACAAAACTCAAGTGGAATTTTTTTATTATACAATATTACATTATAAGAGAGAATATTTAAAATTGATAAAACATTGGAAGTAATTTTTAAGGAGCTACATTTTCTTTGCTGCCAAAAAATTTATGTTAAAAATATGCAGATAATTATTAGAAGAGCAAGAAAAATGTTTGATTCCTTTATAATTTTAAAAAAAACTCGCCATGCTTTTTAAAAAATCGATTTTTTAAGGACATTTATCAACTAATATTCTTCTAAATAACTTAATAGCTTAATTATTAAAAGACTTCTAAGTTTATATTTATTCACTTAAATTTACATGAAATGCAGTTCTGAGTTTAAATTCGCATAAAAAAAATTTTGAAAATGGGTAATTTTGTATCCTTTTTCCTTGAGGAAAAATCATTATAGAATACCGAAAAAGAAATTGGTCCTAGCATCGCTTCCAATTCGGTGATTGGTAATCGAAAAACAGAACTTTTTTGCAATGGCAAGGATATGCAAAACTAATTAGAAATTATCCAAATTTGCAATGCTTCCAGATCGCGAATTCTACATTTTCATGACTTCTTTGGAATAAGATTTAAAAAACAACGACTTGAATTTGAATTCATGATAAAATTAACAAAATATAAATAATTTTTTTTACAAAATAACAGCATAAAATGTTATTAATTTTTAAAATTGATATTAATAAGATTTAAAAGATAACGAAGTGAATTTAATTCATGGTAAAATCGAACAAAAATAAATTACTTGTTAAAAAAACTCGAAAAAAATTTTTAAAAGTATAGTCGTATCGACAGTAAAATATCGCCGATACCGATGTATCGGGAAATCTGAAGTATCGCCGATATATCGGTATCGGTATCGGTATTCGTTACATCCCTACTAAAAACCATCAATTGAGAGATTTTTATTAAAAATGAGAAAATTATTTTTTCCTTGCATAGAGCCCGTTTAACGTGGAAACACTTTTATACATTTTACACCAAGTTTATATATATATTAAAATCGGATAATATTTGTAAAAGCTATTAGGCCAACAAAGTTTTTCATGCCCAAGGTTGTCAACTTTGAAATCATGTAGCTCAGCGTATGTTTCAAATTTCAACATTGTTAAAGCTTATATCCTCCTCTATGATTTTTATATACATTGTTTTTTAGTCAAATTGCAAGTTTCAAAAATAAGGATCTATTACCCTTTTTTCCAATTGGAATCACTATGCAACGATACACGTATTTTTATCTTCTCTACCAGAATCAGTCGTTATAGCCTTGTTATTTTGAAAAGTGTTTGGATTGTGTTGTACAGTGCTATTTAATAAACGATTTTTATTAATTTCTTTCATGAATTTATGTTTTTTTCTTTCCGTATTGTTTATTGTGAAAATTACTCCTTCAAATATCTGTTCATAAAATGCAAATATACATGCTGTACAACAAAACCATAACACTTTTTCCTACAACAATGTTTCCAATTTGTATTTGAGCTGCAATGACACAAGCAAAGGCTTGAAATTGTAGTCAGACAGTAGAAGCAGAAGCAACAGCAATAGTAGCCATGGCGGCAGCAGCAGCTGTTATACAAAGGCAAATAGATGAATAGACAAGCTGACACAAACACACTCATACAAAAAAAGAAAAACTGTACAAAAAAAAATATGCATTGAAAAAGAGCAGAAAAGTGACGTCCTTGTGTCAATCTAAAAAAGCAAGAGCAACAACGACAATAACGGCATCAACCTACAAGATGACAAGAAACGAAATATGAGAAAAAGTTAAAAAAGTAATATTATGAAACTATAGAACGGCTGGCTGGTTGATAGAAAAATAGAAAGATGAGATGAACACTTGAAGAGAGTTTTTGTTGTTATAAATTTTTTTTTATTTTCTAAACTTTTCTACATTCATTTACATATTTTTTTTAACTTGTTTTTTAATTTATATACCAGTACATCACAGTGGTTGCAAGCTGTTGCATTTGAATAAAGCAAGAAAATGTAAATGAAATAAAAGCAGAGAACTGCAACTAGAACCCACCACATACTAAAATATTCAAGAAACACCAACAACAATGTAAATATTAAATGACAATATTAGAAAGAGGAAAAGTTAGTTTCATTTGGTTGAAATTAACAAAAAAAAAAACTGGTAACAACAAAAATAATACAATAAATTCAACAATAGAGATAATAGGAAATTCGTTAATAAAAAAAACACACTCACACACAGAGACAAATTCACATGCATAAAAATATAATGACATAAAATATGCAGAGATAAAAAAAATGCTGCTTAAACACGTAACGATTTATTGAAGCAAATTAGGAAAACGGTATGGCACAGTAGTGTAACATTTTTGCAATATAATCGCAACTGAGAACAGCTGCTCAATGCAAAAATGGTCATTTAAATACTAAATGCAATAAAAAAGTGTACACAGTTAAATAAATATCTTTTATCAGGAATTTTTGCAAGTGGATATTGGATATTGTATAGAAATAGTGTGAAAATTTACATAGAATTAACTTAAAAAAAAGAAATTTATTTTCGTAAATTGTAATTTTAATTAAAGAGCTAAAATGTTTTGTTTAATGTTTCCTTTTAAATTTTTCAAAACTTTTACACAGTCTTTAAGTTATCAAATGAAATGTGAAAAAGAAAGGATATTAATTAGTTATTATTAATCATACGGCACAGGTAATAAAATAATACAGGCCTGCGAAATAATGTTTTTCATAAGTTTTTTTCTCAAACTGTAATTATTTGTTGTTGTTGTCGTAAAAGTAACGGCGAATGATATTGATATGATTCATAGCACGTCACATTTACTAAATAACGGTACAATTGTGCTTTTCGGTGTATGCTCCTCTTTCAAGCTCCATCCAGAATAAAGCTGGTTTGCTAAAAGCAAATGATATTTAAATGCTGGTGTTTTCATTTTTAAGGTTCCGTACACCAAAAGTGTAAAGGCATCCTATTGCTTTCGCTGTCCGTCCATCTGTCTGTCTGTCTATCTGTCAGGATGTCTGTCACAGATCTACGGATCTGAAATTTTCACAGAATATGTAAAACTTTGGCCGCTACAACAACAAACATGTGACAGTTAAAAACTAATGGCTTTTCTAAAGCGAGCAACGAAACATGTTGCAATACTAATGTAATATACAGACACTTATGTATAGACACTTTCAATTTTGAAAGTAAGTGTTAATTGGTGTAGACTGTAGAATAGACTACACCAATACACTGATATATAAAACAACAAAAATTAAAGGGTGTTCTATTAATGTAATTTTGACATGTAGATTAGACAATTTGCTGTATCTTGGAAACCGTAAGAGGCAAACTCTTACATTTAAAAAAACGCTAAAGCTAGAAAATTCCAAAGCAAAAAAAATTCCAAAACGAAAAGTCGCCAAAATGGAAAAAGCGCTTAAAGAAAATAAGCACAAAAATTTAAAAAAAAACGCTAAAACGCAAAATATTACCAAAACTACAAAGATCGCCAAAAAAAACTTGAAGCACTCAAAAAACCGAAAAAAGGCGTTAAAACGAAAAAAAAAGCACTAAAACCTAAAAAAACGCTAAAACTAAAAATATCATCAAAAAACGAAAAAAATCGCCAAAAAAATACCAAAACGACAAAAAACAGCGCAAAAACTAAAAAAATCACCAAAAACCGAAAAAATCACAAAAACGAAAAAAAGTGTCAAAGCAAAAAAAATCGAAAAACCTAAAAAATCACCAAAAACCGAAAAAATCCCCAAAACAGAAAAAGTGCCAGAACAGAAAAAACCCCAAAGCTAAAATAAATCGCTAAAACTAAAAATATCGTCAAAAAGCGAAAAAATGTCAAAACCAAAAAATCGCCAAAAAGAAAAATCGTAAAAAAACTAAAAAATCATTAAATTGAAAAAATCGCTAAATCAACAAAAAAAAAACTTTAAAAAATATAAAGTTAAACGAAAAAGCAAAACGAAAAAATTTCCAAAATAAAAGAAGGGCAAAAATGAAAAGGGATATATGTATATGTATGTGTATTCGTACGGAACAATTGGTGTACGAGCAAAAGTCGCACTTTAATGAATTTTTCATTATAGCATTTTTAGTTTTCATGCGTAATTGAATGAGGTATTCAGTAAAATTATATAACTAAAAATTTTTACTATTTATGGTATAAGACTACTACCGAAAGTACAACAATTGGTGACAAACGTTGAAAATTTCATAAAATCTTAATTTCGATCCACTATAACCCAGATATTTTTATCCAATTAAAGCCAATTCTCCACCATTAGAAACATAATTTAGTAGCCTTTCAAAAAAAAATATGACTTGAATTTTTCCAAGTAGCCTTTGACTCTGTATGCCGTTTGAAAGAGAAGTCGTGAATTTGATATTGGAACAACATGAAGAATCATGTTGAGTTCACATAGAAAAATTAAAAATGTTTAAATTTTAAAATAATGCTTTACAAACATTTATCGTCATAAGCCAAAAGCAGGCTAACTCTTCTTTCAAATAAGATTTATTTTAATAAAATCGGCTGACAATGTCAAAAGCTATGTCAATTGGCCTACCTAATACATTCTCCGAAAATATAACAACCCACAGTGTATTAGAAGCAAAATTTTTGTCAAAGCAAATCAAAAATTTGTAAACAGATAATGTTCTCTATATCGTATCTATACTTTAGCTGCAGTTAACTTTTTTGTGGCGTCCTAAAATTTATAAATAATTTATATTTAAAATTTTCTTTAGGTAAAGCTTAATACATTTTCTTACGAATTCAATACTTTTTTTCAGAACACATACTAAATTTTGAACTTAACACAATTTGTATGTATAATCTTCGATGAGTTTTAATATAAACTCTTTATTTCTACACTAAGAAATTTCAATTAAATTATAAAAATATGGGTAACAGTCAATACATTTTTTTTTTTTTGGATACAACCAACGATTGATTGATGAAACGTTTTGCAGTATAATACTATTTAACAAAGTTCACAAAACTTATAAATATTTAGAAGTACGAACCTATGCTGTTATTTTAGTGTATGTTGTTAATACAATTTCAATAACTAAAGTGGGTAATGAAGCGTACTAAAAAAGCGCAACGCGCAATACACAAAACTGCGGACAAGAGCAATTAAAAAATATTATAATTTCTAATATTTTTCAAAAATTTTATGTGAAATAAGTAAAGCGAATGCAAATATTCTAAAACTGTTATAAACTTAAACTGTTATAAACTTATAAACAAGAGTAAGCAAACGCCTCAAGGTATGAAAACTTTATCATTGTAAAAACGAAATACAAAATAAACAGATTCCGTTTGCACCAAAAATGTACTTTTTCGGAATGACAACTACGGAATCAAAGCAAATCCGAACGGAATCTGTCACACGGCTGAATATCATGTTTTTAACAGACAAAAACATACCACTTATGTATTTTGTTACACATTTTACAAACTACAAATTTAACATTTTAATATTCAGGTACATAGTACATGCATGTGTGTGCCTGAGTGTAAATCAAAAATCAAAAATCATTCTAAATAAGAAACAATACATTCTGTTACAAACACACTTACTTATAAATATATACATATGTATGTATATGTTGTATGTACACCATAAAGTTTGTAAAGACTTTATTTTATAATTTACCTTCACAAATAAATTCCCTTTTTCTCTTGCTTCTCCATATCAATTTTCTCTTGTTTGGGACTTTTTCCATTGAGATCTTTGTTGTAAACAATGAGCAGAACAACAATAAAAAATAACAGTTTTCAAACACCAAAAGTGTTGTTGCTTAAAAAGTTAACACTAGTTTTTGCATGCACACACACACACACACACACACACACGCACACTCTGCAGACTCTTTCTTTGTTATTGTTGCCAGCGCTGCCAGATACTTTTTATCGCAGTGCCCAAATTCTAAAAAATATTATCCCGAAAAATTTCCTGTGTAAAAGAAAAAACGTATTTTCTTAAAAATTTCTAACTTCACACGATAAAATATTTCATGAAATTTTTTTCATGAAACTTTTTTATGGTAAAGGAAGAAATTTGGGTAGAAAAAGTTGTATGAAATGAATGTTTAGATGATTCTATCTTTTTATTTTATCATACAAACAAATACAAAAACTTCTCATAAAACACAAAGATTTATCCTAAAAGTAAAGACTGATCAAAAACAAAAATATAAAACAATTTTGAAACTACTTGCTAAAAATATTCTTAAAAATATTAAGTTATTTCCAAAGTGAGCCACATGAAGTCCCCTAGTTGACTTTAATAAGCCTAATGTTTCTATCAAACTGTGTTCTGTAGGAACATGCATTCTTTTTTCATAGTGGCGGAGTTAGCGCCGTTAAAAAGAAAAAAATTAACATGTTGTTAATACTAAACTGAAATTTAGTTAAGTCTGATTTCAATAACTAATTTTACGAATATGATATTTAAAACTCTAATTTTTTAGTAGATGAAAATATAATAGCCTTTATTTTCGACTGAGCTCAGGCGAAAAATTGAAAATTGTAAATTAATATATTTCACTTTTACATATTGAAATCAAATGAAAGCCCAGACACTGTAATGAGAGCTTTAGCATAAACTCATTAAGACAAAAACTACACCGGCGCACAAAAACAAAAATGTTGGCTGTACATTTTACCAGACCCACCTAATATAATTTGTTTGTTGTGCTTTGTATAAGTTTCTAAGCCTTAAGTTCATGTAAACTGAGAGTTAGTAAATTTTTAAATAAAATTTTTATAATATAAAATTATTTGTATATTATTCGACCTTTATATATAAATAATACGTTGCCTAAGACATCGAGCTTAAAGGAATTAGGCAACGTATTATAAAATTTTTATAACTAAACTTTGTGTTAATAGGGATTAGTCCTTTATCCGGGGTCCAAATCTGTCAATATATGTATGTATGTTAGAAATATTTTAGAAGAGGTAGTTTTAATTATAGATCAAAGGAAAGAAACTTTTAAGAAACTTCCCGAAAAAACCTCCAATGTATGTTTTAAATAACCCCAAAAAAACCCCAAGTGAAAATGTTCATCCTTTTTTGTGATTGCAATGCCCCTAATTTGGGCTCAGAACCCCTAAATCTGGCAGCCCTGATTGTTGCTGTTATGATTGTTGTTTTAAGGTTGATGCTGAATTTATTTTTGTTGTTGTTCTTAAAACTTTTATTTTGAACCACCTCTCTCCGTAACAATATCAAGAAAATTTCTTTTTGTTTTTAAGTAGCGGAAAAAACAACAAGAAAAAAGAAAAACAAATGGAGAAAAAAATTCCACAAACAGGTTAAGAGTACAAAACAATATGTACAAGTGTTAGTATGCGTAATACGGTGTGTACATAAGTACCCTGCGGCGAAAAGAAGTAGTAAGTAGGCCTTCTGGAAGCCCTTATTTGTCAGACACAATGCCTTATTACCCCATTCCATACTCATAAATTTTTTACACACGATGTCCTAGCCAGCCAAGGACTTCTTTTGTATTTATTGTTTTGTCTTTGTAATGTGGTTTTTTAACGGTTTATCAGTTTTGTTGCTGCAAACGTAGTATTTGCACAAACTGAGAAGGCAAGTGAGCACGTAAAAAAGGCCTAGGAAGGTCTTACAGAAGGCCTTATGAATGAAGGCCTCCAAATGTTCGCCACTGGGTACGTATGTATAGATATTTGTTTATGTACTTTTGCAAGTGTTTGCCTGAGAGTTTATACAAATCAAATGCATTTGTTGTGATGATTTATGAAAAGTGTTATCAGCAGTTAGGTTTTAAAAGAAAGTGTTGTGCCAAAAACGTATGTATGTATGTATATAAAAAATTATTTTCTTTAACAAAAGTATTAAACGAAAAACCAAGAAAATTTAAACACTTAAAACAATATTTCATAATTGAAAAGAAATCAAAAAAATTATGTATGAAAAACGAAAAATTTATAGATATTTAAATTTATTAAGGAAAACAATTTTTTCGAAAGTTTTCGAATACCACATGCCTCTCTCGAACATCCTAAGCGATTTAGAGCGAGTTAACGACATTCGACGCAGTATTTTTGGAATGTGTGTTCTAGAACTGTTATGCTATCCCACAAAGTAGTAGCTAAACTTCTCTAAAAGTTTCCTACAAATGAGAATACCGAAGTAGAATATGTATGTACATATGTATTTGCATAACATATCGAGCCTTTGCTGCAATAGAGTCATAACTCAAAAAACGTAATTTTAAAAATATATACAAAAACACAAGTGAAAAAACAACACAAAATATTTTGTAATTATATTTTATTATATTTTGTGTTGTTTTTTCACTTGTGTTTTTGTATATATTTTTAGATTCCCCTGAAGATGATCAACGAAGTTGATCGAAATATCGGGAAAATAAAATTAAAATAAATAAAATGAAAATCAGGAGTTTTTTCAATTTATTAAACGGACCTCAAGCTGAACTAAAATCTTTTTTAAAAATTAAATAAACAATAATACAAATTTTGTGTTGAAATATCTGACTAAAATTTATATTTTTCTATAAACTTTAAGAAAAAAAAATTTTTTATCCTTTCTAAACCAATTTGAAATAAACTTTTCAAGCAAAAAGCTAAGTTTTAGAAAATTTAAACAGTTTTTTTCTTATATCATGTTTAAATTCTTCCAATTGCTTAACGAGTTTTAAAGTTATAGACCAAAATGTCAGTAAAGTCATAAATCAATATTAATCATACGCCACAGCTGCCAAAATCGAAAACCTTAATATTTCTTTCTCAAGCTAAATAATTTAAATTAACAAATTTTTGCTTTACACTCAGCTTAGGCCTTAAATTTCTCAGTTTATAAGTGCAAAACCCATTAGCCTTCATCATTTGAAAAAGAATCATAAACGCTTGTGCGTTGTATGAAAAGAATGTAAAGAAAATGAGGGCAAAGTTTCATTTGATTTTTGATACTTTTGTTTAAATTTCTAATTGTTGCCAGACAACATGCACTAACAATTGTGTGCATTGTGTATCAAACTAAATTTCGAGCAATAAATATAAATTCTCATTTTATGAATTTCTAATAAATAAGTAAATTTTTTAAAGCACAGAAAGAAACTGAAAGGATATTTTCTTGTCTATGTTTAATGGTTTTATCTTTTTTTTAGGAGAAAAAAATGGAAATATATTAAAAGCAATAAAACTTTAATTGCTTAACAAGATTTAGCACAAGTTTCTTATGAAATTATTTTAATAATCTTAAGAAATTTTAAAAAGAAATGTGTAAAATCATAAAAGATTATTTTCCTTACCCAGACAATAGAAATATTTGTAGTAAATTTTCTATTTATGTACTTTAAGTTCCATTGAAATAATGCATTTATTAATATTTGATGTACTTAAAGCTTGTAAAAATATCTAGAGAAAAAAAATAAAATATCCGTTTATTTATGAACAACAAAAGATTTACATAAAATAGTTTATTTCTTTTTAGCTTCCAGTTCCGTTTTATATTTCAAAAACTTTATTTACTTATTTTCCCAGTTTTCTTGGAAGCTGTGTGTGTACATAAATATTTATTTTTTTATATGGATGTATGTGTATTGCTTTTTTGTATATCTTCGTTTTAATGTTTCCTTCCGTAGTTTTCCTACGTTGTTTGATTGGGTAGTTTAGTTTGGTTGGCATTGCGTTGCGTAAATTGCCTTAAAAATGAAAAAAAATTGATGACGAAAAACTTTTAAATTGCATCCGTAAAGATAAAAAGATGAAAAATTTTCTTTATTCAGTCGATTTTTCTTTGTAATGTTTGTTTGTTATACGTTTTTGGTATTGTAAGAACAGTTTAAAAGAATGCGCTTTTCAGAAAAGGGAGATTAATTTTAAATTAAATTTCTATTATTCATGCAAAACATTGGAATGCTGCCAAGAATTAAGTAACGCCACTGTATGTTTTCAAAAAAGCACTTTTGGAAAAGGTAATTTTTTGCGAAAAATCCGTTTAAAAATTACGGTTGACCATCCCTGGAACTTCCTGCTATTGTCATGGTCAAGTCGCTTGAAAATGTTCTACTTTTGAAATTTTTCACAAATTTATCACTCGAACCAACCAATAAAACGATATAAATCTAAATTTCGGCATTTGACAAAGTTTCGAAATTCCAAAAAAAGCGAGAGAATTAAAAAAACCCATATAACAAAAATATCTCGGAGTTATTGAAAAAACGCTGTTTTCGAAAATTTTCGTCGATGATATCTGTCGAAAGAATAAACCGACCTTGATCAGAATTGAGGCAATCGAAATAGTTCTCAAAGTATAGAAAATTAATTTGACAGGAATTTTTGGAAATAATTAAAAATAAAAAACTTTTTCAAAAATTTTCGAAAACGATGTAATATATTTTTTTTAATTACTTGTTGAAAAGAATTACTTTTTTAAATAAAATCAGTAAAGTGTGACTTTGACTCGCACCCGAAAGGTTCCGTACGAAACCATATACTACATATCCCATTTGCGCTTTGGCGATTTTTATTTACTTTTTTTGTACTTTTTAATTTTAGCGTGATTTTTTTTCGTTTAGGCGAACTTTTTCGCTTAGGCGATTTTTTTCATTTTGCCATTTTGTTTTTTTTTTTTTGTTTTTGACGATATTTTTATATTTATCGACTGTTTAGTTTTGGCGCTTTTATTTTTGTTTTTGGGATTTTTTTAGTTTTAGCGATTTTTTTTAGTTTTTAGCGATTTTTTCGTGTTGGCGATTTTTTTCGTTTTTGGCGAGTTTTTAGTTTGACAACTTTTTCTTAGCTTTGGAAATTTTTTTGTCGGCGATTTTTTCAGGTTTTGGCGATTTTTTCGAGTTTTTGGCGATTTTCATCGTTTTTTGCGATTTTTCGGTTTTTGGCGATATTTTTAGTTTCAGCGATTTTTTTTTTTGGTTTTGGCAATTTTTTTCGGTACTGACGATTTTTTTTTCAATTTTTTTTTCGTTTTTAAGAGATTTTTTTTTTGTTTTTGGCGATTTTTTAGTTTTTGGTGATTTTATACATTTTAGCGACTTTTTCTGATTTTTGCTTTAAACGCTTTTCCCATTTTGGTGATTTTTTCCTTTTAGCATTTTTTTTAATTTCGGAATTTCTTTTTTAGTTAGCGTTTTTTTTTTGTGATTTTTTCATTTTGACGACTCCTTGCATTACTTATTGGGATACCCTTTAATAATTAACTTACGCATTAATTATTAATTTCGTTTGTTTCAAGGGTTCAAATATTATGGTTAAGAAGGAAGATACAGCTAAATTTCAAAATAACACTACCTGATAGAATACCCTTTCATTTTTAGTTAGTTAGTTTTTTAGCATTCGCTAAAAATTGCCTTTAAAATGCTGTGAAAATTTCAAGAGCTTTCCTCTTACGGTTTCCAATTGTCAAAATCACTAGTCAAAATCACATTAACTGATAGAATACCCTTTAATATCTATTTATTTTTTTAAATTTCAGAATTTATTGCTGTAGTCTATATAATCATAAAGTAACTTTGAAAATTGTGAGTGTCTAAAATAGTTTATCAAAAGTATCGTTCACAAGTAGTCCTTCCTCTTTCAAAAAGTATCCTTTTCAAAAAGTGATATTTTCAAAATCCACCTTTATCGCAAAGAAACAATAGTTAATGTTCAAAATAGTATTTTTTTCAAGAAGCATCTTCTGCAAAAGTCACCTTTTCAAAATCTCCTCAAAATCTATTGTTTTCAAAAGTATCGTTCTCAAAAGGTACTTTTTTTCGAATGTACTTTTTTTCAAAATTGAGTTTTTCTGAATGTACTTTTTTCAAAAACTCTCTTTTTCCAAAAGAAGTGTTATCATAAAATTTGGTAAATGTAAATTTTTTAAGAAGTACCGTTTCAAAAGGTCCTGTTTGCAAGGAATTCAATTTTCAAAGGTACACAAAAAGTACCTTTTTCAAAAAACCTTTTTTTAAAAAGAGTACTCGCTTAAAAAGTATCGTTCTTAGAATACATTTTCTAGAAGTGTCTTTCAAAAAAGTAAATTTTCTAAACAAAATCCTTTTACGAAAAAATACTTTTTTCAAAAAGTACATTTTTCGAAAATTTCTCTTTAGAAAAAGTACCTTTGCAAAAAGTAGTTTATCAAAAAATTTATTTAAATAATACCTTTTCAAATTATAAAATTTAAAAAAAGCACTATTTTCATAAAAAAATCCCCTTTAAAAATTACTTTTTTTGAAAAATCCATTTTAAAAACAACTGTTTTCAAAAATCTGTAATTTTGCGAGCACAAAATTTAAAATTCTGTTTAATTTTGTGCTTTTTGGCTGGCATAATATAAATGTAAGCAAATCCCTGCTTTTTATGCAATTTTCTTGCGAATTGAGTTTTTTTCTTTTTGCTATTTTCTCTCAAATTAAATAAATTCTAAAAGGATAACAACGCTGTTAAAGTCCTTCAAGCATAAAGCGAGTAAAAATAAAAGAAATAGCTTAAAAACTTAGTTTTTTACACCTTTAAAGTTAAATAAATATTATTTGTTTACAAGGATATTGTATCCTTATAAAAGGATTGAATGGAATAAATCTAAAAACATTAAAAGGAGAAAATACATTAACTTAACTAATAAAATTGTTGCATTTAAAATTGTAAAAAGGATGCTGTCAAGGTTTTAGTCTACTTAGAAATGTTGTTTTTATTTGAGAGCCATAGAAATTGTGCCCTCCCTCTCCCTCAACCTCTGCTATTTCTTCTTCGCTCTAGCAAATTATTATTCAGCAAGTTTGTCTGTGGCAAAGTTGTGTCTACTTTTAGAGGTTTCCACAATGTTATTTATTTTTGTTTTCTTGCTTTTCATTATGTTTGCTTCTTCTTGGAATATTTATGAGGCAAGAATTTAAATGATTTTTGGGTTTTTGAATCTATTTTGATGATTGCTTTCTTTCTGGCTAAAAGCAAGGATCTGGCAGACGAATATTAATACAGAAAAGCAGAAAACTTAACATATAAATATTTAGAATGAGCTAAATTTTTGCTGCCTTTAATAAAAATAAATAAAAATAAAATGAAATAAAAAGCAAACACAAAAATACAGCAGTTAAGTTAAACTTAACTAACTTGGTTAAGTGAAAAAGTTTTAAGCTAAAGTTTTGTTAATGTAAAACCATAATAATGGCAAGGAGATGATAACACAATGAAAAACGTAAAATTAAGTGAAACAAAAAGTAAGACGATATGAGCAACTTTAAATTAGTAGCTTAATTTTAAAAGGGGAAAAAACTTAAAGCGGCGGAGTAGCAGTAGTAGAATTAGACATGCGATCGAGTATAACTTTATACTAGAGATCATGATGTGCTCAATAATTTTATGTAGAATACGACGAGGAAAATTTTATGGAACAATTAGGCCCGCTATATTGGCTCGGAAGGGAAGTCTTTTGTCCCCTATTTTTAGGGGACCTAAAAGATCCATACATCGAAGAGCTAGAGGGTTATTTTCCATAAAAGTGCTGAACACATCTTATACGTTAAAAGTAAGGCCTACAAGATATACAATGCCGAATCAGTATAATTGTGTGAACAACGAAGGGATATTTAACTGCCCCTAATATAAATCGCAGATATAAACTTTCAAAACGCCGATACACTTATGTATTTTGTTGGTGACTACCAGAACCAGTTATAAAAACCTTGTTATTTAAAAAAAAAATTGATTTCGATTTTTCATACATTTTTACTTTATTAAATTGTTCGCCTAAAAAAGATATGTATTTTTCATCATTGTGGTATGAATTAGAGGGCTGCACGAATATACTCGAAAGTACTCGTATGTATGTTTTGTGTGTATGCATGTATGTTTTTTTGTATATGTGTGTGTATATATGTATGTATATATGTATATTTGGTCGTGGCTATGTATGTACACACATATGCATGCATGTATACATAAGTATATACATAAGAACATACATCTATGCACAAATGAAATTCATACGAGTACATTCTACGAATGCATTTGTGTACACTTTGCAGCCCTCTAGTATCAATAATTCTTAAACCATTGAGTATGTAAAAAATAATAATATTACAACGGCTTAAAGGCCATTTTATTCCAAGTTTTAAAGTGTTTTTTCTAAGGAAATTGGATAATCCTTTATCAAGCTATGATAAAATCGGTGGAACAACGTCTCCAAAACTCGTTTTTTTCAAAAACCATGTAATTTTACTTTATTGTGAATAAAACCAATGGCGGATACTCATAGTAAAAACCATGCATACTTTTGGAATTTAAAACCAGTATTTTGTATGGTAATACTGGTTTTAAATTCCTAAAGTATACTTTGTTTCTGACTATGAATATGCGCTAATACCTATCCATCTATTTTCGTCAAACTAAGCTTATTTTATTTGCGGTATATGTGGCTTTACGGTTACAGAAAAAAAATTTTAACATTTTTTCGTTTCGATTTCTTATAAATTTTTAAAAAATAAAAATATTTAGATTTTGCATTAAAAAAAATTTTTTTTTTTGTTTTTTTTGGCGATTTTGGGTTTTATGCAATATTTTTTTTTGTAGATTTTTTTTTTCTTTTGGCGTTTTTTGGCTTATGAGCTTCTATTTTGTTTTAAGGTTTTTTTGCTTTCACGATATTTTTAGTTTTAGCGATTTACTTTAGTCTTAACGCTTCTTCCAGTTTTGGCACTTTTTTCGGTTTAGGGGATCTTTTCGTTTTTTTGTGATTTTTTTAGTTTTAGCGAATTTTTTTTTTTTTTTTTTTTTTTGTTTTGACACCTATTTCGTTTTGGCGATTTTGTTGGATTATGGCGATTTTGTTGGATTTTGGCGATTTTTTTAGTTTTGGGGCTTTCTTTTTGGTGTTGGCGCTTATTTTCGTTTTGGTGATTTTTTCATTTTTGGCGATTTTTTCATTTTTTGATGCTAAATTTAGTTTTAGCGATTTTTTTATGTTGTAGTGCTTTTTTTCGTTTTGACGACTTTTTCGGTTTTTGACGTTTTTTTAGTTTTTTTTCGATCTTTTTAGTTTTGGTGATATTTTGCGTTTTAGCGTTTTTTTCTTAGTTTGATGCTTTTTTCCTTTAAGCGCTTTATTAATTTAGGCGATTTTTCGTTTTGACATTTTTTCAATTTTGTAATTTTTTAGTTTTAGCGTTTTTGAACATTTCAAGAGTTTACCTCTTACGGTTTCCGCGTAGCGGAAACAATAGGGCTCCTTTACACTTTTAGAGCCATATTCATAAATATTTAAAACAGGACAATAAACTACTTTTAAGCAAAATTTCATAAAATTGCATTCAAAAATGTATATTACATGAAAATTTTAAAATAGGTTTAAAGATGGTATGCACCTTCTATAAACCTTCAATAAATTCATATCATCGATATGTCAATTTCAACTTCAAATATATTTGCAAATTTAACACACAGAAATACATGATATGCTTTAAATTAAACCTTGAAGTCTTGGCTATAAGCGTTTACGTATGTTTTTTTTTTAATTTGATAGAACATGTCACTTAATTATATAAGTTAAACAAAATTCGCAACAAAATTAACAAAAAAAAAACCATCAAAACAAATAAAAGCAAAAAGAAATGTTAGTGATGTAGAAACAATCAACACAAATGAAAATAGGCTCGTTATTCGAGTACCTTTTTCATACATGATTAAAAGAGTCGTGCAAACTCTTTTGTAATCATTTCTCTTTTTTCCTTTTACTTCATAGAAAATTTGTGTTAAATAAGTTGAGAAATATATTATAAAGAGAGTTCAAAATATCTTACACGAAAACAATAAAAAGCTATTCGTTTATTTCAATATCCGGATGAAATCATATTCTATTTATTGCAACTCTAACTACAAAACATGGTGGTGTTGCCAGTATCGAAATCTAAATTTCCTTAAAACACACAATGTCTATTGTAGTGTTTATGAATGCAATTTTATATTAAACAGTTTTTAGCGTGAAACTGTTCAATAACAATTGCGAGTCTTAAACCTAAAATAAGAGTTTTTTATGAATTTAGCTGTTAGTGTACGGAACCCTAAAAATATAGTGGTACTCCCCGGCATTTTTCTTGTTGCAGAGTGTGATCGACCCCAAGTTCCGTAAAAACAAATCAGTTTTGCTTTATTTTTAAATGGGCTAACGTCATGCTTAAAATGTACTTTTTCCAAAAAGGTACCTTATTCATAAGGCTATATTTTCCAAAAAAGTACCTGTGTCAGAAAATTAACTATTTCAAAAAAAGTATCTATTTCAAAAAGTATATTTTAAAAAAAATACCTTTTTCAAAAAAAGCAGCTTTTTCAAAAAAGTAACTTTTTCAAAACAGTACCCTTTTAAAAAAAGTACCTTTTTTCACATATAAACTTTTTCTAAAAACCAACCTTTTTTAAAAAAGTGCTTTTTTCAAAAAAAAAATACCTTTTTCAAAAAACTAATGTTTTCAAAAAAGTAAATTTTTCAAAAAAGTTCCTGTTTCAAAAAAGTATCTGCTTCAAAAAGGTATCTGCTTCAAAAAAGTACCTTTCCCTATGGTTGTCACTGCAGGAGCTGCTTCGACGAAGAAGAAGAGTCCGTCTAACATTTTCTCTGTGACTGCCCGGCTCTGCAGTACAGAGGGCTTAGACATCTAGGTAATTGTTTCCTGCAGTACCTGTGTCCATGTTCTGTAACTTGTGAGAAGCTTTCGCATCGAGAAAAGTTTAATAATTAGTCATTCCGATTTTTACAGGGTGATTTGTAAAATAATTAAACTGAGCACATTAAAATAAACACAGAATAGTGAAGTTTTATTTTACTCGCCCTGTGTTCTACAGGATGATAACAATTTACTCGCATTGAAAAGTTCTCACATTACCCAGCAAAGGTTTTGCTTACTGGTAGGCAAAAAAGTGTATGAGGATTTAAATCGTAACTACTTACAATTTGACTCAATAACTACTTATTTTTGTTTGAGAAGTCCAAAAAATAAGGGATACCTCTTACAAATGTATTTACATTGTCACAGCAATTAACTAGTTATTATTTGGCTTACTTGAAGCTAAAAAATTAGTAGTCAAATAAACAAATTAATATTAATAAAAATTTGTAGGCATTATGTTTTATTTATATTTTTTCAATTTTATTTGATTTTTTTATTTTTATGATGCAGAAGCCTGGCCTGTTAGACGTTGCGAAAAATTTTGGCTGATCCTCAGGAGTTGAAATACCATAGCTTCGTAGGAATGTGTATGATGTCCATAGTCCTCTGACCATCACAATAAGCCTAATGTCCTCTGAGTGTACTCAGTAACATGCGGGCTGCCCATCTAACCTAACCTAACCTTGAATTTTATATCTGCCTAAATTTAAGTGCCCAACTTTAATCGTTTGGGATTGCTGGGGACTTGTAGAGAGATCCTGGAGATAGGCTAAAAACGTGAAGATGGGTATCCCTGGAATGCCGTGAAATTCGTAGGACTAACCGGAAAAGCTGGGGACGTCTACTGGGGTCCTAGGGAATACTAAAAACTCATAGAGGAGTGACTTTTGAAAGCGAAAAAGGTTGTAAGAGTAATCGGGGAAGCTGTGTGCGTTAGAGTCTTAGGGGAGACTTGCTGGAAGTCGGGGAAATTTGTAGGAGTAACCGGAGAAGCTCGGGATAAGTGGAGTACTCATAGCGAATGGTAAAAACATATAGGGGTAACCCTGGAAGTCGGGAACGTTTGTTTTGCAGATGATAGCAGCATTCATTCACTGCTAGGCCAAGCCTGTCGGAGATTCGAGCCATGAAGCAAAATATGAATGTTACACTTAATAACGATCTCGTAACAATCTCTGAATGGGGTCGTGCAAATAGGGTCCATTTCTATGCTCGTAAGACCCAGTGCTGTATGCTCACGCACAGACGCATGACCGAACTTGCTGTTCCATCTGTAATTATGAATGCTGTAAATTTTGAGAATTCAGATGCTCTTGATGTTCTTGGCATGAAAATTCAGTGTGACGTTCGATGGACTGATCACATTTTTCAAGTCTCAAAAGAAGCATTCAAGTGTCTCGGTTTTTTATGACGGTGTAAAAGGTACTTCACTCCATCTGATCTCCTTAATATTTATACCACGTACATCCGACCAAAATACAACTCTCATGTATGGGCTGGTGCTTCGAAGTCTATTTTGAAGTTACTCGACCACGTACAGGAGAGGGCGAAGAAGCTCATCGGCGACAGTAGGGTAGACAACTCTATTGACTCGCTGAAGCATCGACGCAATGTGGGGTGTATTTCGTTATTTTATCGCTACTACAATGGAATGTATTCTGATGAAATCAGTGAACTTGTTCCCGAAACCCGCTCTTTTCTGAGAACAATGCGTTCTTCATTAAGAGCACATCCCTTTGTGGTATATACACTAATAAATCGCACTACGCATTACAGAGAGAATTCGTTCTTTGGCCGAACAGTTCGTATATGGAATAAGCTGCCTGCAGAGGTCTTTCCCGCCACTTTCAATGTTGGAACGTTCACATCGAATGTCCATAAACACTACTCACTACTCTATCCTCCTTCCCACAACCAATTTTCCTAATTCCAGCACAATGCATTGCATGAGTAGAGGTCATACCCTGAGTGCTGGTCTTATAAAAAAGGAGTATCCGAGGGACCTTGAATAACTTTGGGACGTGCAGAGACGTCCTAGGAGAGTCCAAAAACGTATATAGGGATAGCCCTTTAATCCGGGAAAGTTTGTAGAAATAACCAGGGAAGTTGGGAACGTGTAGAGGGGTAAATTTGGAAGCTGGGGATAAACGCCAACACATTTATAAGCTCAAACACTGTGCATATTTTCATTATACAGCAGTTTGGCCGAGCACATGCAGAGAAAAAAGAGATTTGTTCTTCTCTTGGTATAGAAAGAATATCAAGATACGCAAATTATAGCAACTGCCTCTAAATAAGTAAATTAAGTTTAGATCTGAGACTTGTCTCATAGTACCTTAATAATGCCAATTGACCCTCAGAAAAATGTGGCAGGTCCCTTTAATATAAGGCTCTGGAGGAAGAACCACTTATGAATCGGTCGCGAGACTCTTCCCTCTAGGGCTATTATAGTCAGTCCCAAAGCTGCATGAACCCTGGTTTTGTTTGTAGATATTTCATACACATTTTAAATGCCACAACATGTTGTGTTTTACCAAAACAGGCCATTAATTTTTTAATAATAAACAAATTAAGACCAACACTCTTACAATCTTATTAACAAAACAAACATCACAATTAGCATTAATATTTATGCAGGATTAAATAAAGAAAACTTTCATACACTTAATTTTAATATAAATGATTATTACAATCAACCTTAAACTTATACAACAGTAGCAAACTTATCTAGTGTAATAAACATATATTTTTGTTAAATAAATTACCAATTTTCAAAGTATTTGCACAAAAGTTAAACTTTCTTTCTTAGGAATATCAATTTGGTCTTATCACTTTTAGCTTTTGGTAATGTAATATTATTTTCTAAATACCATTTTAAAATCTTTTAACAAAACAACAAAAGAAACACATACATACACACATACATACAAAAGCAGAAATGAATGACTCCCCAATGTCCTTTTTATAAGAACAACAGCAACAACAACACGAAAAAACTCTTTGAGTTATTAAAGGCAAAGAAAACAATACAAAAGAAACTAAAAGGATGCATACAAGTGCTGATAAAAGGTTAATGTGGTTGGTGTACGTAACATGAATTACGAGTTTGTAAGCTAAAAACCAAATAAACAGTTTTCAACACCAATAACAGAATCAGTTGAAAAAAATATAATAAAAAATATTTTCTTTGACTGCACTACACTTTAACATTTGGGTCCTTGTGTAAAAATCTAAACTTATATTTTTCTTCAAACAACAGAAAAGCAAAAACCAAATACTCATCTTTAGAAAATTGCCAATAACTATAGTAACGAGTGAGAAAAAATAAACTTTTAAAAGGAATTTCAAAAATTAGAGAAGGAGAACTGCTCCCAATAACAATCAGCCGTGTCACAGATTCCGTTCGGATTGGTTTTGATTCCGTAGTTGTAATTCCGAAAAAGTACATTTTCGGTGCCTTAGATTCCGTTTATTTTGTATTTCGTTTTTACAATGATAAAGTTTTTATACCTTTAGGCGTTTGCTTACTCTTGTTTTTAATTGCATGGAAAGCTCATGACCTAATATTTATTTGACGCTCCTAAATGTATGCACGTTTTTTTATTATTTACTGCAAATGAAGTCAGTAGAAAAGTGTTTTTCAATTTCACTTTAAAACTTAAAAGTGGTTTGATTACGAAGAAAAATTTCGTTTTTCGTTATCTGAAGAAGCAACTTACGAAATTGAAACCACTTCCGATAGGAATGGTATTCTGTGACATGGGTGATAATCAGAAAATAAATAGTTTATTATTACCTTAAATAATACAATTTCTAATCATCAGACTAGAAGAACCGATCAATACTGATTACACTGTGCAACAAATTCTATTTCTTTTTTCTTTCAATAAAAAGATTCTAATCAGCCGTGTCACAGATTCCGTTCGGATTGGTTTTGATTCCGTAGATGTCGTTCCGAAAAAGTACATTTTTGGTGCTTTAGATTCCGTTTATTTTGTATTTCGTTTTTACAATGATAAAGCTTTTATACCTTGAGGCGTTTGTTTACTATTGTTTTTAGATGCAAAGCTCACACTGAGCTTTTTATTAACATGGAAGGCTCATGACCAAATATTTATTTGACTCTCCTAAAAATTTGCACGTTTTTTAATATTTACTGCAAATGAAGTCAGTAGAAAAGTGTTTTTCAATTCGATTTTGAAACTTAAAAGTGGTTTGATTACGAAGAAAAATTTCGTTTTTCGTTATCTGAAGAAGCAACTTACGGAATTGAAACCACTTCCGATAGGAATGGTATTCTGTGACATGGCTGAATGACTGATTTTGGTAGGGGGTACCAAAAAATATGCACGTACATTAACGTTTTGAAAGTTTTCATCTGGGACTCATTTTAGCGCCTGTTAAATTTCTCCGTCTTATGCACGTGGTTATAGTGACTCAGCATAGAAAATTCTGTAAGCCTTATGATTAAAGTAAAAGTTGTCTTAAGCTTTTTTTATGTAAAACACCACAAAGAATATTTTTGTAAAACATGTTAACCCTGTAGCACTTAGTTATATGGGTATTTTTGTCTCTTTCTTCAAAAAAAGCGATAAAACTCACCTTCAGCGGCGATATAGTGGACTGAAATGTTTTACAAAAATATTCTTTGTGCTGTTTTATATAAAAATGCTGAGCACATCTTACACCTTAAACGTAAGGTTTAAAAGATATTCTATACCGAGTACTAATTGAGAATTAGTACGAAATTAATTAACCCTTGAACATATTTTAAGTTTTGAATGATTTTTGGCGTTCAAGTTCAGTCTGAAGATTAGGTATCTTTGAAGACTTAAAGTAGAATGTCATGGCAAATATTTTTGCAGAACATTTCACCCCGCTATATATATTTTTTAAAGAGAAGTAACACACTCAGGTTAATTAATTAATGTGTTACCTTCTTTTGGGAAAGGGCTAGTGTAGAGAAAACAGGAGGTGAAGAAAGAGAAGAGAGAGAGAGAGAGAGAGAGAAAGCCTAATTCATTTTCAATTCTGCTATTGCCCGTTTTTTATTTGTAGAGCAGCTTTGCAACGCCTCTGGTGTCAAGTAGAGGCATTAATTAGTTTAAGCTTTGTATCCCTTTTATTGCTTATTTTACATCGCCGACAAATCTGCTACAATACCATCGAAGGCGGCGGCTTTGATACGCATTAGTATGTCAGTATTAATCGCTACCGGTACTGCTAAGCGATCAGTAAACAGATTTAATAATTAAAGCATAAATTAATAATTAAAGGGTATCCTCTCAAGTAATGCAAGGAACAACCCGAAAATTAAACAGACAAAGCGAAAAAAATCACTAAAACGAAAAAAAAATAGCCAAAACAAAAAAAATCGCCAAAAGAAAAAAAAAAGACAAACGAAAAAAGTCCCAAAATAAAAAAATTGCCGAAACGAAAAAAACGTGAAAATGAAGAAAAAGCGCTGAAACGAAAATAAGCACCAAAACCAAAAAAATCACAAAAAACGAAAATAAAATTTCCGAAAAAAGCTCCAAAACTAAAAAAAAATAAATCTAAAATATTGCCAAAACGAAAAAATCGCCAAAATGATAAAAAGCTCTAAAACAAAATAAATTCAGTAAAGCGGGAATTTGGCTCTCACAGGAAGGGTTCCGTACGAATACACGTGTAACCCTTTTCGTTTTAGCCTTTTCTTTCATATTGGCAATTTTTTCGTTTTCGTTTAATTCATTCATTCTCTTTAAATTTTTTTGCGATTTTTTAGTTTTGGGGTTTTTTTCATTCTTGTGATTTTTTTCGTTTTTTTTTAATTTTTTTTTATTTTTGCTTTTTTTTTTGCTTTGAGGTTTTTTTTCGCCTTTGGACGATATTTTTAGTTTATTTGAGTTTTGGCGCTTTTTTTTAGGTTTTGCGCTTTTTTCGGTTTTTGGGATTTTTTTCGGTTTTTGGTAATTTTTTAGTTGTAGCGTTTTTTTACACTCTTTTCTTTTACGCAATTTTTACGGTTTTTGGAAATTTTTTTTAGTTTTGGCGTTTTTTTTTTCTTCTTTTTGCGCTTTTTTCTTTCGTTTGTTACGATATTTTTAGTTTTTGCGATTTTTAATGTTTTAGTGTTTTTTTTCGTTTTGACGACTTTTTTCGGTTTTTGGCGTTCTTTTAGTTTTTGGAGATATTTTTAGTTTTGGTGATTTTTTGCATTTTAGCAATTTTTCTTTTTAATTTTGGTGATTTTTTTCCATTAAGAGTTTTTATTTTGGCGATTTTTCGTTCCGACATTTTTTCAATTTCGGAACTCTTTAGTTTTATCGGTTGTTTTTTAATTTCAACAGTTTTCCTCTTACGGTTTCTGAGATACAGCAAATTGTCTAAATTAGATAGTCAAAATTACATTAACTGATAGAATACCGTTTAATTTTTATTGTTTTAAATATCAGTGTTAATTGGTATAGTCTATTCTACAGACTACACCAATTAACACTAACTTTGAAAATTTCAAGTGTCTATATATAAGTGTCTGTATATTACATTGGTATTTCAACATGTTTCGTTGCTCGTTTTAGAAGACGCTATAATTTTAATTTTCTCGAGAAAACAGCCTGTCACAGACAGTTAAACAGACAGACAGGCGGAAAGCGTAGCGAAAACAATAGGGTTCCTTTACATTTTTGGTGTACGGAACCCTAAAAAGCACCACAACGAAAACAAAGGGGAAAAAATAGAAAAGCCAAAAATAAAAAAAACCGAAATTAAAATTATAGCCAAAACGAAAAATAAGTCGCCAAAATGCAAGAAGCGCTGAAACGGAAAAAGCACCAAAATGAAAAGAGCACCAAAACGAAAAAAGTCGTAAACCAAAAATAAAAAAAATCGCCAAAAAAAACAAACAAAGTGGCTAAAACGATAAAAAAACACCAAAAGAAAAAAACGCCAAAACTAAAAAAGCCCTAAATTAAATAATTACTAACCAAAACACACAAGAATCGTGAAAATTAAAAAAAACGCTAGCATGAAGAAAGCACCAAAAAGAAAAAAAATAGCAAAACAAAAAAATCGCAACCCGAAAAAATAAGCTAAAATTAAAAGTCCCCAAGAACAAACAAAAATCGCCAAAACGAGGAAAGGGATATACATATGCATGTATTCGTACGGAAAGCTTTACTGAATTTATGCTGTTTATTTTGTAGATTAAACTGTTTATAACGATGTTTTTGTAATTTAACTTCTAAATCAACTGGCTGTGTTATCTTAAATAGTGCTGTTCAGAGTTGCTTTCTTCTTCCGACAGGGTTTGCTTAAATTTGGAACGATTTTCCGTCTTCCCACATCAAATTTGGGAACTGGAATTTTTTACATTAGCAAACACTACTTTCTGTATCCTCCTTCCCCCAAACCTTTAACAATGCCCTGTAAGAATAGGTTACATTTCTTGAGTATTGGATTAATATTTTGGAATTATCTTTTCTTGATGTAAAATAAAAAATCATTATTAATGGCTTCATAGTTCAAATTTAGTAATCAAGATTTAACTATAAAATAACATTGAGTACAATTTCTAAGCATACCTCCCTTTAGAATTCATATTTAAAACCAACAAAAAAAATCTATAGTAGTCAATGCATTTTAAAAGTAAAACCATTTTTAGATAACGAACAAACACACATGCTTGCATATTGCTTGCACAAGCATGCACAAATGAAAACCTAACCACAAAAAAAAAGCTCTGCAAAATATTAATACCGAAAATTTCATTCACTCGCACTTCTCTTTTAAAGAAAACAATGCTATTTCATTGTGTAATGGTTGTTATTGGTATTGCAGTATTTTACAGAGAAGTGTAAATAACTGTACTTGATGTGAGTGGGTTGGGTTGGGTTCCTCTTGTAACGGCAGTGGTTTCATTTGCCTGAATTAGTGAGTGAGTATGGTTAGAAATGGGTGACTTAAGTGTTACTCATACATATTGTAGATTAAAACACACACCCACTATACGAACCGATAATGTTAACGTACAAACTCTATATCAATTGATTGCTGTGGTAGTTGTAGAAGTGGATATTTTTGTTTTTGTTGTTTTATAGTTAGTAAGTATATTGTTAAACCTTCTTAAATAGCAGTTAAGCTGGAGATCCTTTTTTTTATTTTGAATTTACACAAGTACAAGTGAGTTTTTCGTCACAGAAAATGCAAAAAGCCCTATCTAATATTTTAAAAGTTTTACAGGAGAAGCATAAGACTTGTTTAACTGAAAATTATATTGACAATTAGTGCAAAGCTTTACAATACAAATAAAAAAGGATCAACAAATTTATATATTTATTTTAAAATCTTGGACTAATTGCCAATATATTTTTCGTTTAAACAAATTTTATGCTTCTCCTCTAAAACTTTTAAAATGTTAGATAGAGCTTTTTGTACTTTGTGTGACGATTTTTTATTTTTTTTTCGTATGCACAGTGAGCTAAAAAAAAAAAATATGCTGCATACTTTTGGAAGAGACAAATAAATATTTTTACGTGTAGCGTGCAGCGTCCAGAAAAGCAGAGGCGACGTTTAATAATATTTCAATAAAGATATATTAACAAATATGCTGCATACTTTTAGGAGAGACAAATAAATGTTTTTTACGTGTAGAGCAGCGTCCATTTTTCAAACTTCCATTGATTGCCGTTCCACTCAGCTGCTGTGTACCACGCCGTCACCAATGTGTGCTCTAGACTTTGGTAATTGCTGGCTGTTACTTAATAAATAGTTACCGACAACCACTTTCAGCAGCGTATCCCTAGTAAACGCTAGCATATGCTTCAGACTCAGTTGACCACATGTAAAATGTGGCGGCAATTGTATCTTATTTTAATATTATCCACGGGTGGGAATTTACGCACAACGTATGCTTACATCTCACCTTCCTCCAGGCACAGTCTGCAAGTGCCATCTTCCTTGATTTTCATCACCGTTGCAAGATATTTGAAGTTTTTTGTCATATCACTAAACGAAGGCATCCAGTTTAGTTTTTTCGTTGTCCTGTATGCAATCTTTTTCAGATAATGGAGTTCAACTACTGTGAGACCAACCTCGAATTATTACATTGTCCTAACGGATCCCCTTTTGCTACTTCATCTCCTTCTTCGTTTCCCTTTAACATAGTGTCTTAGTAAATAACTTCAGATAGTTATCTGCCAAGCGGCATGACATTTAAACATTCTCAGTTGAGCCGTTTCGAAGCTTTCAGCCTTACCTCTCATCTCAATTCGTCGAGTTTATTTGACATATTATTTATTGATCCTTAAGCTGATTGCACTTTCGTCTCAGTTCCTCATAATCAATATCCACTCTAGAATTAGCACAGAGACTAACTATTCTGCAGCATTATAAGGATTTGCGGCTCATCTCTTTGTACTCCTTCTAGTCAAATGCGTTTCTTATTTCCATTCCTCTTTCGTTACTCTTTAACCTCTTTATTAGTCGTTCATTTTCTGGCGAAAAATTTTTCGTTTGATTACAGCAGCACCGTGGTATGTCGGAAATCAGCGCATTCGTAAAGATCGAAATGTTCCATTAGTAGAGACTGTATTTCAAAACATGAGAATAAAACATGAGATATAAAAATAAACTTGAATTGCATCCAAATTCCCTAGACCGCAACATCTTTAAGTTTAGACGCCACATTCGACTGAGAAGGATTGACACTATTGCTCTCAGCCGAACACGAGAGACGTAAGATAACCAAAACAACAACCGTTGAACAAAATATTTTGTCTAGCAGTTTAGTTATAAGATTTGAATACTTATTGTTAGTTCAATTTACAATTGAAAATTCAATAAATGAAGGGCTTAGTGCAATAACTCGGTAAGCCACATGAAATGAAAAATTGGTTTTATGTGCTCATTCCCTTGCTATGTACCATAGCTTTGCATCCTAGAGAGATTTTTGGATTAATTCTAGCATTTTGCCATTAGTTATGCTGCGTATTTACAGCAGAAAATTCACAAACAAATATTGAATAATTCGACTTAAAAGTCGATTTATTCAATATTTTGATATTGTGGCTTACAGAGTTATTGCACTAAACCTCCCAAATAAAGTAAAAGTAAAAAAAAAACTTTCTAGCATCGTGACTTCCCTCATCAATAAATAAAGTAAAAGTAAAAAAAAACTTCTGGCGTCGGCACTTCACTCCTCACTCTGTCGCGTTAATGATCTTTATATTGCTTGCCCTTTAGTTCTGAGCTCCTCACGTTTCCTGGCGATGAACATCTACATGGCCTCATTGTACGGCGTCGTTGAACATCTTTTCGTATGACTTCCAGCCAAAATCAATCCTTACGCTAGTTTCTCTCTCGCCTCAGTTGTTGACGTTAAGGTGTGACCCGCATCGATTCGAAGGCTATGGGACCTATTCCTGACTATGATTAATACAGAGACGAAATGTTAGTTGCCATTGTTCCCCATATTGTCTCTATTTAAATGCGATTCATCTTTCGTCTCACGTGTCCGAGAGATCCCCATCGACTCCGGGCCGTCATATCAGAACCTACTTTTAGTTAGTTTTCTGTAAAGGTTGTGTACCAGATGGCACAATGTCCAATGGAGGACCGTCCTCTTTCGCTATTGAGATTGTTCAAAGATTCCATAGCTGCCACTATTACATTGGTTGCTCTTCCATCTGACCTTCTCACGTTTCCTCGTAGTCAACATCTTCTCTGCCTTATTGCAATGCGTCGTTTCCAATCAAATGCAGTCCTTATGTTCGTTCATCTTTCGTCTTAGCTCCTTATGCTTCCGCGTGATCTGTTTTCAGTTCGAGGTCGATGGACTTACTTCTGACTGGAATTAGCACATAGACTAACTTACCCACTCCATTGTAAAATGTTTTTGTCCATCTCTTCCTGTTCGCTGTAGACAAATATGATTATTTCGACGGTTCCTCTTTCAAATCAACTTCGCAAGTGTCTGTATGATCCGTATCGACTCTGAGTTGTCATCTGAGGAACTATTTGCAGTTGGTTTCCCATCTTAGCTAACCACCTCTAAATGTTGTCCACCTGATTTCACAACGCCTAAGACGAGAACACTCCTCTTTCGCTATTAAGTTGTTTCAAAGCTTTCAGAACTGTCACTCTTATTAAATATTTTTACTAATTGTTCAACTTCTGGGATCGTGACTTCCCGCATCCAACTGTCAACCTTATGATCCTTATATTGTTTCCTCTCTCATCTGAGCTCCTCACGTTTCTTCGTAAATCGCATGAACTCCGACTTGCCGTCAGTAGGTTATTCCTGACTGGAATCACTGACTTCTTGGCTCATTTAAACGTGTCGTTAAACACCTCGTCGTATGCACTCCACTCAAATGTATCCATCACGTCATATCCTCTTTTGTCTTAGATCCCTCCGTTTCCGCCTGATACGTATCAGCTTGGCGGCGCAGGGCCTTTTCCTAAATGGAACTAGCACAACGATTAACCTCTCCGCGCCATTTTAATGTGTTATTGTCCATCTCTTCGTGCTATTTCAGGCCAAAAGTAACTCTTACTCCGCTTCCTCTTTCATCTCAAGCTCTCACGTGCCCAAGAGATCCGTATCGACTCTGAGTCGCCATTTCAGTGATCAGTGGTTGTCAGCCAGATTGCACAATAATCAAAGGAGGACTGTCCTCTTTCGTGATTGAGCTGGAGTAAAGCTTCCACAACTGTCACTCTTAAAACTCTTTCAACTTCTCGGGTCGTGCCTCCTTTATTCAAACTTCTAGCTTGTTAGCGTTATGTTGGCTCTTCTTTCACTTGACCTCCTCACGTTTCCTCGTAGAGTGCATCTTCTCCGCCCTATTGCTGTTCATCGTTATATGCGCTCTTTGTATGCTCGCCAGTCAAACGCAGTCCTTACGATATTTCCTCTGTCTTCTCAGCTCCTTACATGTCCGCATGATCCTCATCGATTTTGTTATCGCAACGGTTGATGGGGTCTGCCCACTGTCAGAATTAGCACCAATCATTTCAGGTTTATCTGCTTCTTCCTTTACCTTTACCGTAAGTCCTCGCACAGCTGATCGGAGCTCGAACGATGAGGAGCTCTTGTTCTTTAACCTCTCTTGTTAATATGTCGAACTGGTTTGATATATTTTCGACAACTTTATGATAGTTACATCAGTAGCTCTTACGTTTCACCTCCTCATGTTTTCACGTGATCCTCATTGCAACTAACACAGAGACTAACTTCTCTACCCCATTATAATATGTTGTTATCCATCTCTTCGTGTTCCCTGCATGTAAATGTAATTATTATGCTGGTGCCTCTTTCATAATGTGATTATTACTGCTCACGAGTCCAAGATATCTGCATCGACTGCAACTTGTCCTTTCGGAAACTATTTGCACTTTATTTTTTATCATCGTTAGGTCTTAGCTAACCCCATAATACGTTATCCACCTGATTGCATAACGCGAAAGAAGGACTGCTCTCTTTCATATTCGGCTTGAACATCACTTCGTATTGCCTCCAGTCGAATGCTAGCTTTACGTCAATATTTTCTCTTTCCTCTCTTTTCCTGACGTGCCTACGTGAACTGCTTTGACTTGGAGTTGTCATCGCATCAGCTGGTTTTCCGTCATGGTTACGTTTTGAGTTATCAGCTGTGAAGAAGTTGTCCACCAGACTGCATAACATATAAACGTGATTGAAGCGGTGAGAAATACTCCCTTTTCCTCCTGCTGGATCCATGCATGAAGGTTCAAAGCTTTTTTACACATCTCAAAATATGTCATCGAGTACTTTGGAACTTCAGTATGCCATCCGTTTAATAAGTGGTTGAACTAGTTAAAAAACTAGATATGAATGTATACAAGTTCTTTAGCCCACTGTATGCTAAAATACTCAAATATTCGCACAATTACAGATATCAAAAATCTACTCCAACATTTTTTCTATTATTTTCTATTAAGAACACAAAATGGATATTGTAAAACTAAAAGAATATTGTGTTAAAGTCAGGATGATGTTTACTGGATTTTTAGCAAAAACTACATTTTGACTGACAACACTTTGTGTTTGTGTAAATCTTAAGACTACTTCTTCACATTTTGCTTTCTTTTTATTTAACAGCAAATACACACTTGCTTTGATTGCTTCGAGGGGACGGTATTTAGTATTTTCAGGGTAGATTGTAAATATTTATAGAAATTTTAAACTTGGAGTTTACGCTTGGAAATTTAAAACTTAAACAAGTTGTTTATTAAAAATCTATGACAAAGCGTGAAAATAATCGAAAAGTTTTTAAAATTATGCAGCTGCAAGTTTTTTGGTCTTATCTTTTTGCTGGTAATTTGTAAAACAGCAAATGAAATTTGTTATTATTATGTGACTTACACTTAAAGAGGCATCTCTTCATATTGGAAAGAATACAAAAATCTTTAGATTTAATTGTTACTGTCAAACGGTGCAAGGATTATGGTGTTATGCAACGACCCGGAAAAAAGTATTATTTAAAAGTATATTCACCAAATACTGAAGTTTTAGAGTTAAGGGGATGGCTATCGTTTGTGTGAGGTTCCCTTATTGGTGTGATCCCTTTTCAGCTGTGGTTGAAACCAAAATCACTGACGCTCAGCCGTGACTTCGGTTAATCAAATACTTCTGTTTATTCTGAGTAACTACCACAAGCCCATTAAAGTGAGACCGGGGGCCTATCACATACGACCTTAATTATGTCAACTGACATCCTCCAAGTCTTTTTATATAAAACACCACGAGAAACATTTTCGTAGAACACTTTAACCATCCAACTCTTTGTTGTATGGGCCTTTCTGTCCCTTTCCAAGCTCCAGACTCATTTTGAACACCAAAAATCCTTCAAAACTTAAAATGTGTTTATGGGTTAATTTCATAAATATTCCGAATTAGTGCTCGGAATAGGAAATCTTGCAAGGTATAAAATATGTTCAGCTATTTTATGTAAAATACCAAGAGGAATATTTTTGTAAGGCATTTCTAACTGCTATATCGCTGCTGGAGGGGAATTCGTTGCCTCTTTTTTAAGAAAGGTACAAAAAGGCCAAAGCAACGAAAAGTTATAGGGTTAAAATGTTTCACAAAAATTTTACTTGTGGTGCTTTAAATAAAAGTGATGAAGACATCTTATACCTTTAACATAAGGCTTACAAGATTTCCCATGCCGAATCACTATAACTATCTGCAAAATGGGGAGAAATGTAACTCACCCTAAAATGAATCCCAGATGTAAAGTTCCAAAACGCCGATACTTGTGTATATTTTATCGCCCAATCCCAATATGCGCTGTACTTTCCAAAGTGATATGGTAAATTTCTATCTTGTGAGGTATCTGGAGTCTACTCAGCGAACGCCAGTATGGCTTTCGTAGAGGGCGCTCTACGGGTGATTTTATTTTACAAAGAGAAGTAACACAATCAGGCAATTAATGCCTACCACTTAATTTAATTAATGTGTTACCTTCTTTGGGAAAGGGATACTGTAGAGAGAACAGGTGGTGAAGTGGGAGAGAGATAGAAAACTTAAATCATTTGCAACGGTGCTATTGCGCGTTTTTGTAGAGCAGTGTTGCTAGCCCCTCTGGTGTCAAGTAGAGGCATCGAGTTGTTTAAGCCGTGTAACCATTTTATTACATACAAATCATTAGTTACAGCACTGATGAACTCTCAAAGTAATTCTATTTCTGGTGAAACATGAATGAATTTAACACGTGCCTGTCATTGGACGGAAGTGATCCAAAGAGCTGAATGGTATGCGCTTAAAAGGTTGTGTAGAAAAATTTTTGACATAAACAACAGCCTTAGAATATTAAATTCAGTACATGTAGTGATTGATATTCAATGAAAATGGTAAACCTTTGAAACTAGTTCCGATATTTTTTGTTGGGTATTCATTCAGTACTAGGCCAATCCTGTTGGGGATTGCAGATTGGGGGCAAGGGGCAAAACATGAATGGTACAATTAATGACGATCTTATAATAATCTCTGAATGGGTCGATGTTAATGCTCGTAAGACCAAAAGTCTGTATGCTCACGCACAGACGCATGCCCGAACTTGCTGTTCGATCTGTAATTATGAATGGTGTAGATATTGGGGAATCAGATGGTCCTGATGTTCTTGGCATGAAGATCCAGTGTGATTTTCGATAGACTAATAAAATTTTTCAAATCTCAAAAGAAGCATTCAAGTGCCTCAGATTCTTAAGACGGTGCAAAAGATACTCTACTCATTCTGCTCTCCTTAATATTTATACTACCTATATATCCGACCGAAAATGAAATACAACTCCCATGTATGGGACGGTGCTTCAAGGTCTATTTTGAAGTTACTAGACCGCGTACAGGAGAGGGTGAAGAAGGTCATCGGCGACAGTAGAGTAGACAACTCTATTGACTCGTTGGAGCATCGACGCAGTGATTTCGTTGTTTTATCGTGACTACAGTGGAATGTTTTCTGATGATATCAGGGAAATTGTTCCCGAAATCCACTCTTTTTTACGAACAACACGCTCTTTATTAAGAGCACATCACTTTGTGGTCGATACGCCAATGAATCGAACTACGCATTACAGAGAGAATTCGTTCTTTGGTCGAACAGTTTGCATGTGGAATAAGCTTTCTACAGAGGTCTTTCCGGTCCCTTTCAATGTTGGACAATTGAAATTAAATGTCCATAAACACTACTCTCTCTATATCCTCCTCCCCATAAAAAATTTTCCTAATTCCGGCAAATGCATTTCATGAGTAGTTGCCATACCCTGATTGCTGGGGCCCGTTTCTCAAAACTACAAGTTACATATCAACAAGCAAAATACACACAAAACAACAACAACACTTTTACAAATGTTATTGTTGTTTTGTGTGTATTTTACTTATAGATTTGTAACTTGTACTTTTTGAGAAATGGGTCTCTGGTCTTAGAAACAAAAATATAGATTTTTTTTGTTGGAATCAGTTGTTAGAAGTTTGTAACTAAAAAAAAATATTTTGATTTTGCTGTACAGTGTAATTTATTTCAAAAATTATATTCTACTGCGAAATTTCTAAAAAATGTTCTTTATATTTTTATTTTCAGACCTTCTCCGGAGAAAGTCCATATCATACACAAAATGGTTGTCATCCAAAAATCATTCGAAGTCAACAGACTCCTCCAACACATGTTAAATTTTCTGCTGGTCTTCGTCAGCAGTTCCCTGATAACATCGAATACTTTAGCTTTAAGCTCATCCAGCACATGTGGACCAAATTTTCCCGCCGCCTGCAATTGTGGACAAGAACAATACGAAAGATCTTATCAATATGTGGTTAATTGTACAAATGCTGGTCTTAAGAACACCAGCGTTTTGGAGTTTATGCCAATGGAAGTGGAAATATTAATATTTACAGGCAACATAATAGCCGAATTACCCTGGAATGTGTTTGGCTCGATAAACAACTATAAAAGTTTGAAAATTGTCGATATGAGCAACAATCATATACGAGAAATAAGAGGCAAATCGTATCATCATGTACAAAATGTGGAAAGACTTATATTGAATCATAATAATTTAAGTATATCGCGAGATGATGATGAGGTGAACCATCATCATCCCCGAGTATTTTCGAACTTTTTAAATTTGCAAAGTTTGCACTTGACAGATGCGTTCGATGACAATAGTTCGCCACAGTTGAGTGAGGATTTGCATGATATTTTCATGAACAGCCAATTGACGAAATTGGAGAAATTACACTTGGAACAAAATGAAATAACACACTTTAAGGATCGTAAAGTATTTTGTGATTTACCAAATTTGAGAGATTTGCATTTGGGTGATAATTATTTGAAAGATATTAATTTTGAAGTGAATTGTTTAAAGAATCTGAGATTCTTGGATTTGGAACGTAATAAATTTGAGTATGTCAAGACCCATGATTTACTGCTGCTCAATGAGCTGGAAGCCAGTCCGGAACGCATGACCAACTTAATAGTCGACTTTAATCTCAATCCATTTACATGCGACTGCAAAATAAGCCCCTTTCGCACATGGATTCATTCGACTAATGTCACCGTGCGCAATAAGGAGACTTTAATGTGTTTCCACAATAAAGTAGATCCTTTGCCCATAATGGAACTCGATATGAGTGGATGTTCTGCTGCTATAGCAGCGGCCACTGTGATGTTTACCACTGCCAATGAAAATCATTATGGTGCCATGCAACAGCAAGACAGTGGTTTGGCTCGCCATACAGCCACTCTGATATTTTTGTTAATTGTATTGAGCATGATTTTACTCGGTCTGGTTATAGCGCTAATTTATGTGAGTCGTGATAAATTGAAATTTATGATCACTCCCGTATTTGATAATGTGGCCAAAAAGGTACAATACACCTCCATTAAAGATGAAGATTGTCCCGAGGTTCATGTCTAAGAAAGCGCCGTTTCAAAAACGCAAACATTCAATTTCAATTGTAGATCCCTCCTAGAATCCGTTCTACTCCCAAACAGCCATTACTACTCCCTACTGCTACATAAACACTAACAAAATCCTGCTGCAGCTAAAAACAAAAACATGTAAAATATTTAAAACAAAACAAAAATTTTAAATGAAAAACATTTTCATTGTGAATTTTTTATGTTTTCTTAATTAAAAAAAAAAATACAACAGTAGTTATTTAATAAGTTATTTTATTAATCATGTTTCTCATTAAATTCGTTTAAAAATTTTTGTTTAATTAAAATAAAATGTGTGCCATTGAATACAACAACAAAAATATATGTAGTAGAGATGAGCGATCCCGTGATTTTTAAAGAACATCGTGAACAGTGAACGTGATTTAAAAATCACTGTTACTTAAAACTGTGACTGTGATCACTGTTTTCAGTTCTCTTATACCAATGTAATTATCAAAACACATATGCATCTTTACAACAAAAACATTGTTCTTTAATATACCAAGGCAGATTTAAATACGCCTTAAAATATACTTTGAATTTTAAAAAGAAATACTAATAAGAAAGAAGAGAACACAAGAAATAGCAATACTATTCGTTTGTTCTTATTGTACGCAAATAAAAAACGTTATTACCAACACAAACAGTGCAATATCATAATTTTCTGTATGTAACAAAGAGAAAAGAAGAACTTTGCAATAGGGATGTAACGAATACCGATACCGATATATCGGCGATACTTCAGAATTTCCGATACATCGGTATCGGCGATATTTTACTGTCGATACGACGATACTTTTAAAAATTATTTCAAAGTTTTTTTTTAACAAATAATTTATTTTTCTTCGATTTTACCATGAAATAAATTTACTTCGTTATTTTTTAAATCTTATTAATATCAATTTTAAAAATTAATAATATTTTATGCTGTTATTTTGTAAAAAAATTATTTATTTTTTGTTAATTTTACCATGAATTCAAATTCAAGTCGTTGTTTTTTAAATCTCATTCCAGCAAAATAAAAGATACTCCAAAGAAGTCATGAAAATGTAGAATTCGCGATCTGGAAGTATTGCAAATTTGGATAACTTCTAATTAGTTTTACATATCCTTGCCATTGAAAGAAGTTCTGTTTTTCGATTACCGAATTGGAAGCGATGCTAGGACACATTTCTTTTTCGGTATTCTATAATGATTTTTCCTCAAGGAAAAAGGATAAAAAATTACCCATTTTCACAATTTTTTTTTATGCGAATTTAAACTCAGAACTGTATTTTCATGTAAATTTAAGTGAATAAATATAAACTTAGAAGTCTTTTAATAATTAAGCTATTAAGTTATTTAGAAGAATATTAGTTGATAAATGTCCTTTAAAAAAATCGATTTTTTAAAAAGCACGGCGAGTATGTTTTAAAATTATAAAGGAATTAAACATTTTTTCTTGCTTTTCTACTAATTATCTGCATATTTTTAATATAGATTTTTTGGAAGCAAAGAAAATGTAGCTCCTTAAAAATTACTTCCAATGTTTTATCAATTTTAAATATTCTCTCTTATAATGTAATATTGTATAATAAAAAAATTCCACTTGAGTTTTGTTAATCTAAACTTGAACTCAATTTCAATATTCGTATCGGTATCGGAATCGGTATCGGCGATATTTACTTTAAAATATCGGTATCGGATCGGCAAAACGGCGTATCGTTGCATCCCTACTTTGCAAGTAGCAGTTACTTGACAAATTTTGTCACAACTGTAAATCGTTATTTTTCAGTAACAGTGTTTAAATCACAGGTACTGCAATATCGCTCATCTCTCATATATGTAGTAAAAAAATTTGTTTAATAATAATTTTCCCAAAAAAAAAATCGACTACAAAATACATAAGTTTTATCATAATGATGTACTTTCACGAGAACTAATTGTGTGCAAAGTTTCATAAGAATCGGTTACGTAGAAGTTAGCTTATATGAATATTTACTTTTCATGGGCGTGATACCTCCCACTTTTCTGACCATAATGTTGCATTGTAACAATAACTAAATGTGTGTGCGAAGTTTCATAAGAATCGGTTTAGTAGAAGTTGTTGAAAAATAATATTTACTTTGCATGGGCGTGACACTGTCCACTTTTTTAATCATGATATAGTATTCAAACAAAAGCTTAATGTGTGTGCAAAGTTTTATAGCAATCGATTAAATAGAAGTAGATATACTTCGTATGGGCGTGACCCCGCCCACTTTTCAGCGGTACCAATCTGGAAGTGTATCCTTTTAAATAAAGAAAAAAAAATCCGAGATCGGTTTATAAATGGCGGAGTTTTGAGGGAGCATCCATAAGCAAATTGCATGGCGAATTGATAACCTTTCTCCTTTTTTTGAAGTCGGTTAAAAAATTGCTTCATAAAAAAATGTATTTTTAAAATTACATAGAACTTTCTAACCAAGTCTTATGGGACACCTTCCCTGTATTCTTACAGAGAAGATGCTGAACCGACTCTGCCTCATCGAAATAGCTCCCACCAGGGCGAGTCCATAACAAGCTGATGTCATTGGCAAATTGCATTCGCCGTAGTCCATTCGCTTGCAGCACATATATGATAAGCTCCTACCAAGGCGAATTAATACTAGGTGGCCTCAACAGCCGATGTGGTTATTTTCGCCCCTTGTAATTTGAAGCACCCTCAGATGTCAACACACATTTTTTGGTAAATTTTTTTACATCTGCAGAAGATATTTTTCAAAGCAAATTGGGTCGAGTATACCCAAGGCCTATTCATGCCAAATGGTCGCAAAAGAATTCGCCTTCAAAAACTCCTTCTTGGGATGTCAAAAAATGGTACCGAAAAATCTGTGTTGACATGTGAGACCACCTGCTATGAAATATTACCTGATAAATATGTATTGGCTCCTACAGTAGTCGCGAGTATATGCCATTTCACACTATGCCCATTTACATTGCATTCAGAAAAACTGGCGTCCTGTTCTATATGAAAAAGTAGCATGATGCGCACCAAAACGTAACATTTCAATAATTTTATATAGAAAATTTTTTTGTATTTTCTAACATCTATCGAAATCTTAATTGAAATAGAATTTAATCAATTAATCAGTTTTAATTACAATAAATCCTAAAAAAACTATGTAAATTTTTTAAATAATTTATCATTTAAATATAACATTATCGCCTGCTGGATTATGTATGTAGGGACATTAGAGTGGTCGCTAAAAATAATATTTTCTCATTGAAGACCTTTTTGTAGAGAATTCCATTTACTACAAAATTGCTTTTACTACTTTTTCACAAATTCGTCTACTTTAAAACGTTCTTCTTGTTTTAAAAAAAAATTAAGGTTCTTTTTTTGGGCGTACGGGAGAATTTACGTTTTGCAACCTCCCTAATGTACATATGTCGAAGTGGAATTGATGTCTACGGGTGTCTACGAAAAATTGGCTTAGAATAAAGAAAATTTTTAGAAATTTTCTTAATTCTATGACAATTCGTCGTAGTCACAAATTCGACTTGAACATACATATACCGGGTGAATGATGTGTACCTCCCCAGCAAAAATATCCGTCTACCGAAAGCAGATTTGTAAGGGAGAGATTTCGGTACTCTCCCTTACCAAACTGGTCGGTATTACATGATTTTTGTATAGGATGTCGCACTTGGTAGGTCTCGAGGTATGAGCTTCTTTCGTCGCATCCTAGATGCATATATCGACCCCTTAGCGCCAAATGATCGTAAGCGACAAAAAATTATATTTTCAGTAAAAGGGCTTTTTATTGTATTTAAACATGATTTATATTCATAAACTGTATTTCAAAAGTTATTAACAATTTTGACATTTTCACGATTTTAAACTATAGGTAGGCTCATAAGATTTTGATTTCAATACAAAAATTAGTTTTTTATAAAATGTCGCTTACGATCATTTCGCGCAAACGGGTCGATATGTATAAATACTTTTTGTTCGCGTATTGAAGAAGGAAACGATCCCACCATCTCCGCATGGTAGACTAGAACAGTAACCACTAAGCTATCGAGGCACATTTATTTTGATACACAATTCAGTGGCAGAATAAAAAATCAAATTATGAAGAAAAAATCACTCTCGCATCCATATTTGTATCCACGTAAGCGAGAGATGAATAAAAAACTTCGTGTTTAAAAACATGGAAAAACATAAATAGCCGACCAAATTCATCGTGTGTGTGGTAAATATCTTCGCTCTCTTACTCTATTGCGTCCTCGTAAGGCAGAGGTGATGCACTGTGTGCTTTTGCACACCTCCGAAGTCCTTCTAATTAATCTTACTGCTTTCTTGTACCAAGTTTATTTTTCCTGGGTCCATAATTATAGTTTATACAAATTAAGAATTACATATTTTTCAGCAAGTCCCAATGTGCAAGGTTCTTTCACTAACATCTTTTAATTATATGTATGCAACGCTAATTGTTTTATAAATTGCTTTTTTTACTTGTATAAATAATCTAAATATTTTTTTGATTAATTAAATCATGTTATCAGGTATTTTCGTTAACCATTTTAAATAATTTTATTAGATCGGTCTAGAAACTCAAAATAATAAGAAATTTAAAAAAACGACCATGTTGCATTTAAATTAAAAAAGAAATAAATAATTAGCGAAACGTAAGGAATTTGTTAAAATAAAATATAATTTGCAAAAAAAGTACTTCGTTTAAATTAATTTTATACAATCGTATACATACATAAATGTACTAAAAACTTAAATTAGTTTAAGAATTCTTGTTTTTTCTTGCTTTTTCTTATTTATACCCCCTTCCCCCCCCCCCCCCCCCCCTTATAGAATATCATTAAAGGCATTTCCAACTTTTAGGAACTTTTTTCACTTAAGTGAATATATTTTTGATTGTAATATTAATTGTCTGCTTGAAGCACATTGACAGGTGATTCTTCGGAATATATGCTTCCTACTATAAATAATGGAGGGAAACTCTTAAATCTGCTCTTAGAGCTTATATGGTCTCCACAGAAAATCTATTACATATGAGTTTTACTCAAGGGGCCAATTGTACCCTTATATACGCATAGGAAATAGTATGAGAGTTTTATAGTACACAACACATCTTTACTTTTTCAAAAATGAGTTTTATGTGGCTCTCCACCAAGTAAATTTTTCGAAATGTGCAGCTTATTCAAATAAATACATAATACAACCACTTCACACTTATACATACACATAACAATACATACATATTTTAATAATTTGCTGTACTTAAACATTTGCGATTACATTATTTCCAAACATAAGAAAAACGTTCCTTAAGTGAATACCCTTATTGGCATTTATATCTAACTGAATTTTAATTATAAGTTTTACAATTTATAACAGCAAAGTTGTTAAATCAAAATTAAATGTGTACTAAAAAATTATTTATTAATAGGTATGCATGTATTTGAAATAAATAAATAAAATAAAACAAAACATAACGAAAAATCATATCATTAATGTTTGAAAAATTGTTTTCATATTAACATTTTAAAATAATTAACCTTAGATTTATCTGTGATTTAAGTTAGTAGTTTAAAGTTTTCTTTTTCTCTGTCAAATTTATAAACAATTTTCTTAACTGACTTACACTGGTCTGCAGCAAAAATCAGCTTTAAATAAAAAATATATGGAATATAAAGATTTCAGTGCACGAAATTCAACTCCATTTTCAGTTTTTTCTATCGGGATCAGATTTCTTTTTTTTATAGGCATGACTAATATTTCTACTAGGTACATCAGTATATTCCACTCTAACTTGAGAACAAATTGTCCGATTTTAATAAATAAATCGCCAAGATGCGGAATAAAATTCCGTTTAAGTTTACCATTTACTAATTACCATTTAGCCGGGTGTGACCATTTTACACACATTTTTTGTTATAAATCAAGAATATAAAATTTTTATTAAAAAAAAACGTTGCGGCTCGCAAGGACATTAAGCTTAAAGTCGTTGAATAACGGGCAGGCACTGATAGAACACGATTTCTTCTCAGAATGGTCGTCAGAAAGCTGTGACGTGTGTGACATTACAAATCTTAGTTTTAAAGAATTATCACTTTCAGTATAAATTCTGTAAAATCTTTACTATAAAGTACACAATGATTTTGGTATAGATATCTGTTCAAAGTGTTTTTAATCGTATTATGTATTTACTGTTTGACAAAAAATTATATTTCTTATAAAAAAAAACTATTTTTAAAATGAGACGGGTGTGACCGACGGGTGCTACCTAGTACGAAAATTTAAAAAATTCGAAGAAATAAAGCTTTTTATTGGTTTAATTAATATAAATAAAAATAAAGATAAACTCGTAAGAAAATAATAAGACATTAAATTATTTGCTTTCCGTTCTGTTATAGATAGCAGAATGCTCTAGCTGAATATATTTTTAAATTCAATAAAAAGCAAAAAAAAGTATATTCTTTTCAGAGATAACGGTTTTTATTAATAATGAGAAAGGGAATAAAAGAGAATCTGAAATAAATATTAAACATACAAAGAGGGAGAGCAAAATGTTTCTTGCATGATCATTTAAAAGTGCCTCAAATTGAGTAAAAAAATATTAAATAGTGTATTTTTTTATTTTTTCTACGATTGTCATTCTCTAAAAAAACATCAATTGAGAGATTTTTATTAAAAATGAGAAAATTATTTTTTCCTTGTATAGGGCCATTTTACGTGGAATTACTCATTTCCAACTGCTTCGGAGTTATTCAAAAGTTAAGGGGCGAAAAATGTGTTTTTTAATGCAAAATTAAAATTTTGTTAGTTTTCAAAGACTCGTTAAAAAAATTAAAAGGGCAAAACTTTAAGATTTTAATCATTTATCAGAAAAAAAGTTGTGCTATGAATAAAATAAGACATAGATCATTAAAATCGGTGGACAAATGTCGATTTTATTTATGATTAATTGAAGGAACTCAATTGATAAAAATCACAATTTCCATACAACAGAAAATTTTTAGTTTGTCAACGTTCAGACGATACAAATCTTATTGATTAGCTGCTTATTCAGCTGGGAGAGCGACAAAGAGTTTTGTGTTAATTTCTCTGTCAGTCCCAGTTTACACTATGCAAGTCTTATTGATCAGCTTCTTATTTAGCTGTGAGAAAAACAGAGAAATGTGTATTCATTTCTCTGTCTTTCTCACAGCTGAATAAGAAGCTGATCAATAAGACTTGCATCGTCTAAACGTCGACTCACAGCTGAATATTAAGCTGGTCAATAAGACTTGCATCGTCTGAACGTTGATTTTGTGTGTTGTATGAAAATTGCAAATTTTTGTCAGTTAAGTTTCCTCACTTATACCCGTAATTTCAACAAATAGATATAATTTCAACAAATAGATATCCTGCATAGTTACCTATGGTGTAAAAATATTTGACAATTTTAACTTATAGGTAAGGATTGTAAGCAAATGTTATTGTTAAGATATCTAATGGATAATTTACGCCTTAGATACCTATTTGTTGAAATTACGGGCATTAGACGGGGTTCACACAGGGCAATTTTTGTTGCGCAACTTTTAATTCAGGCGCGAGAATGACAGAGAAAGCAACACAGTTTTTCTATGTCTCTCTCCCAGCAGACAAAATTGCCCTGTTTGAACCCCATCTTAATTGCAAATAAAATCCACTTTTTTTAAGAGAAGTAACACAATCAGGCAATTAAAGCCTACCAGCTAATTAATTAATATGTTATCTTCTTTGGGAAATGTATAGTGTAGAGAGAACAGGTGGTGAAGTGGGAGAGAGATAGAAAGCTTAATTCATTTACAACCCTGCTATTGCGCGTGTTTTGTAGAGAAGTGTTACAAGCCCCTCTGATGTCAACTAGAGGAATTGAGTTGTTTAAGCTGTGTATCCATTTTATTAGTTTTTTTACTTCATCTACGGTTCTGCTGCAATACCGACGAAGGAGGGTGCTGTGAAGTGCATTAGGTTATGTTAGTATTAATCGCTGCCGGTACTGCCAAGGTGGTCAGTGCTATGCCTTCATCACTTTAACAGTCCAACAACAACAAACACGATAACACAGCAGTGCACATGATAAAAATGCATGATGTTGTTGGCTTTCCTGAAACTAGTCTTGAACTCAAGCCCTCAGGGTTTGTAATCAAACGCGCTAACTACTCAGCCAACAGCACATTTGTCCACGGATTTGAATGATTTGTGGTTTATTTTGTTCATAATATATTAAGTTTTCTGATAATATATTAAAAAATGTGAAATTGTTACCCTTTTCATGTTTGTATGGGTTTTTGAAAACGAAAAAACATTTAAATTTGCATGAAAACAATTACTCCGAAACAGTTGAAAATATAAACAAATTATATATCAGTGACTTAAAGATAATTTTATTTCGCATATTTTACTAGTTTAATGATTCCAATAGGGCAAGCCGTTCTTGAGTTAGGGAGAAATATATTGATGTACCAAGCGCAAATATTAGTCATGCCCATAAAAAAAAGGTGACCCCGATAGAAAAAAACTGAAAACGGATTTAAATTTAGCGCATTAAACTTTGTATATTCCACATGTTTTTATTTAAGGGTTCATAATTTTTTATTTTTTTGCAGACCAGTGCTTATTACGGCCATTTTCACAATGTACGATTACAGCTTAATGTAGTACGATTACAGCTAATGTGGCAAATTTTGCATGCCGAACTTGCCATTAAAGTCCATGTTAACTTTTACCCTGCGTTTACCTGGCCTTTACACATGCAAGTGCAAGTTCGAAAAACTCAATACACTCAAACTTTTCTACTAACACACTTTTGATTCAGCTGTGAGAAGGACAGAGAAATTAATACAATCTTCTTTTTCGTTGATAATACGTACATAGAACTTGCATGCAAGTACTTGCATGTCTAAACGCAGGGTTAGACGTGCAAGTACTTGCATGCAAGTTCTGTGTACGTATTATCAACGAAAATTTCGAAAAAATGCCCAACTGTCTTGCAAGTTGCTTGAATGTTTACACGGGCAGGTGAAAGTTCATTTTAAAAATGTCGGCGAGTGCAGAACAACTAAAAAAAATTCTTTATTATTGATATAATTTGCTGTTCATATCCCATAAAATGGAATAGGAACGGTACAAATTTGGCTCCATTTTTGATTTTGTTTACTTTTTAATGCAGAGTTGCCAATAACACAAAAATATTTCATTTTAAGGGAACCAGATAACATTGAATTTTATTCGTATTTTTTCTATGATATTTAAGTTTTAAAACTTCATTAAGTGCTTGATTCATGTATATTTAAGGAAAATAATATTAAATTAACTTTTAAATTTATTTAAAATCAGTAAAAATACAATAACATATTGCAATCCAGTTAATGTGAACTAAACTGGTGGTAGGGTAACACTGTTATTTAACTTGTCGTTTTACTTGCTGCAAGTGTCAAAAAATCACTGTCTTGTAAAATCCCTTGCAAGTGAGCTGCAAGTTGGCGGCAAGTGCGAAAAGTGTAAGTGTATTAGTAAAAAAGTAAGACTGTATTGAGTTTTTCGAACTTGTACCTGCACGTGTAAGCGCTAAGTTAATCGTACATTGTGAAAAGGGCCTTTACTACATAATAATTAATAAATAAAAACAATTATATCATGACAAATTTATATTATCAGCATTTTATTCATATACCAACGAGTACTAATATTAATTTAATGTCATTTTTCTATTTTTAAAGAATTTAAATTAGTGATTTTTTTAACAAAAAAAAAATAATAAAATAAAATACTGTTGTTAGTTGTAATAATTATTTTGATAAGAAATTAATAAATTAATAAAGGAAAAACAAAAACAAAAAATAACGATAGTTTATTTCATTGTGGAAAAAAAGGAAACAAAATTTTACAAAAAATATATATAAATTTTTGGGACCTTTTTTACTTGTTTTGTAAGATTTTGTACTAATTATCAATATATTTTTTATTTGAACAAGCTTTATGCTTCTCCTGTAAGACTTTCAAAATTTTAGATAGGGCTTTTTGTATTCTCTATGACGATATACACATATTTGCATATATGTGCACAAGTATTAGTATGTATATCTTTAACACATCCCAGCAGCTAAATAGATACGCTTTGTGACAGTCATATTACTAGTTGTAATGTCACTGGTCAAAATAGGACAGTCATAGCAAGACTAGTAACGATACTAGTAAAAAAAGAACAATCATATTACTAGTTGTATCGAGACAATAATGATACTAGTCAAAAAAGGACAACATTTTCAGGTATACGAGTTGTATATTTTTAGCTCTTAAAACAATAAGTAGAAAGTGGCTCAGTGGGTAGAGTACTTGCCTTGAAATAAGAGGAATGTGTGTTCATACTCTGATTGAGCCAAAGTTTTTTTAAGAGTTACGATATCTAAATAAACAAACTAGTAAGAGCACTAGTTTACAACAACTAGGATTCCAACTGGTGTATAACTGTTTACAAATGAACTAGTTGGACTTCTATGACAACCTAATGTTTAAATCGATATTTCGATATATGAAAAAAGGACAGATGGGCCAATATTATCAAGTAAAAAGCAACTAGTATAGTTCTAACTACATGCTAGTTACATTGTCTGCAGGGATACTATTGTTGCATTACATTAATAACGTATTTTTTTAAGACATGGTCGTATTTTGCTGATGTTATTTCCTGAAACAGTGGCAGCCCTAGCAACTTTTGCAAATATCGAGCAGTGTAGCCAGATAGCGATATTTGTCCCCCAATTCGCTGTTTTGTTTACGGAACGAGGATACCATAAAATAGGAACTCTTGAAAAAGACCGCAATTAGGGAATCGTTCCATGGAACTAGGACGTTCCGGAGCGATACAACTCTACTCTGGGCCACTACGATCTCCAAAGACAAACAGATAAATATCACACCTTAAACCAATTTGCGTTAAGATTTTTCTTATTTTTGCCTAAGCTATTATTTTATCAGGAATTTTATCGGCACCAAAATTGTTTTAAATTCCATAGAGATTGTTGAATTATCGATAAATGGTATAGATATAGTTTCATTGGCGGTTATTCTAATGGGTAATCATCATAGGTTGCTTCCGAATACGTTGTCGAGAAAAAGTCGGCGAATAGATTGATTATTGCGGCATCATCACTGGACTCCTTTTGTTGAAACTTCATAGAAGGGAAGCCAGTTGTTTTTTCTTTGAATTAACAAATTTATTTGGATTACCTTTAAAAATATGTTTCGTTGTGTTAATATAGTTATCATAATACAATTTATTAAGCGACGTGTATTCAGCACGTGTAATCGAGTACATTAGATAATCAACAGATGAACCAGAATGCTTAAATTTTGTATAGCATTTATTATTTTGATTTTTAGCATGAGACAATTGTATATTATTCCATGGTGGACCAGAAATTTGTTTAAATGTTATTGTCGGAACACACAAATCCATATAGGAGTAAACCTTATTGTAGAATGCATTGGACATCTGGTCAAGGTCTGAAGAGGATGATAATATATTGTACCGATTTCTGTTAGATAATAACTGATTTAACATGTTGTAGTTAGTATGTTAGTTAGTATTCAATATCATGCGTTGAATCAATTATGACCTGTTCAGATGCAAAATTACATGAAACCGCAATAAACACGCCACCACCAGTGGTTTTGCTACCACGATCACGGCGAAAAATTTTGAACTTGTTGCAAAGTATTTCAGTATTTAAAAAGTTATTATTGTGTCATGTTTCTGTAAATGCTAAGACATGATGATCAATGCTTAAACTTTCCATGTATAAAGTTGATAGTTTTGGTCTCAAGCCTCGGACATTCTGTTAAACGGTGGAAATGTAATCAGAGGATTTTACTAGTTTTTTTCAGTATTATAATCACGTTGTGGAAGAACCCCACTGTTTTGAGATCCATTCCTATATATGTTCCCGAACGAGAGTATTATTTGGCCAGAAATTAGGTTCAATCAATATATCAAAAATATCAGCGGAAACCGTAAATTTAAAAGATGATATGGATCTTGGCTGAGAAAAGTTGTATTTTAGTATACTAATGTCAGCATTGTTACCAATCTTATCTTTCACGTATGTAATAAGCAACTGCATCGGAAGTAGTATCGCTTGTAGACGAGAGAAAATAGATTTTCTTGGAGGTATCGCCCGAAGTGGATTATGAATGATTTCGTCAGTATTAGAATGTGAAGGAATAAAAATATTCTGATGATTATCGGCGACAGTATTTAAAACAGCATCGGCATAACTTAGTTGTGAGCTTGCAGGAGGGCTTGCATCATTATCATTCGTTGCCGATGTTGTAGGGTTTAATTCACGAACAGAAAGCTCATCATGTTTTTTCCTTATTATTAATTCTTGCCGAGTTACGACGCTTCGGAGAAGATTGTGGAAATTTAAGATTGTCCAACTATTTAAACTCATCAAATAATTTCTCATAAACTGCTATACGATCATTCATTTTAGGTTATTCTCCTGTTCTCGCCATATTTCTTTCTAGTTTAATCATTTAGTATACTAAAATAACAGCTCGCAAAGCTATGTTTGCTATGAATATACATATATCCATTCCACATTTAATTTTTAGACCAACCGCGTCATTTCAACTCATATTCTGTACAAGCTCGAGAACGTGTTTAAATGCAATAGTGCAACATTTTCCATAGGTCAATGATTATCCCACCTCTATAAGACGCTCTTAATAAATTTATTAATTTTCTCCATATTCATAGAAAACAATGTGTGCTTGAAGTGTACATTAAAACAAAATTTCCATAGAATATTTATTAAAACTAGAAAAACAACAATTTAAAGAAGTTATTACAACCCAAAAAATTTTACAAAAAACAGATTGGGTATAATAAATTGCTTTTTTGAGCGTCCAAATAATTTGATGTTGTTTTTAACTTTGGACCTTTAATCCATTTCCATTATATATATGAAAAAGAGTAGAGCTGCTATAGCAACCAACAAAAACTAAAAAAAGTGTCGAAAATTTTATTTTTGCTAAGAAAATTGGTCGTTAGCAAGCAATTAAGCTTGAATCTTAGAACCATTCTATTCGACTGTTTCTTTTGTTTTACTTAGTTTAAAACTACTTAAGAACCAAACAGACTACGCAAGTGGTTTGCAAACATGGCAGTAATCTACTTTTGTATAAGCCTGTTGTATAATATATGGCAAGCGGACTGGCAAGCCGTTTGAAGAAAAATCAAAAAATTTTGATATTTTGACTGCTATCTGGAATTTGTGGAAGTGAAGTGGAATATTGTGAAAGTGGTTCATTTGCAACAAAATTTCCAGAGTGAGGTCGCCGTGGAAAATTTAAATTCGTGATTAAAGTGAAAAATCCATGCTTGTAAGAGCTAGTTTTGTGTATTCTGTATGCAAATGAAAAAAATTATGTTTGACAAGCCGCTTGCGTAGTCTATTTGGGCATTTACGTTCTATAAAGAAGCAACGAAAAACTCGAGTTTTTCTTAAAAAAAAAGCAAGCGGAACTGCTTCATCGTGAACACGACAACAGGATAGGTAGAAAATCGTGCAGGGAAAAACGGCATGAAATAAATCTCCAAAGAATTTTGTACTCAGTTTGCATTGCCACACCTCCTATCGATGCATAAAAAGTTTCATGCTTAAAAGTTCTTGAAAACGTCATTGTTTAAGTCTCGTTCTTGTTCACAATATGGAACATCAGCATTAGAACTTTCAGTGCCGCTCAACTTTAGGTGTTAGTTATAGAAAACGTATCACCCCAAGTAAATTTGTCAGCTGTTAGTATGTATTGGATTGTAATGCCTTTGGCATTAGTTTGACATTTGCTACGTAAAATCTACTTTCTGTAGATTTTCTACGTGACAAAAGCAACGATACGTTTTTAGTAAACAGCAACAAGCTTTGTTTATGTTAGAGATTTCGCCAGCTGATCCCCACGAACGTGATACGTTTTTACTAACTAAACCTTATATGTGGGCTAAGACTACGTGAACTTTTTCAAGACATGCGTTTCGATATTTTTGATCTTAATTTAGTTTTGAGCGGTACATGTTATTATAGTGCTATTTTAAGTTAGAGAAGAATGAGCAAGATGAATATAACCCTCTGGACCAGCTTATAAGGTTTGAAAACCTTATATTTACTTCAAAAAAGCAGAAACGTGTTTTAAAATCGACCGTGTGGCCTGGCCCGTAATAATATACAAACTATAATAATAATTGTTAAGTGATAGTGTTTAATTCAATAATGTATGTATATTCTGGGGACAAGTTTGGGAAATTGAGTTTTTAGGAGAACTCATGTTTTAAATTGCGGACATGAGCCAAAATATATCTGGCATCACTATTATTAACAAACAGCTGTTTTTGATTTTTTTTTTGCTATTTTATCAGGAACAATAAACAAAAAAACAACCAAAAAAATTTTATAGGTATAAAAAAGTAAAAATTAAGTTTAAAGATTCGTCAAATCATAATAAATTTTAGTAATATGTATAATAAAACAAATAAATGTCCCAATACCAAAACAATGGATGTGTTTGAATTAGTTGTTCGACTACAGGGTGCTTCATATGTAGTTAAAACGAATTAAACAAACTGCAATACATTTTTAATTAATTCCTTACCCTGTATATTAAAACTTGAAAATTGTTTGTTGTTATTAGCATATTAGAATTAAATTTGTAAAAAAAATATTTGATCGTTTTAAGACAGCTTGTTATGCAATAAAAGCATTAAGTTGTTCTTAGTGAAATTTTAATACCCAAATTCAACATAATTGCATTTAATTAATTGTGATATTAGATTATTATAAAAAAGTAAGCTGCAATTCCGTACAAGATGTTCCCCGAGCAATAAATAAATGTGTGCTACACACACGTAGTCTTATCACTTAATTTACCAATTGAAAATTATACATATTTAAAACATAATCATGTGTACTTTTGTTATTGTAATTTATACAGATGCTTAAAGTTCTTAATAATTTATATTTATTAACAAACCGTTCAACAACGAACTCGCACAAACTAGTTCTATTACAGCAGTTGTTGACGAAACGTGATTATAGTGTGGAAAGCAAAAATATAATGGAGAAGTTTGATTTGCCACAGAGATTACAAGGCAGCACACCAAGTGTTTGGTAATATGTGATAAATTGTGTATAAGAATTTCGTAGTAAAATAATTTATTAAAATCTACTTTAAGGAATGAATACATTGCATTGGCTATGCAATATAAACCTCTGAACTTGGGACAAGGTTTTCCGGACGATGCTGCCCCAGAATATGTTACTAAGGCTTTGGCTGATATAGCCAATGACGGGAATCCATTGTTGCACCAATATACTAGAGGATACGTAAGTTTTTTATGCCAAATACTTATCTTACATATACATACATACATATATATTTATTCACTCACCTTACTTTCTGAATTCAGGGTCACATGCGTTTAGTACAGGCTATAGCAACTTTGTACTCAAAATTATTGCAACGTGAATTGAATCCTTTAAATGAGATAATTATTACGTCGGGGGCTTATGAAGCTTTGTATTCTTCTATTATGGGTCATGTTGATGTGGGTGACGAAGTGATTATTATAGAGCCATTTTTTGATTGCTATGAGCCGATGGTGAAAATGGCGGGCGGTGTAGCTAAATTTATTCCTTTAAAACCGGTAATTATATGAACAACTCATTTTGTAAACTTAAGGCACAATTTGAAAATACAAACGCTTTTCTTATATACTATTCACGGTAGATCAATTCCCCTTGATACTATTACATATAGATATGTATATGCATACGTAGATACACAAACTACAACTTTTTTTCGTTTCAGATCCGTTTTAATTTTACAATATTTACTAATTTTTTGCGTCTTGAAACAATAATGTGTATGAATATCATTGTACATATGCTGATTCCTTTGGAATGAATATAAACCAAACTTATTTCATTGATATAAATATTTTGGAATTAAACTATGTCTCGAACTTAAGCACGCACTTGCTTTATGTTGCAATTTGTTTGAAACGGCTACCCTGTGTTTGAAACTAAGCCGAATTTATTTAATTTCCCCAAGGGAATTCGCCTTGAATTTCCTTTTGCTTCTGAGTGCTGCCACATTAAACTATTTGCCTTCTTTGGGAATGAGATAAAGCTGCCCATCCATTATACAATATTATTGCATATGTTTCCACCAAACCAAATGTTCCGATTTCGTAAAGAATTCGGAATTCGGAACCGAAATCGTAACGATTTTTGTATGAAAGGGTTGACACGATTTCGTAACGATATGTAGTTACGAAATCGTAACGATATTTCGGTACGAATTCGCAACGACGTGTAGGTACGGAATCAATACATGTCGGTGCGACACCGTACGATTTCTTAACGAATTCGTTTAGAGTTTTCTTCAACTTTTTTAATAATTGGTTATATAAAAATTATTTTTCATCATTTTATTTATTCACTTCAATATTATATGATTTAGGGCCATTATTACAACTAGGCAATAGTTAAAGGCAGGATTTTGTCGGACGAATAAAACTCAACTTTAAATGAAAGTGAGCGATAAGCTAAAGTCAGGTGCATCCTACCTGGTAGATTAAAGTAAATTTGTAATTATGATAAACTGCTTATCCGTCCGTCAAAAGTCTGCTTTTAGCTATTGTCAAGTTGTAATAATGGCCCTTAATGTAATATAACATAAAATCTATAATTTAAATTGAAAGATAAGTGTTGTAAGCCTTTTTAATGACTTTTACTGTCGGTTCTTTGTGGTGTCACAATATTTCTTTGTTTTCATCTATATAGCTTGTCTGGCTATAATTAATTGTTAATGCATGAATCTGCAAAAATGTAGAAAATTTTGTATACATACATATGCGCCATAAACATAGGCAAAACCATTAGAAAGGAGCAAACCAATGCTGAGGTAGCGATATGTTATTTACTTTTGTTTGAGCTTACAACGTACCTTTAAAAATCTTAATATATCTAAAATTACTCACAGCAATGTGCAGAGTCAGTCTTCCTAACCGGCCTTTGGCCGGGCTTAAGGGTTTTTTCCTCTATGTATGTCGAATAGTGGCTTCGCTGAGTAAAGATTTCGTACTTATACTGTCTTTGGCTGGGCTTAAAGGTTCTCTTCTCTATGTACATATGTCGAATAGTGCCTTCGCCGAGTAAAGATTTCCTGCATAGACTCTTGTCCAAGAAAATTTTTACTCAAAACTGTAACTGGCGAATGAATATTACTTTTAATTTTTTTTTATATATTATATTTCTTCAAAACAATCTGAAAACTTTTCACCGGTTTTTACTTATTTATAAATCAAATTTTTATTGTTTTTTTATTTGCACATACTCACATGAAATAAATGTACATATACGAAAGAAATTTATTCAGACAAAATACCGAAATGTCGTAACGAATTCGTTAAGACATTTCGGTAGTATTTCTGATTCCTTACGACAAGTCTGGCTTCAGAAAAAGTCGGAACTTTTGGTTTGGTGGGTTATTGCACATATATCGACCTTGCTTTTACCCAAAAAAAAAATTTTTTTTAATAATACGTGTAGATAAAATCGACTTATTATGACTTCTATAAAAAGCAACAGAAATTGTAAGATTTCTTAAAAGAACTTCTGAGATAGAATCCAATAACGATGCTTTTAATTTGTTAATAGAGTTAAATTATAGAGATTTTATGAAGATAATGCTTGCCTTTTGAAGAAGACCAAAAAAATAATAGTTCCATGAGTTTAGTGCGTGTATCTGTGTGTGGCATCTTAGTTCTTAATCGAAGGAATTCTGTTCATCCCCTATGGAGCAACGATGCTCCAAACAGATGTGTCAGGAGATTCTAAAACTACAAATGTGTTTATAAACTTTTTTCCTCATTCCCACAGACCAAAACGGAGGGAACTATATCCTCATCGGATTGGAAGTTAGATGAAGATGAATTGAGAAAACTTTTCAACAATAAAACAAAAATGATTATCTTAAACACACCACACAATCCTATTGGTAAAGTTTTTAATCGCCAAGAACTAGAACTTATTGCTGATTTATGTAAGAAGTGGAATGTTCTGTGCTTATCCGATGAAGTATACGAATGGCTTGTATTTGAAAATAATGAGCATATTCGTATATGTACCCTACCTGGCATGTGGGACCGAACAGTTACCATTGGCTCGGCAGGAAAAACATTTTCGGTGACAGGTTGGAAAACAGGTTGGGCTTATGGTCCAGCAAATTTAATTAGAAATTTACAAATGGTACATCAAAATTCTGTGTATACATGTGTTACTCCAATACAAGAAGCAGTGGCTCGTGGTTTTGAGTTGGAACTAACTCGCTTGGACTCAGATGAATGTTTTTTTAAGAGTTTGCCTAGAGAATTGCAGGTTAAACGTGATTATATGGCAAATTTTTTAACAGAAACTGGTATGAAACCTACCATACCAGAAGGTGGCTACTTTATGTTGGCTGATTGGACTAATTTGGGTTAGTATTGATGGAATAAAATATTTGTATGTATATTGAAAATATGTTTTATTTATTGCAGAAATTAAAATTGATATTAATTCAGAACCTGATAAATACCGCGACTACAAATTCACTAAATGGATGACTAAAAACATGGGTATTCAAGGCATTCCACCAAGTGCCTTTTATAGCGAATCACATAAAAACTTGGGCGAAAATTTTGTACGTTATTGTTTTATTAAAAAACAAGCCAATTTAGAAAAAGCCTCGGAGCTTTTGGAAAAATTGAAAAAATAGTGCTGATTTATAGATATTTATGTTTATTAAATGGTTTTTGTGATTTCATTGTAGTACGTACATTATTTGAATTGAGTATGTTATATGTTTATTAAAGAAATACTCGATTATAAACAAAGGCCTTTAATATTAAGATGGGTACACATCTGCAAATATTTGCGCCGAACGCATTCGCCGGCAATATTTGCGGTGCAAATTTTAGCTTGTAGATGTGGACGAGCTTTTAAATATTTATCACACAAATATTTATTCACGAACACTTTTACGTCTCCCCGCTTAAGCAAATGATAAAACAATAAAATTAGCACTCTCTTCAAATGCATCCACACCAGAGCAGCATGCAAATTTTTGTATTGTTCGTGTTCATATTGTGCGTTGAATAATGAGACGAACATCCTTACGTCGTTTCTTTGCTTTCGGCACAAATATTTACAGATGTTTACCACCTTTAGATATAGATATGAGATGAACACCGCCCTGGCGTGAATTACGCGTGGTCTAGAGTGCCTATTTACTAAAGATCAGGAAGCGGCTATTCGCTTAACCAAGAGGAGAAAATCGTTAATCCTTGCCAAAGTCCAGCTATGCAAGAATATTTACTCAGCGAAACCGTTATCCGATATACTGAGAAAAAACCCATAAACCGAGCCAATTGCTGGCTATGTAAAAAACTTTATTCAGCGAAGCCGCCTTTCTATATACTTAAAGAAAGAATTCTTAAGCCCCTGCAAAAATCTTCACTCAGCGAAGCTGCTTTTTTATATACCTAGAAGAAAAACCGTAAAGGCCGGCTATGAAGTCTTTACTTTAAAACCACTTCTTATTCAAATCGTAAAATTTCAAAAGCGAAAAACAGTGTGCGGATAAAATAACTGAAACATAAAAATTAACTGAAAAGCTGCAATAAATGAGATTTTTAGTTTAATTCTTTCTTGAAAGTTGCAGATTTCAAAGCGAAATGGTTTTGAGAACATGCACGATAACTATTCATAAAATAAAAATACATAGCGCTATTGGAAAAAAATTGTTAAACTAATTGGTCGATTACGGATACAGCAATCCATAATCGACCATAAATGAAACACAAATATTTTCGGTATTATGGGTATTTTTTTCTGTTATTGTAAGTAATCGTTCATTAATTAAGTCTGGTCAACTTATTTGTTTATATTTTTGTTGTGATCTCTTAAATTTATAACGGTACTATCTTGGGATGCAATAAAATAAATAATACAAAAAACCTTCAACCCCTACTTCTTTTTTAAAGCAGTAACATTTCAAAAATTTTAATTTAAATAAATAGATCGTCTTATTTAGTTTTCTATTTAAAGATTACGAGCATTGCACTGAACATAACCTCATTTTTGACATTGATTTTTGTTCGCTGTTTGACAACAAAGAACCAAAAACACGGTAACTATACTTACCTTCTGATTACATAAGTTTAGAAAACTTGCCTTCTTCAGCTATATGTCGCTAAACTGTATTTTTATTACCTAATGAATGTTTTTATTAATTGATATATCGGCATGTTCTGGTATTAAACAATATTTATGTCTAAATTACATATCAATTTTACACATTTCACGCTTGTTCTTGTCGTCGCTAAGCAATAACTTAAAATTTTTACATGTCGAACACTGACTTAAGGGCCAGTTCGGGTTTGTCGTAGTTTAATTCTTCTGGAGTTGGAACACCCAATTCTGTGAGGGTTGGTCGAATCGAGTTGATGATATAAGGGTAAATTTCGTCGGTTTTGTCACCACACTTATCCTTAACACCTTCCACCCATCTGATAGCCAAAGCAATGTCGTTGACGCGGCGGCAAGCTTTTAACCCCGCCTCAACAATTTTTGGAGCAGGAACCAAATCCATACCTAACAGATCGTTCATACCTTTACGTATCTCCCAACCGTCGATGTCGCTGCGGTTGAAGTAATCCTCATAACGTTTGTCGAATTCTTCGGCAGGGATGTCATGACCGTGGGCAGCACGTACGGCACCAATACGGCCAGTGACCCCAATGGAGCTACGCAAAACGCTGGAAATTTGACTGGCAGCAAGTCGGAACATTCTATATTTTTTTATTTAAAAGAAATTACAAATATTAATCCCAAATGGAAAATTTGGTTAAGTAATCGTTCAGCAACCTGAATACTTCTTTGGTTTGGTCGTGTTGAGAAAATTTACACAGAATATGAGAAAACGTCAAAAGTCAATTTCATAGACCACTATGTGAAATAACATGGTAAGGTATACAGGGTGCTCATAAAATATGTAAAGGTAGAATGGCAGCTCTATTTTTACTCGAGTGCAACCAGTGATGAGAATGGAAGTTTGTGATCAGTGTGACCATATTAGCTCTTTTGGAGCTGAATTTTGCTTTATATATTAATGCTAGCACAATATATTTAATTTAGCTCTTAATTTTTTTTCCAACAATGCATTTAGCTTTTTCTTAAATTTCAATTTCGTGTAATTAATTTCTATTTCAAAATAAATAAAACTGTTTATCAGAATAAATTTATGTGCCGTAACCATATAAAGTATTTAAAAATTAATAATAATAATCTGGCAGTGCAGAAACATTCACTGCGGCAGATTTGATCGACATCATGGTGTAATAAGTATACAATGGTTGGAATTAAAAACTCACTTTCAACTTGCATCTATTTCGGATTCCTGCCATCAAGCTAAAGTATTGAAAAATTTGTATAGTGAAAAATATTTACTCTATTTGAAAATTTTAAAGCCATTACTTTCTGATGTTCAAATAGTAAATAATATGTTAGAAAGTAACGCGTGGACCCCATGCTATTGTTTTCAGAACTTCACTTGCTTCTGAAAAATCTTTGTAATCAAATCGTTTTAAGTCCGAAGTTTTTGGCCGTTTAAAATCAAATTTAGACGGTTTTCTAGTTCCAACTCCGTATTTTAACTATAAGTTTGAACTTTTAAGAAATTTATTATTCGACATATTGTCATAATTTTATTTTAAATGAAATTTATTTGCTGGTGTTTAAAAAAACATAGATTCATGTCGAATAAAAAATTATTTGCTGGGTTTTGTATAAGTTCCAAACCTGCTATGCTTATTTTTTGAAAATCATTTATTTGTAAATTCTCAAATGGTGTTTAAAAGTTTGTGCATAAGATAAAGGGCTTGTAACTGTTGAAAATTGTGTTTGAAGTCTACTGACGATTTGGTAAAGCACCAATGAAATGTTGCATATAGACAATGCTTAAACACCAGCAAATAAATTTCATTTATAAGTTTAAACAATATTTGATTTCAAAAAAGGCAATATATTCTGAAACAGAAAAAGAAATTAGATACACTTGCCGAAATTTTATTAAACAATTAATATACCAACTACGACAGCGTTTGTCAAATAACTTTTCAACTTTACAAATCACAAACATCTTTTCATTAGAAAACAGTCTAATAGGCAATTCACACTACCGTGTTTATGGCCATTTTAAGTGTTCACGAGCCAAACTCGTTAATTTTTAGATGTTTTCCCATATAATCAATTGTCAAAAAATTTACGTGCTTCAAAATTAAACTCATTAAAAAACCAGTAAAAGGCAAGATTCCAAGTACTTCTTGATGTATGTTTATTAATATTTAGGACACAAAAAAAATTTTTTGTTGCCGGTTTGCTACCACCTTTGTTTAGTTTCTTAAAATATTTGCCGAAACACGTTAAACTATTAGTAGTGTGAATATAGTATAAGCCATACAAAAGTAAATTGTATGAAAATTTTAAAGAAGAAATGTCAAATTTTGGCGTAGGTTATATTACTCTTTTGGAATTGCAATGCCAAAAATCACTTGTGAGTTTAAAATCGCAAATCTCACTTTTCCATGTGCTAAGGTTCGCGCGTTCTGTTTATTTTTCGAAATAATCTTCGAAAAAGATTCTTATTAATGCTCTATATTTTTTGAAACCATAGTATCCAACACAGAATTTTTCAACTATTTTTAGATTTTTCCCTTACTATTTTTGCTTCATATTATATGTTTTATGCATCTGTTCCTAAAGTAAACAAAAGTAACACAATAGTCGAAATAAAGTAGCATACTTTTTAATTTAGTATTTTGTATTAAAATTTATAAAAATTTTATGTTTTTAAATGATATTAAATAGAAAGAGTTTAAATTTTTCTGGAATGCTTTTATTTTTGCAATTTGATACCAACGTTTTTTAAAGAGGAAAGTTCACTTAGATTTCCCTTTCCTCTTTGCTTGCGAATTGAAATAGCTAAGTTTTTTGTGATTGCGATTTCCAACACACTAGTTTAGTTACTTCGAGTCGAAATCGTATTTATTTTCCGAAATGCTATTTTCAGCACTTGGGTGGTTGTTATTGATTGAATGTTTTTCATTTAAATGAGCCAAAATTATATTTTCATATTATTTATACCTACATAAACACCATTTAAATTGTAAAAAATTTTAAAATAATGAAAAGTTACTATTGCAAAGCTGTAAAAAAATGTAGCTTAAGTTTTTGGCTTGAAAATTCCTTCTTTAGCTCTTTTTAGCTTTATTTAAAACCTGATTTAGCTTTATATTATTTTATTTAGCTTTATATTATTTTAAAAGTGTGACCTGTTTATGATATCGTGCCCATGGTACAATGTAGCCCTGGAACGTCAGTAGATTTTTTTTGTTGTTTTCATGGTAGGAACTGCCAAATCTTGTGTATATGTGAAATAACTACGTTGCACACACAATACCACACGTATGTTTGCTGCTTATGTTCTGCAAACACACACATACCCTCTCTATTCATGTTTGACATTTCGTACCCCAAATGTGCATTTGTATTAGTTATGCGGCTACCTGTTATATTATTCTACCATGATCGTGCCGAGTTTGCCTCGAAATAGTGCCAAAATGTTTTAAATAGGGCCAAAATTACATTTCATATACCGTCGGGTGGTTAATGCTGTGCGTTATAAATCAATTCATATAATTAATGTGTGCTCTTTTCAAATCCTCAATCCGTTTTTCGATATCTTATTATTTATTAAGAGATATCGAGCGACATTTCTTCATATGCATAATTTTAAAGTTTATTAAACTTTGTTTTGCTTCATTCGTCACTTTTTGTGCTCTGAAGCAAATTTTCAATATAAAAATAAAAAAAATATTGCTTGCAGTTGTTATGCTGCATGTCCTATTCAAAGAACGTTGATCATTGAAATACACATTATTTTAAAATGAAACTATGTATTTAAATTTAAAGCAGTTTCAATATTAGCTCCGTTCGAAAAAATTATCGAAAAACGAAAATTTTAAATAAAACTTGAACATAAATAAAAAGTGAATAAATAATTATTATAAAATTTTTGTCTTGTTAACACAATTATATACCTTCAACTAAGAAATAACATTTTTAGAAACCAATTGTTTTGTTTTATTTGTATACTTTAATTATTTAGTGGTGTGAAAATGCTAAGTACTTCACTACTTGGTACTGCACTTGTCTTTAAGGCAATCAATAGAAAAAACAAATGTATATACTTTTGAATAAATTTAAAAAACATATGGCAGAGATTACGCAAATCATGTTCGACACTCAAACCATCATTCAAGAAAAAAATTCAAGACACAAACATGGTAAATAACAAAATTTGATGCGCTTTATTGATAATAAAAACTTTTTATAAAGAATTTTTTCAGTTTAATTATATAAATTCTTATTATTTAAAAACTTCTCGTACAATTTTGTCTTAACATCTTACACACACAACCTTGAATTTAATAAAATTATATGAATTTCTAAAACAAATAAAATTCCGCGTCCAAGTTATGAGTACAGAAAAATAACTCTTGACTGACACTTTTTGGTACACACTAACAGTAAAAAACCATTATGGCCGCTGACTTTCACTCAACCACAAACATTTTTGTGAATGAAATGATTGCATATACATATGCAAAGCGTATTAATACCAAGTGACCTTATTAGTGCAATAACAACTGGACTTTACCAATCTGTCATGTTAAATGCATATATAAAAAGTTGTTTAGTTTTTTTTAGATAGAGTTTGACACTGGTAAAGTCAGCTGATGCTCATTTTTACTAATAGGGCCACCTGGTATCAATACGCCTTGTACATATGTACTATTTGCAATCGTTAAAACGCGAACACATGTAGCTTACTACACGTCTCCACGCGCAATATTTATTTCCGAACATAAGAAATAACGTCGGCAGAATAACAGCACAAATATGTTCATGTACAGGCTTATGTTCTGAGCTATAGAGCCGATAAAATTTGACAGCTTATGTTCAACATTATTTTTTCAACATAAGTTTGAACAATTATGTCGCAAATTATTTGCAAATAAATGTTTCTGCGGTCCACACGTGAAAATATGATGTTGGAAATAGAATTTGACAGATGAGAACATAATTATTTCCAAGTTTATTGCTCGTGGAGACCCCCAGCTATGTTCAACATTATTTCTTGAACATAAGTTTGAACAATTATGTCGCAATTTATTTGCAAATAAAGTTTCTGCGGTCCACACGTGAACATATGATGTTGGAAATAGAATTTGACAGATGAGAATATAATTATTTCCAAGTTTATTGCTCGTGGAGACCCCCAGTTAATTTCAAAGTCTTGTTTGCAAATGACATGGTCCATGACTGCATTACATAGGACCATATTGTAACTAGTCCATTTCAGCTAAAATGAACCACGTAGTCCAACAATTTTTGCAGTGAATATGCTGTACATTTTAGCCCATTAATGCCCACAGTGATCTAGGGTTTGGATTTGGTCCACCAAGGTTTTTAGTGGACTATATCCACATCAGTGGAACTAAATAGGTTAGAAAGAATTTTTGGACGTAGGACAGATATCAAAATTAAAAATTATATTTTTTTAGTTTTAGAATCCTTGATAATATGCTGCAGAAACCTATAAGTTATCTCAATTCATGCAGCCATGAAAAAAATCAAATTCAAGACTTTGAATGAGGGTGAAAAATTGCTAAATTTTGCCGAAAATAGAGCTTAATTGTTGGACGTTTTTCTCAACAATTTTCAGAACTATAAACTTTTTTCATTATTTCAAAATAATAGACTTCAAAAATTACTGCAGTGGAAATTTTAAATCGAATAAAGCATGCATGCTATATCCGACATTGGACGAATATAGTGAATTTTTCTATGAAATTCTGTATTAATCGCTAAAAAAACCTATAGATTTTTGTTAATTTCCTTACAAATTATATTTGATATATCTAATATAATTAATCTGGCTTATATTGATCGTATCACATATCTTTTCGGTTTTTAATATTTTAAAATTAATTTTCATTGTTTTTTCTTAAAATCGCTAGAACCTTTAACAGGGCAAAGTCGCTGAATTACCACTACTGAAAACTAGTAGTTTTTTTTTTACTTTTGTTCTTCTGGGTACTCAAGTCACACAAAAAAGCGACCGAAAAGGCGTTGAGTACTTTTCCTCATTTTAGTTGCGGTGGAATAATAAAATTATTTAATATTTTATAAATTAAGAAAAAGATTCAGATTTTACAATAAATCCTTTTCATCAAAATGGCTTCAACTGCAGGGTACGTACATATTTTTAACAAAAAGTGAATAATAGTTTAATGTGAGAAATTGAATGAGTTGAGAAAAAACGAGGAGGTATCAATATGATAATTAAAATACACACACATCCATATGTGTAATCAGGGCGGTAGGTTACTAAAGCTTAATTTTCTGGCTTCTTTTTAAGATAGTTTAATGTTAATTAAATGTCCCGGAGGTCTCAATGGTGAATTAATTTAATGCAATTTTCATAGTTTCGTGGGTTTTATGTCAAGTTCGGGAATCGCGTGTTTTATTGCTTATTTTACTTCCCGGCATTCGCTCAGAGCATGAAGCCGTTCGGCGCATAGCCGGCTTAACAGCCGCCGACGAATTTTGTATTTGAACAGCGCCGCCGCCGATGTATGCGGCTGTGGTCGGCGCTCGACTCAGCCGACAAGAGACTAATAAATAATTAAGTTTGGTATAAATACAACAAAAAACTAGATAATGCTTGTTAGAAATATATAAAATACTAGAGTCCGACCGAATGTTCGGATTCGGCCAAAATTGTGGTTTCGGCTAATATACGGTTTAGGCCGACTATTGAAATCGAAACTTTTTATTCTCTAGAAATAAGGAAGTTAACCGAAAAATAATATTTTCCAAATTTAAAATATGTCACCGCTATGAGTCTGCTTTTTCCCGACCTATATCTTTTCAAATTGAATGAACATTTTACTTTGTTTTATAAAGCGCAACCAAAAGATATACATAGTAAAATAAAGCATTCAACTGTTTGTTGCCAAATAAACTAGGGAATGGTAAACCGATTTCGATTCCAATCGAAAATCTATTTTATGTTATAATAAATAGATTTTTTTGCACCGAAATTGATTATTTGTTTTTTAAAATATATTTTTTTAAATAATTTCAAAATATGAAGAATTCTCATTTTCAATCATCACGATCAATTCAATATCGTCGAGAAAAATTCTTTATTGTGTATATCATCGATGAACCCGGCCGTAAACAAACAAATCTTCACTTTAGTAGGAATGAATGAAAGCTTATAAATTTAGTGTCAAAAATAGGTAAATATTCCAGTTTATTTGGTGTTCTTGCAACATCATCAATAGAGTGATAAACCACTCCTCAATGTATGTGTAACGAACCCAATATTACAGTTCTATTCATTATTTAAGCTAATTTCATGCCAAGTTTTTATTAGTCATATGCTCATTAATGGTTTTATATTTGCTCGATGGAATGAAATATATTCAATTTCTACTATTATTTTGACTGACACTGCATATATGTAGAAATACTCTTACGCCCTTTTTCACAGTGTACAGTTAAAAGCTAACGTATACTCTAACGAACAGTTTTGTATGCCGAATTTGCCGTTAAAGACCACGTTAACTTTCAATCACATTGTGAAAAGGGCCGTTAATAAAGTAAATGACTTTTCAGTTCTGTTAAGTTTTTAAATTGTCAATGCTAAAAAAGTTTCGGATTCGGCCGAATATTCGGCCTTTTTGCCGAATATTAGGTTCGGTTCGGGCTCGGCCTCAAATAACTGGTTTCGGTCGGACTATGAAATGCTAAAAAATTTTTCCGCTAGATATACATACTACTTGAGCCCATGGTAGAATTATACTACAGGTAGTAGCGAAGCTACAACAACCCAACAACAGCAAAAACAACACGGCTTTTTATTGTTGTTTATGTTCGAGGTTGTCAAAAAGCACAAAAGAAAATTTGAAAAAAAATTTATATGTTCACATGTGTGTGTTTACTTCGCCATGTTTTTTTCACTAGTGTGGGTGTGTGTTGGTATAACATAATCAACTTTTGACAGAGTCGAACTCAAAAAAAAATTCGTTAACGCTTCACCACTACCTGTATTATTCTACCATGCTTGAGCCGTTCGACAGCCGCCGCTGGTTACTTTTTGGGTAAGCCGCCGCCGGTAATCGAACAATATCGGCTTCGTTCTCTGGATTTTTTTTACATTCGTTTCGACTAATAGTATGTCGTTGTTGTAAACTTATTGTTAAAAGGGGGTTGTATTGTATCTGATATATTGGTTTTTATCATAAAATTAAATAAATTTGCATTTCAATTGTAATTAAAGTTTTAAATTTGCATTGGTTTGAGGTTATGTTCAGTCATTAGGTAGTTCATGAAATCTTCGATTCGTTTATTTTTGTGTGTTTGTGCCGCTATTTGTGATGACTATTTTTCTTTGTGACAGCAGGGCTGCCAGCCTAGGGGTTCTGACCCCAAATAATGGGAAATGTTATCACAAAAAAAAGGATGAAAATTTTCATTTTGATCAATAATTAAAACTACTTCTAAAATATTTTTTACATACGTACATATATTTAGAGATTTGGACCCCAGATAAAGTACTAATCCCTATTAACAGAAAGTTCAGTCATATCAATTTTATTTAAAAGTTTACTAACTCAGTTTGCCTGAACTTAAGTTTTATCATTTAACATTATCGTTAACATTTTATTTATTGGTGCTTTACCAAATCATTAGCGGACTTCAAACATAATTTTGAAAAGTTTCAAACATCTTACCAAGGCAGATCTATAACCCTATGTCTATACCTGATATATTTTTATCATGACAAAAGTCAAACTTTATATTGAAAAGTGATTGTTTTACGCTAGCTGTTTTTCATATATGGAATTTGACATTTTTCATGATAAAAATATATCAGGTATATACCAGGGTAGATCAACACCAGGTAGGCTGACTTCCAAATCGTATTAATACAAAGTCAATACAGTTCTGCCGCGGTATTTAGATCGTGTATGTATGCGAAGTTGCTTAACATTGCATCAACTTTGAAACAGATACCCTTATTACTCTTTTGTGGCGTTTCTGATACTTGTCGACGTTTTGAAAAGGTTTGCATATTCGTAAACAGCTGGGCTCTTGCGGCCACCTAGTATGAATTCGCCTTTGCATAGACGGCGGGTATGGTATACTTATCAGCAAATTGATACAACAAAGCAACATTTTATTCTTCTGGAATTTTGGTGTTTAAAAATGTATGAGAAAAAAATTAAAGAAAATATTAAAATGTGAGTGTATTGGTAAAATATACCGCAAATACCTTATATGTATATCGACCTTGCATCTTGCCTTATTCACAAACTTTCAAAAATCATTTGAGAATTTCAAAAGCGTAGTAAGTTTTGAAACTTATACAATGCTCAACAAACAAATTTTATTCGATATGAATCTATTTTATTTTTTATATCTATATGCTATATAAATATTTTTTGAAAATTTTTATGATGGCGACGTAGAAAAAAAACAAAATTTTGGAATTTTTGTCTGTCCGAACACGCTTCATGCAAAAACCACGGAATGGATTTTCATAAAATTTGGTATGGAGGTACTTTAGAGTCCTGACTCAAACTTAGGGTAATTTTTACCGCGATAAAATAGCTCATTTCTAAATTAAAATAGAAAAAAACGAAAATATTCCCTATTTTACTAATATAAATGTCGTTGGAAATTAGAAAAATGTTTTTAACGTTGGTAGCACTGTGTATTTTGCATAACGGGAACTTTAAACAATATGTAAAGAACGTTATATTATTATATTTTACAGACACATTATAGTCATAAAGCGAAATTTAAGCACGCGAAGCGGGCGGGCACATATAGTCCAATATAATTCGTATTCAGCTCATCGAAATACATGTAGGTAGGTGGGCTTAATCATATGTACACCCAACTTTTTTTTGTTTTTGTGTGCCGGTGTATTTTTTGCGCTATATTTCTTTATTAGAAACAATTTTAACACAACTATTATAAAAATATTTCTTTGTTTGCTTCATTTTCAAAATCAATATCCATCACTTACCCTGCAAAATATTTTTGCGAAAAAATTCACAGAATTTCTTGATGTTGTACATACATCGTGACCTTAGTATTGGCGTAGCCAATATGCCAAAAAGTTGGAATGTAGAAAAACAACAAAGAAGATTTACATAAAGTTTTCTCAAAATATATCCGATAGAATTTTTTTGTATTCTCACCACTGCTTCCGTTTGGAAGAAAAATTAAAATTTTTGTGAACTTTCATCAATCCGATTATAAATTAACATATTTTTACTGAAAGTAAAATATCTTGTTTAGTGCAACCACTTTTTTATTTTATTTGTAAAAAGTAGCTTTTGTTGCTCCATGTGTATACTAACTGCTGTGTATTGAGTAACTTGTTATTGAGATGAAGTTTTCTACTTTTTATTGAAAACAAGCGTATAAATGTTATTAGAAAAGATATTTACATGGAATAAAAAGTTAATATTGAAGAAACTTGGTATATTACTTGATTTCTGATTTTTGTTTTTTTATTTAAAAAAGAAAATATTTTTTACACAAAATTCATCAAAAATAATGATATCGAGCACAATGAATGCTTGATATCTCAGAAACCAGGAACGATTTCGCGAAACAGTTCTTGGATTCTGAAAGAGGGTATTCATAATATATATACCCCATACTTAACTAAATTTTTTTAAAGTGGTCGTTGGGCCAAAACAATACTAAGGTGGCGACATAATCAAATTAGCTAAATTTTAATTTGAAAATTATCCCGAACGTATAAAAAAATCGTTTTTATGGCAATTTACTACGAAAAATTTAAATCGCGAATATAACGCGAATACGAACATTAACTTCGAAAAACCTCTAACGCCCTTGAATTCAGGGTACTCGAATTAACTTTACTAGTAGGGAGCCCAACTTGTTAAATTCTGCGACTTGAATAATGTAATTTATTAAAAAACTTGAAAATTTTGAGTCTTATGAAAACTTTCGTAACACTGTGATAACAACATGTGATAACAATTATCTCCTGATACATAATATATAAGTCGTTGAATAACATAGACTAAATTTACATGTTGAAATATTTCATGAAACATTTTTATTTGCTTGCGATAGTGGAGATGCAAATGGGGTAAAGAAACTTGATAAGAATCATCTAAACATTCATTTCATACCACTTATTCTACCCAAATTTCTTCCCTGACCATAAAAAGTTTCATGAAGCAAATTTCATGAAATATTTCATTGTGTAAACTTGGAATTTAAAAAAATACGTTTTTTCGTAAGCATTTTCTTGGGGGCTTTTCCTTTTAACGGGGATTTTTTGGGGAAATATTTTTTTTAAATTTGGAGGGCGCGATAAAATTGACCTGGCAGCCCTGTGTGACCGTGTTATACAGTGATGCCAGAAGAAATTTAAAAAATCCCTTCATATTAACAAAATCACTTTTAAATACATACAATTTACACTGCCTTTTCAGCTTGTCTTCAAAGCAGTGGTGTATTCTGTCTGTGTATGTTTCGCGGCTAAATGGTGTACGTATGTGGACGTAAAAAAATAGCCTATGCGCGAGTGCATAGGGAATTGAGAGAATGGTCGCCACTGCTTTAGTGGCTTTTTAGCTTGCATTTTTTTTTTGCAATTTTCTTTTAAACCCCTTAACAAAAGTTAAACGCATTTACATTATTACTCTTCATGCTTTTTTGACGTTTATGAGAGATTTTAAGAGAAATATCAAGAAACCCATGAAATGTACATATATTCGTCCTTTTTTTTTTCTTATGCCATGTATAGACCCGCAAACATGAGTGACAGTCAAAAATTCGTAATTTTTGAAGGATACTTTTGACTGTTCAAGCTATCGATCATGTTTGACACTCCAACCGTCATTCAACAAAAAAAAATTGACAAACATAGAACATAACAACATTTGATGCGCTTTATTGTTAAACGTAAGTAGAAAGGGCATAGTGTAATTTGCGTTTTAAAGACATGCATTTTTAGTTTGTAAGTGAGAGGTGTTGCGAAGATTACGGGGTAAAAAAAAAGGCACTAATCGAAATTTTAAGGGTTTTTATATTTCTCCGTCATTGTACTCAGCATTAACATACACTTTACGCTATGCCATTTCTGATTGCCTTTAAAGGAATGCCTTTTTAACATGTTGGTAAGAGGTAATGTGAAGCTTAAGGAGTAAGAACAAAAGGCACGAATAGAAATTTTAGGTTTTTTTATATTCAGCTTTGGTATTTTCGTACTCTCAGCATTAAGCTTGTGTATAAACGTCAAAACCTCCATTTTGAAAATGATCCTTTAGAAAGTCAATAGAAATGGGTTCAATTTTATTCGTTTTGGGAGGAGAAATATCCCTCTTTCGCTTTCCATAGATCCGCACATGGTACTAAGCATGTGTATAAACGTCCAAAAAGGCATGCAGGAAAATTCTTAATTCCCCCTATTGTGAAAGGCGACGTCGACGCCACATCAACACGACAGTAAACAATTGTCACTTGTCTAATCATTGTCGACAACAATGGACTGCTATTGACAGTCTGTTACTATTTTCTGAAGCTTATGAAATTAGTCCAGCATTTTAATATTAATCAATTGTTGTCGACAAAGAGTCCACAAGTGACAATTGTTTACTGTCGTGTTGATGTGACGTCGACGTTGTCTTTCACAATAGGAGGAAATGTAAATGTGCTTGACTTTTCGTGTGGGTTTTAAAAGAAAATTGTGTAAAAAAAGGCAGGCTGAGAATGTATGGTATGAAATCTCATCTATTTATAAACCTGGATATAAAAACATCCCGATTTTGTAAATATATTGTGCAATAATATCGCCAATGTGTGAATTTTACTGCACAAAAAAAAAGTGTAGTGTTGGAAAAATTTCTCTTTATTATGTTTTTTACTGTTAGAAAAATTACGCCATATTTTATTTAGTAGTATAGACCCACTTATAAGTCGAAACGGCAATAATATGAATAATAACATGTTCAATGATATTGTATAATGTATGGACCGTTTAAGTTCATACATTATAATGTACCATTTGATGCACCTTGAAAAGATTCTTCAAACATTGTATTTTGGTTTATATGCTGCCTTGGGAGAACTACGAAATTATGAAAAAAACTACAAAAATAGCACTTTTTTAGACAGGGTCCAGTCCAGCTCACGGGCGGTCATCGCTAGACCCCTCAAATGTTTTAGGAAACATCATTAAAAAAACCGGTCTTTAATTTGAGAATGGTAACAAAAACACTTTTCATCTTCATACAAGGCGAGTCGCTCTAATATACATATATTCTGGGTACTTATAGATATGGAAGTCGAATTAAACGATGTCCTTCTGTCTGCACGTAAAATGGTTTTTAAAAATCCCGTAAAGCTAATATGTATGTATGTAGCAATAGTGTTTTTCTTCCGACGCGGCTTGTTTGAATTTAGAAAGATTTTCGGTCGGCTTACGTCAGGTTTGGTTGATAAACAGGCAGGTTTCGGCTATGTGCCGTGTTCTCTTCATCAAGTCAACGAATTGCACAATCAGGGTGAATAGTTTATCACCAAAAATATTTTAAATTAGATAAGACTTTTTCATACTTAGAGAAGTTCTATTCTATAGCCAGCCAATGGTCAATATCAGCTTTAATGTTTTGACGTATGACTAATAATATGGACTGGATAACTATTAAATAATTGCTACTTCAGAAGTCTTTAAAATAATTAAATTTTTTAGTAGTAATATATTTTAGATTTGGAACTAATCAGATCTTATCTGAATAGCGATTTTCCTCAAGTAAGATTTCAAAAATTGTTAGTATACGTTGATAATCATTAAATTTCAAAGAAACTTATTCATATAACGACTATTATAATTATGAAATATGTCTTGCTCTCCCTGATCCATATGGTCTTTTGTTCAGCTTTTATTTTCACTGAAACGAATAACACAATTACACTGTATACAACAGATGCACCGCAGCCGAAATTAATTTGTTAATGTTTTACCATTTTGTTTATGAGTATTTTTTATTACAGCACACTACCTCCACCAATTTCTTGGGCGCAGAGAAATGACCTAGTGTACGTCATCATCGATGTGGAGTGTAATGATATCGAAAACAAGTAAATAAGATCTAAAATAAAATAACAATCTATTTAAAAAATAAATATATTTATATACTTTATCGTCTATTACAGTGTAACAGAAAATAGCTTTACATTTAAAGGTACCAATGCACTCGAACCTAATAAAAAGTACGAAGTCACATTGAATTTCCTAAATCCTGTTAATCCTGAAAAAGTAACAAGTAAAAATATTGGCAGATGTATTGAATATACTATTTACAAAAAGGAGTCAGGCCCCTTCTGGAAATCATTAACTAATGACAAAACCAAATTGCATTTTCTTAAAGCCAATTTCACTAAATGGAAAAATGAGTCTGATGATGAAGATGGTAAGAAAAAAAATCAATATGGGCGTTACTCAGTAATTTGAAGCGAAAAGAAACCTGTTCCAATTGTTATTTACACTGCAATTTGAAAGAGTTTTATCTCGATTCTAATTAAAGAGTCAGCTTCGAGGTGTTTCGAAAATAAAATACTCAGATATGTATATATAAAATGTATTTGTAGAAAATGGCTCCTCGAATTTCTTGTTTAATGACATGTTAGCGGATTCAGGCATGGCAAATAGATTTGATGACTTCAATGTCGATGATGACGACGATTCAGATGACAATATTCCAAGTTTATCACAAAACGATGAGGACGAAGATGAGAAAAAAGAGGATGAAAAAAAGGATCAAGAAAAATAGTTTAATAATTAATGTTAAATTTTAAATATAATTAACTTTTCTTAATATTAGCATGAACATTAATTGCTTTTTAACAAAACCGAAAAAAAATCTTAATTTAAAATAATCTATTATGGAAGTAAGGAAAACTCACATAAAACAAATAACGTTAACTTAAAAAACTTAATATACAGAAAGATTGTTTTAAAAAATCATGTTAATTTCCAAAATAATTTATAATGAAATTAATTTTAACATATTGAAAATATGCTTTCACATTGTTTTACACATAAAAATCACTACATAAAAAGCGAACAATCACACAAAATTATGTTGCAAGTAATTAATGTATTGGGTTTTAGTTTTCTCTTAATTTTCTTTTTTGAAAGTTAATTCTATACAAATAAAGCAGGTTTAACACAAAAGAAATACCAAATTCTTATTAAATTTATATTTCCTGTACATAAAGGAAGATAATTGCATACGATTAAGAGTTATTTGCAAAAATAAAAATTTAATTTTATAAATATTAAAGGAAACAATTTTAAATATATGTTTTTATTCAAATGTATATACAGCCTGTTATAGAATGCAATGCAGATTGGCGTCATTTTCGCAACGAAAACGGTTGATTCGTGAAATTTGTGTGCTTGGGTATGGAAATTTTCCGTTCGAAAACGGAAGTAGTGTTCATGTTAAAAGCTTGAATTATTTTTCCCATTCTATATTCGTTAAATATACAACTTTTTGCGCGATGCTTTTAACTTTGAATGAAAATAAACATTTCGAACAAAGCAATTCCATTACGTTTTCATGCACCCATTCACAATCGGAATTCCTTTTCCAATTCCGCAACGAATTCTATGAACAGGGTGATAGTGACGGACAGTGAGCTAAGTAGTTTGTGAAGACCTCAATGTAATTGTAAATTTTACGATCAGAGAAATCGTTCACACTTTCGGGACCTGTCGACTATGTCAACATTAATATTACGATTCCTCGGGCACTAATTCCGGATTCCTCTTCTGTGTGTAAATACAAGCTTGTTTTGTTGTCTGCAAATTAATTATTTGATTTCATCTGTTGGTTAGTGAAGAAAATCACAAAGAACCGTAATGTTGTACAGACAGTCGAGGCCCGATTTCCCTCAAGAAATAACGACAATTGCACGTGAGATTTCTGTTCTTTTTTTGAATAACTTTTTGGACAGTCATGTTAACATATGTATATGTAAGAAGCTTGTGAAAATATGAGACAATAGCTCCCTAAGGGCAAGAATTTAGACCATAATTAAAAAAGCAATGTGCCAAGGACACCTTTAGTGTGTAAAGAAAAAGCTTATGTCGATAACTCTTGTTTACATTGAACTAATTCAAACACACAAGCAAAATGCTTGCGACAAGTAGTTACATAAAGTTCTTGTTAACTGAACAATGATCAAAAAATATTTCGCAAATGTGTTCAAAATTAACAACGCATGAGGCTATGTTTTTTCAACGATAATAAATTGCCAGCACGCAATTGTACGTCGGTTTATTTCATTAGGGTGAAAAAATTTTTAATAAATAAAGAAGTTACGTTGTTTTTATTAGCGAAATTTTTGGTCCATGGCATCGCTAACTCAAAATCGACTAAAAAACCCGCGCTTATTCAAGAAAACCACAGATTTGTTCAATTCCACAAAAGATAAAACTTTGAGAGTGTGCTATAAAACTCAATTGCAAGGCGCACGTTGTTCAGTTTCCCACCATTTAAATGTATTTTTGCGGGACACTCTAATAAAATATTTACTATCTGGCAACTTTACTTTTTTGTTTGTTCTGGCAGCATTTTTCGTTGTCATAACAAAAATTTCCTATCAACGGGAATTTATTGTTTTGACTTAGCCGGTCGAAAATTAGTTTTTTAATAATTTTTTAAATAAATTACAAAAATATAATGGTAAGTTTTCTTATTAATTAAATATAGAAAAGAGGCAGCGGCGTTTTTCAATCTAAAATTTATTTTTGATACATAATCGTTTTAAAGAATTAAATGTAGGACTAGAATTGTGTAATTCGCAACGCGCCAAAATGATGTAAATAATTTTATTAATATATTATCCAAACGCCACTGACTATGATACAAGAAACATGTTGAAAAACAGCCACAAAATGTATAATGCAACTATTATTAATTAATGGTACATAGAAGCTTGGATGGAGTACATTCGTAAATACAGTAATTGTGCATTAATCAAAGTTCTGCGTTCGAAAACCACTTGCTTTTCTTCGTTAATAGTTTATTTACGCATACAATTGACCTGTCGCAGATTTCTGCAACTACGGCTTATGCACCCTATACACGTTTCGACTCAATTGGCAACTAAGTCGGTTGTTGTCCAAATCAAGGCGTATATGGCTTTGTCAATTGATTAGTTTGGCAGTTGTATAGTTGTTTGAAGAAAAATCAAAAAAAATTTATTTTTTCGCTAGCAAGTCTTTCAATTCGATTGTGCTGTGTATGTTCGAGTCTCTTGATCAGCTGTCAAAATTTAAGTTTCTAGTTTTCTTTTGCAAATGTGTAGGGGGTGCTTTACTTACTATTGCAATAGTTTGCAGACCGGTTGCATAAATTTGCTGCATTCACGAATTCACCCTGTCTTAAGTGGCTCCTAGACGGATCAATATTTTAGCTTCAATATATGTGCTTGTGTGCGTTTGTTACCCTACGTCTTCACGAGCCATCGACTTGAACATAACATGACATGCAAAAAATTCACCAACTTCTTTGTTGTGGTGAAAACGTGCGATGTCCATGTTCTGCCTTATCAATGTATTTGGTGGTAGCACAATAGAAATGGAATATTTAACAATTTCTTTCTGCCCCTTTTCTTTCTATTATAAATGGTTGTTGACGGCAAATCTCATGGCGAACGTTGATGCTCAGCCATATGTTCGGGCATCGATGTCAGAGCATGGACGAAACATGGACATGAGCGGTCTACATTAGCCATATGCGATATCCGACATGATGTTCATACCAACTTCATGGCTAATGTAGACCCCCAGTTATGAAAATCAAAAGCATTTAGATATTCTTTAATATTTCCCCTCCGTATATGTGTACATATATTTTGTAAACAAACGCACACAAATATATATTGAAGCTGAATATTGACCTGTGTGACACTCGTTTTATACTGGAATAAAAGAAACAACGATAAGATACAAAAACAAATTATGTATGTACTTTCACATAAGTTGATTTATGCTGACTTTAGACGACATGTTTTTTACATATGGTTTGTTAGGTGTGTGAGACATATGTAACTTCGCATGTTTGTCAAAATATCAATTTACAGACGGTTTATAATATTTGCTTTCACACGTACATGTGCAATTAGATCTGACATAACCTCTGAGTGTTCACAACAGCTGAGTTTTTGCACAATTTTCGTAAATATATAAAGCGCTCTTTGCTTTTTAATGTTTTTTCAGCCAAACCACACTTTTGATAATTTAATACAGCTGATGTCAGATGCCTTGTCAGATGAAAATAGAACACGCTCTAATTGAAAATTTTCATCTGACTTTGCTTCTGTAAATGTCATCTGACAATGTTTCATATGTTTCACACGGCATGTATCACTTTTGCAGTGGGAAATTTGACAAGTCAGATGTAAAATACATGTCGTCTAAAGTCAGCATTAGTGAACACTCTTCCCTTTGGCACATATTCACCCCTATCGCGAATACCTATTCCCATGAAAAAACTCCTAAATGTTCTGATTTGCTATCGTGAATGTTTCCCATAACAAAGTTTTTCAGAGCGAATTCACAAACTTAAAAAATGTGGCATCGCCAATGTGTACTCCCGCGAATAATTTTACAAAATAAGTTCACAACAAGTGTCGATGGGAACGAGAAGGGAACATGTAAGTTGTAATTTGTATTTAAGCTAGGACTGTATTAAATTACTTTTTTATTTTATTAAAAGAGCACAAGTGTTAAAAATAGCAAATTAATTGTCTGTTGGAGAAGATGTGCGCTAGCCAAAGTGCCAGCCATTTTCACTACGGGTGATACCGCGAACATCTTGCTGCTAGTCTACGGATTACTTCTTATCTTCCAGCACCACAAAACGCAGTTAAACTTTATTAATTTCTTCAAAATTTGTATATTTTCGTTTTACAAGTACATATGTACACAAGTTATTTATAAAGCACTGATAAATAAATCACAATAGAAACTATTACTCCCAAATAATTCACAATAGACACTTTTACTCGCAAAATATTCGCGATAATGGTTTGTTGGGAATGGGAATATAGGTTTGCTCCCAAACAACTTATTCCCATAACATTCGCGATAGGGGTGATTATTATTATCTTTGTAAAACCAAAATCTATATACAAAAAAAGCATGTCTTGTTTATTTTTTTTAAACAAACACACATACTGCCTAAGTCATTTTTGGCTTTTCTGCAGAAACACCAAGGATCTTGGCAGGAATCGAACCTAAACTATTCTAGCACACCATCCACTACACTACAGGGGTACCCAAAGCAACTTTAAACATATATTTCCCAAAAATTTTAACCGATTTTAACAAAATATATATTGTGCATATCTATCAATAAATGTATTTAAAATGGTATAAGTTATGTCGAAATCGGTTGTATAATGTGAGCAGAAACTGCATTATAAAAAATAATTCGCCTTTTATATAGAAGATAATTATTTCAAGAACTATATGGCTGGTCTAAGTTTCATTATATGTATTTATTTTATAGGCTAATCGTAATGGTAAACGCCTTTCATTTATAGCCGAATGGTATCAGGAAGAAGCTGCTATTATACGAAGCTTTACAGTATTTTACTACGTTCAGGATAATGCCATAGAAGTTGTAAGTACCAGGAAAATATGAAAATTCATAGATTTGAAAACTGTTGTCTTTTTGTATATGATAAAATCACATGCTCAAATTTATTATTGTAAAGCTATCACACGTTTCACAGAATACCGATTCCGATCGAAAGTGGTTGCAATTCCCTAAGTTGCTTCTGCAGAAAGCGAAAAACCAAATTTTCATTGTAATCAAATCACTTAAATTTCATAATGGAATTGAGAAAAGCTTTTTGTATTAGCTGCATTTCCGCTAAGACTAAAAAAATGCATCAAATAATTATTTAGCCATAAGCATAAAAATGTGAGCTTTTACTTAAAAAAAAGCTTAAACAAACGCATCAAAGATTAAAAACTATCGTTGTCCGGTAAAATTTTCACCGAACACCGAACTTTGTATAATAATAAGAACTTAAGTTATTTTTATATACATATTTATAATCATCAAACATACACAAAAATGCAGTTCTATAAAATATTATCGAAAAAAGCAACGTACTACGAATTTTTTAATTTTGTATTTATTAAATATATGAGTTTTAATTAAATAAAGTTCAGTTGAAATTCTTCTCTTCAATAAAAAATTTCGGTTTCGCGTTCGGGTTCGGGCTCGGCTTCGTTTCTAAAAATCAACCGAAGTTCGGGCTCGGTCTGAAAAAAGTGCATTCGGTCGGACACAAAAAACTATATCACTGTCAAATCGAAATATAAAATACAGTACTTTTCGCTTATATGTAGTCACAACCTTTAGTTGCGCGCAAATTGTGGACTATATCGCTAATGTGACTATAAGCCTAATTTTCATATATGCCATTCGGTGGCGTATAACCAAATTCGCATACGAAAGTTAATAACAAGGCATTTTATTCATACCTGATACAAAAGAAAAAGTAACATTTTCTTCTAGTGGAGAGTTTGTGATAGGAATTCTAAACGATTCAATGCTTTCATAGTAATTTTTTAAATAGGGTGTGGCTTCAATAACTAAACAATTTAGTAAAATTTTCGATTTTGATTATGTATAACGCAAATTGTATGTATGAATTTTTGTTTTTGTGCATCGCTACTTAGACTGTAACGTGAATATTTGCTATGAATTTTGGTAACGTCAGGAATAAATACAGATAAAATGGACTATATGGATAATGTGACTATAAACGGTAGTGACAATAAACGAAAAGTACTAAAGCCATTCCGATCTGAACGTGGGACATGCCCGTATATAATTTCTGTAACGAACTTTATTCATTTATTTATTTATTAATTTATTTATTTATTTCATTGTTTCCAATACAACAAGATATTAAATCTTATAATTATAGTAAAGGATTTTTACATTGTAAAATATTTAATATGTTTAATAAAAAACGCGAGTAAAACAATATGTATGTATATAAATTAAATAAAAATACATGATATTAAATAATAGTATATTAAATTACATAATATTAAATATAATATAATAAAAAAATATATAATAAAACAATAATAATAAAACATTAGTTTGACATATACAGCGCAAAAATTTGTTTCCTAAACTGCTTTGCGTTGCTTATAACTTTAATGCTAGATGGTAGGGAGTTCCAGAGACGAATTCATAATATATTTTCAATTCATATTTTGTAGTATGATCAACGTTCCTGAAATTTCTATGACGAACTTTATTATAATATATTTTCAATCCATATTTTGTAGTATGATCAACGTACCAGAAAAACTTTTTTAAGGCGTACTAAAATGCCTGAATTATCGGAAAGAGATTTCTTTGTGGGCTCTAAAATTAATATATTTGGTCGACAATTCGATATAGTGGACTATGGTGACGAGATTACTAAAAATACTTTAGCTAAATACAGAAAACGGTTAGAGGAAATGTTTTTAAAGCTTTTTAATAATATCAACCATTCAACTTTTCTTTCTCCCAGCACATTTATTTTACTAAAAAATGGCATATTGCAGCATTTGGGAATGGTACTATGTACCTTGATTGATAGCAATTTCAGCATAAGTAAAGGACTTATGGTACAATTTACGGCCGAACAAGTTAAAGAATTTTTAAATGAAAGCAACAAAGGGGATGTGCGGACATCGTAAGTTTTGGAACGAAATTTGTTAAGACATTTCAAGAACTTAAGTTATTATATAGAGTGCTTGTGAATCAATTGTTATCGGGCCCTTCAATAGGATTTGAGCTAATTGCCGACAATGCTGTGGAAAAAATTAAAAACTGTGTAAACCAATCTATGGCTTCTTTAAACATAGATATACCAAAGCCTTTAAAAAGTCTTTTTGAAAGAGAAGATATACGTAATGGAATATATTGTTCTCAAAGCGATGCAGATGTGGAAAGGGTTAGTAAATCGTTAACTGCACTTTTTACCACCTAAATTTATACTCTCATTTATTATTTTTATTTTATTTTAATATGAAATTTCAGGACACCAACTTCTTTTTTGATAGCAAACGTGGTTTACAAATAGCCGTTCAATTGAATAACTCTACTTTGGCTGTTATAAAGCCACATGCTATTAAGGAGGGTAATTTGGGTAAAATTATTTCAGATATTACCTCAAATGGCTTTAAAATTACAGCCTTAAGGATGCATATCTTAGAAAAAGTTAATTGTAGTGAATTTTATGAAGTTTATCGTGGCATTGTACCAGAGTATATTGTAAGTTTTATTGCTTGAGTTTCCAAGTAAATATTATTTTAATTTTACTTGTTGTTTTAGCCTATGATTTCACAACTGGCTAGTGGAGTCAGCATGTCTTTGGAAATCGTTTGTAATGATGCAAATAAAAACAGCCATGAAGAGTTTCGTAAATTTTGTGGTCCCATGGATCCGGTAAGTTGTACAATTAAATTAAATACAGTTGAACTTCCATAATCTGAGTCACCGTTATCCCGAAAAATACTTCAACTTATTGAGAATTTCAAGTTATGGAATAAACTTTAAAGCTATTATTTCCGGTTTTGGCACGATATCTGCTTCAAGCTTTGGAAATTCATTTTGTAGGAGTTCAACTGTAAACAAAATTTTTTGAAAGAAACATTTTAAAAAGATTGTGCTCATAAAAATACCTAAAATTATTCAGACCAACAAATTTGCAGCCCAAAGTCTTTTTCATTTTACATATCACTTATGTGATGGAAATCGATATATTTCAAAACGATATATTGGAAGAGGTGTGATAAATTACTCTGGTCATTAACTGTCATTCGATATATATGTTAATAAATATAAAAATAAAATAGATTCATGTCCAAGGCGAATTCATAGCAGGTGGCGTTATCAGCACAGCCGATTGTTCAAGGAACTGCAAGTTTCCTTTTAAATATTTTTATTTAAATAAATTGTAAACATTTTAATGCAAATTTGTTAATTTGTTTTGACAATTGCTTGAACAAAAAAAGTTGCTTTGTTGTATCAATTCGCCGATGACTATACCTTATTGATCTACCTTGTTCATGTCGAATATAAATTATTTGCTGGGTTTTGTATAAGTTTCAAAGCCTACTATGCCTTTTTATGAAAATCATTTATTTGTAAATTCTCAAATGGTTTTTGAAAGTTTGTACATAAGATAAAGGGTTTGTAACTGTTCAAAAGTGTGGTTGAAGTCTACTGACGATTTCGTAAAGCACCAAATGAAATGCATATAGACAATGCTTAACCGTCAGCAAATAAATTTCATTTATTAATAACATTAGGTCCCAAATTTACAGTTATGAATTAGTTAATTATTACTAAACTAAAATGATTACTTTTGTCTAACTAAAACTTTGCAGTAAAAAATTTTCATGTTTTTTTGAAGCACTAAGGCAATAAAGCGCATAATAACATGCTTTAAAAGAAGAGCTTATTGCAAAGCAGTGAATGTAGATGAAGGAAACTATACAAAAAAACCGATTTTTCAGTGCTGATACTATGCAGGTTTTTAAGCGAGAAAGTTCCATATACTTACAGTTTTAGTGCTGAAAATGGTGATGATTTTCAGCGCTTCAAAAAGCGCTTTTTGTATCAAAAATATAGTACTCCAAACTGGGAACTCGCCATACAAAAATCAGCAGCGATATCAGAGGGTTTGTAAGCGCTACATTTATTCTCTCATAGTAAAAACCTGCTTTATTTGAAGCAATTTTTTACTGGGTTCATATTCACAGTGTTTAGTTTAGCTAATCACCCTTATCGGGCATAAAAGTTCACGTGAAATGTGTTCCATTTCCCTAAAATTGCGATCGCCAATTTCGCGTTGTTGTGTTACTGTACTATTTTGCTCGTTTTGTTCGCCATTTCTTGTTAATGGGAAATACTTCACGTAAACAAAATGCTTGCCTCTTATTCCCGATAAGGGTGATTAATTTTAATATGGGTAAAGAATGGTAAACTTAGCAAATATCAATAAACAAGCAAAAATAAAGAAATACAGAATATTTCACATCTTAAGGCGGCAATTTTAATATTTTTAAGCACAAGCTAATGGAGCAAATATTATTTTTCGCTCCTAAAAGTATGCCTGTATGCATATAATAATTTCCAAACAAGGTATATTGAACAGGTACCACTACATGAACAGCTGTTAGTAAATTTGATAATGTGTGCGTCACACTGACAATAGATTTTGACACATGCCTGGGAGTTTTCTATCAACAACGGGCATGGGTTAGTAAATTTGAGAGAGCTTATGAATGTGTGCGACTCACAGTTAATGGATTTGACATATTTCTGGGGTATTTCTACCAACAAAATACATGTGTTTTTTGGTGTTGTATTTGTTTTAGTTATGGTGGTACCTGTAATGAATATGCCTTGTTTCCAAAGCATGATGTAATAAGGATACAAGTTCAACAAATACAACATAAAACTTATAATGCTTGTCAAAAATACACGTGCTGGACGTGGCTTATGTACAAAACTACCAGAGCAAAAAATTATCAGCTGCGCTGCCACCTGTAAACTTATTACATACACTATGTTCCAAAGCATCTAACTAACACGCAATTTCACTTGTCTTTAAATCACGTCTTATTTTGTTGGATAGTGAACGGGGTGGAGTAGAAAGCGGGGTAGAAAAAAAGACAACATTTCTGTTTTCGAGATTTTTTTCAAATATTTCTTTAGTTCCATTTGCATTTTCTCTCTCTTATGTGATTGTGTTAGGGCTTTTGTTGTTATGAACGAGGGTGCTGTTGGCTGAGTAGTTAGCGCGTTTGACTACAAACCCTGAGGTCTTGAGTTCGAGACTAGTTTCAGGCAAGCCAACAACATCATGCATTTTTCTCATGTGCATTGGTGTGTTATTGTGTTCGTTGTTGTTGGACTGTTAAAGTGATGAAGGCATAGCACTGATCACTATGGCAGTACCGGCGGCGAGTAATACTAACATATCCTAATGCACTTCACAGCACCCTCCTTCGTCGGTATTGTAGCAAAACCGTCGGCGAAGTAAAAGAACTAATAAAATGGCTACACAGCTTAAACAATTCGATGCCGCTACTAGACACCAGAGGGGATTGCAACACTGCTCTACATAAAACGCGCAATAGCAGGGTTGTAAATGAATTAAGCTTTCTATCTCTCTCCCACTTCACCACCTGTTCTCTCTACACTATCCCTTTCTCAAAGAAGGTAACACATTAATTAATTAACTGGTAGGCATTAGGCAATTAAAAAAAATAAAAAATAAAGCAAATTTTTAATAAAAAAAGACGTCTTAAAAACCACGGTGTAAATTGCGTGTAATTGTTAACCAATGTCAATTGGCGGTTTAACTAATGGTAAATAAAGAAGTGTGAATACAATATCATTGACTAAACTATGGTCGTTAGTTAATTAATTAATATGAACTTGGGCCTTAATAAATTAAGAATTTTAAAAACCCCCGAAGAAAATAGATGCTAACTTCCAAACGTCTCGACCGATTTTCTTCATACAACTAAATCAAAATCGGTCCAGCCGTTTTGGTTGTACGATATCGCAAACAGACACACAGATACACAGACACACAGTACAAACTTATAACAGCCCTATTTTTTAGTTTGGGGCTTAAAACTGACTGTTAAAATAGCAATCAATGTTATTTTTCTATAATTTGAACTAAAAACATAGAATAATTTACACATTTTTGTTTCTCTTCTACTTCTACAACTTTTTCATTTCTAGGAGATTGCCAAACTTTTACGTCCCCACACGCTCCGAGCTAAATATGGCTCCAGCAAAATTTTGAACGCCGTTCATTGTACTGATTTACCTGATGATACCGTATTGGAAATACAGTACTTATTCAAAATTTTAGATTAATTTTATTTTTACATAACTTTCTCATTCCTGCTTTATATATTTTGTATTTAAATATTCAAATATATTTAGCTTTATTAAAAACCTTTTATTTATATCGAACCTTAACCGTCAAAAAGCGCCAATGATAGCACTGTTATTAAACTAATTGGCTCGTAAATTTGTAACGGTAGTTTTTACAGTTACACAATTTTTCTGAGATTATTGTAGTGATCTTAAATTATCGGTTGTCATAAAAAAACCAATCGAAAATCTGTAACTTTTTACATCTTTTTGAGAATAATAGACCGATATCTTAAGCTAGCAACACAATGTAATTACATAAAAAAATTATTTCATACATACTACATATTTAAAGACGTGCAGACCTGACGTACATGACGCCCAATCCATCTCTGAGAGATGGTGGGCGGCTTCTTTGAACAGATGGACTTCGTGGATGATGACGAGGACGCCGTGCTTTATCCCATAGGCAAAACTAGCAATAAATAAAGTGCTTAGAATATTTATGTAGTATACATTTTTGTAAAGCTAACATAGTACTTTTTTGTACCTTGAATCAGGGCTGCCAACTAGTTTTGATGAAAAATCTGCACTTTTTGGAGAAAAAATCGGCATTTTCGGCACTTCAATTCGAAAAATCGGTAAGAAAATCGGCATAAATAAAACTAAGCATTTTTCGTGGTTTTTATTAATAAGAAAACTAAAAATAGCAATCGCCAGTATTTTTATGTGGCTTATAAACATAAATGGATAACATAAAAATGATTTTACAAGCTTAAGCCCTTATGACACTACATTTTTCTTGCATTGTTTTGCTATAGGATTGAAAGAAAGAAATAGCAAATGATAGAAAGAAACCAATATACAAAATGTAAACAAAATGTAATGGCTTCTTTAAGTGATGCCTACTTTTTATTTATAATAAAACGACAAAAGAAAAATAAATTGAAAAAAAGAGGCGCTAGGTCGCTGAATTCGTGAAGAAACCGCTAACTTGGCAACACTTTAATGTTTCAAGCTTGAAATGTCAATTTTAAGTTGAACATTTTTACATTTTTTTTTGACAGGCCCCCATTTTTTATCGATAACATTAGTAAAATCTTTGATAATTTGTTATTTATCTTAATATAGCTGAACTCTTTGCACCTGGTAAAATTTCCTATTATATTCTATTTGCACTGTTCTCCAAAACTTGAAAAATTAAGAAAAAATGTAGTGTCATAAGGGCTTTAAATACTTTCCATGGAATATAAATGATTTTCAGAATGAAAACATTTCCGAATTTATCATAGTAAAAACTATTGGTTTTATTAGTTTCAAATAATCTTTAGAATAAAGAATGCCTTTTAACGCTTAGTTTTCTACGGAACATCGAAACTTAGTTTAGTTACCCCCGTAGTGTAGCGATAAGTGTGCTAGACTATAGTTTAATAGCAAGATTGTAAGTGAATAGCTATTAACCGGGACGACGTAGGTTCGATTCTTGCCAAGTCTGGATGTTTCAGCAGAGAAGCTAAAGTAAACCGTAGCCAATTTGTGTGCGAAAATATTTAGTGCAGATGAATGCGGCGAAGCACAATTTGTTTCATTTTAGTCTATAAAATTTTGAAATTCCTAAGAGTATCAAAAATAGTGCTGATTTATTTTTATTCATTACGATATTGGAATTTATTAAACTTTCAGATTTGAAGTTGCCTTCAAAATCAAACAGTTTTCGTATGAGGGTGAGCATTTCTACATAAAAATTTACCAAATTATTATACCCTGTTGCTCTTTCTTAAAATTTCATTTAAAATAAAAACAAACTGAAAAATTTAGTTTTTAATGAAATTGTAAGAAAGAAAAATTTTCCTTGACATCGATAAACTGGCAGTCAGTTATATTGTAGACAAAAATTGCTTTTTGCCTCCGATATCTATTGAGTGAATTTCATTATTATTATTATTTTTTTTTTTTGATATACACATATCCCTTTTTTATAAAATTATAAAATATTGTTATTGCCAAAACACATAAATTTGGTTGGAAATCGGTGTTAACGTGTTATATATTGGTTTGATTAAAATCGGCATTTTTTCGCCTAAAATCGGCAAATCGGCATTTGGTAATTTTTTAATGGAAAAATCGGCACTTTTGGCAGCCCTGCCTTGAATACATATTTAGTCTATGTCCAGACGAATGAACTTTTGCTTCTGCAACTTTCTTAAATTTTCTTTTGAAGCTGCATTCGTGTCCATATAATGAAATTCTTGTTGCGCAGCTTTTGTTTTTTTACATAGCTTTTGTTGTTGCTTAATATTACGAAGAAGAAAACAAAAGAGAGTTGCATGTACATGAAGCAGTGTACCCCTTCCCTATCTTCTCACCTCTCTCTCCCATATACTCAAAAGTTGCGCAGCAAAAGTTGACTCGTATGGACATAGACTTGAGTAGAATTTATCATCTCCACTTTTTGTTGACAGTAGAGGGGGGCTCAAACAAATTTTGAGCTAAAGCTGTTAATTGAAAACCGACTTTTACCTGTTTTACAAACAAACAAAATTTGGCAAACATTTATTTTTTAGTGTATTCATTTTTTAGTGTATTTATTTTTTAGTGTATTCTTTTAAAAGTTAAAATTTCGCAAAGTTTGACGAAGTTAAAAATATATAAAAATAAAAAAGTGGGATATTTTTTTTTATACTCCATTTACATTGTCTAGATTTCGAGACAATTTGATTTGAAATCTTTAACGAAATCTATATCGTTTACATTTACATTTTCCAAGATTTCGTATCCAAGACAAAAGTTTTTGACTGAAATTTATCTTAAACTGTAACCAAAAAGTGCCGGCTTAGCTAATTCACACACATTTTATGGAAGATTTTTGTATTCTTGTAGCTTATTCGCTCAATTTTTATATACAGCGTGTAAAAAATAAATAAAAACACTAGATTTTGAGTAGATTTCGTCCAAACCTACTGACAAAGTAGATTTCGTTTTGTACGGGAAATCTACTAAAAACCGACTATATTTAGCTCGAAATCCCAAAATTACTAGATTTCGAGACAATGTAAATGCCCTATTAAATATTTCGTTAGGGTTTCTAACGATAGTGAAAAAAAATAATATTTTCTGCCGGAAAATGGAAACTTTGTATATGGGAGGTAGTAAGTCCTTGCATCGAGTAAAATAAATTTGTTAGAAGACAAAAATTATTATTTTTGAAAAGTTTAAATTTTCTGTTGCATTTGTTTAGGGTAATTAAGATGTTCTAAACACGAAAAAAGTATTTTTTCTTTGCATGGTTCAGATAACGTTACTTTTCTATTTTTCGATGTAACTTCTCTTTAAAGCGCCATTCAGAGTCAAATGCTGATTCGATTAAAATAATTTATATCCTATTTGAAAGGTAACTAAATTACGCGTCGAATAGTGACGAATTGGTTTTGATCGGATAAAAAATGACTGAGTTGTAGTGGATCAAAATTAAAATTTTATGAAATTTAAACATTTTTTTCTTAAATTGTCGTTTCGGAAGCGGTTTTGTACTACAAATAATAGAAAATTCATATTTTTTCAACTTTATAGAAGAGTCCATCCGATAACAAAAATTTCATGTCATACTGTTGCGAAATAGGATAAAAATAAAAATGCTTCAATGGAAAAACTAAAATACTATGTAGTTCGGATGTAGACCTATCGTCAAAGAAATTAAAAAAATGTAGTTTGAAAGACAACATCATAAATTACAATTAAAATAAAAATATTTATGAACCTTAAATAAATATTCAATTATACATTTTTATACAATAACAAAAAATTCGTAAGGGACCCTGTCGGAAATGTTGTACAAATTGTCTTAAATGTAATTATCCTGTGACTAGTGAAAATGGGAATGGTACAAAATATTCCAGAGTCGTGACCGGTGAAAAGAGAACAGGTTAGCGAAATACCCACACTACACAAGCAGTTTTTTTCCAACTAAAAATGTTTTGTTTAAAGTAAAGTAATTTAAATAGTATTAAAGAAACCAATACAGGGCAAGTACCTTAAGCTTGGGTCCTAGAACCTATCAATGAGTACCTTAATTATGCCAATTGAGTCCATCCCTTGACACAAGGGCATGTAAAAGTTACCGGTCTCTTTCATATAAAGCTCCGGAACTCGAACCGGTTGCTAGTCCTAACCATATATGAGAGGTGTAGTAATGTCCTTGCATTGAGTCAACTAAAATTGACAACAAAGCTAAAACATATAATTTTGGAAATACATATTATTTTTTAGTGTATTCTATTCATAAATTGCAGCTAAAATATAGTTTTTGAGAAAAACGATATATGGGAGGTAGTAATGTCCTTGCACCGAATGAAACAAAATTCACAGCAGAGCTAAGACACATAATTTTAGAAACCTTTCAACATTTTTAGTGCTAATGTAACTAAAACTTAGTTTTAGAGAAAAATTATATATGGGAGGTAGTCATGTCCTTGCACCGAATGAAATAAAATTAACAGGGCTCGGACTTTCATGCAACTAAAAATTGATTTTAAGCGCTTAACAAATGCACCTAAAAATTAAAAATATGCACAAAAATAAGTATTTACCTACGAACAAAGTGCCAAAACTAAAATAAAACAAACATAATTGGGTCTATTATTTAATGCAATCGAACTTTAGTTGCTTTGCCAGTCGGCAACTGAAAATTAATGGTTGTTAGAAAGGCACTAAATAGCAACTGAAACTGACAGCTCTCAGTTGCCAGTTGACATCAGTAGTATAATTCGCAGCAACTGGCAACCCAACTGAGGCTCGCTTGCCATTCATAATCGGGCAATTAATATTTTTTTTTTCAAAAATTGAGAAATATTCATTAAAAAGTTTTTATAACTCCAAAAATATGCATTTATTACCAAAATATGCACTTACCAACAAAACATGCAAAAATATGCAACTGAAAATCGATGCCAAACTACTTAAAATTTGATGATTCGCATAGATAATTACCCAATACCTGTTTATATATCACCACAAAAAAACATGCATTTGCATGAAAGTTCGAGCCCTGAAAATAACAACAGCGCTAGAATGCTAAATTTTAGAAACATGTATACCCACTTTTTCCCACATTCTGATAATAACTGAAGTTAAAACTAAAATGTTTAAATTCAGGATGTATTGGAGGTAGGCATGTCCTTGCACCGATTTTTCTCAAACTTAAAATTTTTGTTAGTTTAGTCATTAAGTATGAGTATACAAAATTTCATCTTTCTACGATAAGTACTCTAGTTATGCCCATTCTATATATGGGGACAAAGCACTGTGTGCTGCACAGTGGAGCATGGTAAAGGTGACTCAAGCCAGACTCCACCGTTTGGTTGAGAAGGAGGAGTACTAGTTTCTGTTCAGGAAGCCTGGGTCAACCAAGGACGTGTTTCTGTGGTTAACCTTAGAGGCTACAAGTTTCTGTTTGCCAGGGGCACAGGTAACATAAGATCTTGCTTACTGGTTAAAAACTCTTTATGTATCTTTATTCTATCTGATTACAGTCATGAGGATACCGTTGTTGCGGCATTGGAGACAGCATATGGGATATGACAATTTTAAAATTGTACCGTCGCAATGGTAAAATTGTACCAAATGAGCGTCAATTGTACCAAAATTTCATGACCTAGTAAAATTAAATTTGCTTAATTCACAAAACCTCTTGTATCTTTGTATCGAGTGTATTAAATACAATAGTGCAAACTTGTTGCTGATAATTTTCATATAAAAATTTTATTTGAAAATTGTTCCAGAAATCTGTTGATTGTACCGAAATTGGTACAATTGTACTACAAATCCTAACAATATCTGGCACTATCTGGCTAGTCTCCAGCTAAAAAGGTACGTGGAATTGTGGCTAAAGCGGGAAGCACAACGACGCCCATTATTATATCTGCTGATGCCAACTCGCACCACATTGCATGGGGTAGCAGTACTAACGGACGAGGCACTAACGGACGAGGTGAGTGTCTTTTCGATTTTTTTCTTAGCAATAATCTTGAAATAGTTGATAGCGGTTCAGAACCTAATTTTATTGTCTCAAACCGTAGTGAGGTTTTAGATATCACATTGCTTAGTGCACTGCACTTCAACTTAATTAGTAACTCGATGCTTTCGGACGATTGTTCCTTTTTCGACCATCGCTATATTGACTTTCCTATAGGAATTTTTGAATCTAGACCGGATCCCATAGTAAACAGAAGAAAACGTAAAATCCTAAATACTCTGACCTTTGACAAAAAAAGGACCTTTCGAAATGTAATGATTTTTGTTCGCGATGTCTCACTTTGAAGCTCTTATTTTTGATATAAAACAGCGCTTCTTTTAAAACATCCAAATATTTTTCGATTACGACATTCCATATATTAGAAATTTGAACTTTTTAAGATGGTTTGGATTGGCTGCACCTACCAAAATTATTTATAAATGCCAAATTGGCTGATACAATTGCATTTATATTGTGAGGATTCTCTAATAACGAATAGGTATAGATTTTTAAAACTGATTATAAAAAATTAATTGTGTATTAAAATTTTTAATAATGGGAATATCATTTCGGTCTATAGTATCAAATATTCACAATGGTAACAGATATTCAACCAATCTATTCTCTCTGTGTATGTATTGATGTGAATGAAAAATTTACAATTTCTCTGCCGGCGTTATATTAGGTGTTGTGATGGAAATTCTTCAGCTGTGGACACTACGTTAAGAACATGTCGTCAACAAGACATGCATTGTGTGGAACGCCAATGAAAGTTCAAAGAAGAAAAAGTAAGAATCAATAAGACATGCATCGTATGAACACAGACTAAATGTGCTAAAAATGCATACCCAGCAAAAAAATATCATGTGTCTGGAAGCAGTAAAAACGTTCATGCCTTCCACATGCAATCTTTTGAAGTGGCTCTGAGGATGCTCAAAACGAAGGCAGAGATCTCTCAGTGTTCATAATGTTTAAATTACGAAGTTAGTCAGCATTTTACATTTCTTCAACACGAACTCCAAAATACACAAAAAAAGCTACAATGTTTCAACAATATCGGTTCTAAAGAATTGTCGCACGCATTGTTTCAAATAAACACTAACACATTTGAAAACTCAAAACCCATTTAAAGTATGCTCTCACTCTACATTTCCCACCTATTGCATGGAAGAGAGAAATTTATAATAAGACACGATTTGTTTTGTCTGCAGTTTAACGATGATAAAATGAGACATGATTTTAGAGTATTTTCGATGATTCGAAAGAAGCGCTGTTTTATATCAAAAACAAGAGCTCCAAAGTGGGACATCGCGAACAAAAATCATGATGCATGTTCGAAGCGCTTTTCGAAGCAGTAGAAACAACAAAACTAGCTTCTCTCGCTTATAAACCTGCTTCGGCCGAAGCAGTAGTTTTTGCTGGGTAGTGTGAAAAGGCACTTAAGAATGTTTGATTTTTCCAATGAAACCTTTTTATTTTAAGTTTTCGGTTCTTAATTTCTGATGCCTGCTCTCGATATAATTATATTATTCTACACTGATAGGTCTGTATAAGATAGTTCAGTGACAAGTCACAAGGTGCTTACAAAGTATCAATTAACCCCATTCTAGGTAATCCCCATCTAAAAGTGGCTTGTCCGCTTCATAGGAAGTGTTAGAACCGATCACGTGACTTGTTTTGTGTCAGTTCCACTTACTGTATGGTTGGTTGTTACAAATTTTTCATATTCCTTATAGTCCCTCCGTCGCAACCGAAAACTCAAAGTTAATCTCACGGTCACATGTGTAGCTAAACACAAAAAAACATCGTATATAAACAGCGAAGTTGAACCTTTTTGTTTTGTACAATTTTACTGTACTATATGTCTGTACCTCGGAGGCAAACTGCACGATGTCGGCATTCATGCCATAGAGACTTTTCCGGGAATATCCTATAACATGTATATATTAATGACGTAATAACTAAAGATAGCCGAATAAATATAGGACGATGTTCAATGTATTTTACAAACATTAAAACTTGCCTCCTGAAAAGTTGGCTAAAATGACATAGGGCAGTTTACCTCCGAGGTACAGATGTATTTATTTAAAAAAAATTTATACTTTTAGGACTCTTTTTTAGTATATTATATTTTGTTTTATGACTGCATATATTTATTTCTCTTCTCGACATAGTGGTAGTTCATAAACTGTCCAGTAGCCAACGCTGCCCTCAATGGCTTCGAGGTGGGTATTGTTGTTTTCATTGGTGGCTTATTTGCTTGCTTTCCTCTATATTGCTGGTCAAACCCGTTAGAGCTGACCACTGTTTTATTTAGGTAAAAACAAAAGTTTAATTTTAATAATTTTTTAAGGTATAATCAATTAGTTTAATTCATTTCTAATCTAACTGCTACTGCAGGTAATAAATCGTACCTAAAGCCGCAACTATGGTTAAAACAAAGAACACGATTATGAATTTCATGTTTCCTTAGATTCAATGAATATGGACTGACTCTATCAAAAGATGACTTTGAACTTCATAACAGGGTACATTTGTATTGCGTTTTTATATCATTTTCTCTCTCCTCTAATTAGATTTTACTTCAAAGATAAAAAATTAAATGTTATCAATTACACAGTACGACAACTTTTCACTTTCAACGTTTTTTTTTAAAGTAAAGTGAAGTTTTTCTTTTTAAATTTATTAGGGATGTAACGATACGCCGTTTTGCCGATCCGATACCGATACCGATATTTAAAAATAAATATCGCCGATACCGATTCCGATACCGATACGAATATTGAAATTGAGTTCAAGTTTAGATTAACAAAACTCAAGTGCAATTTTTCATTATACAAAATTACATTATAAGAGAGAATATTTAAAATTGATAAAACATTGGAAGTAATTTTTAAGGAGCTACATTTTCTTTGCTTCCAACAAATCTATATTAAAAATATGCAGATAATTAGTAGAAAAGCAAGAAAAATTGTTTAATTCCTTTATAATTTGAAAAAATACTCGCCATGCTTTTTAATAAATCGATTTTTTTAAAGGACATTTATCAACTAATATTAAAAGACTTCTAAGTTTATATTTATTCACTTAAATTTACATGAAAATACAGTTCTGAGTTTAAATTCGCATAAAAAAATTGTGAAAATGGGTACTTTTTTATCCTTTTTCCTCAAGGAAAAATCATTATAGAATACCGAAAAAGAAATTTGTCCTAGCATCTCTTCCAATTCGGTGATTGGTAATCGAAAAACAGAACTTGTTGCAAGGGCAAGGATATGTAAAACTAATTAGAAATTATCAAAATTTGCAATACTTCCAGATCGCGAATTCTACATTTTCATGACTTCTTTGGAGTATCTCTTTTTTGCTGGAATAAGATTTAAAAAACAACGGCTTGAATTTGAGTTCATGGTAAAATTAACAAAAAATAAATAATTTTTTTTACAAAATAACAGCATAAAATATTATTAATTTTTAAAATTGATATTAATAAGATTTAAAAAATAACGAAGTGTATTTAGTTCATGGTAAAATCGAACAAAAATAAATTATTTGTTAAAAAAAAACTGAAAAAATGTTTAAAAGTATCGTCGTATCGGCAGTAAAATATAGCCGATACCGATGTATCGGAAAATCTGAAGTATCGCCGATATATCGGTATCGGTATCGGTATTCGTTACATCCCTAAAATTTATATTTCAAAATTAGTTTTAACTGGAAAATACCAAGGTAGATTTATTTACCAGGCAGTTGCAGTTCCAGGTAGTCGCAGTTCCTTGAAAATGTCAAATTATTAAAACACATACACAACATAACTTGTGTATTTTGATACAAAATTTACAGCCACAAATAATATTTGATATTCTTCAATATTTCCGCTCCGTATATGTGTACATATTTTTTGTACAGACGCACACAAACACATATATTGAAGCTGAATATTGACCTGTGTGGCATCCGCTTAAGGTGGTTTTATACTATCTGTGTTTTACATCTGACTTGTAAAATTTCCCACTGCAAAAGCTATACATGTCGTGTGAACCTTTTGAAACATTGCCACCTGAAATTTACAGAACTAGTCAGGCGAAAAAATTTTCAATTAGAGCGTTCTATTTTCATCTGACATCAGCTGTTTTGAGTTAACAAGTTATTATGTCAGATGCGATTATACATGTACGTGTGAAAGCAAAAATTAAAAATCGTCTGTAAATGGACAGTTTTGACAGACACGCAAAGTCACATGTGGGTCTCAAAACTGACAAGATAGATGTAAAACACAGATAGTCTAAATCCACCTTTAAGCTGTTTTTAAGTAGCTGCTAGACGGATCAATATTTTAGCTACAATATATGTGCTTGTGTGCGTTTATTATGAAAATCAAAAGCATTTTGATATTCTTCAATATTTCCCCTCCGTATATGTGTAAAAATTTTTTGTAAACAAACGCACACAAACACATATATTGAAGCAGAATATTGATGTGTTTAGCAGCCACTTTAGACTATTATACAAAGCTGTTCGACTTCTGCACGAAATGCAACCCTCATATAATGTGTTGTTATTGCTTTTTTAAAACTTCTCACAAACTCATTAGATCAGGGTTGAATTTTCTACAGAAGTCGAACGGCTTGTGAGATAGTGTAAAACAGCTATTAACGATATGTAGGTACGATTTAATTGAGAGATAACGACTTCGCTTAGAATTTTCTTAAACTTTTACAGATATTATATTTGCATATATTTATAACATTTTTTCATGTTTATTATAATTCTTTTTTTATTTATTATACATATTTCTTTCAAATAATCTAAAAGCTTTTCACTGGTTTTTACTTACTTATAAATCAAAGTTTAATATTTTTTAAAAAGTTTTTTTTGCACAAACTCACATTAAATAAATGTGTCCGAAGGAATTTGTTCAGACAAACTACCGAAATGTCTCTTTTTATTTATTTATTTTTTTTAAAGAGAAGTATCACCTTCTTTGGGAAAGGGATAGCGTAGAGAGAACAGGTGGTGAAGTGGGAGAGAGATAGAAAGCTTAATTAATTTACAACCCTGCTGTTTAGTTTTTTTTTTGTAGAGCAGTGTTGCAAGCTCTTCTGGTGTTAAGTAGAGGCATTGAGTGGCTTAAGCTCTGTATCCATTTTATTAGCTATTTTACTTCGCTGACGTTTCTGCTACAATACCGACGCAGGAGGGTGCTGTGAAGTGCATTAGGATATGTTAGTATTACACGCTGCCGGTACTGTCAAAGTGATCAGTGTTATGACTTCATCCCTTTAACAGTCCAACAACAACCAACACAATAACACACCAATGCACATGAGAAAAATGCATGATGATGTAGGCTTGCTTGAAACTAGTCTTGAACTCAAGACCTCAGGGTCAACAGCACTCAGCCAACAGCACATCTTAACGAATTCGTTACAAGTCCTTAGGTAAATCATGAAATTTCGATAGATATCGAATGTCGTAATTTGTCCCCTGACTTCAGAAAAAGTCGAAACCTTTGTGAAACCTCGAAGAATCAGACATGATTAATATTCCAAGGAACAAGGGAAAAATCAACATCAACTTAATTTTTCAACGTACACGGCAGAACATAGCAGCGCTGCTTTCGGAAGCCGCTACACTTCCACCGTGTTGGAACTTAGTTCCTTACGTTATACTTACCTTAGAAAATTCGATCAGAATTGAAACCAGTGTTTTCGTTGGCAAGACGCCGTTTTTGAACTATAGTTTGCAGTGTGGTTTTCATGGCAATTGCTACACTTTTTAATTTTTGAATCTTCTTTTGGCTTATCACAATTGGTAGTGCTGTGTATTGCGCAACAGACGATACAAACGGTACTCAACTTGCAATGTTTTGGTGTGGCCATATTCTTGGCAATTCAGGCATTGGATGGGCCCTGCTCGCTTGTGTGGCTCCTCTACGGTAACTCATCGGTGCTCTGTACTTCATTCTTTTTTAATTTCATGTCGCCTGGTTCCAGTTCCACACGCAACAGTGGTTGGGGGCACCGTTACCGTTGGTGCTACTAAATTAGCAATTTGCCACATTTTCGACTGCTTGGATACTGTTTTGCTATTTTTACAAAATGCACCCACATGTGATACTTTTTGTAATTCTTGCTACTTTTTGGATACTTTTTACTAAAAGAAGAGATACTTGAGACAATTTTCCTTACGCAAATGCTTTACACTACACTGCTTTACGCGCAAAATGTATGTATAAAGTTCCAAATGCATTTTTAGGGTGATTAGGATATGCTTAACACTTTGTAACCCATTAATAAAGTACTATCGATTATGATAAAAATGATAAAAGTTTTTGCTGGGTGTTATAAAGTTGCCCCTTTTTTTCAGAAAAAAGTTGCCCCTTTTTTCAGAAAAAATATGCCCCTTTTTTTCTCTCAGAAATCCCCTTTTTGTGCTCTCTGTATTTGTTTTAGATCCCCTTTTTGTGCCACTTTTTGATAATTTTCAACGGTAACGCTGGTTGGGGGACTCGCTCTCTATTTTTAATGTTAGTAACATTTTTCACTTTAAAATTATTAATTAGTAGACCCACATTTACCTTTTCTGGATCCACATATGAATCTATACCTTTTACCACTACCTCGAGGCCTTTCGCACTTTTTAATTGGTATGTGTAGAAATTTTTATTTTGAGTTTCAAATTAATATTTATAACAACAATGCTTTGATAATTCCGCACATTTTAATTCCACATGAAATACAGAATATAACCGAACATCAAAATGTTGTAGGACAAAAGAGGAAATTTTTTTCAGCAAGCTACGAAGTGTAATTTCGTGACTGTGTGAAAATTAAACATTTTAAATAACGCACGTTCACGCACGGTACTTAATTTTTAAATCACGCTTACACACTATTGCGTGATTATTATCTAATTTAATCACGATCACGCGTGATTTACGCGTGAATCACGCCTGACACGAAAATTTCACGACATTTGCACATCTGTACTTTTAATAATGAAAAATTTTGAATTTAATCCAGTTTGACATGACAGTTGAGACTGAAATGTGTGCGAATTAGATAGAGTTTAGTTTTTTGGGTAAAATAATAATCGGAATTAAAAAAGTAAAAAATGTGTGTATATTTTTATTAATTATGAAAAAACCGAAAACCCCAGTTATTCGAACCGGTTTTAGAATAAAAAGACCGAAAGCCAGTTTCTGAAAAAATGCGGTTTTTGGGAAATGTCGAATAGTTGACAACTCTAGTTTGGTGGGAACGTATGTACCTATGTAGTTCACACATATGTATATACATATGTACATACATACATACATATATATATATATATATATATATATATATATATATATATATATATATATATATATATATATATATATATATATATATATATATATATATATATATATATATATATATATATATATATATATATATATATATATATATATATATATATATATATATATATATATATATATATATATATATATATATATATATATATATATATATATATATATATATATATATATATATATATATATATATATATATATATATATTCAGTAGCCAAACATAAATGGCCTCAAGCTGGAAAAATAATTTTTATGAGTTTTTAATTTAACAAAAAAGGCTGAACAACATATCCCATCGTACTTAAACATAAAACGGCTAAAATTATTTCGGATAATTTTGTACTGCTGAACAGTGTTAAGTAGATAATGTAAAAAAACATACTATTTGTCAAGCTTTTAGTTAAAATAAGAATTTATTTACTATGTACTTAAATACAAATTTAGTACGCAGTTTTTCGCAAATAACGCTATAGTACACTTGTTCAAACAAAAACCGATCAAGCAATATATCGCGACCTCATTTCTGGCTTAGCTAAAATGCCAAAAAGTCGGAATGGAGAAAAATAACAAAGAAGATTTACATGAAGTTTTCTCAAAATATACCCGATAGATTTATTTTTTGGTATTTTCACCACTGCTTCCGGCATATGTTTGGAAGTAAAATGTAAACTTTTGTGAACTTTCATCAATCCGGTGATGCATTAGCCACTTTTTTAATTTCATTTGTAAAAAGCAGCTTTTTGTGCTGCATGTGTATACTAACTGCTGTGTATTGAGTAACTTGTTATTGAGAAGAAATTTTCTACTTTTTATTGAAAATAAGCGCATAAATGTTATTAGAAAAAATATTTACATGGAATAAAAAGTCAATCTAATATGTGATGGAAATCGATCGACTCAAATCGGCGCCGATTTCAAAAACAAATTCTGCTGAAAGATGACTTATTTACGTTTTTTTATTGTTTTGTATCGATAAAAATATTTGAATAAAATAATCTATGCCTTGAAAACATTAAAAGGAGTAAATAAGTCATCTTTCAGTATAATTTGTTTTTGAAATCGGCGCCGATTTCAAATCGAACGATTTCCATCACATACCACAATATTGATGAAACTTGCTATTTCACTTGATTTCTGATTTATATTTTTTTATTTTCTAAATTTTTTGATGTGTAAACATCTATCTATACGCTAGGGGGTACAAATCTTTTTCACAATACAATCACAAATTTTGAGTAAGATAAATCTTACTATAACGCGGTGTGAGCTGTGTATGAGTGTATTAGTGTAATCATACGGACAACAAGAAGTACAGAGAAACTTAACAGCTGCATAGAAATACACTAACACTGGCAAAGGGAGTCTCAAGGTCAAAAACCCGGATTTTGAGCCCGGGTTTTTGAAAAAAAACCGGTTTATCGGTTTTACCGAATTTGTTGCTGAACTTGATGCGATATTTGGCTGACGGTGTATTGGCTGCGTTTGTCTTTGACTGTTGGTTATTTTGCTGTTTAACTGCGGTAATTCCAACTATTTTGTACGGGTATCTTATTATTATTTTTTTTTTGTTTTTACTTGTTTTTATGTTTGTACACGCATAACTCTGTCATATGTGAACCGATTTTTAAAATTCTTTTTTTGTTGGAAAGGGTTTGCCTGCAGTTTGGTCCCATAATTTTTTTTCGAAAATCGGATGGGGAAAAATTGCCCCCCCCCCCATGCATAACTCTGTCATTTGTAAACCGGTTTTCAAAATTTTTGTTTTATTTGAAGGGGTTTGACAAAAATTGGTCCCAAAATATTTTGTCGCAAATCGGAGGGGGAAATTTTCTCCCCTCCCCCCATGAATGATTCTGTCATTTGTGAACCGATTTTCGAAATTCTTGTTTTGTTGGAAAGGGTTTGACAAAGATTGGTCCCAAAATTTGTTTGTCGAAAACCGGAGGGGGAAATTTTGAGTAAGATTGTAATAACGCGGTGTGAGCTGTGTATGAGAGTATTAGTGTAATCATACGGAGAACAAGAAGTACAGAGAAACTTAACAGCTGCATAGAAATACACTAAAACCATCTAGTGCGCAATAGTAGTAGTAGCAGTATTAGCTACTAATTTTCACTAATTGTCGTACATTATGTTATCGTAGGCAAATAAAAACAAATAAATAAAATGAATACAAAAACGTTTAATTTTAATAACTTTTAAAAAGATTTTTTGCACTTTTAATGAGAAATTTACTAAAACAAAGCAAAATAAGGAAAAAAAAAACTAAACTTGTCACACTGAAAGTCTTCTTCGTCTTTGAGATTGTCATTCATACTTAACAGCTGCATATAAACACCATCTAGTGCACAATAGGAGCTACTAATTTTCACTAACATATAATTATGCTAGCGCTGTACAGTTCGAAAACCATTGCTGTAAAATAACTGCATGCGCCACATTTCAGTAAACAGCTGATTAATAGCTTGTCGACCGCAACAAATACAAAATAATAAAATATTTTGCAAAACACCAAAAAAATTATAACTCTGAACATAAAAAAAAATGTTTCATTACTAGATGCTTACATATCTCCCCTGTGATCGGACTCTTATTATTTTTTTTTTTACAAAAAATTTATCAAAATTGATGATATCGGACACAATGTATGCTTGATATCTCAGAAACCAGAAAAAATTTCGTGAAAAAGGTTTCGGATTCTGAAGGAGGGTATTTAAAACATATTTGTATGCCCCATATCTAACTAAATTTTTTTTATGTATGTACATTGGAATGTACCAGAAAAAAATGCGTCGTACACCTTCCAATATAACGTATTTTTGAAAGGCAATTTAGAAAAAAAATTATTTTTTTTCGGCTGTACGACTTTTTTTTGTAAGCCCAAGTAAAAATCGCCCGAAACCGCAAAATGAAGAAACGCCCATAACGGGAATAAAAACTAGTGTATTAATTTAATCGGGCTTTAGCTTTAATCGTTTAACCGCTCGACCAATTAATCGAGGTTTTGGTTTAATCGGTTAATTTCGCTATTAATCGGTTAACCGATTAATAAAGTTTTTCCATAAATTAATGTGTTGTTTCTACAATAGACTGAAAATAATCCATGCAACATTTTACGAAAAAAAACTTTCGTAGTGACTTTTTTCGTAAAATATACGAAACTTTCGTATATATTACGAAAAAACATTTAGGTAGTATTTTTTGGAATTTACGAAAGTAACGAATACCTTTCGAAAAACATTTTGCCTTGTTAAAAAGTATATACACTGAAAATAATCCATGCAAAATTTTACGAAAAAAACTTTCGTAGTGACTTTTTTCGTAAAATATACGAAACTTTCGTATATATTACGAAAAACATTTAGGTAGTATTTTTTGGAATTTACGAAAGTAAGGAATACCTTTCGTAAACATTTTGCCTTGTTAAAAAATATATATGAAATAAAAAAATAAATTAAAATAATTTTTTACAAGTTGACGTATTTTTCAGAATTTTTAGCTCTTATAAAAGAAGTAGAAAGTGGCTCAGTGGGTAGAGTACATGACTTGAAATATGAAGATTGTGAGTTCGTGCCACGGTTGAGCCATACTTTTTTTTACTTTTATTTTTTTGGTTATTTTCGTACATTTCGTATATTTTACGAAAGAGTTTCGTGGTGCGAAATTACGAAATATTTCGTAATATGTACGAGCGTTTTCGTGCATATGTTGCATGGAATTTTTTCAGTGTACAAACAAGCATTTTTTGTTTGTATAAAATTTATATGGAAACTTTTTTGAGCGACTTCCATACAATTTGTTTACAATTACAATTTGTCGGTTGATTGCAGTACCCTACGTCTATACGTGATATATTTTTATCATGACAAAAGTCAAACTTTATATTGAAAAATAATTTGTTTTATGTTAGCCGTTTTTCCTATATGGAATTTAACATTTGCCATGATAAAAATATATTAGGTATAGACTAGGGTTATGGAAACAACACATAAGTATTTTTATTTATTTATTTATTTATTTATTTATTTATTTTATTTTCGATGTCCCATACACAAGACTTTAAGTCTCATATTACAGTATGGAACTCAGTACAAGTACATACAAAATACATTTGAACATACAATAAAATATAATTATAGGTAATACTGCAATATCATGAAAATCGTCCATACATGTCGTTGTTTTAAAATTGCAAAATTTTTAATTTAAAGTTTAAAATCAAAATGTATGGAAAACCTCCACGACACCACAAAGCGATCAATATGACATTCAGTTTGAAATGGCTCAATACATAAGTAATAAAATAATAAAAACATATACATATATGAAAATAAAATTATCCTCTTAGTTGAACAAAATTAACTTGAAAATTGACATAATATTTTTTTTGAATTTTTGTGCGTTACTAATGACTTGAGAGCTGTGTGGAATATCGTTCCAGAGACTTATTGCATGAATAAAAAATTGGTATTTAGATATCTGACTGTTATATCTAAAACAGATTAATCTTTTGCCTCTATTAAGAGTTGAAAAGTTCAATCGCGCAAAAAGATGATCGGGTTGACACGTGTATATTATTTTGTGCATTAGTATTAAAATCCTTACCTTCAAATAGTCATCAAGACACATACCATAAAGTTTGTTTACGTGCAAAGAAACATGATCATATCGTCTCAAACCATATACGTAGCGAACTATATTATTAAAAGTCACATTAAGTTTTCTTTTGCTAATACTATCACAACTGGCAAAAAGTTCACATCCGTAAAGTAAAATTGGCATTAAATATGTTTTAGCGAGAAGTATTCGAATATTTATAGGAGTGCAATGATGACTTTGCCAAAGATTTCTTAACATAGAAAACACACGACCACAGGCGAAATTAATATGGTTAGACCAAGTGAGGGTGCTGTTAAAGTAAATTCCTAGATTTTTAGCAACGTTTACAATCTCAATGGTTTGACCATTTAAGATTAAGATAGGGTTATTATCAAGTTTCAATAATTTCTTCTTAATAATCAAACATTTAGATTTAGTGGGATTTATCCCCAGGCCATTAGCGGTAGCCCATTCAAATATACGATGCAGTTCTTCATTTAAAATTCTCACACATCGCTCGACTGATATAATGTTACAACTTATATAAAGCTGCACATCGTCAGCATATAATCTAATTTTGCAATGTTCGAGTTTGCTTGGTAGATCATTAACGTATAGCGAAAAAAGTAGAGGGCCCAGTATTGAGCCCTGAGGAACACCTCGACTTAGAGGCAAAGAGCTTGATTTCGATGCACCTGATTCTACGAATTGATGTCTGTCAGTTAGATAAGAACATATCAGATCGGTAGAAGTGGATGAAAACTTATAAAAAAATTTCAATTTTTTACATAAAATTGTATGATCGACAGTGTCGAACGCCTTGGAATGATCAAGAAGTACCAAGAACGTAACATTGCCACAATCCACTTGTTGTCTTACATCTTCCGAAACATCCACTAGGGCCGTTATACAGCTGTGTTCTTTACGAAAACCAGATTGGCAACTTGTGAGAATGTTATTAGTTTCAAGGTATCGAGTCACCTGACTATGAATCAATCTTTCAAAAACTTTCGAAAGGAACGGTAGGATTGCTATCGGTCTGTATTCAGAATTTGATTTTTTTATTGGGATGATTCTCGCAAGTTTCCATATTTTCGGATAACAGTTTGTAGTAAAAATTTTGTTAAAAATGAACGTTATAATGGGAGCAAGTTGTGGTATGAGAATCTTAAGAAACCTGGGATCAATGCCATCAGCTCCTATTGCATTGGACTTTACTGACCACAGACTAGAGAGCACATCATACCGTGTGACATTAGTGAAATAAAAACTATTGTCTGAAGAATCATTGGGGAATTCGTAGTAATTAGAAGTAGGTGTAACCACAGGAATATTCAAAAATTTATCATTTAGAGCATCTGCATCAATTTCACTAGATTCATGAGTAGTAGATTTACCGATTCCAACTTCGCGAATTGTTTTCCACTTTTGTTTCGAGTCAGTAGCAGCAGAGAACTTAGCTGCGAAAAATTCAGATTTGGCTCTCTTAATTAGCTTGTTCGTCATCCTCCGTGAGATTCGGTATGACTCATGCATTTCTGGAGTTCTAAAACGTTTCCAGCGTGAATATAACAAATCCCTCTGACCGATTGCCCGTTTAATATCCTGAGAAAACCAGGGTCTACTGAACCTATCGAGGATCTTTGATCTCAAAGGAACTGCAAGATTATACAGATGGTTCACGTTCTGTTGCAAAAACGATACCTGGTCGTCAACAGAAATAATGTTATATATCATACTCCAATCAATGTTACAAAATTCCCGTTCTAAAAAAATAAAATCTATGTTTTTAAAATCACGATAAGAAATAACTTGCGGAGGTACATGTAAACGAAAGTTGTACGATATAAAAATTAGGTCATGGCGTGAGAAACAAGGCGCTGATAGTTGATCATAAAGTAAGACCTTGGAGAGATCACTTACAAAGAAAAGGTCGAGAAGTGTACTACTAGTCGTGGTAAAATGCGTAGCATTAGTTGTATTTGGAGAAACAAGACCAAGGGGATGCAGATTATCTATCAGGTAAGAGTCAACTAAGACATTCGAATTAAAATCGCCTGTAATAACGACGTCTTCATACGCAACAGCGAAAGTCTGCAGAGTATTGACAAATCGTTCAAAACAAATACGATTATTTGGTCTGTAAATGCAGCCCAATAATAATTTTCTACCCTCGCAACTAATCTCGAGCAATAGATACTCTATTAGATTAGCCGGTGTGTCAATATCGGCATCATCATTATAACCTGTAGACTTGCTGATCACTTTGGCCGAAATACCTTTTCTCACATATATTGCCACACCACCGTAGCCGTTTCTATCCACCCGTCTAATATTATATCCCAATAAGGAAACCGACAAATCTGTGAACTCAGACTTAAACCATGTTTCAGATACACAAATTATGTCTATGCCGGAGCTTTCAAAAATGAAACGGAACTCGTCAATTTTATTCCTCAAGCTTTGAGCATTGATATGGCAGATTTTAATACCACTTCTTTGATTGGCCAAGATTTTTATCATATTCGCTAGTCCGTCCCTGGAACGAGCTCTGCTGTTAGCTAAATTGCTCATTAGCATATATAATAATTATATTAATATAAGCATAAGTAACGCACGAAAAATAAAGTTTTCTAGAAAAAGTTAAAATAATTTTTAAAAAATTTGAAATGTTACTACTATAGAAATATAAGTAAGAGTAAATATAAGAGAAATTAGAGGTAGTTAGCTGCAGGGGCTCGAAATAAATTATTGATGTCATCAGTATGTAAGGCCGGGTCGTCCACATTATCAGGACTAAGCTCATTTAACTGACTTATATCATCAATTTGCAGAATGGTATCATTGACATTTCTTTTAATATATACAAATCCGCGCATAGTAAAAGCACTGTGTATGACTCTTTGCTTTTTGAGTCGAACGGCCGCACGAAAAATTTGAAAATTATCCTTAGTAAGGTTTTCATTAATATAAAATTTGTTGTCTGAGTTTAGACCAATATGTCTTAAGCAAAAGTAAAAATCTCTCTTAGTTTTCTTAAAGTTGGCTAGGGTTTTTAAGAAAAAGTTTTTATCATAGACAGATCTCATTTCAACGATAATAACTGCATCCCTTGAATAAGTTGTACGTTTATTATTCAAGTTTTGCAATCGATAAATAGATTTTATTGCAGGAACTGTGGTATTTATAGTTTTGCAGATGTCGGAAAAAATATCCATGAGATTTTCGTTTTCATAAAACGGTATTTCGTTTAAACGTAGCTCAGATGCAAATTTGCTGTTCTCTTGGTGTTTAATTTTTGTTTTAAGAGATATAATTTCCTGCTGCATATTTATAAAATCAACAGCAACAGTTTCAAGATGCGACACTCTTGCTGTTACACTGTGAAGATCATTTTGCAGTATGGTAAATCTTTTATCAAGTTCAGCTAATATATCGTCTTTGTACTCCCTAAGTTTGTTGTCTATTACCTTCTCAATTTGCTCCGTAAGTTTTTCAAAACGCTTATCCATAACTGTTACAAGCTTAAAAGGCGAGTCTGTGTTAGTGTTACACGCAGTACTGAATATCGAATTCTGTAAACTTTCTCTAATACATCTCTGCGCTGGAGCGACTGGATTCATTGCAATCGTTGAACGACTAGACTGTGGTTTAGTTGCCTCAAAACTCATTTCAGCTATCGGTGCGTTGTTGTTTTTAGTTTTTACGTTTTTTTTTGTTTGTTTTTTAGTGGTCTTTATTGTTTTTTTTCTTAAGTTGTACATTTAATATTATATTAATAATTGTTTGTTGGGTTATGACTGATTTAATGTTTATTCAATCCGCCCCGGTATTGCAGGAGTATTATGATAGTGCAGTGCAGTAATTATATTAATGTTAATATGGTAAAGCAGTTTTTGTTTTGTTTGTTTTTTTTATTTTATTTTATGCGGCAGATCTGTCAGTATTAAGAAATAAAGAGATAAAGAAAAACAACTGGTGTATTTGTTTGTGTTTGATATGTTTTTATAATTTTTGTGTGATTTGGTTAATAATTAAGTTTATAAATTGTGTTTTCAGTTGTTGAGTTTTTAGAGAGAAAAGAACCTCGTGACGTGTTTTAGAAAATTTATATCTGTTTTTAATTTATTAATATGTATAGATGAGTTTATTTATATTGTGATGCATCTGTTGGTTTATGTAGTATGTATGTATGTATAGATGTTTGACTTTATAAATTTTATAATTTTTAAATTTTTTACCATGAGCACAAAAATTTGTTGTTGATATTTTCGATTAAGAGTTTTGATATGTATGTACATATATATGTATATGGAAACTGTTTGTTGTTATTTTAATGTTAATTTTTTTGCAGAAAAAATTTTTTATCACTTGTAGCTGTGTAAAGCAAACAATTTGCATGGATTATTTAATTAATATGTTTATATATTTTTCTGTTTTTAATAATGATTTAGATGTTTATTTTTATATTACACATATATTTTATATTTTATATTTTATGGAGCAGCGGCATAAACGCGTCCGTTCTCTTCAACTCTTGCTCTTTAGTATTTTCAATAAATAAAAATGCATAAATTATTTATTATTTTGAGTTTATTAGTAAAAACTTAATATCAAAATAGTTATTAAACTAAATAAAAAAAAAAAGAATTCATTCTTTAATTTTAGAAAAATAATTTGGTTTAAATGTTTAAGATTTAAGCGATTCTTTTCTTTAGTTTTAATAAAACTCGACTTGGCGAAACCCTTTCAGTTATAGTAGATATTAGTGAAATCGAAAGCAATCCATAATACAGAATATCTAGTTTCTCAGTCCTTTTCCTGGGTTTCTCTAAACATGTAAAATCTTCCATTGTGCCATTAAGAGTCCTGTTTTAATTTTTTCAAATTCTTAACGCTTCTGATTTTTTCGGTTAATTCTATTAAAATATTGTTTGTATTATTATCGATAATTTCTTCTGTTGTCAGGTCATCATTTGTATTGAAATGATTTCATGAAATCAAATTGAAATTATGAAATCAAATTTACGATTTTGATTGCAATCAAAAACTAGCAATCATTAACATGAAATCATGTGAATGCAATTAAATTGATTGCAATCTTTCACAGCTCTGCACATACCTTTTATATGTGAAAGAAATAATTAAACACAGAAAAGAAATATGTTATAATACTACAAAAAAATTAAAAATTTTTTTATACATCGACTAACCGGCTAATCGACTGAAATTAACCGGTTTAATTGTTAATCGGAAATAGCCAATTTTAAGTTAATCGGTCAGTTAATCGGGTAGTAATCAACCGGTTAACCGATTAACGGTTAACCGAATGAATACTCTAGTAGGCCCATAAAATTTAAATTTCAATGAAAAAAGTTTTTGATTATTTTTTTCTTTAAAATAGCTGGTGAGGCCTACCTTGTTGTATGTCAATAAAAAATGCCTCAAGGTAGGCCTCACCAGCTATTTTAAAGCTAAAAATAATCAACAAATTACAGTGGCTAAAAATAAACAAACGAAAAAAGTTTTTATTTTTTATAACATGTCGCTTACGATTACATCGAAAATAGGGCTCGATATATGTACATAGATTTGTTAAAATCGGTCTTCGGATTAATCAAAAACCCGCTTTTTGTCTAATTTCCCGGTTTTTCTAAACCGTTTCACAAAATGTGACGGTTTTCGGCTTATTCAAAAACCGGGTTTTCTGTGACGAAGTACTCAACATTTTCGAATATTTTTCATTTAAACGTTTTTTAAAAAAAGTTTATGAAGAGGCCAAAGCTCAACGCTTAAAATGGCCTATAACGAACTTCGCTATGGCGTAAGAACCTTTTTTTAAGACACTGTATTTTAGTACAGTATAATTCGCTTATAGTCCACTGCTTCATTTGTGGAATTGAACTATAGCTTGATTTTTATATAAGCCAATTTTTGGCTTATATGGCGAATTTCCATATAATTATTTCTTTTAACAATAGAATTTTGCATATACAAACACATGTTGACTTAAAAAGTGGCTGCCTAATTATTTTATTAATTCATATCGATAAATTGTAACTACCTTACGGTAAATGGAACTGGCACAAAACAAGTCACGTGACCGGTCCCCAGGTGGTAGGAACCATAACCAAGTTATAACACTTCCTATGAAGCGGACCAGCCACTTTTACATGGGGATGGCCTAGGATGGGGTTAATTGACACTTTGTATGGACCTTGTAACTTGTCTTTGAACTATCTTATGAGTCCTAATCGGTGTAGAATAATATAGATTATATATAACTATTATTCCAAAATTCAGCTGTAATTATCGATTAATTTTTTTTTATTGTTACAAATCCAAGTAGAAATTGTATTTTATTTTTAAGCGGTGTCTTTGATATGATTCGAACCGAAAACCTCCGGCATGACAGGCTAGTACACTACCCTCTCGACCACAGGGGAACTTATAATATTTCAGTGTTATAAATACCAGTTAAGCTGGAGTTAATATCTGAATAAAGTTACGGAACAGGTTCCTGAGTGGCATGGCGGTCTCATTAAAGGGAGACAATTAATATTATATAGATACTATGTGATAGGCCTTAGATCAAGGAGCATCGAATTTGTTCAGTGCCGTTTGCTACAATACTAGCCGGAGTACCAACTAAATTGACTGAAAAAGGTTAATATGTGACCATTTACACAATAGGGTATGTTCTGTATTTCATGTGGAATTAAAATGTGTGGAGTTTTCAAAGCATTGTTGTTATAAATATTAATTTACAACAACAATGCTTTGATAATTCCGCACATTTTAATTCCACATGAAATACAGAACATGGCCGAATATGTCTTTTTTCACCATTCACTACTTATACATATTTGGTACAAGTCTCATTTTCTCAAGTCATAGGACGAGTACTTTTGGATCATTTGTCATCAAATTTTCCGCAGGATACTTACAGATAATGATCAAAATACGTAATAATTTTATTAAAAACTAAGTAGTAGTTCTAATTTGAAGCATAGTAATAAGATAAATAAGTACCACTCATTACTTTGTAGGCCATTAATAAAATACTACCGATTACAAAAATGGCAAAAGTTTTTGTTGGGTAACTTTGACAATCGTTTATGAATAAGCCTTTTAATGTATTATGCAAGAATACTGGCGATTGTTTCAGCCATGAGCTATAATAGTTAGTATTATATTATTAGTAGGGATGTAACGATACGCCGTTTTGCCGATCCGATACCGATACCGATATTTAAAAATAAATATCGCCGATTCCGATACCGATACGAATATTGAAATTGAGTTCAAGTTTAGATTAACAAAACTCAAGTGCAATTTTTTATTATACAAAATTACATTATAAGAGAGAATATTTAAAATTGATAAAACATTGGAAGTAATTTTTAAGGAGCTACATTTTCTTTGCTTCCAACAAATCTATATTAAAAATATGCAGATAATTAGTAGAAAAGCAAGAAAAATTTTTTAATTCCTTTATAATTTAAAAAAATACTCGCCATGCTTTTTAAAAAAACGATTTTTTTAAAGGACATTTATCAACTAATATTCTTCTAAATAACTTAATAGCTTAATTATTAAAAGACTTCTAAGTTTATATTTATTCACTTAAATTTACATGAAAATACAGTTCTGAGTTTAAATTCGCATAAAAAAATTGTGAAAATGGGTACTTTTTTATGCTTTTTCCTTAAGGAAAAATCATTATAGAATACCGAAAAAGAAATTTGTCCTAGCATCGCTTCCAATTCGGTGATTGGTAATCGAAAAACAGAACTTCTTGCAAGGGCAAGGATATTTAAAACTAATTAGAAATTATCCAAATTTGCAATACTTCCAGATCGGAATAAGATTTAAAAAACAACGGATTGAATTTGAATTCATGGTAAAATTAACAGAAAATAAATAATTTTTTTACAAAATAACAGCATAAAATATTATTAATTTTTAAAATTGATATTAATAAGATTTAAAAAATAACGAAGTGTATTTAATTCATGGTAAAATCGAACAAAAATAAATTATTTGTTAAAAAAAAAACTCTGAAAAAATGTTTAAAAGTATCGTCGTATCGGCAGTAAAGTATCGCCGATACCGATGTATCGGAAAATCTGAAGTATCGCCGATATATCGGTATCGGTATCGGTATTCGTTACATCCCTAATTATTAGATATTATCTTTATTAATATGTTGTTTCTTAGAAAACTTGCGTCAGCAAAAACTAAATTAATTGTCAACAAAGCTTTTTCTAGGAAACTTGCGTAAATAAGATTTAACACGCTCAGTCAATATTATTCCCAAAATTTAAAAATAATAAGATAACAGAGTTGTTTGTTAGTTAGAGTTATAAAACATCATGGCAACTATCATTCGACTTTGCCTTTAGCCACTGTTGCCAACTTTTTTCCCACAAAATAAACAAAAGGGGAAACATTTTTGCATTTTATCGTAAAATGATTTATAAAACCAATACAATATAACAATATAAGACAGTAATTCCGCAGCAAAAAGGAATAAGTGCCCAAAGTTTTTACGCTACTGTTAAGATGTTTGTAGAAGAGATGGGCGCGTGTCGACATTGTCCAACACGTGCGAAACACGCACGCCCAAAATTTTCAAAACACGAACACGACACGACACAACGCACGAAATCAAATCCAAAAATAAAAACCTAAATTTTTTTTATATTCAAAGACATATTTTTCTTCTATTTTAACGTTTCATGCATGGAATAACACAGAAGCCTGACTGGCCGCAAATAGTTGTCAGAAATCTAAGTCGATTGTCAAAAAACCTAAGTCTAAGAATGTATTAGTAGAACATTTTGTATTAGTATTGGTTTAAATAAAAATTTCCCCACAGCACCAAGCTATACTTACGGCCCTTTTCACAATGTACGATTAATAGTTAACATGGACTTTAACGGCAAGTTCGGCATATAAAACTTGTCGTTAAAGTCCACGTTAGCTCCTAATCATACATTGTGCAAAGAGCTGTTAGTTGTACAAAAACTATTTTACAAAATTTATATTTTTTAAACATGAATTTTTAGTTATTATATACAATTGAATTAATTAATGAAAATATGAATCTAGAATGCTTTTTAATAAATTCGAGCTCGAAAAATATTGATTTGCTAAACATTTTTTTGCAATTTTTCTATTTGGTACTAAAAATATTTATCCCAAATAGTAACAAAAATGCAATACTGTTGAATGACAAAAGGGTTGAAAACTTTGATAAATTTCAACACACAAATGTCAACAAAATTAAAAAATTATTTTAGAATTATAGAAAGAAGAAACAAGATATTTCACAAAACAAATAAAAAAATAAATAAAATAAAAAAAGTGTTTATGTGTGCAAAAAAGATACATTTTACCGTGTTTTGAAGTGCAAAAAATACGCTCTGTGATGTGTGTTGAATTACTTCTCTTAAGTTTGTTGAATACACAAGATCTATACGTGTAAGAGAGTTGTCAAATTTTTATAGACAGGCCGAGAGTTGGAAATCTACGTATTTATCTATGCCCTGCAGACAAAATGACTAGTATGTGATTAGAAATATACTAGTTGCTTTATTATTCAGACTAGTTCCCTAACTGTCCTTTTACCATATATCGGACTATATTTTAACATTAGGTTGTCATAGGAGCCCAACTAGTTCATTTGTACATAGTTATATGCTAGTTGAAATACTAGTTATTATAGACTAGTGCGCTTACTAGTTTCTTTATTTATATTTTTTTAAATATTAAAAAACATTTGGCTCAACCGGGATATGAGCACACAGTCCTCATATTTCAAGGCATGTACTCTATCCACTGAGCCACTTTCTACTTATTATATTTAGATCTAAAATTTTGTTTTATATATTTACACCTGAAAATATGTCAATTTTTAAAAAAAATAATTTAAATTACTAGTATCATTACAACTAGTTGTATGACTGTTCCAAAACGTTGTTGTTTGACTAGTATCGTTACTAGCCTCATTACAACTAGTAAGATGACAGTCCTTTTTTGAGTAGTAACGTTACCACAACTAGTAATATGACTGTCCCAAAACGTAACTAGTTGTACATTTATCTACAGGGTGGTTTCATGTTCTATTTGTATTTTTATTTACATATTTTTGTTGAGAAACAGTAACTTACAAAGATTTTCGCTCAATAATCTTGTGCGGCAAGCTTCTACCTTCATACATATTTTAATCTGAAAGTCATTTCGTGTCAAGTTTGCTCAACACGACACGACACGAAAACGAACGAAATCAGATTTTCTGTCACGAACACTTTGTGTTGAGTCGTGCGTGTTCGTGTCACGAAAAAAACACGACACGCGCCCATCTCTAGTTTGTAGGCTTATATTTAAAAATTCAAGAAACATTTGCATAAGTAGGCAGGCGGCACCTATTCAGCGGAGGGGAAAAAATTATATTTCACTCCCAAAACGAACAAAATTTGTATGTATCATTTGAACAGCGTTGTCAGATTAAGACGACATTCTTTTCGAAATGGGAATAAAAAATTTTTATGCTTTGGGGATTTTAGAAGTGTTTTAGGGGTTTTTTATTTTGCTTTATATATTTTTTTCTTGGCTTATTTTAATTTCAATACATTGCGCTTCAAGAAAAACAAAATTATACACAAAATGCAGTACGAATTGCTCGAACCTCTCTTGAGACTTAGGGCTAGATTTTGTAAATACGAAAGTTTTTATCGTATGGAAATGGTATTTGTTGTGACACTTTTGATCCATCTCCAAAAATAGTGAAATTGTTTAACTTTAAAGCAGATTTGGACTCCGAACTTTTGATTTTCTTAATCAGCTTAACTAATCACCCCTATCGCGAATACCTATTCCCATGAAAAAACTCCCAAATTTTCTGATTTTCTATCGTGAATGTTTCCCATAACAAAGTTTTTGGGAGCGAATTCACAAACTTAAAAAATTTTACATCGCCAATGTTTACTCCCGCGAATAATTTTACAAAATAAGTTCTCAACAAGTGTCGATGGGAACAAGAAGGGAACATGTAAGTTGTAATTTGTATTTAAGCTAGGACTGTATTAAATTACTTTTTTATTTTATTAAAAGAGCACAAGTGTTAATAAATAGCAAATTAATTGTATGTTGGAGGAGATGTGCGCTAGCCAAAGCGCCAGCCATTTACAGTACGGGTGGTGCTGCGAACATCTTGCTGCTAGCAGGCAAATTTTCCTCTAACGATTAATCGCGTATGTATCTTCGCAATCTACGGTATTCTTCTTCTCTTCCAGCACCACAAAACACAGTTAAACTTTATTAATTTCTTAAAAATGTGTATATTTTTCTTTTAAAAGTATGTACACGAATTATTTATAAAGCACTGATAAATAAATCACAATAGAAACTATTACTCCCAAATAATTCACAATAGACGCTTTTACTCTCAAAATATTCGCGATACTGGTTTGTTGGGAATGGGAATATAGGTTTGTTCCCAAACAACTTATTCCCATAACATTCGCGATAGGGGTGAATATAAACAATATCGATGGTCATATGTTGACAACACGTAATTAATTTGTACAACTTTACAGTTGAAAAAATTCGATTATAAATAGGCTCAAAGCCAATAAATAGGCTGAAAACGAAATAAAATAACTGCAAATTATTTAGTAAATACTCTAATGCGGTTTTTTATTTTGAAAATAGGAAAGGTTTTTTATAACGTTTTCTGCGTTTTGTGGGAAATAATAAAAATTCAGTTACGAGTTATCAACGTATGAACATCATTATGTACAAATGAAATTAACTACACCGCCCTCCTAAGACAGAAAGTCGCATCTCCATTTTAATAGTTTTGAGATATTTAGCTTTTAAAAAGAAAACAAAACCCAGCAGTGGCAGATGTGACCATTTTGCTTAACGTTTTCCAGTCATTTACAGTTGAAAATTGTGTTTTTAATCTTAACACAAAAATCAGAAACTCAATCGCCGTTCCGAATATGCCTTTATATCAGTTTTGGAATTTTGGCGCTTGTGACTTTCGTTCTTAGGTGTATTTGTGCCGTGTCACATGCTTTTAATTTCAATAAAAAAAAATTATATTTTGTGTTATATAACTTCCGATTAGTAGTCCTCCGCAGTAAAAAATTTTACCATACTTTTTCAAAATTGTTCTATTTTCAAATGAAATTTATTTGCTGGTGTTTAAGCATTGTCTATATGCAGCATTTCATTGGTGCTTTGCCAAATCGTCAGTAGACTTCAAATACAATTTTGAACAGTTACAAAACCTTTATCTTATGTACAGACTTTCAAAAATCATTTGAGAATTCACAAATATGTAAATGATTTTCAAAAATAAGCAAAGTAGGCTTTGAAAATTACATATTTGTGAATTCTCAAATGATTTTTGAAAGTCTATATAAGATAAAGGGTTTGTAACTATTCAAAATTGTGTTTGAAGTCTACTGACGATTTGGTAAAGCACCAATGAACTGCTGCATATAGACAATGCTTAAACACCAGCAAATAAATTTCATTTAAAATAATATTATGACAATATGACAAATAAATTGCATAAAGGTGTTCTAGTTTCTTAAATAAAAATGTATTGAAACGATTTATGCGTTATTTAATAGGGCAGTAATGAGCATTTCATATTTTTAAGAAAATCTGAACTGAAATAATTAAGTGGCCGAAAAATTACCACCTGAAAATTGCATAGTTTTTCTTGTGTTATCGATTTTCAATTGAAAAAAATCAATGCTTTATGTACAACAGGGTTCCCACAGTACATAAAGCATTGATTTTTTTTTTGGAGTGAAGAAGAACCCTTTCTGATACCATGACATGACTTTCATTTTTAAAAATAGTATCTTCTGTAAAAAAGGTGCAAAAATTTAAAATTTCGAGAGTCAAAAAACCCATGTGCGGTAAAAATAACAAAAACTCTGAAGTTTTTAGATAAAAATAATTTAATTGAAAGATTAAATTAAAAACGAACTTAAGCCAAACTAATTAAATAGCTTTGGATAAAAAACCATACAGTTCAACTAAAATTCACAACTCGGTTGTTAAAACTCTAAAGGCACTTCGCTAAAAACATGAATGTATACTGTTCCAAAAACTTGGGCAAAATAAACGGTAAAAATTCCCAGCATTGAAAATATCGATGATATTTCACGCTGGTAAGACAGAAATCAAAAAGCTTAAAATAGTTGAACATGATAAGAAAAAACACTGAGTGAAGTTCCGAACCTTTACAAAAATCAATAATTAGTTGCGATTCGTCACGAGATGGCGGGCGACTCATCTATTAATTGGTTTAATAAAGTAAATAGGATTTTCGTTGGTTGCTGCTGCCATCGCTGGCAGTGCGGTCTAGGAGGAACAGAGCTCTCTGATGAGAAGACTGTGGTGGTCTCGAAACTGTGTCTGTGTTGAGTCAAATTTTTCTTTGAATGTTCAATTATCACATGCTTTAGAATTTCTTTCTAAAATAAAAATAGTTTAATCGAAAGATTAAATTTAAAACGAACTTCATATTATACTCGACTTTTCCATTGTTCGATTAATCAATTATGTACTCGAAATTTAGGTTTTTAAATTAATCGAATAATCGAGTAACACTTATTTTTTTAGAATTTTTCGAGTAAGCTTTACTGCTAAAAATTATTCCAGTTAATCGGAAATTTGTTGAATTTACTCGCTTTTTAGCCCATTTTTGTAAACAAAAATAAAACAAATCAAATTTTTTGCGTTTTATATATTTTACTCGTAATAATGAAAACAAAAGAAAATATATTTCCATATAAATTAAATCATAAACTGTTCACAAATGACAGAGCTATGCGTGTACAAACATAAAAACAAGTAAAAACAATAAAAAAATAATAATATACCCGTACAAAATAGTTGGAATTACCGCAGTTAAACAGCAAAATAACCAACAGTCAAAGACAAACGCAGTCAATAAACCGTCAGCCAAATATCGCATCAAGTTCAGTAACAAATTCGGTAAAACCGATAAACCGGTTTTTTTCAAAAACCCGGGTTCAAAATCCGAAAACGAACCGGGTCTGAATCCCGAAAAACTGGACCCAAAATCCCCTAAATCCCAGAAGTTCCCGGCAAAAATCAAAAACGGCAACGCCGAAATACTCACTCAATTCAAAAATACGGCAACACAGCACCAACCAACAAACGTACGATCTCTTCCTGGTGCTTTGCTCGCTACTCGTCCACAGAGGCAGACTCCTGTACTAGCCGAAAGTGTGCATTTATCTAGCCCAGCCCAAGCATTGCGAATATATCTTAGGCCATTAGCGAGACACTACCTAACGGAGAGCCGATCTCTTCCTGGTGGCCGTCTCACTACTGGTCAACCGAGACAGACTCGCAACCCTTACCTTGCATCTTGCTTATTGCCGTGCCGCCACAAACCGTCTACGCTTTTATATTTAGAAGCGAATTCTCTATATAACCAGTAAAAATAGTTTAACTTAAAGAAAGAATAAAGTGTTTTATTTGGTAAAAACTCTTCTGTGAGTATTGTGTAACGACCCAGGTCGCCACTGAGCTCTACCCCAGCAACCAGCGGAAACGTGTCGTTACACCCTATTCCCAGGAAGCACATCACCAAGGTGTGAGTAATCACAGCTCACACCGCGTTATTACAATCTTACTCAAAATTTGTGATTGTATTGTGAAAAAGATTTTTACCCCCTAGCGTATAGATGTTTGCACATCAAAAAAATATTCAAGCGTTTTGAGTCTCAAAAGTTGGCATCACTGCCAAGAAGTATTTTAAGTAAAGGTACTATCTATCCAATACTCTTTGACTTTTTGTATAAACAAAACAAAAATTAATGGCTCGATTATCGACGGCAGCCGAACTTCAGTTGCTTTGCCAGCCGGCAACTGAAAATTTGTGGTTGCCAGAAAAGCACTAAAAAGCAACTGAAATTGACAGCTTTCAGTTGCCATCCGTAATATGATTTTTAGCAACTGGCAACCCAACTGAAGTTCGGTTGCCATCGATAATCGAGCCATAAGTGATCTTATTATTTTAGTCCGAATTTGTTCAAGTTACGACACCTACAAGGCTTTTTAGTACGTGCAGTGATCGTCCTTGGAACTCTTTAGACACATTGTGTATTTCTACAGGGTGATTAAGAACTTGATTTCCTGAAAACTTAGATCCTCCTCTATGATTTTTCCATAAATCTTATACACAATTTCACAAACGGCCACCATGTTTTCGCTCTATCGGGCGTTCTTTTGACGGTTTTCAATAAAACAAAGTTTTGTAGTTTTAATAATAATTGCTGTTTTATTTTAATGAAATAAAATATTTGCAAGGTAGCATTAGGATAACTTATGAAAGATAAACACTTTACCAGCATATACAAATATACATATTTATTCAAAAATAATTTTTAAAATGTTAGGACCTTTTCTTTACCATTTCAAATGTTGTTTTACTACTGTCTTCCCCTATTGTTACCATACATTTTATTCAATTTTTTCTCCTCACGTAATGCATCCTTCAAAACACTTTTTGAGGATGGTTTTGGTTTTGCTGCTGTTGGTGGTTTATTTTTTTCTGGTCCTCTATATTGCTGGTCAAACCCGTTAGAGCTGGTCACTGTTTTATTGAAGTAAAAAAGTTTAAGTTTTTTAAGATATAATTAATTAGTTAATTCAATTCTAGTCCAACTGCTACTACAGGTGATAAACTCGTACCTAAAGCCGCAACTATGGTCAAAACAAAGAAGAAGATTATGAATTTCATGTTTCCTTAGATTCACTGAATATTGACTGATTCTCTCAAAAGATATTTTTGAACTTAATAACAGCATACATTTGTGTTGGGTTTTTATATCATTTTTGGTTCCCTCTAATTTCCATTTTCTTCAAAGATAAAAAATAAATGTTATCAATTACACCGTTCGACAACTTTTTACTTTGAAATAGTCTTCTGGTAAATATGTGATTTTTTTCAAAATTAGATTCTCTCTTTAGTACTTTTAGCAGTTTTTCATATTGTACGGTAGTTTGGAATAAAATAGAAGGTTAAAGCAAAAGTGGTTTCTGAGCTAATTATGGATCGGTGAACCTAAAACTGAAATTCATTTATATTTCCAAAGAACCGCTTTCGAGATATCTACGAAAAACCTAATTGATTGAAAAAATCACGTTTTTCGCGGATATCTCGAAAACGCTTTGTAAGAAAAATAAATGAGTTTCAGTTTTGCGCTTAACGATCCATAATTAGTTTATAAACAAACCACTTTTATTTTAAGCTTCATTCATTTTGCAAACTACTGTAATTGAATATTCAGTTAATTTATCGAACTTTTTCTTCAATTTTGTCTATAACTTTTTATATAATAATTTTACCACTTTGGAGTTGAGTAGTTTCATATTAGATATGAAAGTGAACCAAAATATATATATATTTTTAAAATTGAGTTATGAATTTTTAGTCGAACTGTATGGTTTTTATCCAAAGTTATTTAATTAATTTGGCTTAAGTTCATTTTTAATTTAATCTTTCGATCAAATTATTTTTTATTTAAGAAAGAAATTGTAAAGCATGTGAATATTGAACATTCAAAGAAAAAACAATTTTTTTTGGATGTACGGAGGGTCGAACTGACAGCTGTTTCGTGACAACCAAGTCTACTCGTCAGAGTTCTTTACCTAAAAAAAGTTTTAAACATTTTTAAAATTTACGTTCTTAAGATATAGCCAGTTTAGTTTTCAAAATACTTTGGGTATAACAATTTGACTACTTTGGGCATATGTATTCTATATAGACAATATTTCATCCTTTTTCTTAATTGATTTGAAGTTGTATAACTCAACAACTAAAATACAAAAAAAACAAGAAGGAAATTTTTCTAACTTTAATAAATTCCTATTTATCTTTAATTTTATTATTCGCTTTATGTATTCCCATCCATTTTAGCGAATACGAATGAATATCAGAAACAAGCGAATATTTCGGAAATACAAAAGCGAACATGCCTCGCATCTCAAGTAATATTGTGTACGTTTACGAATGTGATGATTCGATTCCTGAATTAAGATCACGTAAGTATCAAGAAGAGTCCTTAAATTTGGAATAGGCGTACTATAAATAAATATTAGGTTTCTTAAGAAATTAATGCTAGATAATAAATTACTTTTACTTATCTACGTCCATATGTAGTACATACATATGTATGTACAATGTACTTTGTACATACATACATATATTCGGTAGCCAAACATAAAATAGTTAAAAATGTTTCGAATAATTTTTTACTGTAGAACAGTGTTAAATAATATAGAAAACATACTATTTGCTACACGTGTAGTTAAAATAACAATTAATATACAGATGTATGTAGTAAATACGAATTTAGACAAATTTTGACGCAACCCAGTTGGCCAGATTGCCTTGCAAGACATTGTCATCTACGATTCTTGCACGAACTGTCCTCTGTCGATTGGTTTTCTACTCGACATTGTAAAGGAAATCATCGTTCACGACAATCTGAGCGACAAATTCCTGCAAGTTGTCCTCAATCCAACTTTGTTGAGGACAATATGAGCGACAATGTCTTACATTTTGTCCCCATTAACATTGTCTTAATTGTTCTCCTCAATCCAACTTTGTTGATTACAATATGAGCGGCAATGTCTTACATTTTGTCTTCAATCAAGCAAATGAATATGTTGGCCTCTTGTTGTCTATGTTTTTTTAAGTGGTGCAGCAGCAGATGGGTGGTAAGCGCGAAAACTTATAAACATGCAGCCTCAGTTCGAATCTCAGCTAGTTCAGTCAATAATTTAAACAAAACGGAAAAACAGATAAACCCGGGCTCAAAAACCGAGACGAACTGGGTCTGAATCCCGAAAAACTGGACCCAAAATCCCAGAAGTTCCCGGCAAAAATAAAAACCGGCAATGCCGAAATAGTCACTCAATTCAAAAATACGGCAACACAGCACCAACCAACAAACGTACGACGTTACTGCCGGAGTTTGACCTTGAGACTCCCTTTGCCAGCGGAGTCTCAAAAAATTAAACACACTATAAATACACACACGCACTGTGTAAACAAAATGAATGTCTATATCGACACGAAAATTCAAAATCGATCCCAAAATACAATCGCACAATATCACAGGAATCCGCAACCCGATTTGAAAAATGTTTATCAACTCTAAAAGAGGACAGTCCAACCTACCGATAGCCACAAAAATTACGAATGAAACTTGAAAATCACTTCCGAAAAATCTTACCTATAGATTTTACTAATAGATTTTGCAAAGAGGGACATGTGGTAGACCGAAGTCCAACCAGGCACTAGGACTGGTCGAGCATCAGTCCTTTAACCAAACCTTTCCCAGCGATTTTGGTAGAAACCACAGCCACCACGTGATTAGCTCCCGAAGGAAACCTCACCAAACAACCAGACACAGAATCATCCTTCCTGCAGAGGGTAAGATGAAGTCCGCCAGCGACATCATCCCAGATGATGTCGCTTAACGGCGAGCATCATCTCTTTAACCCTCTGGAAGGCTAGTCATCTGTGGGGCCACTGGTTCCCGTGGTATCAGTTTATGTTAACTTTCTATCGACTTTGGTCTTGAGAGAGACCCTAGGTGCCTGTTCACCTCCTTACTGACTAGCGTAGTCAACCCTACTTCCTTATATAAATATGTGCACGCCCGTTACTCGGCGCCAAAACAAAAAAAAGGGATAGATGTATATGTTATTCCTGTACGAGTCAAAGTCTCACTTTACTGAATTTATTTATGAGGGGCCATTCACATATTACGTAACGATATTTTTGGAGTTTTTACAACCCCCCTCCCCTCCCCCCTTCGTAACCCTTTTTAGAAAATTTTCAGTATAAGTTATCTAAACCGTAACAAATCTTTAACCCCCCACCTGGAGCATTACGTAATATGTGAACAGGCCCTTATTCTTTTATTTTTCACAAAACGCAGAAAGTTTTATATAAATCGCTAAAAAAACACTCTAGTAAGGCAAAATAAATTTTTTTAAATTTATTTTGGACCCACATCTTAAAGAAAATTTTGTTTCCAATAGAGCAAGCGTAAAATTAGTTATATCGAACAAAATATGAGAAAGTTACAACATATTTAGTGAACACATCAAAATTTTAATTTTCATTCATTGGTCCTCAGCTCAGTACGAGCTTTTGCTTCCATTCCATTACTTTTACTCGTTTGAAAAAGAAAGGTCGACATATCGCATATCAAAGTTACCAAAATTATGTGTAGTTTTCAACACTATATTCAGATTTTTATAAATAAAATTTTTATGAAAGTCTTACGGCAAAACAAGTGGAAAAATGATGCTATGTGGTGTTTTGTGCATATTAAATTTTTTCTTAATGCTCCCTACGGTAAATGGAACTGACACAAAAAAAGTCACGTAACCGGTCCCCAGGTGGTAGGGACCAGTCCGAGTTCTAACACTTCCTATGAAGCGGACCAGCCACTTTTACATGGGGATGGCCTAGGATGGGGTTAATTGATACTTTGTATGCATCTTGTAACTTGTCTCTGAGTGGAGCCCTAGTCGGTGTAGAATAATATAGATTATATATAAATATTATTCCAAATTCAGCTGTAATTCGATTAATTTAATCGATTAATTTATTTTTTATTGTTACAAATCCAAGTAGAATTTGTATTTTAATTTTAAGCGGTGTATTTGATAGGATTCGAACCGATAACCTCCGGCATGACAAGCTAGTACACTACCCACTCGACCACAGGGGAAGTTATATTTCAATGTTATAAATATCAGTTAAGCTGGAGTTAATATCTGAATATAGTTACTGAACAGGTTCCTGAGTGGCATGGCAGTCTCATTAAAGGGAGACAATTAATATTATATAGACACTATGTGATAGGCCTTAGATCCGTTTACTACAATACTAGCCGGAGTACCAACTAAATTGACTGAAAATTGTTAATATGTGACCATCTACACAATATGTCTTTTTTCACCATTCGCTACTCCTTATTTTTGGTACCAGTCTCATTTTCTCAAGTCATAGGATGAGTACTTTTGGATCATTTGTCACCAAATTTTCCGCAGGGCTATAAAATCGTTCATTATTAATATTTTCTAATGAAATTTTGCAGTTATATTATACGAATTTATGTGAAAACTATGATTTGTTTCTGACAATCATTATAATTCCTAAGAAAGTTCCAATAAATCTAAAAAATAGGTCGATTTCAAAAGGGTGCATGCGCACCAAAAATTGTAAATTCGACAAGTTGTTTTTTAAATCATGTCTGTAAAGACACCTTTTAGACATGTGTATAATAATTATTTGATCCTTGAGAAAAAAATTTTATAGAGAAAACAATTATGGTGGTTTTTTGGGCAAAAATTGTAAAAAAAATTCAAAATTTTCCAATTTTCAAATTAAAGATTGTATATTTTCCAACTCTGAAAGAATACTTACATCAACTATTTTTTTAACTATTCGAAATTTTGTCATGTAACTAACAAAGAAATAATTTGGATCCGATATCTTAAAAATACTGGACCAAGGATTTGAAAAATTGAGAAATTTTAATATTAAAATGAGTATACCTCACTAACTATACAAAATATTTGTTTAGCCAAGGACTTTTTTAGAACTTTACAAGGTATATAAGGATACGAAAGTTTTTGGAATCGAGTGAGAAACAGAGAAATGACAAGCGCTGAAAAATTTTGCATGACCGAAGTGCACTACTTTGCACTTCATACCTCTGAACCTGAGAAATATGGGAAGCTCATCTTCCTAAATTAAATAAGAACACTCCTGTGATATATCCATGTAAAATTTTATACTGATCGGACTAAAGAGTTAGAAATGGTTGATATATTTCCAAAATATTTAATTCTGCCCCACTGGCATTTTTCTTATACTCATACTCCATACAATTTTTTTTTTTATTAAAATTCAAAATCGGATGTTTTCACTATATCTATTGTAACTTTCTAAATTTTTGCCCGATGTTAACAATTTTACTTTTTGTACGTTGGGAACAAAATTTTATTTAAGATATGGGTCAAAACAAAAATTTAAAATTCTTTGTTTGCTTTAATGGAGCATTTCAAAATGGTGAATTTTGAAAAAACGCAAAAAATAAAATTTTTATCAAATATAAAGGCTTGTAATTCAATGAATTTTTATCTGATCAACACAGTATAAATATGAACTGAAAGAGGAAAAACATATCTATGCAACAAAGCCAAATTTGTTCAATTCAAGAAAGCAGTACTCAAGATCTTTGGAAATATCTGTACAAATTGCAAAAAACTAGTTTTTCGCGAATATCTTCAAAACGGTTCTTAAGAAAAATAAATTAATGCCATATTCGTGCTCAGCAGCCCCAATTTAGCTTAAAAAACATTTCATTTTTGAGGTGCATTTTTTTTTTGTGAACTAGTGTTAGTTAAGAGTTTCTACTACATAATTTTCAGTTATTTTATTTCATTTAGAATTGAGCGAAATCGTTCCTTTTGTGAAATCGTTCCGTTCCGTTCCGTTAGTATTTCAGCTAAAGGAACTAGGTCGTTCCTTTCGTTCATCGTTGCGGTTTTTTTGTTTAAACAGTGAATGGACGAGGAATGAGAGAATGCCTCTGTCGCTCCTAAAAACGTCAACGAACATTTTTCATTGCTTATTTTCAATATCTGACATCATATTATTATGTCAGAAAATGAAAATGTAACGTTTCATCCTAACATTGTGAACATGACTCTTCAAATCCATTGAATGAATAGGCATAAAAGTCATTATAAATAAATGATATGAGTTTGCACCATTTTTATATCACAAGTTAGCATTATTTTTAAAATTTTTATTTAGCATTTCTAAGCCTAATCAATTTCAAATTATATGAATATAATATACAAAAATAGTTTTACAGAAAACGACTTTAAAGATTTTAATTTACATGCAACTTAAAGAATCAGGTGAATATACAAGACTTTTTTTACTAAATTTTTACACAATATAATCAACTCTGCGTTATTAACTCAAAAATCTCGTTTTTTTAGTTATGACGTTGTTTCAGTAAATGAGCGACATGTGTAACATCGAGCTGCAAAGGTTTATTATCAAACAGAAACTCTTGCCAGATTAAGAAACTATTAGTTTAATTTTTTGAGCAAACATGAACTCATTTAAAAATGTATGTATTTGTTTTAATTTTGGTAATAATGCTATAAATTTTAAAATAAAAAAGTTTTAATACTATAACAGATATTGTAGAATAGGAACATACATGTGCCATATATTTCAAAAGCCTGTGACAACAAAAATTTTGCTAAAGGCAACGTTGAATGATAGTTATGATGATGTTTTATCACCCTAATAACAATAAACAACTCTGTGTTATCTTATAATTTTTAATTTTTGGGAATAATATTGACTGAGCGTGTTAACAATTAATTTCATTTTTGGCGACGCAAGTTTTCCAAGAAACAACATATTTATAAAGATAACACTATGCAACGAAATGAAACTTTTGTCATGACCTTTGATCACCACTATATTTTTTTGATGTGTTATGATCCCACAACTACAATAACAGTTGAAATTTAAAATTCTATGGATAAGATTTTTTTTGTTTTTTTTCTAATGGCGTTTTGTTTTCTAAAACAAAAGTGTACTATAAGTGTTACATGTGATTGGGCAACATTTTTATATGCTCCCCTGATTTGTAAGAAGTGTTGCATATTTGACGTTTACAAAATAACAATAGTTTATTTATTTCAAAAACAATAACAAAACCAGCTGTAAATGTAGTGCAGCACTAATGCCCCTTTAATTAAAATGAGTGTTGAACATGTAACATTATTTTCTTTTTAAGTGCAACATCATAAGAAAAGAACGCGTTACACTTTTAAAATAACACATATTTTTCAGAAAAGAACATAAAGAAATGTAAAAGGCAAAATAAATGCAGCATATTACTCAGAAAAGGAAACGTCATAAAATTCGCCATTTTTCAAGAGGCTGCTACACCAATTTCATCATAACTTCGAAACCGCTTATCCAATTTGCTTACAAAAAACGCTAACAAACTTGGAATAAAACTACCTTTAAGCTGTTCTAACATTATTTTTTACATACTAAATGGTTTCGTAATTATTCAGACCGCAATGATGAAAAATATTTATTTTTTATGCAAAATTGGAAAATGTTTATTATTAAAAAATCGAAAACTTACCAATTTTATGAACTGATCATAAAGCCACATATCGAGGGCCTATATTCAAATAGTGCTATCTGCAAAATCACAACTTTACAGGAGAGAGAAAAAACAGTTTTTTTCGTTTACTCTAAGGCTGGGCTTTTGAGATGTGGATTAAGTCTAAACTTAGTTTAACGTACTCTGAAACTTTGATTTTTCCGGCGAAATGTGATTTTCTTTTTATTATTTCATTAAAGACCAACATTTTAAGCAAAACTAAGCTGTTGCGTCAAAATTTTTTATACAAACTTGTTAATGGCGGCACAAATCTGTTTTCAGATTGACTAAACCTAGTTTAACTGATATCTCTCTCAAAAACCCAGCCTAAGAGTAATAACTAAACTTTATTTTACAATGTTCTTTAAAAACGACGTCGAATTCATGTGCATATTAATTTTTTTTTTCAATTCCTGATATTCGCGATTATATATGTTTGATAGCTCTTCTAACAAATTGAATTTCTATCGATTCGAACATGGATATAAGGAGAGAGCACTATTTGAACAGGATAAATGTATAACTGATACAGAGTTGCTCCTAGAGGGATAAAATGTAAGACCGCCCTCCCATAATTTGTCTTTCCCAACATTTTATCTGAACATATCTACCCCCTATCTCCATTCCTTAAGTGGGCTGCAACAAAATTGCATGTGTGGACGGGGAGTATACAAAGCTTACAATGGAGACTAGAAATATATAGACGAAAAAGTTCCATAGCTGCCTAGGAGTCCCAATATGGGGCTATATGTATGAACGGCGTCCATTAGTTTTTCGTTCCCAGCATTTTCTCAAAACATACTTGCCCTCTATCACCAACCCTTAAGGGTGCTCCCATACAAATAATGTGGTTTATTGAAATTACCGAATTTGGCCCCAGCAGCGCCTAGCATGCTCCCAGACGAGTCAAATGTATGACTAGACCAGGAGTTCCCCCTATGGGTGTTAAATGTATGACTGACCTCTATTGGTTTTTTGCTGAGAACATTTTCTCAAAACATACTCCCATACTCTCATACAAAAAATGTACATTTTGTATGGGAACACCCTTAAGGAATGGAGATATTGGTTAGGTATGTTAGAAAAAAATTTTGGGAAAGAAAAATTTACTGGGGTCAGTCATAAATTTGACCCGGCTAGCGGCATCATAGGCGCTGCAGCGGCTAAGTTTAGCAGATAGCACTTTTTTTACTGACAAAAAAACGTGGTTGTTAGATAACACAATAAAAAATGTATGAAAAAAACCATTAAGAAATATTTTTTTTTTAATTAAAATGACAGATGACAATTCAGTCAGAGAACTAGGGATGGGCAAGTGAAAAAAATATATCGATATCGATATAGTTTTCAATATCGATCGGTATCGGCATTTTTTCCACAGTGATAATTCATTTTTTTTTTTCAAATAAAACAAAAAAAAACTACCTTTCTTATAAATAATTAAGCTGGAAAGAGTTAATTTCCAAGATCCTTACTGTTCCGCCAATATGTCATGGAACATACATCAACATAATTACACTCAGAGAATGGTAATTTTTCGAATAGACAAAATATTATAAATAAAACAAACGATATTGTTAGTAATATTTTATTTGATGAAGACTGTGCCGAAATATTTTTAAAAATTGCACAAAAACAAAACCAAAGCTAAAAATATCAAATTTGATACTGTCGATTTATTTGGAAAAAAATTATCGATATATCGACATATCGAAATTAAAAATATCGACAATATAATTTTTGCCCATCCCTACAGAGAACACGTTGCTATAATAAACTCGATTTTCGAGAAAATTGCAGATAGCACTATTTAAATATAGGCCCTCGATATATTACAAATAAAATAAGTCTTATTTCATAAAAATCGATCATACAAAAATTTGTTTTGTAAACCTCTTATTAATCAAAAGTTTTTTATGAATTAGGTTGTATATGAAAACTGTTCTGGTTCGATTGTCGATGGCAACCGAACTTCAGTTGCGTTGCCAGCCGGCAACTGAAAATTTGTGGTTGCCAGAAAAGCACTAAAAATCAAGGGAAATTGACAGTTTTCAGTTGCCAATTGCCATCCGTAATATGATTTTTAGCGATTGGCAACGCAACTGAAGTTCGGTTGCCATCGATAATCGAGCCATTCATTTGTATCGAACCTTAAACGCAAAGAAGACGCAAGCGCCACAAACAAAATTTATTTTCTACTAAATTTGTAACGGCTCTTTTCACAGTTATACAATTTTCTAAGATTATCTTATTGATCTTGAAACTATCGGTTGTCAAATCGAAAATCTATCCCTTACATATTTTGGCAGTAAAAAAAGCTCAATATCTTAAAAATCATTTCAATCTTAAAATTAGCAACAAAATTTAACTATAATTTTTTCATAAGAAAAAGTAATTTAATACATACTATTTAAGACCGTTTCAGACTATGGACCTTATTATGAGTTGCATTTGATGTTCGATCTTCGCTGCCTATCGCACATCGAGTATCGAATGTCAAATTCGTAGTATAAGCTGGCAGCACTGTCGAAAATTTCGTTGTACAACGATTTTTAAATCGAACACAATTTTGCTTCCGATGCTGTATGGCAGTTTGCAAAACTTATTGAAAATGTAAGTATTTGTTACATTTTTCTGGATTTCTTACAAATACCATTTGTATATTATTTTATTTTAATTTTATGGTCATGTTAATTATGAATTAATTAAATTTTTTCTTTTATAAATTTGTAAACAAATAATCCCAACTATTATGAAAGGCGACGTCGACGTCACATCAACACGACAGTAAACAATTGTCACAATTGTCTACTCATTGTCGACAACAATTGACTGCTATTGACAGTCTCTTACTATTTTCTGACGGTTATGAAATTAATCCAGCATGTTAATATTAATCAATTGTTGTCAACAAAGACTAGACAAGTGGCAACTTTTTGATGTCGTGTTGATGTGACGTCGACGTTACCTTTCACAATAGGGGGGAATATTTATTTATAGTGCCATGTGATAAATGCGTACTATTGTGAACAATCCAAATAAGAAAAATTCACAATAGCGCTATTTTTATCGAATGTGCGCCATAATACCAAATGAAAATTCATTCGATCAGTTAATTCGACCACAATCGAAAATCGAAAGCTTCAAACAACAACAACACAGTGCAACAGTGCAAAAAACACACGCACTTGGCAGTATAGGTTTGATTGTACTACCACGGGGTAGTAAAACCCTATACTCAGTTTGGCGAATTTGGTGACCAATTTCTTTTTATGGGCCTCCAAAGTCTTGGAAAGTCAGCGGATCCTCAAAAAAGGTGTCATCAGTTTTTGGGCAACAGCTAATACAAACTTGGTGATGCCGCTTAACTATATATGGCAAAAATGTAGCTAAGAGTTCGTTAAACAGATTATATTAACATTATATGCCAAAAAATTATTTTTTCGTGCACTTTTTTCGAAAGAATTATTAAAGAGAAAAAAATGTTTTTTTTTTCAGAATAACTTACAGGGACTCGTAATTTTTTACTAACAATATTTGGCAAAGTTGTAGTTATGGTAGAGCTGAACATCTTTTGTGAACATATCAATACAATCTGAACGTATCTTGGCACTAGAGATGAGCGATATTTCTGTACCTGTGATTTAATCACTGTTACTGAAAAATCACGAATCACAGTTGTGACAAAATTTGTCAAGTAACTGTTACTTGCAAAGTCGTTCTTTTCTATTTGTACATACACACAATTATCAGCCATGTCACAGAATACCATTCCGATCGAAAGTGGTTTCATTTCCGTAATTTGTTTCTTCAGAAAACGAAAAACTAAAATTTTCTTCGGAATCAAACCACTTTTAAATTTCAAAGTGGAATTGAAAAACACTTCTACAGACTTTCTTTGCAGTAAATATTAAAAAACGTGCATACTTTTAGGGGCATCAAATAAATATTTGGTCATGAGCTTTCCATGTTAATAAAAAGCTTAATGCGAGCTTTGCATCTAAAAACAAGAGTAAACAAACGCCTCAAGGTATAAAAACTTTATCATTGTAAAAACGAAATACAAAATAAATGGAATCTAAAGCACCAAAAATATACTTTTTCGGAATGACAACTACGGAATCAAAAACAATCCGAACGGAATCTGTGGCACGGCTGTATAATATTTCACTATTTGTGTGGGTAATAACGTTTTTTTGTACAATAACAATAAACGAATAATGTTGGTATTTCTTGTGTTCTCTTCTTCCTTATTAGCACATCTTTTTAAAATTCAAAGTATACTTTAAGGTGTATGTATTTAAATCTACCCTTGGTATCAGTGCTGCCATATTTTTTCCACGAAAATCTAAATACAAAATAAAAATCTTATTTTTCCCTCAAAAATATAAATTCAGACACTGTTAGACGTTAAAAAGAGAATCTAATTACACATTTTCCTTGATTTACATGATATGTGTTTAAGTACGTTCGCGCAACTTGAATATTATGATCCATTTTAATGAAAAGTCTAGTGAATCTTAAAAGGTAAAACTCTCAAAAAAAAATTAATATTTTAACTAACTATGAACAATCATATGAGTATAACAGCTTCCGAAAACATGGACAGACATTGCATTAAAAATTTTCTATCTAGTTCCGATTCAACGAAGGTTATTTGTAAAGAAGAATCTGCTGAAATCCCATCAAAAATTTCTAATAGACAACAAATCACCTGAGGCAAGATTTTGTGCATAATGTCCCTCTCTAAATGGAACATCAATATGAAACATTCAAAGCAATATTTGGGAGTGCCACGTGACATTGAAAAATATATGTATTATCACAGTTCTAAAAAAACTCCAATTGTGGTAGAAAAAGTAAAATTTTTAAATATATAAAAATCTATTTTTTATGAACAAAAATCTTTTTATCTCTTTGGCACAACAAAAATCTTTAAAAATAAGATACATCTTCACATGTGGTAACACTGCTTGGTATATTTCTTCAAAAATAAAAAATAAACGTTTTTATTGTAGGGATGCATGTGTGTGTGTGTGTGCTTGATAATTACATTGCTTTAACAGAACTGAAAACAGTGATCACAGTCACAGAGATCCGCTCATCTCTACTAGGCACCCTAAATAGCCGAAAAAATCTAATTTGTACCTTAAACATTGTAGTTTTTTACCAGCTAGGCTATATTTTATAGCATTTTTTTTCTTTCTTTGTTATTGTTTCACTTTTTATGTTGCTGATTTTGGTATTTACTATTTTTTATTGTTTGTTGTTGTTTTGCCAAATATTGGTAGTGAAAAATTCAGAGTCCCCCTTAAGTTATGCTGGAAAAAGTGAATAAAATAATTGTTTCCTATATATATATATTTTTTTTTCAAAAAAAGTGTGGAAAAAATTTTTTTTCTTGGCACAAAATGTTAATGAAACACAACATAACACAACAGAGAATATACCATTTTCAAAAGAAAAATTTTTTAGCATAAAAAAATAGTGAAAAACTAAAATTTTTAAGGTAAAAAATGGTCTGTGTGGGCCATTAGTGTGCCTCTAGACACGTTCAGATTGGACTGATATGTTCACAAAAGCTGTTCAGATCTACCGTAACTATAAGTTTGCCAAATATTATTAATAAAATATTATTTGGCATAAAATGTTAAAAAAAAAATGTGTTAAAGGGACTCTTAGCTACATTATTGCCTTATCGCGACCTTAGTATTGTTTTGGCCCATATGCGAAAAAGTCGGAATGAAGAAAAACAACAAAGAAGATTTACATAAAGTTTTCTCAAAATATATCCGATAGAATTTTTTTGTATTCTCTCCGGCATATGTTTGGAAGAAAAATGTAAATTTTTGTGAACTTTCATCAATCCGGTTAGAAATTAACATAATTTTACTGAAAGTAAAAATCTTGTTTTGTGCTCCAGTGACCACTTTTTTTATTTTATTTGTAAAAAGTAGCTTTTGTTGCTCCATGTGTATACCAACTGCTGTGTATTGAGTAACTTGTTATTGAGATGAAATTTTCTACTTTTTATTGAAAATAAGCGTATAAATGTTATTAGAAAAGATATTTACATGGAATAAAAAGTTAATATTGATGAAACTTGGTATTTTACTTGATTTCTGATTTTTATTTTTTTATTATAAATGAAATTTATTTGCTGGTGTTTAAGCATTGTCTATATGCAACATTTCATTGGTGCTTTACAAAATCGTCAGTAGACTTCAAACACAATTTTGAACAGTTAAAAACCCTTTATCTTATGCACAAACTTTTAAAAACCATTTGAGAATTTACAAATAAATTATTTTCAAAAATAAGCATATCAGGTTTGGAACTTATACAAAACCCATCATATAATTTTTTTATTCGAATAAAGCAAATAATTTTTTTATTCGAATAAAAAAATTATTTGCTAGGTTTTGTATAAGTTCCAAACCTGATATGCTTATTTTTGAAAATCATTTATTTGTAAATTCTCAAATGGTTTTTAAAAGTTTGCGCATAAGATAAAGGGTTTGTAACTGTTCAAAATTGTGTTTGAAGTCTACTGACGATTTGGTAAAGCACCAATGAAATGTTGCATATAGACAATGCTTAAACACCAGTAAATAAATTACATTTAAAATAAAATTATGACAATATGTCGAATAATAAATTTCTTAAATTTTTTTATTAAAAAAATTTTTTTTTACAAAAAATTTATCAAAAATGATGATATCGAGCACAATGAATGCTTAATATCTCAGAAACCAGGAACAATTTCGCGAAACAGTTTTTGGATTCTGAAAGAGGGTATTCAAAATATATATACCCCATACTTAACTCAATTTTTTTTAAAATGTTCGGTGGGCCAAAACAATTGTAAGGTCGCGATATATAATTAAGCGGTACCATTAAGTTTGAATTAGCTGTTGGCCAAATACTGATGACACCGTTTTTTATGCCTCACTGATTTTCAGAAACTTTGGAGGTCCATAAAAAAATTTATCACCAAATTCTCCAAACTGAGTATAGGGTCTTACCACACCGTGGTAGTACAATCGAACCTGTACTGTTCAGTTCTTGTGTTTTTCCAAAAGTCTTCATTTGTCGCATAGTGCAATTGGATCAGGGAGGTATTTTGTTCAAAAATATTAATACTACTATTATAATCTGAAACGGCCTTTACTAAATACATACATACATATAATACATGCATACTTTCATTTAAACCTGAACAACTTGGTTAGTATTATTACTCGAACTGGGTGCATCATCTCTTAAATTATAAAGTGGAGTAGTTTCTGTCCTCATGGCAACTTCCAAAGATGTTTGACTAGCATAATGATGACCCAGACGTTCTTGTAATACATAATCATAAGCTAAAAAGGTATAAATAACAATGGCAACAATCATTAATATGGAATAAAAGAAGAACTCATCACTTTGTGTAGGAAAAATATTTAGTTCTGTTGTAAACACCACAATCAAATTACCAAAGGCATTATTTAAAAACCAGGCAGCAGTTACCACAGATTTCATGGATGCAGGAGCCTGAAAAGAAAATAAATAAGTGATTATTAAACCTTTTTCTGCTGTTGCATATTTGAAAAATAAACGACAATAACACACCTGAGTAAATGCAAACTGCAAGCCCGGTATGGAGAGCAATAATTCGCCCAACATTATTAACACAAACTGTGGTATTTGCCATAACACATTGACCGATTTAAATGGCGTGGACTGTGGTGAAGATAGAAAGTAAATTCCATAATGTTTATTAATATTATTTTTTTTTCTTTCCTTTTCTTTGCTAGTCAGTTTAAAGGTTTTAGCAAAGTATATTTATACCAGAACGCTCACTTCGTCTGGTTAAAATCAGCTGATTAAATAAAAAAATTCGACCACGGGAATGCTTTCCTGAATATCATTATGCGACAAGAAAAATACCCAGTAGTACCACTATATTTTTTTTTAAGATGTTTTATGGTCCCTTAACTATAAAAACAATCGACTTTTTAAATTCTATGGGTAATTGTTTTTTTTTCAATTTTTTTTCTTAAATTTGGGATTTTTTAAGAGGCTGCTCCAACCGATTTTATCATAACTTGGGAAGGAGCTGTCTAATTTTATTAAAAATAGCACTAAAAAAAGAAATAAAATTACGTTTAAGCCGTGATAATGAAAAAAGAAATTGAAAATGGAAAAAACTTACAATTTTTATTAACCCTTTCGCTACAAGTTTTCCAATTCAGGCTTTAAAAATCCAATTTTGTTACTATTCGGCCTTAAATAATTTTAATAAATTTACCAGGTATGTTCTGACACTCGCACGATTGTCAAATCGCATGTGAGTTGCAAATCGCCAAACTAGATTTTTCATGTTCTGAAACTCTCGCGTTTTGCTTGCGATTTGCCGTGTTAAATAGATCAGCTGTTTATTGAAATCGCCTTTGCAGAAGAAAACAATGGACAAGCAAAACCAAACTAAATTTTGTAAATTTCAAATTCTTAATACAAATTGTAAGAATATGTTACTGGTGTGGATGCAAATAAAAAGAAAACACATTTAATTTAATTTATTCATCATTTTATTGTTTCTTTAAAGTTGAGTTTAGTCTAAATTCATCTGTTCACTTCAGTATACTATTGCGATTTCAACTCGCCAAAAGTCTGGCGATTACTATTAGAGAACACCTCTCTTGCGAGTTCAAGTCACAATCGCAAATGTTATGCGAGATGCGAGTGTCAGAACATGCCCGTACATTTCTTTATTTTTTCCAAAAAGTTGACTCGAAAATAGTTTTTTAGAATGATGCCATATGGATACATTTGTACTCAATGGTGTATAAAAAACACATGCGGTGGACGACGAGGTGGTCCTATATTTGTATCTATGGTAGGCTTAATTAACAGTCTGAGTTGAAACGAGCCATTTTTCAACTTTCCAAGTTGATCAAAAGAGGAATTCTCTGAGGGATGAGTCCATCATTTTATCGAATTACCCAAGAAGGGGGAAAGACGAGGAATTGAATTTTTTAAACAAGGTGATTTCTTACTATTATCTATAGCTATATTTTATTTGGAAACAGTTACTCTAAAATTTTCAAAATGTGCGAAATTTTGACTCTTTGAAAAATGCATCCATTTTTTTAGAAAAGGGAAAACGCACTTAGGGTGAAATTTTTTTTAGAACAAATTACTGATTATTGTTTCTAGGGCCAATTGATATTTTTATTTCCAAATATGAAGCGCTAAAGCTTCAAAATTAAAACGACTTTGCTCTAGTGGTGTTTACAGAGTTAGAATAAAAACTACCACTTCTTACGTTTGTATCCATATGGATACATACATAATTTAAAAAATCGTCAGTGCTTTTTTAATTGTTTAAACAAAAAAATTTGTATGCAGAATATTAAATTAAAGTCTTCTTGACTTATTTCACTTAATTTTATTAAAAAATTTAAATATGTTTGTTTTATAAATAAAATAAAAAACTCTGTTTTGACCAAAAATAAAAAATTTAAAACATGCTTTTTTAAATTCGTATTTGCTTAAGAAAAAAAAACCAAACATTTTTTTAAAAGTGGCTTAAATTAAGAAATAAGACCTGAAAATTCTATAATCCGTTGGCAATCCAAAGGTAAAATTATTGCGGTTCTTGTGAGACGCTAATCGATTTATGTGTATCCATATGGATACAATATAGCGAAATGGTCAACTGATCATAAAGCCACATATACTACAAATAAAATAAGCATTCATTTTATGTGAATCGATTAATAGAGCATTTACACTGTCTCGAAATCTAATAGATTTGATTTGAAATCTTTTTCGAAATCTATATCGTTTACACCAACCTTTTTTGACATTTTTCTAGATTTCGTATCCAAGAATAAATACTTTGACTGAAATTTATCCTAAACTCTAACCCATGCACACACTTTTAGTAGAAAATGTTTGTAGAGCATAATAGCTAATTCACTCACCGTTTATATAAAAATGTTATACAGGGTAGTAAAAAGAAAATAAATATACTAGACTCTGAGTAGATTTCGTCCAAATCTACTGACAAAGTAGATTTCGTTTTGTATGGGAAATCTAGTAAAAAACAGCTAGATTTAGCTCGAAATCTCGTAAGTACTAGATTTCGAGACAGCGTAAATGCCCTATAACAAAAATTGATTTTGAGTCAAATTGATTATTAGGCTAAGGTTCGTAACGTTTAACTCAGAAAGAATTGGGCATGATTAATATTTCAAGGAACTAAAGGAAAAATTAACATGAACTTTATTTTTCAACGTACACAGCAGAACAGAGTAGCGCCACTTTCGGAAGCCCCTACACTTTCATCGTCAGTGCTCACGTGTATTTTGCTTATCACCACTTGTCAGGTGGCTGTGTTGAATGTGTTTTCAATTCTTATATGTATATACAACTTTGTCGTGAAAATTGAATACGAGATTTATTCACTTTCTTCAAGTTGATATTAAACTCCACTTTCCCAGTGTTGCCATTGGTTTATTTTTCTTCATTCCCATTTTTCAGATTTTTTTTGTTCTACTTAAGACAATTTTTTTTTTCGTTTGATTTTTATACTTAAGTATATATCGTCATATTAAATGCAAAAGGGCCAATGTAGATTTAAAAAAAAATTTCAGAAAAGTTAAAAAACTGAATAAAAAGCAAACTATTGTGATTATAAAAACTGTTTTTCAGCATAGTATCATTAATTCCGACTTTATTAATGATACTATCCATAAAAAATAGGTTGTATAATCACAATAGTTTCATAATCACAATAGTCACAATGTCCATGGACGTTATAACACTTTTTGAAGTGACATAATGTGTATGGACATTATGACATGCCACCTCTATTTTTGTCAATTTAGCGATTTCCTCTCTCATCTCAAAGTTTTGACCTTAATTCCTTTTCACGACTACATGAATTGAGAAACTAAAAGTTTTGTCTAGATGTTATCAGGAATTGTGTTGAAAATTATAAAATATTTTTTGGAAAATTTTGTCTATGCTATTATCGGATATATTGGCAAAAAAGAGAACAAAGTCGAGCCCAAAACCAAAAATTTTAAAATTCAAAGCCAAATATCTTTGAAAATATTAAAGATATCTTAATGAAATAAACTGTATTTTCTTTATCTGTTTATAAACTTTAAACTTAAATTTATTGAAATCGGATAATATTTGTAATTTTTCATGCCCGATGTAGTCATATTTGACACCCTGTAGCTCAACGTTTGTTTCAATAGAGTGGTCTGAAGTTTCAACATTCTTTAAGCTCAGGTCCTATTGTATGATTTTTACATACACCATTTCGTAATCGAATCGCAAGTTTCAAAGATACAGATTTATTACCAATTTCTTTAAAAATCCCAAATTTTAGAAAATAATTTAAAAAAAAATTTTTTATAGAATTTAAAATTTCAACTGTTTTTATAGTTATATCAACAAAAAAATATAGTGGTACTCCTTGAAATTTTTGTTGCATAGTGTTATCGTCCACATTAGCTAAAGTTAGCTTTAACTAATGTCCACTTATTTTATCGACAACTTGTATTAATGGCCCTAAAGGTTTTAGTAAGAACATTAAGGATTTCAAGGAATGCTTTCCAGAATATTTAAACAAAAACCTAAAAACTGACTAGAGAGAGAACAAAGTTTTTCGTTTTTCTTGAAGACTTACAAATATATATCTTTGCAGCACTCCGGCACAAATAAATGAAAGTGCTGAAAATACTCCACCCAAAGTAACACTCTGCAATGGCTGGAGTTCATAATTACAACAATATTTCAAACATGGTTGTATTAAATACTGCCAAAGAGGTATTAAGACAAAAAGAAATATGGGACCCATAGCTTTAGCCTGATCTGGTTGTATGGTTATACCTCGTGCTATTGTCGTATTCATCAGAGAAGCCTGGAAAGTCCAACTTGAGTCTTGTTGAGCCAATAAAGCAAAATAAATTGGCAAAGGTAAGAATAATTTCGCAAGCTACATATAAAAATAACATTTTAGTAAAGAACTTATTAAATTATTTGTTGTTAAATTGCTCGCTGGCTCGCTCACCTTTAAAACTTTAGCCACATCATTGACAAATTTTTCATCATACTTTCCTATCGCATAATGAAGCCAATAAGAACGTTTTATTATATCAGCATTTTTCGACCATTTCCTTGCCAAAGCATGTTTAATACAACCATAAAATTTTAGCAAAATATTATCTTCATTGAGCTTTTCTTCCTTGTAATACAGTTTGCCAATGTTAAACGTTACTTCAAGATACAAATTTCATTAGTATTATTAAAAATCAGCAAAAGTTTTTAATATTTCAAAAATATAACACATACACCACGCTACAAAAAACGAGGTAGCCAAGGTACCAAATACTGCTGGATAACAGCCAGTCTTATTGAAACATTTAGTATTGGCTCTTACCATTGGTGGTAGAATTTTACTCAAAAATATTCCAACATAATAAACAAAATAGTATAAACTGAAATATTCGGCCAATTGTTTGGCCTGTTGAGGCAGCTGAAACTGTAAGGCACCCAAAGAAGTTAGACAAGCTCTAGAAGATCCATTGCCAATGGCTATAAATAATAATGATATGGAAACCAAAAATCTGAAAGGAAATGAAAAATTTTAAATTAGTCAAATGCAAATTTTAAATTTTAACTTCTAAGCATAAGTTTAAAAAAAAAAAAACTGCCGCACTGTAGACCAAACTTTGAGAAGGCGGCCAAAAAAAATTTTTTTATGGTTACCGATTTTAACCGATTGTATGTCACTCATATGAAAGTTAATACCAGTAAAGCTCGGAGCCAAAAAATTACAGCTCGAGAAAATCGCCAAAAATGAAACAAAGTCACCAAAACGAAAAAAGTGCCAAAACAAAAAAACAAAAAAACGCAAAAACTGAAAAAAATCGCCAAATCGAAAAAAGTGTTAGAAAAAAAACGCTAAAACTAAACAAATCCCCAAAAACCGAACAAAATCCCAAAACCGAAAAAAGTGCCAAAGCTGAATAAAGCGCCAAAACATAAATAAATCGCTAAAACTAAAAATATCGCCAAAAAGTGAAAAAACGTTAAAATAAAAAAACACCAAAACCAAAAATTTGCCAAAACTTAACAAAGCGGCAAAAAACGAAAAATCGTAAAAAAAAAACGAAAAAGTAAGCAAAATGAAAAAAGCACCAAAACCAAAAAATCGCCAAAGCAACGAAAAAAAAATTAAAAAAATAAAAAACTAAAATTAAACAAAAATTGCCCAAATTAAAAAGGCAAAAACCCTTCGTGTGCGAGCAAAAGTCACACTTTACTTAATTTACTTCTATTTAAATCAATTTTAAAGTAATATAAAGTATTTTTTTTCTTTATATTTTTAACGGAATTTTTAAAGTATCTCCAATTTTTTATTGTAGATTTTCCAATTTTTTTTTCGTTTTCTTGAGAAACCAAACATATTTTCCTTTTAATTTTCGTCCGAATTCGATTTCTGTGACCTATTTGATAAATTTTCTATTATTTCTAAATATAAAAAAGGTCTTACAAAATCAGATAAAAATAGCATTTTTTTAGTTGTTCTACTTACACCAGTGATATTCCCATATACGGCAATGAAGTTAACACCAACAATATCCAACCAAAGGCGTAGAGAAAATAAAATCCCGTTATTGTCCTTACATTTCCTATATAGCTATCGGCCAGTATAGCTCCAAATATTGGGCAAAATTGCCCAAAGAAATTGAATATATGCAAAACAACTGTTGACAAACTTTCGCTAAAATATAAATCATCTCGTAAATATAACGCCAATATTGCTGAAAATATAAAAAAGAAATTTTGAAATTTTAAAGGTTGCAGACTTGTCATTTTCGAACAATAAAAAAACATAAATCGCGACAACAAAGATTTTGGTTTGAAGTATCGCAATGCAAAAAAAACGATCTTGAAATATATTATATTTTAATATTATTGCGACGAAATAAAGAAAGAAAAAAATAACAATTAAGTGAATTCATACAGAAAAAATGCATTAAAACAGTGGAAAACAAAATTATGTATGCATGTTATTAAAATTGCATTGATCAAGTCAAATATTGCGCAGAGTTTGTTTAAGCTATTGAGGCCTAAACTATTTTATTTTAATAAAAATGCGTAGTCTAATGTTTCGCGAATTTTATGCTCATTTTGAGTTCTACTGTACATGCCATTCTGTCTATTTGAAATCTTTAGCAAAAATATCATACGATTACATAAATGCCTGCATACTTTCTTTGTCATTTTTAAATTTAATAATCTTAAGCCGTCGTTAAGTAGTTCAAGGGTCTATGTGATTGATCTCTAATTTTTGGAAGTATGAGATCGATTATAACAATAGACATGGGTTAATTTTAATCTCTGAAGATTCTTAACATATTTTAAGAACAAATCAAATATTTCGGATCATAAAACAAACAAAAAATAAACTTGTTAATATTGCAGAATCGTTCTAATTGGAGATACCAAACCCGATCTCAGCAATTCTGTCATTTTCGGGATTTAGCAAATCCCGAAGCTCGCTGTTTTTAAATTTCAAATCCTGGGATTTTTTGAATACCGTTTTCTTTACAAATAATCGTAGATAGGTGGCAGTGCTCTACTTTTGGATATCCACTAATAAATAGTGATAGTGCAAAATTATTGCACTAATTTTGTTAATGTTTAGCGGTGAATTGAAAATTAGCAGCCTCATTAAACATTAGTGATAGTGATGCTAAAAATTTTTGCACTAAAATTAAATTATTTTATCTAAAAATCAGTTTATTAGAACTTTGTTTTCTTCACTAATTTGAGTGCAACGTAGAATTTTGCACTAAATTTATGTTAACATTTTTGAAAGGTTAGTGAGAGTATATTTAAATGGATCTTTTTTAGTGCTTGTTCAAATTTTGCCCCCATTGAGTGTAGAGCAGATTTTTGCACTAAATCTGCGATTAGTTATAGTTAACAAATTAGCGCTACCACTAAATTGTTAAGTGCTAGTGAAGGAAAAACCATTTACTGCGAATATACTTTAAATACGTAACGTGCCGCTATCGCGACACTCAAGATGGAGGTACATACCACGCGTTACGAGGCAACGCTTCTCTTACTTTTCGAACTTTTAACGCTTTAAGAATGGCAAGCTACACACCACGCTTTTGATGCTCTTCTGCTTATACAATTTCAAGCCTTTGCCGGCTATATTTTGTTTTGCCTTTAAGTATTATTTTTCTTTATATATTTAATGCAAATTAATTTCTAATAATTTATTTCCATTAAACAAACATTTTAGCATATGAATCTGGCAGCACTACCTGTCATTTTGTATACGACGCGTGAAAGTTGACGAATGTTCAACTTTTTGCGAGTTACGCGCGTTGCAAAGTTCTGTTTGTATCTTGCCTTATGGAAACACACTATTTCAACTTTTTTGACAGAAGTCTGTAACGCATTAGCGTATTTAACGCATGCTATGTACCTTCACCTTCAACGCTCTTATTTAGATATGGCAGTCAAGGTCAGGGTTGTCAGATATGGCGATTTCTCGCCAAACCTGGCGATTTTTCAACTTGTTTGGCGTCTAAGTTTTTGATTTGGCGACATGGCGATTTTTCTGGCGATAAATAATAAATTTGTTGGCTATTTTTTAACAAAATGGAACTTAAAAATTTTTGTAATTCAGGAAAATTAGTTTGTTGAGGGTGTATTTTCAAAAATAAATCGCGCCAAAGCTCATCTGCAAGAAATTAAAACAATGTGCTTTTGATGATTTTTCTTATATTAATTATAGTCATTAATCGCTCTTAAGTTTGGATGAGAAAAATTTACTAGAAATAATTTTTGGCGGTTTTACGACTTTTTTTACGACTATTTTATAAAAATGTCTATTAAAAAAAGGATTATATGAAAACAAATTTATTATCAAATATATCTTAAGAACAACTACATAAAAGTGATTTTGGCGATTTTTAAAATCAATTTGGCGAAATAGATAGGAAAAAATCGGACAACCCTGGTCAAGGCTGTTAGATGTGACGATTTCTTACGATATGACAACACTGAGAAAGCCATACACCGTGTATGGTTTTCTCATTGTTGTCATGACGTAAAAAACTTACGATATAACAACACAGTATGTCATATCGTAAAGAATCGTCACATCTAACAGCCCTGATGGCAGTAAGCTGGTAAAAAATAGTGCAAAATAAATTTTTTCCCAATTTTATTTAGTGCTAGTGCAATCAATCAACATTTAGTGCACTACACCTTTTGAACTAACCATTATACAGTGGAGCATTTTGCGAAGTCTCATAACAATCGGATATGTAGAAGTAGTTAAAATGAATATTTACTTTTCATTGTAACGATAACTAAATGTGTATACAAAGTTTAATAAGAATCGGCTAAGTAGAAGTGGTTAAAATTCTTATTTACTTTTCATGGGCGTGGCACTGCCCACTTTTCTAAACGTAATGTTGTATTGTACCCATAACTAAAGGTGTATGCAAAGTTTCATAAGAATCGGTTTAGTAGAAGTTGTCGAAAAATAATATTTACGTTGCAAGGGCGTGGCACAGCCCACTTTTTATATACTGATGTAGTATTTAAACAGAAGCTTAATGTATGTGCAAGCTTTAATAAGAATCGGTTGAGTAGAAGTAGTTGAAAACGAATAGAGAAAAAAATCCGAAATCGGTTCAGAAATGGCGGAGTTTTGAGGGAAAATACATTAAAAAAAATACATGACGAATTGATAGCCTTTCTCCTTTTTTTGGAGTCGGTTAAAAAGAAAAAACTTTTTTATAAACTTTATTTTTATTTGCTATTATTTTCCTCACAACTGTAGTTTTTGTAGGTGTAATTAAACAAAGATTCTACACTCGTTGTTATCAAGCACTACAGCCTTTAAAGTCTAAAGTAGTGAGTATTAACTGTGCAAACAGCGTAACCCATGGTAGAATAATATACAAGGTAGCCCTGGAACGTCAGCTGATTAGTTTTTTATTTGCTTTTTTCATGGTACGAACTATCAACTCTTATGTATATGTGAAATAACTACGTTGCACACACAATACCACACGTATGTTTGCTGCTTATGTTCTACAAACACACACATACCCCCTCTATTAATGTTTGACATTTCGTACCCCAAATGTACATTTGTATTAGTTATGCGGCTAACTGTTATATTATTCTACCATGGCGTAACCTGCACATTTTTCGAAATTGACTTGTTTGTTGATGCAGAATTGCTGTACAGCAGTGGTGCCCACACATACCCTATCAAATTCTGTATTTGTGTATGTGTACTGCACGGCTAAATAGACAGAGTGTGATTCTCACACACAGTTTTCATGTGTTGATGTTGGAAAGAACAGTATATGACTGCATATGACTTTCGAAATTCTTCTTTTTGGCCTTGACTTAATTTGGTTTTTTGCAAATATCTTCCGTTCAAGTTTTTTGATTCATTTATTGAATCTTCAATTGTAAATTGAACTAACAAGAAGTATAAAATCAAACCAAAAAAGTTTGTCTTGAGTAGAACAAAAATCAGAAAAATGGGAATGAAGAAAAATAAACCGATGGCAACGCTGGGAAAGTGCACTTTAATATCAGCTTGAGAGTGATTTAATTCTCGTATTCAATTTTCACGAAAAAGTTGTATATATAAGAATTAAAATCACATTCAACAGAGCCACCTGACAAGTAGTGATAGCAAATACACGTGAGCACTGACGATGGAAGTGTAGCGGCTTCCGAAAGTGGCGCTACTCTGTTCTGCTGTGTACGTTGAAAAATTAAGTTGATGTTAATTTTTCCCTTGTTCCTTGGAATATTAATCATACCCAATTCTTTCTGAATATAACGTTACGAACCTTAGCCTAATAATCAATTTAGATTCCCAAAGCAAATACGTTCGAAATAATCATATTAATAAGAAGTATTCAAATCTTAAAATTAAAATTGTTAATAATGAGTCCAGCCAATTCCAGACAAAATATAAGTTTCAACGGTTTCAAGCAAGAATGAAATTCCTTCTCAGCCGACTGTGGCCTCTAAAGTTAAAGATGTTGCGGTCTAGGTGATTGCAGCTCAAGTTTTTTTTATATACTTTATATTGTCACATGTCTTGATCCGTTCTAGTTGAGCAAAAAAAAATCCTTGGAAAAAAAAACTTTGATTTCTAAGAAGCTGGGCGTATGCTTAACTGAGCGTACCGATGAAGAAACTACTCATACGTCCAGTTATCTCTCTCTCTCTCTCTTTGATGCATATCCTTTTCAGAATGTAAGCGAATCACGATTTATCTTATGTGTTGTATCAGATTTGCAAACTCTTTTCTGTTTGATGCCGCTCTTATGAGGACACCAATCGATCTAATTCCAGTCCAATTTCTGATGTTTCGCAACTAGGACATCTGTTTACGGCTAATACCCCGCCCTCCTTCCATTTTTCCTTTTATTATAAGCTGGAGAAGTTCATATTTTGCACCTCGAATCATATGGCCAAAATAAGCAGTTTTTCCTATTTTAATTGTAAGAAGTAGCTGTCTTTTTGTGTTTTATCTTCTTAAAATTTCTGTGTTTCGAACATGTTCGGTCCATGATACTCTTAGAAGCCTTCGGTATTCACTATGTGAGTTTTATACCAAATGCTACAGTAATCCGCTCAGGCTTTGTTTAAATTAATAAAACAAAAATATTTCATTGCCACCCTAGTGTGCAGCCTAGTCTGATATTCACCGATTTATACATATTTCAGAAAAATTGTAGACACGTCGTACCATAATGTCTAACGGAATTTTAGACAACTCGCTTGATTGCCTGTTCAAGTTTTAGCATTGTTTCTGACACCAGACATGTGGGCATAAAATGTTTACTGGGTAGTTTTATGTGGGTTACGTTATTTTCGCGGTTAATACTTGATATGTTTGTACCTGCGTGCATTTAATAATTAAAATAAGTTCTTTTACTTACTTCTTATACCATTTGCTGCAAATGCTTCAAATAATTTTACCATCAATATAAATATAATGGCTCTGGGATATTTAAGATGTCTGGGTGTTAATTGTGTTACAAGACCATAACCTTCAGATTTTTTATTTCCTTGTTTTGGTTTTATCAAGATTTCTCTCTCGTTATCTTTAAGAGTCAAAAGACCCAAAGCAGGTAGTGCTTTAAATAAAATGTTAGATAAAGATAATTTTATAACTAAAAAAAAAAATAAAGTGTAAATAAATAAAACTTACTGTCTTCACTAGCAATTTCGGATGCTCGAAACATGATGTGAAGCTTCTTATTTTGAGCACTAGAATAACTACTCGTATTATAGCTAAGCTAATATTTTATTTTACTTTTTTTTTAAGTAAAAAAACAATAACAAACTTAGTTTTTTTTTTATAACACAAAAGTACACATGAAAAATGTAGCAGATTACAGGGTTTTCTCAACCGCAAATACGTTAATTTTCAAGTCAGTTGACTGTTGGAGAACAATCTCAAAAATACCGTCTAGTTATATATCTGCTGCTATTCATTATTATTTTTACATAATAAATCGATGTTGCTGTTGTTCATGTCTACTCAAATTTCACGCTATTCAAAACGAACAAGGTAGTTTTTTTTATAAAAAAAAAATGCTACACATGTATAAAAAAATTATTTAAATAATTCGTTTAATTACAGTCACACAAATATTTTATTATCACTTTTTTATTTGTTTATTAATCCATTATTGAATTTATTTATTGACCGTTATTTTATTTCTATTTCAAAACATTTATTTTTTGTAGGTTTTTATTGTTTAAGCTCTCTTGAAATACTGTTTGATTTGATGAGTTAAAACTGAACTTTTCGCATTCTGATTATCGTTGCCGGACAGTTTTGATAAAAAGAAACGGCAAAATATTTTCAAAATCGTTTTCAGCGTAGTTTTGTTTTATTAGAAATTGATGAAACAAATAAACTTTTGTTATGAACTTTGATGTCCACTATATTTTTTGATGTGTTATGGTCCCCTAACTACAAAATCAGTCGAAATTAAAGTTTTATGGATACTTTTTTTTTTAAAGGCTGCTCCACAGATCTCATCATAATATGGGAAGTGGTTGTCTAATTATATTACAAAACGCATAAAAAAGAAATTAAATAAGATTACCTTTCAGATGTTCTAGTATTATTTTTTTAAATACTCAATGGTTTTGGAACTATTAAGACCCCAAATGGTGATTGCATATGATATCTCGTAGGCCTTACGTTGAATGTATAAATAAGAAATGCTCAGCACTTTGATCAACAAGGCATAAATTAAAAAAAATTTAAAAAAAGCGACTGCGTAACAAAATAAAAGAAAACAACTTTAAACCGTAACAGATCCTAAATGGTCATTCGAAATTAAAAATCATAAGAGAAACCTAAAAATGATTTTCAAATACCTGTCGATTAATACCCATTTTGATATAGTTCGCCGACTTTTTGTTTCTTTCGTATAAACAATATGGCGTCTGTTGGCCGCCATATTGAATTTTCACTACGTAAGAATCGTGAAAATCGGTCTACGCGTTCGGTTTATATAGTGCCGCAAAGGAACACACATACATACATAGGCTGATAAACACAATACCCTTCTTTGCGTCGCGCAATCGGGTAAAAACACCACGAGGAACATTTATGCAAAACATTTCTGCCCGCTATATCGCCGCTAAAGGGAAGTTCTTTCCCTTGTTTAAGCAAGGGACAAAAACGTCGGGATATGGCTTTGGAAGCTAAAAATGTTCTCCAAAAATGTTTATCGTGGTGTTTTACATAAAAGTGTTGAACACATCTTATACCTTAAACGTAAGGTCTACAAGATTTCCTGTGCCGAGTCACTATAACTATGTGCCAAAGAGGGAAATTTAACTCCCCATAAAATGAATCTCAAATGTAAACTTTCAAAACGCCGATACACGTATACATATTTTTTAAAAAACATTGTGATAAGAAACAGAGTGAAGTTCCGAACCTTTCTTCAGACAATAATTGAAAAAGAAAAGTCACAAGATGGCGACTCAGCTATTAATTGATAAAAAGTAAACAGCGAGTCGTAAAGCACCTCTGGGCGAGTCAACATCAAGCGTCGTTGGCAGTTAGTTCGTAAATGTAACCAGGCCACTGTTCGTTTATTGGAATTCGAGAGTTTTGCGTCTCACTTCGCACGCGTTAATGGTCTACCTCGACTAACTGTATCGCGATACCGTTTTTTGTAGAATTTTCCATTACCCCGTGCAACTGTTTTTAACTGGTGGAGACCATAAAAAACTCTAGGAGTGGATATTAGAAGTTCCACTTCCTATACGACGGTATAGGCCGCTTGGCAATTCCTAACGGAAACTTCTATTCGTGGGCTACCCTGTCATTTTGTGTACTGCTCTGCCATCTTTTGTTTATTTTGAAACCCCGAAAAAAATAATTAGGATTTTCAGCTCGTTGGTTGTTGCTGTATTCGTTGGCAGTGTCGTCTAGGCGGAAAAAGAGTTCTGAGGAGAAGACCGTGGTGGTCTCGAAACATCTAAAGTAAGTTCAACCAAATTTTTATTTGAATGTTCAATTATTACATGCTTTAGAATTTATTTTTAAAATAAAAATAATTTAATCGAACGATTAAATTGAAAACAAACATAAGCCAAACTAATTATTAAATAACTTTTTATATTTTTCATCATTGCGGTCTAAATACATACATTTATACGGGCATCATCGTAAAAATAGTCAGAATAGCTTCGTAGGACCTCAAAAACTCAAGATCTGGCAAAAATCTCGATTTTCCTAAAATCGGGATTGGTATTAAGAAAATCATAATTTCTAGCCCGAAAACTTGCATATGCATTTTTCTTATAAAAAATCGCCGATAAATCGTCAGATCTGGCCACTCTTGGTGGTTCTGATGGTTAAATTGTTTGCTAACAGTTGGTTGCATGATATCTGTATCTTTCGCTTCGTTTGTCTTTCTATATGTAAATATGGATGCAAGTAAATACATATCGTTGCCTTAATATAGAAAGGCCCTAACTCATTCTTTTTTTGAAATCGAGATTATTGCAATTTTCGATAGATTAGATGTTCTCCTATCGAAATATAAAAAAAACAATTTCAAAAAATAATGAGTTAGGGCCTTTTTATATTAAGGTAACGATATGTATGTACCTATTGCATGTCGACCCTTAAGCGCCAAATTATCGCAACCGACAAAATTTTAGCTTTTCAGGTGAGAATATTTGTTATTTTTAAAAATTATTGAATAGCTGCTTCTGCGTACTTGTTAATTTGTGCAAATTACACTGGTCTGCAGTAAAAATCGCCTTTAAATAAAAACATATGGAATATAAAGATTGCAATGCGCTAAACTCAAATCCGTTTTCAGTTTTTTTCTATCTGGCACAGATTTTTTTATATGGGCTTGACTTGACTAATATTTCCACTAGGTACATCAGTATATTTCACCACAACTTGAGAACAAATCGTCCGATTTAAATAAATAAGTCAGCAATAGATGCGAAATAAAATTAAAGTTTGTGTGTTTTTTGTTAAATAAAAATTTAAATATTTTAAACTACATACGAGTATATTTTACATAATATGATGTAGTGCATACTTACAATGTAAGTTAATTTAGATACACATAGTTTGTTAATTATTGTTAAATTTATTCGTCGTTGCTCCGACAAAATGAGCTATGTGTTTTTTTTACTAGGTTTTCAGGAGAGCCAAAAAACAGTTAAACAATTTTATTTAATTAGTTTGGCTTAAGTTCGCTTTTAATGTAATCTTTCGCTTAAATTATTATTTTTTTATTGAAGAAAGAAATTCTAAAGGAAGTAAATATTGAACATTCAAAAAAACATTTGGCTGTACGGAAGGTTGAACTGACATCAGATGCTTCGAGACCACCACAGTCTTCTCATCAGAGCCCTTTTTGCTACACTGCCAGCGACGGCAGCAACAACCACCTAGCGAAAATCCTAATTCTTTGGTAAATCCAATTAACAGATGTGTCGCCACCTCGTGGCGAATCGCACCTATTAATGAGCTTTTGTAAAGGTTCGGAACTTCACTAACTGTTTTTTCTTAATCATGTTCAACTATTTTAAGCTTTTTGATTTCTGTCTTACCAGCGTGAAGTATCATCGATATTTTCAATGCTGAAATTTTACATGTTCTAGAATTTCTTTCTTAAATAAAAAATAATAATTTATTAATATGATTATTTCGAACGTATTTGCTTTGTGAACCCAAATTGATTATTAGGCTAAGGTTCGTAACGTTATATTCAGAAAGAATTGGGCATGATTAATATTCCAAGGAACAAGGGCAAAATTAACATCAACTTAATTTTTCAACGTACACAGCAGAACAGAGTAGTGCGACTTTCGGAAGCCGATACACTTCCATCGTCAGTGCTCACGTAAATTTTGCTTATCACCACATGTTAGGTGGCTCTGCTGAATGTGATTTCTAATTCTTCGTGAAAATTGAATACGAGAATTAAATCACTCTCAAGCTGATATTATCTTCACTTTCGCAGCGTTGCCATCGGTTTATTTTTCGCTACTCTGTTCTGCTGTGCACGTTTAGGGTTTTTTCCCGGGAATTCCTAGGAAAATCGCTTATTTTCATTTCCCGCTATCCCGGGAATTTTACCCGGGAATTCCCGCGATTAAAAATCTATTTATATACATAAAAAAGTACTATTTTGGCACACAAAAACCCTCCTTTCTCTTTAAATTGTTATCGTTTATCATGAAATAATATCTATGTAAGGGAAAAGAAACTAACGATGGCTCAAAGTGTTAAGTATTTTCGATTTAACTGCATTTTTTTAAGCTCACTTTTTACTTAACTGCACAAAATTATTAATTTGTCTCACTATTCTTTAAAACTCCATACAATTTCGTTTTTTAAGTGCACGTTCTATACCTGCACTTTTAGGATAAATGCCTTTAGTTTTTGGTACTTCAACACAATTTTCATACAAAAATTCAATCTTAGCTGCATTTTGACTTAACTGCACAAAATATTTGTTTTCTGTGGTTATTCTTCAAAATCGATTTTTGAGTGCACCTTGTATTTAAAATATTTTTTGGTAGTCTTAAATTATTTTCATATAAAAAATCAAAGTTAGCTGCACACACTTAATAATTGTGCTTACTTGCACATTAAGCATATAAGTACATTTAACCTAACAGCATTTTTGATTTATCTGCACAAAGAATCGTTAAAAGTTGACTTGTAGCTAAGTCAAAATAGCTGTATATTAAATTATTTTGGATTGAAGAACGAAGAGAAAAAATTTTGTCTCTAATTAATTATTTAAAGGAACCGAATTGTTTTAGCAAAAGCAACTGCAATATTTTCAATATGCATCAAAATGCACGGTAACTAAATATTCAGAAGATCGTTATGCACGTTTTTTGATGCATTTAATGACGAAGAAAATTGGAAACAGATATTACTTCAGATGACGGTGATGCAAGATAGAACTTTCGAGCAAACTTTAAACGCTGCTATTAACAAAGCAGCTGAAATTATTTGAAGACAGTGGAAAAAGGACGAAACATATTGATATTTTATACAACGTCCTCTTAACTATCAAGGCAACTTCTGTAGAGGGCGAAAGTATTTTCTTAACAACAGCAAATTGTCTTTCTTGAATAAGAAACCGATTGTGAGTTGAAATAATTAATACATTAGTGGAGTTCAGTATTTGATGCAAATGGTCTTGCGAAAGTGCAAATGCAAAATATAGATTTTTTATGAAATCCAACAACAAAAGACATTAAGTTTCATAAAAAAGCTACAATATTTTGCATTTGCACTTTCGCAAAACCATTTGCATCAAACACTGAAATCCACTATTGACTGTTGCAACAAAGAATATAAAAGTAAAAATTTTCTAAGGGCAGATAATTTTTATTGCATACGAAGAAGTAAAGGACTGAATGTAATATTCTAAGACTGCAACATTTATCCTGGACAACTTTTTAATCACTCTTTTGATCACTTCCGCCCTCTGATAACCACGTGCTAAAATCATGGATGAATGATCAGAAATAAAACTACTTTGATTTCAAATCATTAGTGACATTACTAGTAATTTGTATGTTCTCTTTTTGTGGGTCTAAAAATAGTTTTTAAATACAAAGTTTCCTTAAAATTTCGATAAAAATTTTGTTCTTTTTTTAAGTGAGTTACTTTGAATCTTTTTAACCGCCGACCAAAGAAGAGGAGTGTTATAAGTTTGTAGTGTGTGTCTGTGTATCTATGTGTCTGTTGCACAGGTTTTGATTTAGTTTTTTTCTGTTTTAAAGGTGACTTGATCGAGAGTGGTCCTAGCTATGTTTGACGAAAACCGGTACAGCCGTTTAGAAAATATAACATCTTTTTTAGATGTATCCTGTTGAATCTGTGTGGCTAGATCGATTTTAATTTAGTAAATTTTTTTTGAAACGTGACTTGATCAAAAAATCTTCTAACCTATGTTTGAAGAAAATTAGTTCACCCGTTTTGAAGTTATCATCTATTTTCTTGGGGTGTTTTTAAAATTTTTAATTTAATATTACTGTCTCATATCTTCAGAAACTGGTTTGTTTGTAAAATACTTTTAAAAGAAAGCCCAGTTTAAAATAAAGAATGATTAAATGATTCATTTTGCTCATATAAAAATCAATGGATTTCGGAAATTAACATTTTTGGTATATATATTATTACGTCGTTTAATTCCCGGGAATTCCCGGGAATCTATTTTTTATTTCCCGCTCTCCCGGGAAACAAAAAAGTCCGGGAATAAAAAACCCTATTTCTGATAAAAGATTAAAATGTTAAATTTTTCCCTCTTAATTTTTTGTGGGTTTTTGAAAACGAGAAAAAGTTTAGAGATATAAACATATTGCGTATGACTTAAAGGTAATTTTATTTCGCATATTTTAATGATTTAATTATTCCAATCGGCCAAACCGTTTTCGAGCTAGGGCATTGGCGTAGCTATGCTCTTCTGGGGAGGGCTAAGACACCCCCATAACCGCTCTAGCCCTCCTTCTCCCCCTCCGCTAGAAATTCAAAATATTAGAGACATTTTGATAATATAAGCGAACTGTAGGGACTAATGTGGACTTTAGCCCTCCCCAGAAAAATTTCTAGCTACGCCAATGAGTTAGGGAGAAATATTTTGATGTACCTATTGAAAATATTAGTCATAGCCATAAAAAAACTGAGCACGATAGGAAAAAACTGAAAACGGATATGAATTTAGCGCATTTAACTTTATATGCTTCACATATTTTTATTTAAAGGCTCGAAAATTTTTATTCAACCCAATCACAAACAAAAGTTCCGTGAGAGTTTTTTCACTTTTCCCCTACTATAAATAAAAATTCCGTCGGAAAAAATTCGATGGGGAAAAAAGTAGATATTCTCAATTTTAACTTCGTTTTTCCCCCGGAATTTTTCACTTACAAAACAGAAGTGAGTTTGCATAAAAATCGATGTAATATTTAAATAAAACAACATTTCTATCGCTAAAAAAAAATATTTTATTGTTCTTGTAGGTCGAATACCACAAATGAAGCACAAACACAATTTTTTTTAACTTTAATCGATCCATTGCTTTTGGTTTCCATAAATGCAGCAAAGAGTAACTTGCACGATTTTTTTCTTCTACAGCATCAATATACTTCACAAATGCTTGTACAGCTTTGTTATTACTTTTTTATTGACTTATTTAATTAATTTTACTTTAAATTTAATTAAAACATCAATTTTATTTAGTTTTGGACACAAAAACACCATAATTGTGACAGTTAAAAATTGTCCAAATCATTTTTTGAGGGCAGCCGTTTGAGAAAGAGACAACAATTATATGTTCTTGTTTCATTTTATGCAAATAAAAGTGTTGCTAATATTAAATATGTATGCGAAAAACAAAACAAAATTGAGCACCAATACTTTCAAATGAATGTCAACAGGCAAAACAGCCGCCATTGTTATTCAATGATGCCACTGTTTCATATTTTTGCTCCCGAAAAGTTTATGATTGGAGGAATTTTTTCTCGAGAAGTGTTTCTGGGGAAAGAAATTCCTAGGGAATATTCATGATTGGGCTGATTGTTTTGCGGACAAGTGAATTTTATTGGATTGCATTCGTTTACTTTTAAATACAAATGTTTTTTGAAGTATTTATCGAAAAGCTAGTACATATTTCAAAACTTGTATTTATCAAATTGTTGATTTAAGCGAGGTAAGCCCATTAGGAGGCTGATAATTTAAGTTGCGTCTCCTAACTAATAACGTCCATATAAAAGCAGCAAAAAAATTTATATATGGGGCTACCTTGGGTGGATCCATAAAATTTTAATTTCAATAACAAAACAAGTTATGAAAAAAATGTTTATTAAGATAGTTTGGCGCTAAAGGGTCATTATATACATATGTATATATGTACGTATATACATATCGTCACAGAAAATGCAAAAGGCCCTATCTAACATTTTAAAAGTTTTACAGGAGAAGCATAAAACTTGTTTAAAATAAATATATATTAGCCCAATTCACAATCTTGTGCAAATGGTCTTGCATCGTAGCATTTGGAAAATAGTGTAGTATATTGATACTCACCATTAGGAATTGTTAAGTGGTGAGTATCAATATACGATACCATTTTGCAAATGCTACGATGCAAGACAATTTGCACAAGATTGTGAATTGTGCTATTGACTGACTATTAGTGCAAAGTTTTACAATAAACGTATAAATTTGTTGGCCCTTTTTCACTTATATTGTAAAATTTTACACTAATTGTCAATATATTTTTCATTTAAACAAGTTTTATGCTTCTCCTGTAAAAATTTTAAATTGTTAGATAGGGCTTTTTGCATTTTCTGTGACGACATTTGGTTTAATTTAACTTAGAATCTGTGTGTTATCTCAGCGTTCGTAATTTTTTATTTCACGAGACAAATATTTTCTGTTATTGCTTTTAGTACACTTGTCTGCAAAAAAAAAGTTTTCCGACCTTTAAATAAAAATATGTATGTGGAATTCATAAAGTTTAATTCAAATCCTTTTTCAGTTTTTTTCTATCAGGCGTCAGTTTTTTTTATGGACATGACTAATAGACACCCGAAATAGGCCTATTACGCTGATATACATGTCTCATCGTAACTCGAGAACGGTTTGTTTGATTTGAATAAGTAAAGTAGCAAAATATGCGGATAAAATTACCTTTAAGTCGGTTATACACTGAAAAAAAAATAGACAAGAATTATTTTCAGTAACACCATGTTATTGAAAAAAATATGAATTTCAATAATATTTGTCATTAACTTAATGCAATATTTCATTGTATGTATTTCCTTCCCATGCTACTTTCTTTTCATACGTACTTATGTATGAAAAGAAAAAACAAGTTTAATCTCATAAAAATAAATAAATGGGATATGGCTCGACTGTAGAGAGCATGCTTTACCTCCGGGAAGCCCGGGCTCGTATTTTTTTTATTTATACTTTTTTTTCTTTTGAAATAATTTTGTTATTAATATAGCGGAATTTTTTATCACAGGAAATTTGAAAAAAGTCATTGAATACCGGGATTTTTGTTATCAAAAACTAAACATATTTTTTTTTTGTGTGTATACAGTTTTTTAATATTTCCAGTTGTTGAAGAGTTATTCAGAAATTAGCAACGAAATTTTTCGTGCAAAATTACTCATTTTTTTCATTTTCGAGTACTCACAAAAAAAACTAAGAGGTAAAATCTTTTTAATTTTTATCATTTACGAGAAAGCTATGTATCTTAAGAATAATTTAAGTAACAAATCATCAAAATCGATGGAAAAATTTAGATTTTATTCACACTTAAGTGAAAGAACTCAATTGATAAAAATGAGAATTTCCATTCAACAGAGAATTTTTGGTAAGTGTATTGTATGAAAATCCTAATTTTTCGGAAATTATTATTATTATTAGGCTTAAGTTCAATAATTGAATTAAGAGTGAAATATTAGAATATCTATCTAATCAGACTAGCAGAACGGACTAGTACTACTAATTTCGACAGCAGCTACACTGTCATCATCAGCGTGCTTTGTTCACTTTTACCACGTTTGATCATGGATACTACGAGGGCGGATCAATAAGTCTGTGACTTCGAACTTCCCTCGTAGTTATATGAAATGCAACACTGTTCCCATCAAGTACCACCTGTTAATAGACTATTGTCAAATTTTGAGCAAGTGTCGTCATTTACTTTGCGTTTAACAGCTGTTCAAAACATACAACCTCGTGTATTTATCTAAAAATGGAAAAAAGTGAATTTCGAGTGCTCATTAAACATTATTTTTTGCGAAAAAAAACCGTCAATCAAACCAAGGAAAAGCTCGATAAATACTATGGGGACTCTGCACCATCGATTTCAATGGTAAAAAAGTGGTTTACTGACTTTCGTTGTGGTCGCACAAGTACAAATGACGCTGAACGTTCTGAACGGTCAATTGAGGTTAGTACACCCGAAAAAATCCACGATATGGTATTGGCCGATCGAAGAGTAAAAGTGCGTGAGATTGTTGATGCCATAGGCGTTTCATATGGCAGTGTGGTTTCGATTTTAAGTGATCAGCTGGGTGTAAGAAAGTTGTCTGCACGATGGGGGTCGCGTTTGCTCTCATTTGACCATAAACGTAAAACGTGTGCAATCTCAATGGCAAAACTCTACGAATTGGGTAACGAATTGGTACCATCATCCGCCATATTCTCCGGACTTAGCCCCTAGTGACTATTTCCTATTTTCAAACCTAAAAAATTGGGTCGATGGAAAGAGATTTAGCTCCAACGATGAAATTATTGACCAAACAAATGCCTATTTTAAGGACCTCGAAAAATCCTATTTTTTGGAAGGGATACAAAAACTGGAGAAACGTTGGACTAAGTGTATTGAGTTAAAAGGAGATTATGTTGAGAAATAAATTTTTGTTTGGCAAAAAAAAAACAGTATTAAGGAAACATCAGCTACTTAATCAAATTTTATGACGAAATAGAATATGAGTATCTCTATATTTGTTTTTATTAATATGGTAAACAGGAAATTTCATCTCTGATTATTTATTCCATTTTTTGTCAGTTCTCAGTCTCACTTAATTCTGAATATAATCGACATTTGTCAATGGATTTTAATGATTTATGGCTTATTTATCTGATAAATGCAAAAAAAAAATTAAAATGTTTGCCCTCTTAATTTTTTTATGAATTTTTGAAAACGAAAAGAAAATTAAATTTTGCATGAAAAAAAATCAATTTTCGCCGCTAAATACAGATAGCTTAAGGCCTCGTTACTCTTACGTAAACGTTGCGCATCAACTGATCCATTTCCATTATGAAACTTGAGTGTAAATATGTACTCTTTCGTAAACGTATTGTTGCGTTGCGGGCGAACCTGATAAAATTTGATTTTCTATCCGTTTTTACGTATCAGCTGTTGTTTGTTTTTATTTTCGCTTATAAACAATGTTGCCAACCAAAGCTTTCATTTATTATTTTTAGCACTTTTAAGTGATTCAGTATTAAATTTTGGAAGAAATGCACATATCGTCACCTTAAATGCAAACAGATGTAAGTACACAGATATTCGATATTGAGTTTTTGGTTAGACTCAAAAACTATCAAAAACGGCAACTTTATTAAAGATTCTAACTTTGTTTTCTTAATGCAAAAAGGCGTATGAAAAACTTGCAAACACATGTATTCTTGTACGCAACGGTGTTAAAGCCCTTATGACACTACATTTTTTCTTCTTTTTTCAAGTTTTGGAGAACAGTGCAAATATAATATAATAGGAAATTTTACCAGGTGCAAAGAGTTCAGCTATATTAAGATAAATACCAAATTGTCAAAGCTTTTACTAGTGTTATCGATAAAAAGGATGCCCTGTCAAAACAAAATGTAAAAATGTTCAACTTAAAATTGACGTTTCATGCTGGAAACATTAATGTGTTGCCAAGTTATCCCTTTATTCACGAATTCAGCGACTTAGCGCCTCGTTTTTTCAACTTTTTTTTCTTTTGCCGTTTTATTATAAATAAAAAGTAGGCAGCACTTAAAGAAGTCATTACGTTTTGTTTACATTTTGTATAGTTGCTTCCTTCTATCATATGCTATTTCTTTCTTTCAATCCTATAGCAAAACAATGCAAGAAAAATGTAGTGTCATAAGGGCTTAAGAGAGCTTTTTGTTCTTCGTGTTTTTTTCTTTTCATTTACAAAATTCTAATAAGGTTAAAATTTTAGTTTGTTTCTTCTCTGCCTTGATGCATACCGCAGAATTGAAACATTTACAAATAATATCTTAGTAGGTACAATAGGAAATATCATTCACAATTATATAAGAAAACAATTTAAAAAAAAGTCCTTTTTTTAGATTTGTAAAATTGACATTTTAGAATATTGTACGTGCGACAACACTGTATATAAACGTTTACGTATTTTAAGTAACAAACAAAATTTTGAGCTGTCCGCAACCTTTACGTATTGAGAAAGATAATTTTATACCGCATCTTTTGGTGGTTTATTTATTTAAATCGGGCAAGCCGTTCTTGAGTTATGATGAAATATATGATGTATCTAGTGGAAATATTAGTCATGCCCATTAAACAAAATCTGTACGTTATAGAAAAAACTGAAAAGGGATTTGAATTTAGCGCACTAAACTTTATATATTCCGCATATTTTTTATTTGAAGCCGATTTTTTCTGCAGACCAGTGTTATCGGCTACTAGTCCAACGATTGCTCTCGGTGTTCCCACGAAACCATTGTTGTTATCTGTCTTATTTGTTTACATTTTATGTTCATAGATACATATGCATGTGCATCCATATACATATGGAAGTGTGTATGTATGTCTGTTGTTGCTTTTGAACAAAAGGTGGTACGCAAATGTTTGTCTGATAACTTTTCAGGTAATCCGTTTGAAATTCGTTTAATGCTTGTTTTTAAAAGCTGATTTATTTTGTATTGAGTCCCTTAATATAAGCCATACACTTTGCGACCGTTGGTACAACTCAGCTAGTAATCAAGTTGTACGTTTGTCGCACAAACGATACAATTTAGTGTTCGATCTCACGCACAACTTCATTTTGCAATCAAGCTGTTTAATGTTGTCCGCAAATAATACCCACATTCAACGTTTACTGGTCACAATCATAATAAACAAGTATACTACATCAAATTGTATGGGACAGGCACACAAACGTTGCGATAGTGTTGTACAACATGGCGAAAAATCGAAACTTTTTTGATCTTTCGTACAACCAAGACACAACTTAATACAAGGACCCCACAAACGTTGCAATTTCGTGTACAACCTACTGAAGTTGTACGAACGCTCGTAACGTGTATGGCATGCTTAATAGTGTTGCAATTCATGACGACTTGATTCTTTTTCTTTTGAAATCATTTTCCGGATCAGAGGCCAAATTACGGTATTCGATATTGTTCGAAATTTCCATTGAAATTCATAATAACACCCATGGACTTTCTATTAAATAAAAAAATTTAATTGAATGTGTTTCTCAAAACTATAATTTTCAAATCTACAAGTAAAATGCCTACAAAACAACAATACTTTTACAATATTTATTGTTGTTTTGTAGGTATTTTGCTTGTAGTCTTGTAACTTGTAGTTTCGAGAAATTTAAATTGCTTTAAATTTCAAAAAATTTAAATTGCTTTAAATTTCGAAAAATTTAAATTGCTTTCACTTAATATCGTAATTGACCAAAAACCAAATTTCCTAGCAATTCTTCTTGTTTGAAATTGAATGTACAATTTTCATCATAAGTTGAACTTTAACTTTGACCATAACTTTGATCATAACTTTGATCATAGTGTTGTACTTTCACAAGAACTAATTGTGTGCGAAATTTCATAAGAATCGGTTAAGTAGAAGTAGCTGAAATTAATGTTTATTTTCATGGGCGTGGTACTGCCCACTTTTTTCTGATCAGGGATGCATTTTCTACAGAAGTCGAACGGCTTTTGAGATAGTGTAAAACAGCTTTTAAAGGCATATAAAATAAAAATCATTTATTAGGGGCTCAACAAGACCTAAAAAATAAAAATCTTTCATAACTGTTATTTAAAGACCTACAAAATAAAAGTCTTTCATAACTGTTATAAGAAGACCTAAAAAATAAAAATATTTTTTAATAGTTATGAAAGGAGTAAAATTTTTTGGGTTGTTTATAATTGTTATTACAGGACCGATATTGTTTGCAGCTTGTTTTTCTGTGACCAATTTGATATTTAAAAAATAAGTTCTTTCGGGTCCCTGGTTTCCACGCCTGCTGTTCCCGGTATATATGTACATAAAATTTTTTTCATATTTTTTATATTAAAATAGTATTAACATGTGACTGTGGAGATAATAAAATATTTTTTTTATTTTTCTTTAAAGAAAAAAAAAATACGGTAGTCTGCTGAAGTGCAACTGTAGACGACTTACTTTAGAAGTGATAATGATATCATCGATCCTTAGTCACATGACTGCGAAAGTTTAAGTATATGTGCAGATGTATGTACATATTTACAAACATATTAACCGCAGCTTAACCCAGCACACTTTCAAGGGTTGGGTTGTTAAAAACCTTGACCACAGATGAAGATTTTGCAATCAGTGGTTACTGATTTCTCACAAACATAGGAAAAAACTGTTTTTCAAAACTACGAATGTTCGTTAAATATTTCATTAGAAACACATTCATACATCTTTTCATAACAATGAAAAGATGTATCATATTTGACTTCCTGGCTTGGTGTATATTAAAAAGTATTTTCCTTTTAAAAACTATAAAAATCAAACGATATGATTTAAATCTGTTTCAGGGAATAGAATAGGCCTACAGACTCGTAGTAATTCTCTGATAAAAATCATACGCTATATACCAGTTATCATAAAATAAAATCGGTTAGCCCTTTAGAAGTTACCATGCCACAGATTTGTTTCAGATTTTCTTTTTGGGTGAGGTTCGACCAATTTTCGTGTATAAGTCCAAGAGATTCTTCCAATTACCCTTGAAAATGCGTGAAAAACGTCTTTTGAGATGTGCGGGAAATCAAAATACAAAGGACGAAAAAATAACATGCGCAGACGATGACATCATCGCTTACGATATCGAGTTGATTCGATGTAGTTTTCTTAGTTTGAGATTATGGCTTTCGAACAATGTAAATACATTGTGCGATAACGAATGCCATAATCTCAAACTAAGAAAACTCGATCTAGACCCCTGTTATGAATTCGCTTTGAATCAGAGTGTGCAAACAAACAAAACTTTTCGCAAATGTTTCATGCGAAGACACAAACTTTTAAAATATTTTTAATCGTTTCGTACATGAGCAAAACCACAACAAATACTTTTGCAATGACAAAGGTTGCAAACAATACAATTAGCTTTTCACTCATCTGCTTGCTTTAATATCCCGTTTCAATAGTACAACTGCAAACGAAACAAAAGCAGAAATGTATTTCGTTGAATGGTTCATTGTGTTTAGCATAAACACACTAATACCATATTTACAATATGCAACTTTGTTGCATGCAACTCTCTTTTTTCAGTGAGAAAGACAGAGAAGAAATACAAAATGTGTACATTTCTATTTCAACACTCTCACTTAAAATGAAAATTGCATGCAACAAAGTTGCATAGTGTAAATATGGTATAAGACATTCTCTACTATGATGAGCAAATCAATAGGGAAACGTTTGCAAATGTATTTTCTTAAAACTTTTCAATTTTGTTCTTTTCTTTTCTAGCTGCGTACATTTAAGTTAATGAAGTGAGTCAAGATAAATATACCGATTTAAATATGTTTTGACGTAAGCGCTTACGTTATTACCAGGGCTCGGACTTTCATGCAAATTCTTGTTTTTTGTAGTGATAGATAAAGAGGTATTGGCTAATTATCTATGCAGATCATCAAACTTTAAGTAGTTTGGCATCGATTTGTAGTTGCATACTTTTTCATATTTTGGTGGTGGGTGCATATTTTTGCATATTTTGGTAATAAATGCATATTTTTGGAGCTATAAAAATTTTTTAATGCATATTTCTCAATTTCTGAAAAAAAAAATATTAATAGGCTGTTTAGGGATGGCACCGACTCGGACTCAGTTGGATTGCCAGTTGCTAAAAATGATAAAATTGATGGCAACTGGCAACTGAGAGATGTGAATTTCTGTTGCTATTTAGTGCCTTCAGTTGTAGACTGGCAATGCAACTAAAGTTCGGTTGCATTAAGTAATAGACCCAATTATGTTTGTTTTATGTTTTTTCTCTAATAATAATAAAAAATTAAAAAAAATATATTTTCATATTACATATATGTATTAGTTTTGGCACTTTGTTCGTAGGTAAATGCATATTTCTAATTTTTTGGTGAATTTGTTAAGCGCTTAAAATCAATTTTTAGTTGCATGATAGACCGAGCCCTGGTCATTACATATTTGGGCATATTTACCAAATATATTTTCGCTTTCCAAATATGTTTTCGCTTTTCAAATATGTTTTCGTTTTCTAAATAGTCAAAAATGTACTTAAGTTCAATTTTCAAAGTTTTGTATAATAACATTAAATTAAAAATTTTAAAACCCCCGAAGAAAATAGATGATAACTGCAAAACGGCTGGACCAATTTTCTTTAAACATAGGTTGGAACATTTCGTATCTAGTCACCTTTCAAACAAAATTTAATAAATTAAAATCGAGCTAGCCGTTTGGGAGCTACAATATCAAAGACACGCAGATTCAACAGAATACATCTAGAAAAGATGTGATATCTTCTAAACGGCTGGACCAATTTTATTCAAACATAGCTAAGAACACTCTCGATCAAGTCACCTTTCAAACAGAAAAAACTAAATCAAAATCGGTCCAGCCGTTTGGCCTGTACGAGGGTTCGTACATCCACACAGACACACACTACAAACTTATAACACCCCTTTTTTTAGTCGGGGGTTAAAAATTCACAAATACAATTGAAAAATGCGACTTATATTTTCGAATAGTGTAGATTCTAGGCTCCAATGAACTACAATTAAAGATGTGCTCAAACATGGCCAAAATCTCTAGAGGTAGTCAAAAAGTTACTTAAGTTCAATTTTCAAAGCTTTGTAAAAATAACGCACAAATACAATTGAAAAATGTGAAATATTTTCGAATAGTGTGGATCATAGGGTACGATTTGCATATGGTGCAAATGAGGCACAAGTGAAGATGTGCCTATTGCTCATGCAACGGTTGACACAATCAGTAGTATGAAAATATTTTGGTAAAACCAAAGATTATGCCCAATGTTCCCTACATACAAAGGTGGAAGCACTATTGTGTTTCTGCGACATTTATGACAAGTCCGCAATGAACCCTATGTTATAGAGGTTCCTCAGGAGACTCCTACTTGAACTTACGTAATGAACTTGAACTTACGTAATATATATTTTGTGAAAAACGTAAAACAAGAAAAATTATATCGGAGATTGAAAAGATAGAGACCCAAAACGTTAAACAAAGACGGTATCTTAATATCGATTCTGTATTGCAAAGTAGTGATATCTCAAAAAGCAAAATTTTTAATTACTGCAGAAAAACTGTTCCTTAATGCCTTCTTTCTATGTAAAAAATTTCAGTAACATATCTTAAAAACCGGTTGATTGCGTTCATAAAATCCTTTTATACTTGCATTTGCAAAATTCCCGCTAAGAAACGGAATTAATTGTTCATGGATTAGAGTTCAGGAGCCCTTTAATTTATGCGTTTATCAGGTAGAACAAAATTTTCCTTAATGAACAAAGCAATTCCGCTAAGTTTTCATGAACGCATTCACAATTGGAATTGGATTGGAATTGCGTTTCCAATCCAATTCCGTATCGGATCCTATGAACAGGCAGAACATTTGCTTTTGCACTTTCACAACTTAAATTTTTCGAGATATGACGACGTTTCAATGCTTATTTATTGAAACGCCGTTAACGTGCCTATACGGTCTACATTATAAAATGTATTACTTAGGGTTGGTGCAAAAATAAATATTTTTCTTCACATAAATTCCACTTTGGTGATGTGATTTAGACCATTTAAAAACAGAACATACATATGCACGTCCATACATATCCCAGCAAAAAATGAACATACAAATCATTAGTTACAGCATTGATGAACTCGCTCAAAGTAGTTATATTTCTGGTGAAACATCAATGAATTTAACGTGCTTATCATTGGACGGAAGTGATCCAAAGAGCTGAGTGGTATGCGCTTAAAAGATTGTCTAGAACAATTTTTGACATAAACAACAGCCTTAGAATATTAAATTCAGTACCTGTAATGATTGGTATTCAATGAAAATGGTAAACCTTTGGAACTAGTTCCAATTTTTTTTTTGCTGGGATGTATATGAATTTAATAATTTTTATAATCTTTTATAATAATTTTTAATTAGTTTGTAAATATATGTATGTACGAGGTTTGTTCAAAAGAAAGGATGAATTTTGAATTTTCGCGGGCTGTTTTTTTTGTTATGTTGGTACACATGTGTTAGTCATATGTTGGCATTATCAGCCCATTTGGATTTGTAGTTTGTTGTCGACAACTGAAAAGGTTAGTCACGTTTGTGTGTGTTCTTCGATTTTTGACTTTTGAAAAAAAAAATGGATCGACGTCATAACCATATACCGACGTTTCGTCACCAGTTATGACCCTTTTGAGCAAACCTGTATCGTCGTTAACGTCATTCAACAACTCCTGAGCGATACGAATGCGACGCTTCTTTTGCTCAAAATTTAGCAATTTTGGAACAAACTTCGCTGCCACACGTTTCATGCTCAAAACATTCGAGAAAATTGCATGGCATGAGCCGATTGATATGCCAACATCCTCTGCAACTTCCCTAATAGTGATTCGACGATTTTCCAGAACAATTTTTTTCACTGTTTCCATGTTTTCTTCACTTGTTGACGTGGCTGCCATGATCCAATAATACACGTCTGTGCAAGAGATCAGCTGTTCCTTTGTTTTCATGCCGAGGTTGTCAAACTTCATATAAAAAAAATATAAACAATATTTTTTATATATAGAGTTATTTTGACAATCCCAGGAGGAAGGCGTATTTTTGCACTGCTGCACAGACCTGTATTATTGGATCATGCGTGGTTGCATCGTCATCAACATCTTCTCGGCCTTCTCTAAAGCGCTTGTACCTCTTACAAAACACTTTTTTGAGGCAAAGTGGACTCGCCGAATACCACAGTCGGCATTTCAAGTACCTTGCAGCACTTTATTCCATTTTTAACGCAAAATTTAATACATATTCTTTGATCCATTTTTTCAAAAGTAAAAATCGAAGAACACACACAAACGTGACTAATCATTTCAGTTGTCAACAACAAACTACTAATCCAAATTGGCTGATAATACCAACATATGACACACATATGTACCAACGTAACAAAAAAAAAAAACACACACACCGCGAAAATTCTAAATTCACCTTTTCTTTTGAACAAACCTCGTATTTGCTTTTAGAATGCATAAAGTCGATTTTATCCTTTATATTTTGATTAAAAAACAAATTGTATTTTTTGTCTCGAGCTCGCTAGATTCAAATCTCTAATTTTCAAAAACGCGGGAATAAGAAATTTTATTTCCTGTTTTCCGGGAATGGGAAAAGTCCGGGAAATTAGAAACCCTAGTATTGCAAAATGTCAGCCGTTATTATTTCATAATTGCCATGTTTGTCTTAGTTAATACTAACATACTTTTATGATGATACGTATTTTTGTTTCAGAAATTTACAATTCAAAATAACGTAACACACATAACTTTATAATAATCAGGTATGTGATTGAAAACGATCGTTTTGAAAACAAATTTCAATACGATTGTTTTGAAAAGGTTGATGAATTCCGCCCGATTTTAACAATTAGTTTTGAGCCAATCTCTAACTACTGAGTTTTAAAAATCACAGTAGAATATAAAATATAAACAGTATAATAGAACTGTACAAAGAAATTTATCAATAAAGATTGAAAAACTATTAAAAACAAATTCAAAAAATATAGACAAAATGGCTATAGCAAACATATCACACCTTTTATCGTTTCAAATCGTATTTGTGTCTAAATCGTTTATCATCACATATCTGAATAATATTTTTTATTCAATAATAGATTGGTTATCGCATTTTTAGTTCATATACTAAAAATTGTTTTTATATCTAAGATATTTTCCATTTTACAAAGTTTTTTGATTCTCCTGTAAAGTTATGAAAAGTGATGATACGTTATTTTGCATTTTAGGTGACGGACGATATGTATCAGTGAAACCTTGGAGACGTAGGGTAAGGTATGTAACGTGTTAGAACTTTGTTATGAAAATTTTTAAAGCTGAAGAAGCAAAACAAAAACATTCCGAATTGGAGAATATGGTAATTTTTCTTTCGTACAAGTTCTGTAAGACTTGACTATACGATTTTGCAAATGTATGATGCAGACCATTTGCAGAAGATTGTGAACGGGGCTATTGTATATTAGAATACTCAGACATCGCCTCGATGCTCAATTAAACACTTTGAAATTCTATTTCTTTAATTTTTAATTAAAGTTATTTAGCTAAATTTGAAACTTTTTTATCCATGACATAAAATCTAGCAAATTATACAACAATTCTGGTATGTGACGCAAACCGTTCGATTTCAAAAAACGAGATCTCAAAATTCGAGATCAAAACAAATTTCGCTGGAAGATGACCGCTTTTATTGTTTTAAGGCTAAGAATATTTTAATCGAATATTTTTTTCGATATAAAGCAATAAAAAGTTTAAATAAGTCATCTTTCAGATAACCTTGTTTCTGAAATCGGCACCGATTTAAATCGACCCGTTTCCATCACATACCAGATTATTTAGATTTCCACAATATGTATTTTTTTTAATATAATGAGTGTATGCTAAGTTGAAAAAGAAAACAAGCTTTTAATGGATCGATTTCCAATTAAGGATGTACAACACAGAGTTTTAATTGGTGAACTATGATTAAAGTAATTCAAACAAATGTTTATGGAAATCCTCAAACTATTACTAAATTCCAAAAGCCAAATGATTATACTTTGACGATAAAAAATTACACCAATTTCTTTGCCTCGAAGAAGCTCTTCAAATGCCTCATTTGCCAAAAGCCCATACACACCAGTACAACAGTTTGAGACACAGACCACCAGAGCACACGTGCGTTGGTACTTTCGCTTGTTTGACGGAATCGTTCTTCGCGATAACGTTGATAGTTTTGCTCTTTGGTAATTTGATCTACTTGATCCAACAATTGTCGTATGCGCAATTGAAGTTCGGTCAATTTTTCTTTTTGAGCAACACTGGCATAATCAATAGCATGTTCACCAACTTGTATATCCAAATGAACACGTAATTGAGCACCACTAAACCAAGCTGTACTGTTTGAGTACATGCAGATGATATGTTCACCTGGTGTATGGGATGTGAATGAAATGCGACCCTCTGAGCTGTACACGCGGGAGAGAATAATTTTGTCATCACTGTCTCGCACTTCAACGTGCATTCCAATGCCGGGTGATGAAGGCATGAAACCATTAGAACGGGGATCATATAATTCCACTTTGTAGTTTACTATTATAGAAACGAAAATACGTCAATAGTGATGGATATTTGTACTTCATTTAAGATAACCCACCAATGACAGTAGTCTCGTCCGGAACCTCTTCAATGAAACATTTGCGTTCTGTTTCGGCGATATGAAAATACAAACCAAATACTGTATTGCAACAGGCCAATAGGGCTGCTAAAGCAAAGACTTTTTTCAACATATTTGATATAAATTTGTTTAAACTATGAAAGTTTTCTGTTTTTTTGTTTTATTTAACTCGACACGTCATGAAAAAAAATTCGATACTAGACAAAATTGGACAAAGTGCTGCAAAAAATGGAACAAGAGAGTTATTAAATCTGAATGAATGTTTTATATTTCAGTGCCGTAGTGAGGTTTAAAAGCACTATTTGGTTAATTTGTTAACCCAGCGTTTACACCAAATAATACTGCTTGACTAACATTTTTAGTTCCAGTTTATACTATACAAGTCTAATTGATCAGGTTCTTATTCAGCTGTCAGAAAGACAGAGAAATGTGTATTTATTTCTCTATCTTTCTCACAGTTGAATAAGAATCTTATCAACAAGACTTGCATAGTGTGAATTGGAACTTTGAACACATGTTCATACTGTCCACACGCAAATATCTTGTGTCGCCAATCGAATTTGACAGTTGCCACGGCAATAAGTGCCAATTCACACTATGCAAATCTTGTTGATAAGATTCTTATTCAGCTGTGAGAAAGACAGAGAAATAAATACACATTTCTCTGTTTTTCGCACAGCTGAATAAGAAGCTGATCAATAAGTGGATGTTTAGACGATGCAAGTCTTATTGATCAGCTTCTCATTCAGCTGTGAGAAAGACAGAGATATGAATACACATAACCCTGTTTTTCTCACAGCTGAATAAAGCTGATCAAAAAGACTTGCATTGTGAACTCCGCCTAATTGCCAAACGTATTGCTCGTGTGGTGGGGACATTAATTCAAAGTGAATGTGACAAAATATAATACAAAGTTGTTGACGTTAACATCGGTAGTTTGTGAATTTTTCTTAATTTATCGCAAAGGACAATAAAAATGGATTTAACTATTTTAATAGGCATAGCCACAGCGCTGCTGGTGATATTATTAACATTGTATTTCTTGCAAAAGAAAAAGAATTCAAAAGGTTTGTTTTTAAGAAATGCATTTATGAGATAATATGTAGTGCAATTGTTTGTTCTTGTAGATGACGGCAAAAAACCACAGCAGCATCAACGCGGTGTACCCCAAAGAGCCCAAGAAGGTGTTCCGCGACGAGCTCAAATTGTACGTAATCAAAGGAATCGGCTAAGACAAAATGCAGCACCTGCTGCTGGGACAGCAGCTGCAGCTTTGGACAATGCTCTCAATGACGAAGAAAGTGATAATGAACAAGGTGAAACTCCACAAGGACAAGTTTTAGATGAAAAAATGGGAGCCAAGAAGAGGGCAAAAATGGAACAAAAAGAGCAAAAACGGACAATGCGCGAACAAGAGCTTAAAATGCGCGAGGAAAAGAAAGTTAAAGACGCCAAAATGGAAGAAGAGCGTAAAAAACAAGAGGAACGTGAAGCCGAGGATGAACGGAAACAAGCTGAAGCCGAACGTTTGGCCAGAGAAGAACAAGAACGGAAAGAACATGAGGAATATTTGAAAATGAAAGCAGCTTTCAGTGTTGAAGAAGAGGGCTTCGAAGAAGATGATGTAGAGAAAGAAAATCTTTTGGCTGATTTTATAAAATACATACAAGATAACAAAGTTGTTGTTTTGGAAGATTTAGCCACTGAATTTAAATTAAAGACCCAACATGCCATTGAACGTATACAAGAACTGCAAGCAAATGGCACTATAACTGGCGTCATAGACGATCGTGGAAAATTCATATACATATCCGAAGAAGAACTTAGGTCGGTAGCTAAATTTATCAGACAAAGAGGTAGAGTTTCCATAGCAGACTTGGCTGAAAGTAGTAATAAATTAATTAATTTGACACCTGTGGCTACAAATTAAGTGCGACAGTACAGTTTTACATATTAACAAACGTTTAACGTGTAGGTAACATATTTTAACAATTTTCTTTTTTGTTATTCAATATGTTTTATTGCTTTATAGATTAAATACGATAACTTTTGCTTATAAATAAGAAACTGAAGTCACTGGCCCAAGTCATCTTCATTTTGTTCTTAATAACTTAAAATCAACATTAAAACTGCATATATACTATGCATCATATACAAGTAAGTATGCATACAAAAGGATCTAAATTTATAAAGTATGTGATAGAAATCGACTCGATTTGAAATCGAATATTGAAAATGAATCAAGGCCCTTATCGTGTTATGCGATTTTCGCCTTCGACTACGAAATTTTTGTAATAGATTAAAGAAAAATGTAGCGTGCTGTATTTAATCTATTGCAAAAATGTAGTCGAAAATCATCAAACTCAATAACGGGGCAAATACTTTTAGATGTGACGAAAATCGTATCGATTTCATATTTTATTTTAATTCCACGCATTAGAGATAGCGATATTTCTGTATCTGTGATTTAATCAAGGCAATGGACATTATTACCATGGACGTTATTGCATGCGACCATAGTTTTTTGTAACAATTTTTCAAACACCGTATGGCTGAGCCCAAGTACAAACCTGATAAAGGGTATAGTACTGGTTTCGGACTTCCGTCTGAAACGGGTCGGTATTGCAGTTCGCACTTCCGGTTTAGGGATTGAAGTTGGGTGGGTAGTGCAGTTTGCACTTCCAGTTTAGGGGCTGGACGGGAAATGTGATTCATATTTTCGGTGCCGACCGGAAGTGTGGTTCATATTTCCGGTTCCGGTTTGAACCAGAAGTTGGGTCAGCAGTGCGGTTCATACGTCCTCCTTCAGCCCTGTCCGGATGTTTGACCCACCATAGGGGCATCGTAGGCGCTGCAGGAGCCAATTTGAAAATTTCATTAAACCATATTTAAAATTATGAGCAAAAAGATTGCGTAAATCCGAACTCTGGTACCAGTGATTTTTAAATCACGTTCACGATAATCTTTAAAAAGCATCTCTAGTTTGTATGGAAGATGCAACGCCTCTTTGAAACGTTTAAGAAAATTTTAGCCTTTAACCTTCCCTTAGGTGTATAGAGTAGGCTCACAGTGTTATCGAGATCGGATGAGCGCCTTGACCATGCATAGAATACAAACAAATATTCATAGCTAATAACACTCGATCAAGTCGGCTTTCAATCACAAAAAACAATCAAAATCTGTGCAGCCGCTTAGGATCTGCGAGGGAAGAGACAGATACATACTACAAACTTATAATACCCTCTTTTTTGGTCGGATCCTAATTTTATTCTTAATTTGTACCGCCAGAAAAATAGAAAACCAGAAAAATACGTTTGCTTCTTGAAAAATAAGTAAATAAAAAAATCAGTTGCGTGTTATCCACATCTGCTGGGCTACTTACTCTGTTATTTAATTCGAAAAGTAAACTGATCGAATTTATGTGTTATTTACATTGCAATTCGAAACCATCTTCTTTCGATTCGAATTGCAGAGTAATACCCCTTAGCATCAACATACGTATATTTATTTCACCTGTTTGGTATTTTCTTGCTAATGTGAGAGTATGTACGTTCGATGTTTGTGTATACATCGTTACCTAAAATCCGAAAGAACGTATGCACGATTTGTTCCTTCTAATAATGCAAATTCCTAAAATCGAATTGTCAGTTTATGAAGTTATTAAAGCTGCTTCCTTTTGATCTTCGGTAAGAAAATTTATATCTTTGGACATATACGTATACAATTTTGTAGGTAAGATATATTTCCGTTATTTACATCTTACGGCCCTTTTCGCAATGTACGATAAAAATTTAGGTGAACTTTAACGGCAAGTTCGGCATACAAAACTTGCCGTTAAAGACCTCGTTAACTCTTAATCATACATTGTGAAATGGGCCGTTAATCAAATTAAAATTAAATGTTGAATTTGCTGTTATATTATGCTGTCTATTGAATTTTAGGTTACGACATGTTTTTAATGCTGTTTAATTATATAAAACTATACGTTATTTTCAGTTAAAGAATTTCAAAATATTAATAGTTAAATATGTACAATTTATTTTTAGTCGTCCATATCATCATCGTCATCCAATTCCATTTCGTCATCATACTCATCCTCGCTTGTCTCGTCGGGATCATTCACCTCCAGTTGACATTTGGGGCATTGGCAGACAAAAATATAATTTTCTTTAAGAATCTGTCGAAGAAAAAGTAGCAATTGAAATAATAGTTTTCTATGCTAATCGAACTAATAATATACCATTGATAACGTAATATACTACGATAAAAAAACATTACCTTTTGACGGGAATGTCTACTTCTTTCCAATTGACATTCGTCTAAATAGGAAATGCATATTTCTTCACCCGGTTGTATGGCTTGTATGGCTTTCAATACTACAATGTCATTTGAATACGGAAATGTTGATTGCGCATTTGGAACACAGCTATGATTTACTTTACTTTGCAGCAAATATAAACCAGAACCTTCATTGTTTAAGAATTCGCCAGCGACTGAATGTAAGTAAGACAAAGTTTAATATATACTATATATTTGTTTAAAAATTAACTACGATATATATTAAAACAAAATATATTAAAATCTAGGTGCACGGTAGTGCACCAGCCCATTCGAGCTGTTTTTACCCCCCTAATAACTTTGCTCCACTTAATAAAAAAAAAAAATTTAACTTGAAACATGAGGTCTCCGTAAAGAAGTAAGCTCATAGGTGGAATTTTTAAAGATCTAGCATAAAAGCTTCCCGAGATATGAAGGTGTAAAAAGTGCATATTTTAGTACATATTCACTGACTGACACCAATATTATTGTGCACTTCCACATCCCAGCAAAAAATAAATGAACGCGTTCGACATGAAATAGTGTTTCATGATTTCTTGATCACTTGTTTCTTCGAATGCATTCTGAATGACATCGTAAATCGTAAATAAAACTATAGTTTTTGAACTCATTAAAAACATATGCAATTTCACTAGGTAATATATTGCATGAAATATCCACTGAAAAAAGCATGCAAAAACGGAATTAAATAATCACATTGACACATTTTCATAAAACAAGTTTTAGCTCCAACAAAGAATAAGAAGGCAATAGCTCAGTGGTAGAGAGCCTGTCTTAACAGTCAGAAAAGCGTGGTTCGTATCCCAGCTGCGGCAATATTTTTTTATTTATTTGTTTTATATTTACATGAAAAAACGTTATCGAATCAGGGAACTTGCATGGGTTCAATTCATTCATTTTAATGACGAGCAAGTTCTCTAAATTTTCATGTAAGCAAGCACATGATCTACAATAACATGCTAATGTAAAAATCATGCATGTTTCACATAAATCGAACCAATGCGTCATCACTTGCACCCATGATTATACACATGATTCGTCATGTTATTTTTTGCTGGGTATAGCTAGAAAACTGAAATTTGGTACACAGAGGCCCGTTTCTCAAAACTACAAGTTACAAATCTACAAGTAAAATACACACAAAACAATAACACTTTTACAAATTTTATTGCTGTTTTGTTTGTATTTTACTTGGAGATTTGTAACTTTGTAATTTTCGAGAAACGGGCCCCATGTAGGTCTTGGTGAACAATTAACTAGAAAAATCTGAAAGCGGCACTTTCCACCTAACAGGAGTAGGGTGCCCCTTCTTTGTATTGGGTACTTCCAGTAATAGCTAGAAAGCTGTAATTTGGTACGCAGGAAGGTCCTGGTGAGCAAATAACGAAGCAAATTTAAAAACGGGTACCTTTCATCTATGGGGAAGTAGGGTTTCCCTTCTTTGTAGTATAGCTAGAAAGCTTAAATTTTCATCTAGGGAGGCCCTGTCTTTTTGTCAACTTTCTTTTAAAATCCTTACGCACATTTACATTACGACTTTTTCTTCTTGACGTTTATAGACATGCTCAACGCGTGAGATAAATAGAAATATCAAAACGCCCCTCAAATTTCAATTCGAGAATTTTTTCTTCCCCGTAAGCTTCTCAACACCACACAACAAACTAAAAAGGCAAGCGGAAAAGGCTAGTGTGAATTGCGTGTAACCTACATTTTATTTGATGTTGGGATAATTTGTAGTCAAGATTACTGTATTTACGAATCCACACCTTCTAACCAAAATACTCACATTCTCCCACTTTACTATATATATCATCTATATATTCGTCCAACTTGATTTTTTCATCATCGGACATTGGCAAATCTGATACTTTTTTAACCCATTCCGCTAAAACACTAGTAGCTACACCCTGACTATTGGTGCCAACCAAACCCATTAGAGTTTTAAACGCTTCAGGTGTAGTAAACTGCAAAAGAAAATAGTGCCTAAATGTGAAAGAATTACAATAGCATTAAAAGTTACCACTCCAAACTCTTCTCCCTGAAAAGCGGCACAAAAAGCAGCAAACAGTTGTTCCATTTGAATTTCGAAATTTTCACCCAACATTTTGTGATAAATTTGTTGCTCCTTATTTACAATCAAAGATTGAAATGACTGCAATGTTTCCAAAAACTCAGCTTTATTATTGCTTTGTTGATACATGGCCATTAAACGTACTAAAAGCATAATCGTGCCAGTTTCAGGGGGATAATGCATTTTTCTAAAAATATCTTTAGTATATAAAGCATCAAATGTCTCAAGTGAGAACACAATGCTACTTACTTCCAGATTTCATTTAATTTATTAATAGGATGTGAATCGTCTGTCCTATATGTACCCATACAGGCTACACGATGATATTTCTTTAAAGCTTCCATACGACAATCTTCTGAACAATAACGCACCTTACACTTGGGACAGCAACAAAATTGTTCCTGCCATTGTTTGGTAGGATCATGTTCTAAAAGTGGTAAAACTAAATCCGTTTTACTGGCCAGACGTCTTACATTTTCTGTAACCGTTTCCAAGGGGCGCATACAATGATCACAAGCAGAATAGCCATAAGCAGCATTCCACGAAAATTGACAAGAAACAAATGGTTCCTCTTCAAATATAACTTCTCCAACGTTAACTGCTTTTGTTGCCACCATGGCACGACCCTGTTAAATATTATTTAACAATACTTTTGAATTATGTAATTGAAAAATTATTTACCTTCCTTGGAATCTCATTAATATCAAATGAATACATTTTGGATTGAATGTATAAAATTTGGGATAATTTCGATTATGATGATTTGTTTTGATTTCTATTATTGCTGTTGTTGCACGCCGGCATGTGCTTGTCATATGTCAAATCATATAACAGTGCCATGTTTAGTGATCACAGAATGTATGTTAACAATAATTCACTGTTTTTGAAGCATACCCTAGGGTTGCATGAACAGTACTGCCAGATATTTTTGTCCTATTTCGCCGTATTCGTTGTAAAAAATTCCCAAAATTAGTTTGTTTTTACTATTTTATTTTTGAGGAAAAAAATCAGTCTAAACATGGGCAAAATATATTCTTGTATGTGATGGATATCGTTCGATTTAAATCGGCGCCGATCTCAAAAACAAATTATTAACCCATATTATTGTTTTTAATGCTAAGAATATATTATTCGAATATTTTTTCTCGATACAAAACAATAAAAATCATGATATAAAAGTGTATATAAGTCATCTTTCAGTAGAATTTGTTTCTGAAATCGGCGCCGATTTAAATCGATCGATTTCTATCGCATGCCAGATTAAAAAGATGTGTTATTAACAACTTACATAGCTTTTCACGTCTGTTGCTTCGTTTATAAGCAGTGCTTATTTGCAAATAAGAACGAAAAATGCTGCCAAATACTTCTTTATTGTAACTTGCTAAATCCATTTATTAATATATTTATTTTTTATTAACAAACATGTAAAGGTGTCACATCAAACTTCTTATTTGCAAAAAGTGTATTAATCAGCGATTGTTTTCGTGAGTTATACATTTATAAGCACGTCTTGTGCCAAATATGTTTTTTATTGTATCTTAATAGCTCACGAAAACAATTGCTGATTAAAGCACTATTTGCAAATAAGAATCCTGCAGGAAATGCGAATAGTGAAATTGTAGTGATTTACTATTGACATTGTCAGTAGTACTATTGATAAGGTGTATTCCAGCCAATGTAATCATATATTTACATTTAACATTAGCTTGTCATTGAAAATGAGCCAGTAGACTGTAGCACTACTTACTAAGTACATTACTTTTGATTTAACTGCCGTTTGTTTAAGCGCACTTTTAACTTAACTGCACAAAATTATTAATTTGTGTCATTATTCCTTAAAACCCCATACCAATTCATTTTATACGTGCACTTTTTATAACTGCACTTTTAAGATAAGTGCCTTAAATTTTTGACATTTCAAAACCACTTTCATACAAAAAATCAATCTTAGCTGCATTTTAACTTAACTGCACAAAATATTTGTTTTCTTGAATCATTCTTCAAAATACTTTTTTAAGTGTTCCTTGTATACCTGCACATTTAACATATTTTTGTGCAGTTTTAAATCATTTTCATACAAAAAATTTAAGTTAACTGCACACACTAAATAATTGTGTTTACGTGCACATTAAGGCAGATAAGTACATTTAAGATAAAAATCGTCAAAAGCTGGTTGTGCAGCTAAGACAAAATTACTGTAGTTCTTTTGGGACCACATAGAGACATTGGAACCAAAGATTCAGTAGTCAATTTTAGTGGCTCTATACAATATTTATGTTTCCTCGCTCGATGCCGATAGTGAAGTTGTAGCGATTTAATAGTGACATTGTCAATAGTACTACTGGCCAGGTGTACCCTAGCCAATGTAATCGACTATTGACATATAACATAGGCTTGTCATTAAAAATCTACCAGTAGACTTTAGTACTATTGACGCTGTAGTTCTTTTACGACCGTATGGAGACATTTGAACCAAAGATTCACTAGTACATTTTAGTGACCCTGGTCTACAATTTTATAAGGGTTGAGGCAATACACTTAAACACATATGTATATAATTTTTTAATACTGTTTTTTATTACAAACTAAAAAACAAACTTGAATAAAGTGGTGGATACAATTAAACTTGGGAGCGGGAAGCTTGGATTCCTCCTTCCTGTATGATGGTATAGATCGGGCGGCAGTACATAATGGAAGCTCTCCTGTGGTATAACCTGGCAATTTGTGAGATTGAATTCTCCGCCAACCAAATTAGAATTAAAAAAAGCTAAATAAATTATTTTGAAATTATTCAGAGCGAAGTATTCTTGAAATGTATATATCTTTTTCGATTGTAGCTTATATGTCAGCTTCAACCAAAACATAATGCAAACATTTTTAAAATGTTTAAGAAATCTATTATTTGACATATTGTCATTATTTTGTTTTAAATGAAATTTATTTGCTGGAGTTTAAGCATTGTCTATATGCAGCATTTCATTGGTGCTTTACCAAATCGTCAATAGACTTCAAACACAATTTTGAACAGTTACAAACCCTTTTTTTCACCAGGTACTCTTGATTACACAGCTGTTTACTCTTTTTTTTAATTTGTGACTCAATTTTGTATCAAAATACACAAGTTAGTTGCGAATGTGTTGTAATAGTTGACATTTTTAAGGAACTGCGACTACCTGGTAAATAAATATAACTTGATAGACAATGCTCCATGCAAATAAATTTAATTTAAAATAAAATTATGACAATATGTCAAACAATACATTTCTTAAACGTAAACAGTTGGGCTCTTGCGGCCACCTAGTATGAATTCGCCTTGGGTTTAATTTGAATTTTATTTTTCATTTTGCCTTATAAATACTTTTATTATTATCCGATGGATTTCTAATTGTATAAAGGTGTAGAAAAATAAAATAGATTCATATCGAATAAACAATTATTTTCTGGGGTTTGTATAAGTTTCAGAGCCTACTATGCTATATTTGTGGATTTGCGAGTTTTTCGCATTCTTTCAAATTGTTTTTATGTTTAACAGTTTTGACAATATCTAGTAAATTTTAGGGCTTATTATCGTTTTTGCAACTTCCCGCGAATTTTCGCAATGTTCGCGATAAAATCGACTTTTTGCAATTTTTCAGATTCTTTACAGTTTTCACGATTTTTAAACAATATTAGACTTTGCTATTATGATGCTGTTATAAAGTTGTCGCCAATTTTCGCCATTTTCGCGATTTTTTACCGTGTTTTTCGCATTCCTTACAGTTTTAGCGATTTTTAACCGATATTATGGCATGTTTAATATTTTGCAATTTTTCGATATTTTCGCAATAGATTTGATTTTTTCAAAGCTTTTGACTTTCTTGCATTTTAGGGACTTTCAATCAATATTACATTTGCGATCATTAACATTTTAGCAAGTTTTTGCCTGATTCCAATTTGCAATTATATGAGAATTTATGCCATTTTCGTTATAAGCATGTTTTTTTTCAAGGTTTTGTCCTTTTTAGATGTTAATCAACCTGAATGCTTGATATAGATTTTTGCCGTTTTTAGCAAGGATTCATAATTTTTGCGGCATGTACAATTATGCAAGTAATTTTCGCCGAAATTTAAATTCTAACATAAAGAAATTTCAAATAAAAAAAATTTTTTTTTTGTACAAAAAGAAACGTTTTTTATTTTTATTTTCTTTTCATGTACAAAATTATATTGTACTTAAAAAAGAAAATAAAAAAGATAATTATTTTTATTTTTTGATAAGAAAAAAATTTTATTTTGTACGGAAGAATATTTTATTTTTTCAATGAAAACTTTTTATTTTGAGTTTTCGGTTCTTAATTTCTGTTGCCTGGTTTGAAGCCTACATACGATTTGGTAAAGCACCAATGAAATGCTGCATATAGACAATGCTTAAACTCCAGCAAATAAAATTCATTTAAAATAAAATTATGACAATATCCAGTAGATATATAATATCCAAATACATGTGTTATGTAAATCGCACGATACAGTGAAATCGAATGTAAGATCGAATAAAATATTCTAAGCCTCAAAAACAATAAAAACATCAACAAGTCATCTTTTAGACGATTTTGTTTCTTGAAATCGATCGATTTCCATCACATACCAGATTAATTTTAACTACTTCTACTTAATCGATTCTTATGAAACTTCGCATACACAATTAGTTTTCGTGAAAGTACAACATGATAATCAAAAATGTGGGCAGTTCCACTCCTATTCTATTTTGTATTTATTTTTGGCAGAATTATTGTGCAATAGATTTTAGATTTCATAGGCTGAGACCCAAAACATCAAAAATTCAAAAAAAAAAATTTTTTTATTCAAAATACATTGTAGTCACTACTTGTGATGCAAAATCTAGTTGCTTTGTTTTTGTAAACAATGTAAAGTCGCATCACTACCGGCCCTTTTCACAATGTACCTTTAAAAGTTAACGTGAACTTTAACGGCAAGTTTTGTATGCGAAACTTGCCGTTAAAGTCCAGATTAACTATTAATCGTACATTTCGCCTATTGGAGTTAGCAAATAAAACGACTTTTTTAAGTTTCAACAATGTTTTTTTGTTTTTATGTTTTAATATTGTTTTTCATTTTTCTTGGAGTTAATTTTTAGAAACTACGTTTAGCTTTAAGTTAAATATCACTTAAAATTATAAATATAATAATAATAATAATTATTATTTTGTTTGTTGTGTATATTCTCAATATGCAATGCAATATTATTAATGAAAGAATTATTATTATGTTATTATGTACTTTAAGATGTTAAAAGCCTTTTGTTTTGCAATTAAAAATTTTGTTTGTTTATAAGTATTTGTTATTTGTAATTTGTTTAAGGCGCTCGTTTTGATAAACGCCTGGCTTTAAGCAAATATGTTTGTTTATTATAGCATTTTTCTCTTTTTTTTTAACAAAATAAAAATTTATCTCTTCATTAAAACAATTACAAATAAAATAAACTAAATTAAAAAATATATAATTCTCCTTTATTCCGTAACCCTTTGTCGACGTCACGTCAAAATAATATCAAAAATAGTACACTTATGTACTCGTTGTCGATAGCATTTGACTACCTTTAACAGCCTCTTGCTAGAATAGTGTAATAGGCTGTCAGCAATACTCAATTGTTGACCACAACGCTTACGCAAGTGTCCTATTTCGGATATTGTCTTGACGTAACGTCGACACATGGTTAAAGAATAAATGGGATTAATTAAAACAATAAATTGTATGCACACCAATTATTTTTACCGTTTTTTTTTTCAATAAATTTTTAACAAAAAAAAAATTAAACTATTTTAACATATTTGGCTTTAAATTGTTATGAAATTTTTGTATTAATTTTATGCGTATTTTTTTAGCTTAAATCAAACAAGACAAATAATTAAACAAAAAAATAACTTGAAATTTTTGTTCTTAAATGTTTTTTTTTTCCAATAATACATTCAGGGGGCTGGTTACACTATGTATTTCGAATGGAAAGCAAATGCTTACGAATATTGCAATGTAAATAATATACAAATTCGAACAGTTTTCTATTCGAATCGAATTACACAGTTGCGCCCCCAGGTACATATGTGATGGAAAACGATGTAAAACCCGCAAAAGGTGTGATAATCAGATGATATCCGTTTTATGAATAAATCGAAATCTGTTTTTATTCGTCTTTTCAATAATTTTTTATAAATAATTTCCTTTCAAAGTTCATTTAAGTTGTTTGCATATTATCTTCTGGTTTGTTACTTAAATGTCAAAATAGTTTGAGATAGACACACAAATGATTCTGAAAATCGATTAGAATTTATCACACCTTTTAAAACGATCGTTTTCCATCACATTTTCTTTTTATTTAAGGTTGGTTTGGATTTTCAAAAATAAATTAATTGTTCTTTTTCCACATATCTATACTGTGTAAAAACCTTTATATTTTACATGAATTATTATAGTTTTATCTATTGGTTTATCTCTTTTTTATATAAAAACTATTTTAATATAGATAAATATGTTTAAAATAAAAAACTAAATTTTATATATTCTTTGTATGTATTTTTCATCTTTTTGTTTAAGTTTTACCATTTTCATGTCAAATATTAAGAATTTGTTAATACATTTTAAGTTTTGTTTGTTGTTGTGTATTTTCTCACATCCTTTTTGCTTGTAAATTCTTTGCACTAACATTTGTTTTCGTTTTTTTCTTTTCATAAAACTACAAAATGAAAAGTTCATTTGCATGTACAATGAATGAATCTTGCCAATAACTTTCCTTTCATATGCACAAGAGTGTTTTGTAATATAAATTATTATAAATTTAAATAATTTATCGGTTGGCTGTATTATTTATTCACTCACAAGCGCCATTTCACGAGCTGTTGTTTGATTTAAGGCTGTAACAGCCGCCGTTGTTAATTCCGCTTCATCGTTTGATGAATTATTTGTGTTATTGGTGGTGGTGCTGTTTGATTTCTTTATATTATCACAATTACCGCTTATCACATCCTTAGCGTTTTCATCATCCTCCTCTCCTTCATTACTATTAGCATCCTCCTCTTCAGCTTCATCGGCAAAAGATATTTCTGCTTGATTGCTGCTATTTGTTGTATCATTTGTCGTTTTAATACCTTGTTCCACAACAATTTCCGATGAAGACACATTATTTTCTTGATTATTATTAAACTTATCCGTAATAGTGTCCACATTATCGTCGCCTTCTTTTGACATCATCTTATCGCCGGACAACATTTCTTCTTCGGGTATATCTTCTATGAGGCTGCGACTTCCCGAACCAACTGACGGAGATTTGTTGTCCAACGATGTAGCATCTTCGTCATCGGATAGTTTTCTTTGGAGTATTGGATCTGATGCCCTTAGAGAACTTTCTGAAACGCCAACACCTTCACCGCTGGGTCGTAGCACTAGATAGAGCAAGATGTCAGACAGGGATATAATACCAATAACTTTTCGATTTTCATCGACCACCACCAGACGATGGACTTCAGCGCGTACAATACGTTCCAGAATGGTATATAAGGACTCATCTAAATTACAACATTGCACACCCTCAAACCATTCATTGCGATGCTCGTTTGCTTTGCGTAACGAGACATCGAGATCGTTGTACGTTTTTTCGGCTGCCAGATTCTATAAGAAAGAAAAAACAAGAATGATATTATATAATACATAATAATTTAATTTCATATATTAAAAAAAACGTGTTATCAATGGTTATCAATTGGGGTCCGCGAAGAGGTCTGCAAAACAACATTGTTCTGTTTTCTTCGAATTGGTTTTAGGCTGATGCCACTCTATTATAGAGTATTATTTTCAGCTAGAGCAGAATGAAGGAGGTGAATATAGTCCTCTAAACTAGATTATAAGGTTTAAAAAACGCTTAATTTACTTCAAATACACAGAAACGTACGCTTTAAAAACGCCCATGTGGCCTTAGTCAAAACATTTTCTATAATTTTTAAATTTTATGAAATAAATTTTTTTTATGAATAGAGAGAGAAATTATTTAGAAACATGGAAGAACTTTTTAGAAGGTAATAAAGATTTATTGCGAAGTTATTGGTTTAATTGGGAGTTATTAAGAAGGTCGGAGTTCGAGTTTTATTAAATTACACTGTGATAGTTGCAAAATGTAATAAATTGGGCACCCAACCGGTAAAGTTAATTCGAGTACGCTGAATTCAATGATGTTCAAAGTTAGCGCTCGTATTCGCGATACGCGTGGTAAATTACAATAAAAACGATTTTTTTATACTTTTGGGATGATTTTCAAATTTAAATTTATGTGCAACATATCACGACTAAAGCATCCCAGTAAAAAATTGTAATGTTTTTTGAAGCACTAAAGAAATAAAGCGCTTAGTAATTCGCTTTAAAATATGAGCTTGTTCAGAAGCTGATTTGATAGCGTCACAACAATGCAGGTTTTGAAGCGAGAAAAGTATTGGCTTTTTACTTATACAAAAGCTTCGTACACGAGCTATTCAAAAAAGCTGATTTTATAGTGCTGATCCAAAGCAGGGGTTTAAGCGAGAAAGAAGAGTAAGTTTATTTGAGTTTCTTGGTGCCGTTTTGCAACTGTGTTTTTGGTCGTTTTGATTGGGTACGTTGGACTTCAAACCTGACGGTTGTTAGTTCGATACTAGTTGAAGTTAAAATAACAAACATTGAGTAAAATATGAAATTAATAAAAATAAATAAAGAAAAGAAATAAGAAAAATTCAAAATGGCATTAACGACGCCAATCCACATCGAACCATTTTTTTCATATGTATATTTTCAGCTCTAGTGCTGAAAATGTTGATGATTTTCCGCGCTTCAAAAGCGCTTTTGTGAGGAAAAATGTAGTACTCCAATGCGGGAATAATAGTTTTAAAGTGAAAAATGTTACTAACATTAAAAATAGAGAGCGAGTCTCCCAACCACCATTTCGTGTGGAACTGGAACCAGGTGACATGAAATTAAAAAAGAACTAAATACATCCCATTTATAGCTTAAGATATTTGCTGCACCGACGAGTTACCGTAGAGGAACCACACAAGCGAGCAGGGCCCATTCAATGCCTGAATTGCCAAGAATATGGCCACACAAAAACATATTGTAAGTTACGCACCGTTTGTGTCGTATTTGGAGAACTACACAGCAATGCCAATTGTGACAAACCGAAAGATAATTCAAAAATTAAAAAGTGCAGCAGTTGCCACGAAAACCACAGTGCAAACTACAGGGGCTGTCCTGTCTATGTACATGTCAAACAATCTTTGTCTAAAAGACGTAATAATACGTTACCATTATTCTTTTTCCATTTTTTTCTTCTACTTTATTCTATCTACTTCTACTTAAACCATTCGTATAAAAATTCAGACAAACAATTAGTTCTCGTAAAAGTACATGATGATAAATTATGGGGGCGGTGCCACGCCTATTGTGTAGTCGGCTTTTTTTCAAGAATTATTTATAAACTCCTCGACGTGTAGCAGCCATATAAATAGATCGACCACGTTCAAACTTCACAATATTTCTACGTAAATAAGTTATCCACATATCAAATGTAAGATAAATTCAAACATTTCATGAGTTCTAGCGACATTTAGCTGAAATTTTGGCGCATGCTTGTATGAGGACTAGGTGTAAATATGGACCGATTTCTTCAAACTTTAATTAGGTATTAAAAAGTTTTTTCTTTTTGGGAATTATTAGATTACATTAATTTTAATTTTTAACGTGCTTTTTCCCAAATTAGTATTTTACTTTTTAAGTAAAATATTAAATTTTTATTAAAATACATTGAAATTGATTATGGAGGGGTATTAGTTAGTTCCTGTGGCCCTCCATAATCAATTTCAAAGTATTTTAATAAAAATTTAATATTTTACTCAAAAAGTAAAATATTAATTTGGGAAAAAGCACGTTAAAAATTAAAATTAATTTAATTAGGTACAATAAAAATAGTATATTGACCAATAAACCGAATTTCGTTCAATTATCTTAATAATCCAATGAAAAGTGGTTCAAAAACTGAAATTTTCGATCTTATATATCTCTTTTTCAAGAGCTAACAATGAAAAAACGGCGAACGCCACTGAAATCAGCGTACTCGAATTAAGTTTACCCACTGGGTGGCCCTTTTGTCAGAAAAAAAATTAACGAATTCATACCACCCATGAAATGTATGGAATGTGCAAAAGTATTATTTTTTCCTCGCTCCTCGCTCATTTTCAGTTGAGTGGGAGGTAAAAAATACGAAGTGCAAAAAATAAGAGTTTCTAAAGTGTAAACCGACCAGTCCGTTTTACATTTATAGGTTGAAATTTCCCAAAAGTATCGCGAAAAGGTATTAGTTTGGCTATAACTCTTAAACTAAAAGGTCTTATCGATTAAGTTTCATAAACTTGTTTCCTCCACTAAAATGAGAAACATTTTCTTCATACAAGTTTTTAGCAAACTATATTAACCATGAAATGTATGGCATGTTCAAAAGTGTTACTTTTTTGCTCCTCGCTCACTTTTATTAGTTCAGACGAGGGTAAAAAATACCAAGGGCACAAAGAATAAAGTTAAAACGTATGTTAATTTAATCAATGATACGAATCTATGCAAAATATGAATGTAATATTGTTGTTTTAGATAGTTTATATATTTTATTATATGAATTTAAATAAAATTGCAAGAAAATAATAATCGATTAATCGATTGTTTTTTATTCGATGAATAGTTTTCCTATTGAAAATCATTCTTAGCTATTTAATCGACTCACTAACACATAAATATAACAAGCACATGAACTGTCATACTTTGTAGAGTATACGTCATAGAATAACATAGAAGCCTGACTGGTTTCAAATAGTTGTCAGAAACCTAAGTCGGTTGTCAAAAAAACCTAAGTCTAAGAACGTATTAGTAGAACATTTTCTATTACCATATTTACACTATGCAACTTGGTTGCATGCAATTTTCATTTTAAGTGAGAGTGTTGAAATAGAAATGTACACATTTTGTATTTCTTCTCTGTCTTTCTCACTGAAAAAAGAGAGTTGCATGCAACAAAGTTGCATAGTGTAAATATGGTATATTAGTATTGGTTTAAATAAAAATTTCCCCACAGCACCAAACCATACTTAGTTGTACAAAAAGTATTTTACAAAATTTATATTTTTTAAACATGAATTTTTAGTTATTATTTACAATTAATTTTACACTAATTAACGAAAATATGAATTTAGAATCATTTTGAATACATTTCAGCTCAAAAAATATAGATTTGCTAAACATTTTCTTGCAATTTTTCTATTTGGTACTAAAAATATTTATCCCAAATTGTAACAAAAATGCAATACTATTGAATGAAAAAAGGGTTGAAAACTTCGATAAATTTCAACACACAAATGTCAACAAAATTAAAAAAATAATTTAAAATTACAGCAAGAAGAAACATAAAATTTATACCAAAACAAAAAAATAAATTAAATAAAATGAAAAAAGTGTTTGTGTGTGCAAAAAAGATACATTTTACCGCGTTTTCAAGTGCAAAAATTACGCTCTGTGATGTGTGTTGAATTGCCTCTCTCAAGTTTGTTGAAAACACAAGACCTATACGTGTAATTTATCTATGGTATACGTATTCAAAATATGTAATAATATTGTTGATCAGATCTAGTGTCAATCAGGGTTGTCAGATTTTTTCCGACCTATTTCGCCAAATTGATTTTAAAAATCGCCAAAAGTCGCCAAAATCACTTTTATGTAGTTTTTCTTAATATATATTTAATAATAAATTTGTTTTTATATAATAATTCTTTTAATATAAATTTTTATAAATTAATTGTATAAAAATTTAGCAGAAAATCGCCAAAATTAGGAATAAAATCGCCAACAATTATTTCTTGTACATTGTTCTCATCCAAATTCAAAACGCGTTAATGACTATAACTAATACACGAAAAATCATCAAAATCAAATTGTTTTAATTTATTGCAGACGAGTTTTGGTAGGATTTATTTTTGAAACTACTCCTTCAGCAAGCGAATTTTCGTAAATTACAAAAATTTTTAAATTCAATTTTGTTGAAAAAAAAAATAGCCATAAAAATCGCCAACAAATTTATTTATCGCCAGAAAATGCGCCATGTCGCCAAATCAAAAATTTTGACGCCAAAAAAGTTGAAAAATCGCCACATTTGGCAAGAAATCGCCATATCTGACAACACTAGTGTCAATGTCTAGGTCATAGGGTACATAGAGGCCAAACAGAAACTTCACAAACCGAAGTGTGCTGTCAAAAACCTGAGTCTAAGGATGTATTAGTAGAACATTTTGTATTAGTATTGGTTTAAAATAAAAATTTCCTCACAGCACTAAAACCGCACTTGGTTGTAACCAAAAGTATTCTAAACTATTTATATATTTTATACATGAATTTTTAGAAGTTTATGCAATTATTGTTGTATTAATTAATGAAAATATGAATTTAGAATGCTTTTTAACACATTCGAGCTCAAAAAATATTGATTTGCTAATTTTTTTTGTTGCAATTTTTCTATTTGGTACCAAAAATTTTTATCCCAAAAAGGAACAAAAATTCAATACTGTTCAATGAAAAATAGGGTTCAAAACTTTGATAAATTTCAACACACAAATGTCAACAAAATTAAACAAATATTTTCCAATTACAGCAAGAAGAAATATAAAATTTATATAAAAACAAATAAAAAAATTAAATAAAACTAAAAAGTGTTTGTGCGTGGAAAAAAAGTTACGAGTTAGTGCATTTTCAAGTGGAAAAATGATAGTCTCTCAAGTGTGTTGAAATGCAAAAATGGTGTTCTCTCATTTTTGTTGAATTCACAATATCTATATGTGTAAAGAGAGTTGTCATTATTTTATTGACAGAGCGAGAGCTTGCTATCTATGTTTATCAATGGTCTAGGTCATTAGCCATAAAAAGTCGAAAATAATTTAAGAAATCTATATATATTTTTAATCAGTGGAAAAATTCGTATTATATGGCGAAGAATACGAATTTATGCGCGTGCATTATTAAGGCAGAGGGATTCAAAGTTCAGTTAAGGCATAAGTTTTGAGTTTATCCATAAAAAAAACTGCTAACGGCCAATCGTGGGCTAAAAACGTGTATAAAGAAAATGTTTCTCATTTCACTATTGAAAAAAGTTTATGCAACTTTGTCGCTAAAGCCTTTTAGTTTAATGGGTCGACTATGGATGGCAACCGACCTTCAGTTGGGTTGCCACTTGTTAAAAATCATATGACAGATGGCAACTGAGAGCTGTCAATTTCAGTTGCTTTTTAGTGCTTTTCTGGCAACCACAAATTTTCACTTGCCGGCTGGCAACGCAACTGAAGTTCGGTTGCCATCTATAATCAACTCATAAGAGTTATAGATAAGTTAAGCTGCATACCTTTTTTATGGTATTTTTTTTTGGCAATTTAGACCTTCTAAATGATCGGTCTTTACTTCAGAAACTTATTTTTTGTGCACTTCGTATTTTTGCCCCCCGACTCAACAGAAAATGAGTGGGGAGCGGAAAAAATAACACTTTTGCACATATGGGTGGTCTAATGCACTATGTAATAATTGAGGGGGTTAAAGAAAAGCAAAGGGGTACAAGTACCAAAACTGGGGAAATTGAATTATGTATATGCAAAAATCAACACATAATACTAATATCTATCACTATAAAAAAAAATTCAGACCTGTAGGATGACCTCCAAAAACGCTATGTATTAGAAACCAAAAACATTAGGCATAAAAGGCATAGGAACAAAAAACTTGGAAGCTTAATTACTCAGAATTTTGTTTTTTGCACTTGTATCCCCCCTTTGCTTGTGGTTTAAAATGTATAAAAAAATTACTTACAATAACGTCAAATTTGGCATAGATATCAACTAAGCGTCCCTCGGAATCAACTAAAGGTAAGGCGGAAACTCTTCTCTCAACGAATTTCTTTAAAGCTGTTATAATGCTAGTGTGTTCATCGGCCACTTCGATATTATCATAAGTGCCAATTTTTAAAGCACGTAATTTCTTTTGCATATAAGATGGTTTAGGCAATTCATTAATCTAAAAAGAAAAACAAAAACAATTTCAGATTAAGACAAACTTTCATTAAAACATGAAAAAAATACTTACATATAAAAACAGGAACCTTAATATACGTTTATGAGTTAATATATATAATACATTGCCCGTTGCGGGATCTATAACGGGTAATCGATGTATACGATTATGTACGAGTATCTTAATGGCATCATATAGAGAAGCATCGGGACCAATACTAACTAATGGCATTACTTCGTTATGTAGAACACCTGCAATGTATAATTAAATTAATTGGCAAACAATTTAAATATTGTGTTTTATTTGCTTTTTTGTATTTGACTTACTTCTCCATGTATCTAATTTGTGCTCTTCCAATTGTTCTATTGAGGCATTCGGTGATTTATAATACATTCTTAAGATTTTTATGAAATCTGTTATGGTCAACATTCCAACAAATTGTTGCTTTTCTGAATCCCATAGCGGCGCGGCACGCACTCCATTATATACTAAAGCATAAAATGCTTTCTTAACCAATAATTGTGTATCGAAGACAACCAATTTGGCTGATGTTGGTATCAGATCGTAGCATTTGTGGAAACGGAAAAATTTTACAAATATCTGAGAATCATCCTCTTCTGTAATGAGGAAAAAATTTAAGAAATGAAATTTTTTCTAAAAATGTTTATTTAAAAAACAAATTTTATCTTATTCTAGAACAAGTTTAAACATTCACTTCGTGATAAAATCCTTACGCAGAAAAAAAAATATCCCTAAAACTAGTTTCAATTAATTTCGCAATTGAATCAATTACTCATGTGTAATCAAAAAATATTTAAAAAATTTTGAGAAATTGAAAATTTGAATTTCAGTAATCGAATATACAAATTTCGTTGTAGATTCACCTTTAATAACACAATTAATTGAATCTTCAGTTTTCGTAATCGAAATCGCATTTTAGTTTTTTCTGTGCAGAAAAAAAGTATTCTCTTTTTTTTAATTTCAATAAAAATCGAAATTCCTTTCAATTACACAGCGGAAAAGTGGGTTTGTTGTTTAAATAAAAATAGATGATCTTTTTGCATTTTCATCTGCTGATTCCGATGGTATCATTAGTTTTTCCCCAGCAGCTCTAGTTTTAAAGACATAGTGATATTTAACATTTGCATAATTTACACCACTTTTTGTATTATTCCCTTAATATTTCACGAATGGTCCTCCAAACTTTGTAATACTTTCTGGATTATTATATTAATCTACACAAAAATCTCTTTCATTTGGGTAGAGGGAAATTGATGAGTATATGAGGACATCTTACTGTTATTGCAAGAACTTAAAATTTTTCTTTTCTCACGCCATCAAAAAAAAAAAAAAAAAAAAAAAAAAATAATGACTTGTAAATTGACAAATGTGATATAAAAAACATTACTTTTGTCAATTTACAAGCCATTAATGCAATGGTTACGTATAAAAGATGTTGTATGAACAGTCCAGAAAAGTTTTGTGTTGTTTGTGGTGATTCATACAAATTGGCGTGTCCGTAATGCATGCTGTTGATTTTTCACATTAAGAAACTATGAATTTTTCCAAAAACTAGATTAAATATATAATGGTTTCGGAATATTTGCATTTGCTTCTCTTATTGCACACATCACATTTTTGAAAAATGTTAGATATTATGATTTTTTTAAATTGTTGTTATCGAGCCTTGTGTATTGAGCGTTACGCTTTTTTAGTACGCTTAATTAATCAGTTTAATTATTAAAATTTAATTAACAATATACACTGAAATAACACCGTAGGTTTGTACTTTTAAATATTTAAAAGTTTTGTGAAATTTGTTAAATAGTATAATATTGCAAAACGTTTCATCAGTCAATCATGGTTTGTATCCAAAAAAATGTATTGAGTGTTATCCATATATTTTTTTAATTTAATTGAAATTTGTTAGTGACTAACTACGGAGTTTATGTTAAAATACATCAAAGACTATGCATTTGTTTTTTTTAATTCAAAATATATTGTGTGTTCTGAAAAAAATATTGTATTCGTATAAAAATGTATTGAGCGTTATGCGAATTTTTTTTTTAAATATAATTTATCTATAAAATTTAGGGCGTTAAAAAAAGTTAACAGTAGCTGAAAGGTAGAAAAGATATAAAGAACATTATTATCTGTTTACAAATTTCTGGTTTTCTTTGAAAAAATTTTGCTTCTTTCGCACTGTGGATTATTCAGCCCAATTATGAATAACAATTCCCCGGGAGTTTTCCCCTATTCGAAATTAAATCTCAATGGGAAATTGTCTCTTTTCCCATTCCTCTTATTCACCCTTATCGGGAATAAAAGTTAACGTGAAATGTGTTCCCTTTCCCTAAAATTGTGATCGCCAATTTTGTGTTGTACTGTACTATCTTGCTCGTTTTATTCACCACCTTTTTTTTTTGGTCATGGGATATATTTCACGCGAACGAAATTTTCGCCTCTTATTCCCGATAAGAGTGATTATCAGCGCAATTATGAATAACAGTTCCCCGGGAGTTTTTTTTCCCTATTCCCTGTTTTCCTATTCTAAATAAAATCTCCCAGGTAAAATTTTCCTTTTCCCATTCCTCCTATTCTAAATTACAATCTCCCCGGGAAAAATGTAAGCATTCTAAATATGAGGGAGAGGGAGAAATTCTTGCGAGTTTTTTCCTCAAACATTTTGAAGGGAACTAATGCAAACATTTTAAATTCAAATTAAAAAATGTTGTGAAACAATTGTATGAGCATTTATTTAGGACAACAAGTTTAAATAAACACCGAAATGTTATATTTCTCTCTTGTTTTAGGCATTTTTATCCTCGCCGTGCAAACATGCGCTTCAAAAACATGAACTACTTCTGCCTTCGGAAGACAGCTTTAAAACACACTCAATTTTGCACGCCTCCTTTAAGTTCACATCATAAGTAAATGGGAGATTTGATGCGGTTCAACAAAATTACAAAAAAATACAATTTTCTTTTTACACTTAATCATTGGGGATTTAATGCATTTTGCCCTGGTCCAGTTTTCGCTTCACTTCCTCAGCATAAAGTTCTTCCGAGAGCTTCTGAGTGACTACAATCTACATTTTACTTTTTATTTAAGCAAAAACAAATATTTATATTAACACACAATCTTATTATCAATGAAAACATAAAGTTTTCATTAATTTCTATTAATCAACTCTTGCGTTAGTGCAGAATAAAATGTAAACACTAAACAGCTGATCCAGATTTTTCCCTCTCCCTTATTTGTTTATTCCCCGGCTTTTTAGAACAGGAGGATTTTTCCCCTGGAATAAAGGAATGGGAAGAGCAAAAAAAAAACTCCCCGGGAAATTCCTAATTGGGCTGATTATATTTTCAAAGAATTTATTAGGTAGGTCGTATTTTGCTACAAAAAAAAAAATTATTTGAAATTGACATAAACTTTTAACATTGTCGGTCGATTTTATTAAAATAAGTCTTATTTAAAAGAGGAGTTAGCCTACTTTTTACTTATGCATAAATGTTTGTAAAGAATTATTTTAAAGCATACAAACTTTTTATTTCTCCATGTGAAGCCAAGTCAACTTTGAAAAAGTGGTCACAACTTTTAATTTCGTTCTGCGATTATCATAATTTTTTGTTTTTAGAGAGTAGATGTATAGTGCTTTCAAACCCTATACTCGTTTTTTGTGGTGTATATTTTTCGCAAAAATAATTGCTGGAACAACCGCGAAACCCAATGTAACGCTCAAGACATACAAATTTTAAAAAATCGAAAAATATAATTTTATTTCAGAAACCATTGAATGATGCGAAAACTATAATAAAAATCCTATCTGCTCATATACAGGGTGTCCCATAAATCAAAGTCAAGCCGAAAGCGGATGATATACCCATCATTTGTTTCTTGCTCATGTTGACATCTTTCTAAAAAAAACATTTTTTAATGCATTTACTACGTTTTAATATGTTAAGAGAGCATTGTTAACTTGTTAACAGACCTCTGCACAGTGGGGCAGAATGAAAATATTTGGAACATAAATCAGGCATTTCTAAACGGATAGTTCTATCAGAATAAAATTTCACACGGACATAGCAGAGGAGTATTTCTATTTATGTTTCAAATAGCTGCGCTCTTACTTGCTCATGAGCGGAGCTATGAAGTCTCAAAGTAGGGCACTTTGGCCATGTAAAATTTTATTTCGATAGAACTGTCCATTTAGAAAACACTGATTTATGTTCCAAATATTTTAATTCTGCCCAACTGTGCTCTGTTAGATTATATGGTTTGTTTCTATGCACTTATATTTCAAAATTTAACTTCACACACTCATCATAAAATGTAATCCTTGTACATATTTTTTTTTAAATACCACTTTAATCACACTAAACTCTTATACATTATTTTCGAACAACTTACTATTTTGTACACTTTTTCTTATAATTTCCGCTAAACAACGTTTCCACGCCTGTGAAACATGTTCAAATTCTTTAATACTTTCTAACGGATATATTTCAATATCCGCAGGATTCGTTTTCTGACCAGGACGAAGCACCAAACGACCGGCATTATTTGAATAGAAATGAAGTTGTAACATACGGACTACGACGAATTTACGGGGCCAAGTGCAACGACTGCAACAAAAACAGCAGTAGTGAGTGACACCGACAATATATCGTGAACGTTTAAAAGCCACGTTTTAACTCATAAGAAAAATTCGTTCTGTTTGAGAGTGTTTATTGTAGAGAAATGCATTTAGAAGATTTTTATCACAATAGATCAACAGCAAAAATAATTTATAATTTAAAATAAATTTTGTTTGTATTTCACACTTGTAATAAAGCTACAACAATAGAGAAAATAAATATGTAAATATGAGCGCGACGGCGACACTTTTCATAAAACAAATGCCAAATAAAATAAGGGGGAAAAAACGATACCACTGCAGACTTTACGAAAATGTTCGTTGTTGTTCTGTATACCCTTTAGTCCCGGTCCATACGTGCAATTTTTGTTGCAGCAATTCTTAATTTTTCAATTCAGAAATTGCTGCAACAAAAATGGCATGTGTGGACCGGGACTTACTAAATTTATTGATATTTTAATTTCTGTTTTAGTTTTGTTTGCATTTGATTGTTTTTGATACCCCGTAGGCCAAGTCTTTGAGACATCATCGATGCATGTGCAAAACCAGTATCTATCACCGACAAAGAATTGACGAAATTTTCGAACAAAGGACACAGAAGTCGTTGATGACAACGTTGATAACATGCTACTAAAATTGTCGTCAATGAAGAATATATGTATCTATACATATAATAAAACTGTAAAAGGGGCGTGTCCGTACATGAAATATTTTTTGAAAATTTTTATTGTGGCGTAAACAGTAATCGATGTACAGAACAAAACACCAAATTTTTTTTTTAACGTTGGTAGCACTGTTTATTTGGCATAACGGTTAAACAATATATAAAGAACGCTATATTATTATATTTTATAGACACCTTATGGTCATAAAGCAAACTTTAATCGACTCGAACACACAATCTCCACACTGATACGCCACCTGCTAGCCCAGTAGTGCGATTCTGTAACTTTTATTACGATGATCGCATCATTAAAATAAATATAACGAAAATTTATCGAATTTGTTATTCAGTAACATTTATAACGATACTCGCTGTCGGTTAATTAGCGACAATAATTTTTTTGTTGTTAATGGATAGACAAGAGTCAGTTGAGCATCCGTAGCACGTACTTCATGCCAGTAATGGTTCTACAAAAATATTGAAACATATAAACACTTGTATGTATAAATAACAATATTTCTATTATTTAACAATTTTTTTTAACATAAAATGAAAAAAATAATGAAAAAAATTGTCTGTACACTGTTTGGCATGGAGAAATTCATTTGTTTTTTTTTCATTCCTCTTTGCGCTTTTCGTTTTTTTCTAACAGAGATGCTACATGATATCGAATAAAATTACACAATCGCACTATCGTTACTTCAAGCGACTAAGTATGTCGACAACTGTTACGATTGTCGGATCGTTAAAAGTTACAGAATCCCGCTACAGGGGAGAATTCAAAAAACTTTATACAAAAACGCGTTTTGTGGACATCTTAAACTATTTAATGTCCATAGATGGAAGCACGACAACTTCGATGCAGTTGTTACTCTTGTTATCGGCAATAACACCGTACACACGACAACTTCGATACAGTTGTTACCATTGTTGTCGGCAATAAAACTGTACAGACCTCATATTTCATGCAGTTGTTCTTCATCTTGTAGTCAAAAGGCTTGGTAGCACACATTTTAATAATCTTGTCAAAACAAATTCTTTGTATACGACAACGTATACCATCTTGTCACCATACGTATTTCTAAATGTGTTTTATAGTCGATAAATCACTGATTGTGTTGCAGATATCATCGATGAAAATGTCGCCGGTAGCAACTGGCCCTACAGGGTAATTGTATGCATGGATGTGTTTGTGTGAGTGTTGTTTTTAGCAATTTAATGAAAAAAAAAATTAATGTGACGTTATGAGAAATGTTCCCAAATTCAATGTTAAATTACACTTTTTTTATGACAAAATTTGCATACAAATCATTAATTGTTGTAGTTGTTGTATTTTGTGAAAAATTTATGTTTAGACAAAAATTATTATTAGTGATTTATATGTGATTGGCTAATTTAGAAAATTTAAGTACAATGTGAATAAAATTTGTTTAAATGTTACACATTTAAGCGTTTTATTAAACAAAAAATTAAGCAGGAAGAAATAGCGTTTTTAATTCCTGGAGTGCATCTCAGAGACCAGTAATATCGAAATTTTTGTGAATAGTCTAGCCGCAATCATGGGCCATAAAAGGTAGTGAAGTCGAAGTGTGTACTGGCAGCATGAAGGCCTCCAAGGGAACGGAAAGGCAGACGGAACTCTAGACTTATTATTCATTATATAAGAAACGATCCAAAGACAGAAACTGCAATGCGAAGTGGATGTTTTGCGCCACGACCACTGGAGAAGCCAGCATACTATCTTGTGACCACAGAAGTTCAGAGTGAACGAGCGACCCCATCTTCTATAAATGCGCAAAACGATACATTTACAGAGAATTACGATATTTAGAGGAAAACTTTTTAACATGAATTTTCTATGAAAAGTACATAGAAATTCTATTACTCAGGCTAAAGTTCGTTCCATTTAATTTTACAATTAAATTATTTTTATTGAGAATAAATTTTTCAAAGTATGTAATAATTGAAAAGACGAAGACAAATTCCTGACTTTTGTAATGGTCGAACTTAACATCATGACATTTTCGGGTACAACCACGATCCCATCATCAGAGTCCTTTCTACACTCTGGCCCACTACGACCACCCAAGACAAGCAGATAAATATCAAACCTTAAATCAATTTGCTTTAAGCTTTTTCTTATTTTACTTAAGCTTTTTGATGGTTTTACAAATTCACCATTATTTGGTTCTCGTCTTAGACAACTACTACTTGTGCTTTTTTCCCCTTTTTTCCTCAGTTTGAGAATCATTGCTTCTCCAAGAGATTTAACCGAGTAACAACCAGCGTTGTGCTATAGTACAAAAACTGTACTATTTAAAAATATTTGCACTATTTTTGTACCATGAAAATTTTGTACTATTATTGTACTATTTAACTAATTGCTGAAAACTAAAAAAAATTATATAAATAAAACAGCAACTCTTTCTGAACGTTTCATAAACTTTTGTTTGAAAAGATACCATTTTAAAACCTATTCTATTATTTATATTTGGCAGTACTGCTGCTAATAACCTTCCATTTCCCTGCATTGAGAACATTTTGCCCACTTTAAAGGAGCTTTTAGAGATTCGGAAATATTAAAAAACGTGAATATGCTAGTTCAAACTATACAGAGATTATGACTAATGCATTAGAGTCGTGCTTCATACGGATTTATTTATGAAACAGACAGAACAAGGCTGTAACGAAGTCTCATTTTTGGTTTTACAGTATTGTAGTGACATTTGATTATTGTGAATATGATATTTCGACAGTTAAGTCATCATTTTGAATTTGCAATGTTGTCGCGGTATTGCATTACTATGAAAGCAGTATTGGGAAATTAAAGTCATACATTTGTGTCTACAATACTGTGGTGGCACACAACTTTTGAGAGTCGTAATTTTGTATTCACAGTGTTGTGGTGGTACATATTTATTTGCATAAGTCGCAATTTCTGCCTAGGTTAGTACACCTAGTAGCTTCCAAATATACTCCAGCTTATTTAGAAGATTTGTTGAGAATGCTTGAATTTTATTTTAATTGCAACTGTTTACGACAATGTAAGCTCCAAGAGTTCTAACAATATTTTCAGTTGATAAAATTTTATCAGTTGTCATAACTAGATGGTTGTCATTAAAGGGTTGCATTGATCGTGTTATCGAACAACATGAACTTTTGAACAACAACAGCTACATATTATCCTCGCATACAATAATGAGTAGTGATGTCAACATGTATTTTTGCGGGAACACTCGCTTAGACAATTAAAAAAATTTTTTTTTTTTGGAATTTTTATATACATTGAAATTGATTATGGAGGGTATTAGCTAGTTTTTATCGAAAATTTGTTTGTACTATTTCATTTGGTTTTGTACTATTTTTGTTTAACTTCTGTACTATTTTTAGTTTCTTTGGTGGCAACACTGGTAACAACTCTAAAAAATATTGCCTAAAAAAATTACATTTCTTTCGGATTTAATATCCCGCTAAACGCCGTTCGACCATAAACTTTAAAAAAGTCAAGATAAAAAGTCGTCGTCTAAATCCCGTAAATGTATGTCGTTGTTTCATCTTTTTTCATGCATAAATGACAAAAAGGTTAGCTAGTGCTACACTAGTGATAGTTTAGTCTGATATGACCAATTCATTTTCAATTTAACGATACCATTATACGAAAATGGTTCCATCAACCCTTTAGCATGCCTCATACCTGAAACAGCGGCAGAGACTTGCGCCGAGGGGTTTTGATCGGCAGCGGCTGGCTGGGAAAAAATAGTCGGCGGCGGCTCAAATCCGGCTGAAAATCGGCTGGAAATGCACATGGATATTTACTAAAAGTGAAAATTTTCATTTTGTTGTTAAAATTAGTTTTTCTTTTTCATACAAATTCTTCACCAAACAAAATGCATAGAAATTAAGCATTGCTTTCCCTCTCAAAAATTTTTAAATTGTTATGAAAAATAAAGCAAAGGCTTGATTTGGCTTGATTGTCAAACTTTTTTAAGGCTTGCCCAGATTCAACCTAAAAAGCTATTTGTCAAGCTAAAAATTAATTTCTCTTCTGTTCGCAATTTTATGCATAAATAAAAATTCTTATGAAACAAAAAACAGGACCCATTTGGAAGTAAGTAATATAATCCAAATAAAGAAAAAAATTTTCAACTCGAATCGTAAATGGCAGAGCCCTGAAGGAACACATAAGAAATACAAACGAATTGATAACCTTCTCCTTTTTTAAGTCGGATAATGAATATTGATTCTTTTGAATAGTTTTTGACAGTTCTTTTCGGTAAATCAAGCTTTTTTTCTCTAAATGTCAAGTTTTTTCACAATTTGGATCTGGCAAGCCTAGGTCGCAGAGTAATGCATACAAAAATATTTTTCTTTATCTTACTCTACGTCTCCACCTAACTATAGACTACTAACTAGACCTGTCACTATACAAACAACATTACGTAGATTGTATGAGAGGGAACGCAAATCTTATTTTATAATGTGGTTTCTAATTTGACTATGTCCTTCATATTATCTTAGTAAGAGCACTTTGCATGTAAAAATGCACAACACATGACAACAGCCTCTTTTAGCTGTCAAAAGTGAGCATTCTGTTCCATATTATGTGCACCTAACTTGATATGCTGTTGTAACTTGAAGTTATTACTGCGTTGTTAAAACAATTGCACTAACAACTATGTTATAACCTGAAAAAAGCATTAACTTGAGCGGTCTACACTTAACATTAACTTGAAGTTAATGTTAAGTTAGGTGTAGACTGCAAATTACTAAAATAATGCTTGAACAAAAATTATGAAAAAAAACATAAAATAGTAAAAGCGGAAATTAAAAAAAGCAATCGGCGAATTATTTTAAGCCGTTTTTGAGCCGAAAAACGATCGTCAGTGGCGGCTTCCATTAAGCCGATTTTAGCCGCAAGAAAAATCGGCGGCGGCGGCTGTGGAAATTAGTCGGCGGCTCGGTTTAGCCGTCTCGGCGCAAGTCTCTGAACAGCGGTCAAAACATAATTTTTCCT